>OY987287.1:3190377-4390377 GCA_963920785.1 Sphagnum contortum | reverse complement strand
GGTGTATTAGTAAACGTCAATGTAGTCAATGATCTACTGACCATTATCAATGAGTTACTCTCTAACCATGATACCAAAAAGACACCAACACAGACGTCATTTCAATGGAGAAAGACCATCTATAATAAATTGAAAAGGATGGTATTCCAAACAAACTATTTCTTTTAGTCCAAAACTATTCCTGATTTCTCATGAATTTGCAAAATGAGAAATAAATGCCAGGTCAAGAGGAGACTTGCAGTAATTCAAATAAGAAACCCTCCAATTATATTTGGAAGAATTGCACAATTAACACTAAAGAAAATACATGTTTTGGCACAATACCTTACAATTCAGGTTGACAATGGTTGATAACCACTTGTAGCACCATGAACTTCATTTTCGCGTATGATCCCCAAACAATGTGTTGGTCATGATGATCAAGTAGGAGGCTTACAGAACAGGTTGCCAAGGTGGAACCTTGGAAACTCAACTGTGGTTGGATAACGTGACCCAGCACCCACCAGTGCCCCAGCCATCCTGGAAGTGGTCAATATGTAGGTAGGTAGGTGCTTGCTACTTCATAGCTAACTAACCTTGGTTAGTTACAAGACCAGAACACATTCGAAAAAGTGTTTTCTTACCACACACCAAATACCTTGACCAAAATTTTGATGGTTTGAATGATGATCCACACCATGAACTTACATTGGTTCGTTCATGGTTGTAACTTGCTTCACTCAAGCAAGTGAAGTAATTTGAAGGACCTCAGGAAACTCCCAAACCTCCTAGCAAAACACAAACAGATCAAAGTCCTTTGATTGAATGTCTATGGAAAAGGGAATGCAATAGTTGACAAGAATAGAAAGTCAGTAGATGTTTCGGATCAAAAGTTTGGAGCAGGAAAATGGAAGAATACATTAAAACTAATTAACTTAGGATTATAAGTAATTAACTTTTCCATCAGTATTAAACCTTCTTCTCTCAATGGTGTTATGTTGCAACAGATACAAGGAGGGGTGGGGACTCATAACTGACGAAAATGGATTGTATTTAACATGGAAAGACCAGCCAGTAATATGCACATCTGCTTGGAGGCTGGATTTATGAAGCTAGTTTTGATTACCATCATCCTGGCCTGCAACTCAGAATTTACCTCTCACAAAAATGGATCAATTACCAGTGCTGCTGCTCAGCAATCTTCACAACAGGTTTGCTATCTGAGAAAGAACCACTTCAAGAAATGATCAGTACATTTTTTGTTTCATTCACCATCATAAGGAACTACGCATCAGCATTGACAATTGGTTTAACAAAACCACACTAGTTCACTAGATGACTGAAGATCAATCCATGTCAAATTGCTCCAATACATTCATTGTACAAATTCAAAAACATTACATCAGAAGTTCCAGTGTCAGTGTCATGAAACCATGACTGACAATTGAAAGTTCTAATACGGTTATTGCATACATGCAGTTCTGCTTTTGCCAGGCCGCTAATCCTGGTTGTTAAATTAACAGGGTACTAAGTGTTTCAGTACCTGAGCTTGTCCACTTTCAAAAATCTATAGGTATTAACACATTCTGTTCAATACATAAGCTAAACTTCAATTTTCTGCTCAACTTAACTGAAAATATGGATAGATCGGGTGTTACTCCATCAAGCTCAACAAATTTATTACAATTGCTTCTTGAGTTCCTCAGTTCTATCTTGTGCAGTGTAAAGCTGTCCATGGAAATCAATCAGCTCACTGTCTATTCCTGACTGCTAGTTTAGTCGAGCCTAACTGAAATACATATGAAAAGGGTGTGCAAAGGTTGTGTCATAAAATACCAGGGACTTGGAAAGCAGCTCCAACATTCCCCAGATGGTCCACATTATGGAAATGAAAAGAGCTCTTGCCCCCTTCTTTTGATGAGGCAGAAGTGGCTGCAGAAATGCATCCCCATGCAGGTGTCCCAGCCTCACCAGAACTATAAGTCTTGTCAACTCAGAGCAATCAATCTGGCAAATAGAGTTGTTGAATGGGTTGTCCTGAAACAGCACTTCCTTCCACATCTTTTTGAGTCAATTCTTTGAGCTTACGCCTGAAAACCTGTCAAACTAGAATGGAAGCAACATGACATGCATGTGCCAGGACTTGTCACCAGAAACCACACATTTGTGGAGCTGCTCCAATTCTGCCCAGAAAGTCCACATCCTTAAATTTACAAGAAGCTGTTGTCCCTTCTTTTGACAAGGCAGAAGTGGCTACAGGAACACGCCCCCACCCAGGTGTGCCATTCTCGTTTGAACTATGAGTGATTCTTGTCAAACCAGAGCCATCAATCTGAGAAATAAAAATGTCACCATATGGCTGGTATTGAAATGGCACTGAGATGGGTTCAGCTGACAGTCCAGCATAATCTGTTGTGAAGACCAGGCTCTTTGCATCTGGGCTGAAGACAGGATGGTTGATAAAACCTAGACTGCTATTCAAAACCTTGTGAAGCCCTGTTCCATTTGGATGTACTAGGTAGAGTGCAAACCTCTCTGCATGAAAGAACTCACATGAAATATTGTTAAAAACTTGGGAATGTATTGCACAGTTTCAGATGAGAACTCAATAGTGGACAACTCAATATCCAGGTCTGGACTCTACAGACCTGTACCCCTCTTACTACAGTTGTGCCATCATCATGTGGATCTACAGAAGACTTTCTCAAGACACAATGGAGGTCACAGACTTCATAAAAGCAGCTTAAGGTTTTATGTTCAGAGTTACAAAGTAGTTCACCTGAGTGACCCCGGTCAGAAGAGAAAGCAATCCACTCATTATCAGGTGACCACCATGGATGTGTGTCTGTCCAATTCCCATCAGTGAGACGAAAAAGATACTTCTGTTCACCATCAACAGCATCCATGATGTACAAATTTTTATGGCCTGATCGCCCTGACCGAAAAACGATGTAATTGCCATCAGGTGATGGCGAGGGGAATGCATTATTGTGTGTACCCTCTTTAGTCAAGTTTTTCCATGAAGAGCTTGCTTGATCAACATCTACATCTGCTGTATCTGCATTGTAAATTGCCACTATTTGCACAGCATGCCTACTTTTAAATACTGGTCCATGTGCTGCATAAACTACACCTGTCCGTACAGGGTCCCATGCTAATCCAAATACGTTCCCAGTAAAAACTTTGCGATTTTCTGACCCATCCAGCTTCATCACATGCATGGCAGCACTATCATTTGAGCTATCAACATAAGCAATGAGTGAACCATCAGGGGAGAATGCTGGAAAGCTACCATCTACACGAAGGAGAGACAGGTCTTGCAACGGCGATGTCACAGACTCAACACGGAGATCCACCACTGGGGTAGATGAACCATCAGATTGACGTCCTCTACACCTGTGGTACCCAAGTTCACCAGAGGATGAAGAAATGAAAGGGTTGTAATAATTTACATATGGGTCAAACAGTTCTGTCAACTTGACAAATTGCTTTGTTTGCAAGTCAAAAATTTCCACATGCCGGTATGAAGTTCGCCTGGTAGCTACTGCAATCCACATGCCTGTGCGTGAGGCTGCAGGAGTGAAAGCATGCACACCAGGTGGGGTTACTCTCTCTGGCTCTGCAGAAACCCCCCAGGGCAAGTTAGAGTGAGTTAATACAGAAAAAGATTAGGAAATACTGAGCATATTTAGAGTTTTACAATGGCACATGATCATAAGTTTATTAGGTTAAGAGATAAAGAAATACTCAGCTATGCATGCATGCACATTACATGTCCTAAAGAAATGCCTCTGGTCTTTTTATGCTGTACTAAAACAATTTATCAGGTACACCCCATATGTGAGACAAAACTTTGGACTATGAAGTTCATGACCAGAGATACCAGTACAATTTCACCTCAATAATGAAAGAGCACATTGCCATCAAATTTAAAACAGCTTGATCTACAGGGGGCCTGAAAAGTTGACCAAAAAGCTAGCAAACAAATGTGGTAAACAAATGAACAGTAAGTCAGAACCTTGATCAGGAGAAACATCAAATGGGTTGACTTTGAAAATGCTCCACCATCCATCCTCAGCTACACGGTGAAAGAAAACAGTGGAACTGTCGGCCCATGAAGGCCATCCTCCATTCCTCAAAACCAAGCGCCGCTGCGACCCATCCTCTGCTCTGAATATATAGAGGTCAAGGTCCAAATTCCCTACCTCTCCATCCCAGTCCCTTCCTTGAGTAGATGCCACCATCACCCACTCACCTGCACAACACACTCTGATTCAATTACCAGATGAAATAAACATCAGTGCTGAATCAAGAAAATGAGATAGGGCTGATTTTGTTTTCCAACTCCAAAATCTACCAGAATTCCTGTCCAACCATTCCTGCTTAAACTTCATACTCCAGCTGTGTATTCACCAGCTGTCAGAGCTGAATACAGAACTTCCTCCCTGAGTTTGTGAAGGTGTGTTTACATGAAGACATATTTCAAACACAAAAAGCACTTTCAGTCGCATTGAAATATGCTGGATTATTACAGATATACAAGGATAAATTGTTGCTTGGTGAATGAAAACAATGCACCCTTGCTTGTCCTTCTATACAATAAATACCTATGATAAAACCACCAGGTTAGATCGAATGTATTCACTAAACACATAATCCTACTACCAAGTGTCATGAATGCAGCCTTACCTGAGGGTGAGACAGATGGGCTGAAGTCAGACGCCCCATGAGGGCTAAGGCGAGTTGTCACCAAGGTAGAAAAACTGGTAGAGTATATGCCATTCCAGCTTTGTCGAGGGCGGTTGGCTGGTTCTTCAGTTGAAACATACACTATTACATCTCCTGTCAATGACGGCCTGTCATTGAGGAATGCGCTTGGGCCACTTCTGAGTGTCCTGAGCTTGAATGGTGGTGGCACAGCCGTCTCCTCTTCTTTGATTGTCCGCCGAATTCCTTGGTTGTTGTCTACTGAACAAATATTGCCCAGGAGAAGTATGCATATATCAGAAAGATAAAAAGAGTTGCCTCAAGTCTCATCAAGCCCTAGAATCCTCCTCTGTGCCATCAAACCTTAAGGAGACATGAAACCAGATTGTGGACTGATCCGGATCACCGGAATCAAAAATGTAGGCTGAGCTTCGCAGATCCCAAAGAATTGCAAGTACAAAAAGATGAAAAATGAGCGTTCAGAGACTTGCAAAGAATTGGACGAACGAACCTTGAGGTGCAGCAATTCTGCTTCCTTCTCCTCCTGCGCCTCTTCCTCCCCCCAGGGGGATGTCGATGTACACCTGAGGACTACCTTCCTCCTCCGAAACATACACGAGCAATTGAGCATCTTCATTCTCCTTCTTCTCCTCTTTGAGGAGATTCCGAAAGCCATGTGCAGCAAGTGCGTTGAGTACCGTGGCAGAGACCAGCGAGGAGGACACCAGCTGCGCATTGTAGCTCACGGACTCCCCGTACGTCACGCGAGTCTCCTGCAAGCTGCTACTGCTACTGTTGTTCTGGAGGGAGAAGACATCAGACGGCAGTGCAACGGTGTAGACGTTGAAGCCGAAATGCGGACGCGCAAATGTACAGAATGCAATAGTCCCTTCAACCACCGCTCCCTCCTGAGGCTGCTGCGCTACAACAGGCCATAGCCAGAAACAAAAACAGAACAACAGCGACCACAACAAAACCAAATTCGCATGCGCAACACAACTGTGGGTGTCAGCCATCGCCACCAAAGCTCCGCAAATCGTCAAAAATCCATTACTTCAAAGTTCTGGACCCTACAACAATACTTGTGCCAGACTTGTAACCCTAAAAGATGAGAAAAAGTTATGAGATTTGAAAATAAAAAGGGTGCAAAGAAGAAAATTTTAAAAACACATTTTGTAAGTCGCAAAACCCTTTTTTTTTTCCCTTATTATTTTCTCATTATTCCTTTTCCTTTGCACTTCAAAGATGATTTCTAGAGCTTGAGATAACACTCACCCAATCTTTCAAATCACTCAAAATGAAGCACATATCATGAAGATATCAATAAGTGCTCCGTCATAGGCAGGTGGATCAATGATAGGCCGGTTTACCCTAGGCCAACTTTACATCAGCTTAATGCCAAAACAACAAGCCAAAAATGCTCAGAGTTGGCCCCAAGTTTTTTGAACCCTGACTCCTAGTGTAAAGCGGGCCTTAAGGTCTGGTACCTCATTACCTGGTCAATAGTTATTATTAGAACAGGGGTGATGCATTGATTAAATACATATATTTTTAAATGTTTATGATTTATGATTTTATTTTTTTAATCTATCCATTAATATAATTTTTTCACATAACAATTGACATATATATTTGTTTATTAGTCACACATAGACATGTAATAAGATTTTATTAATGTCTTAAATAATGTTAAATTCTAACATTAAAACCTAATTGCAAACTTGCAATAGTTTTTAATTCTAAATCTGAATTTTAGACTTTGAAATGCTAATGATGTCACATGACACATCACCCATCCAGCCATGAATTTTATTTTTTTTTAAAGTCACATCATCATCACTTATCTAACCGAGAAAAAAAATAATAATTATCTAATAATAGGATGAGTGACTGAGGATAATTATCAAATATGGACTATGATTAACTATGATTCTTTTGAATCTTTAGATAAATAAAAAGATTTGTGATAGTTTAAAAATATATATTGAATTTATTTCAATTTAACATATGGATTTCCAATTTTTAAAAAGTTGAAAAATTAAAATAATTATGAATGACCAGAAAAGTAATGATGAAAATTTTAGATAATTAATGAACTATCAAGAAATTATGTCATATAATTAAGGATTTGTTAGAAAAGTATTTCAAGTAATGTAAATGATTAATTGTCAAAAATTAAATAATCATTTATTTCTTTAAAATAGCTAACTAATCATCTGGTTTAATTTTATTTATTTGGAGTATAAAAATTTGGATCTAAAAATCAGATTGATTAATTTAATATTTAATTGATTAACATAATTATATTTTTTGTTTTAATATGTTATTGAAATCACTATTTGAGATAATTATTCCACATTATTAAATCTGATAATTAATTATTATAAAATTAATTCACATATATAAGGAGACATATTGCCCTAAAAAATAAAATGGTTCCATATAGCTTGAATTTACAAAATGCAACTAGGGAGTTACCTTGTTCTAGGCTCTTTCATTCATCATGTCAAGAAATTGCAAGTTTAATTTTTCCATGAAAAATTCTTGCACAAAGATAGGCTTGATCACAATTGTGATTGTATTATTTGTTTAACAAACAATACAACATCTTTTCAATTTCAATGAAACAAAGTAAGAATCATGGAACTCCTAATCAACAACCCCAATCTCTATACACACCTTTGTTAACATATTATTATGAAATTAGTTCATTATTTTGGAGTGACCCAACGTTTGGGTATTGCATTTAGGGTAGGATCTTTATTTCAAGATATATTTAAACCTCATGTGGGGTTATTTTGGAGTGACCTTGAATGTGAATATTGCATATAGGGTTAGGTTTTCCCTCAAGAGTACTCAAACCACCTATGAGTTATTTCAAAATGACCTTGCATGTGGGTATTGTGTTCAAAGTTAGGTCTTCATTTAAAGGTATCCAAACCACTTAAATGGGTTATTTTGAAGTGACCTTGCATGTGGGTATTGCATTTAGGGTTGATTATTCATTTAAATTTGTAAAACATGTGGTTGTATTTACCTTTACAAACTAGAATTTTGAAACCTAATTACAATAGCCACACTCATATTTACCTTTACCAATTGGAATTGTGGGGTTTAATTGTAATACCCACACTTGTACTTACTTCTACCAACTAGAACTTTGGGGCCTAGTTGCAATACTTGCATTTAACATTAATATTATCATTATCTATGTGTTTTTGCATTTCGATTTTTTTTGCTTATTACTTGGAAACAATAATAACCTTTGTGGCATATTAAATTTAATGTGTGTGTTGAATGGATGATGTTCAATGAATTTGGGATATGGTTTCTTCCATACAAAATTGATCTTAAAATAAACTTTTACCAATGGCAACAATCTTTATTAATTATTGAAACATATATTCATGACCATTTAATATGTACATTTGTGTGATTGAGCATTGTTTCATGTGAATCTTTGAATTGTTTGACATTATTTCCCAATCCATCTTCTAGTTACGCGATGTAACACCAATCTTGGGTGTAAAAACGCATTCACCTTTCTGAAGCTATGTTATGAATATTGCATGCCAATATTTTTTGTGTGTGAAGTGGCATGTTCACAAAATGTCACATTGCCTTTTTTACATTCATTTGTGATCTCTTGCATTGTAGTGACTAATTGTGCAAGAGCCCTTTCCATTAGGATTGATGAATTTATTGTTTCACTAGACCCTGCAATGCCACCCATAGGGAGATCACTCTACTTCATGGTCGTGAGCCATCGAATTCCATAATCCCATCATCACCTTTGAAATGTTCATCTTCACCATCATCATTGGACTCCATATCATCTAGAATATGTCATGGGTTTGCAAACATGTGACCCAACCTTCCACCATGTGATCCATACCACATTCCACAATAATGAATGATATCTTCCTAAGTAATGTTTATGCACATGAGAATCACCAAAATTTGGTGTTTACACATGGTCCCTCACAACGCCCATTCACATGTGCAACAAGATATTTTGGTGAATTGGAACTTCACCACATAAATGATGTTGGGAAGGTGTTGGATATGCCCTAAGCTCCATCAATTTTAAAGGTTGGTTGATACACATGGGTGAGCAAAATAAGGGCTACCTTTTCCACACTTCATGTAACAATGGCCTCCACAACCTTGTTTTTTATGAAACCTAATTTCTTCATTTCTAATGTGTCCATGTAGTGGTGTGCAATGGTTGTTGCGAATCGCCACACCAACTAATCAATCCTACACCTTCTAAAGCCTTTATGTCAAAAGCAAACCAATATTTTAACACACCGTGATGTGATTCAATGTTCACCTAGGAGTCTTAGTTGGAATGGGACACTTGTCGAACACCCACCATCCATAATTCTATAAACATAAACACAATGTACAAAGATGAATAACATGATTACAAAAGAGGTTTGAATACTAAACCATGACAAACATTATCATTTACCAAATTGATGGTAATAAGTCCAAAAATAATTTGTCCATGCATCACTAGGCCTATGTTTGTGAAGGTTTTTTCTCATACCAATGTTCCTACGCTTTTTGAAGTCATCAATTATTTCTCCATGATTGATGGACAAGTACATCACATCATGAAAGTCTTGGAGGATTACACCCTGCACCTCCTCCACATCTTTGATTTTTTAGTACCACATACAAACCATGCTTTAAGAACATGCCAACAACAAAGGAAGATGGGAACCTTGTCCATACCCCATACGACCCTAATAAGAAAACATATGAAATAAAATCACCATGAATGGATGGGGTCAGTACAATATAAAATGCATTTGAATAATCAAGAATTTTTAAAAAGTAATCAAGAATTATATGAAAGATACTAAAAAACATCCAAGGAAATAAATACAAAGTAAGTACTAGGTATAAAACTAACTACAATGCCCTAAATTCTTGCAATGCATTGTCAATGAAAAAACATGATGGTTTCCAATGTGGCATGTGTGATAGCATCTTATTTTTTAATGTTTTCAACCATTCAATCAAATTTTCAATTGTCTACTTACTTGTAATGATCCACACTAAAGGGACACTCATGCAATGATCATCAAACCCCATCAAGGTGAATAAATAGAATTTCATGTCATTTGTGCCAAATGTGGCATCCATAAAAATGGCACCATTGTGGCCATATGGTAGAATGGACTCACATTGAATGGTGAATGGGATTTGAGTCCCATTGATTTCACCAACATCTTGGAAAAAGAACACATCCTTCAAATGTTAGAAAGCCCAAAATTAAATTGAAATTGCAAGATTAGTGTGTAAACACCAACTCCCCCTCTTATGTTTTAAATTGAAATATGCAATGTTTTGAATCCAAATGAAATCATCTCGTGTCATGTTTTGATTCACATTCACACATTCCCACCAAATTACTTTATGTTTATCATATATTTGTTTGATCATGTAACCTAAGCCTACTTGGGCCCATATGTGGTCTTTTAATGCTTGTGACATGCGTGGAGCATAACAAAACATATGAGAAATGGATTTAAGGTCATGTTCACCATGTGCAAATGACCCATTAGCTTGTGTATGGGCCTTATGATAGATTGTGATATTGGTCACATTAGGCCGTGTGTGTAAATGATTATATCTTTTGTATATGAATTTGAAAAATAAAAAAGATTAAGGCCATAAATGTTTACCACATGTGTCCAAGGTGGTTTTTTATGGTTGGTTTTTTTACATATGTTTGGTTTGGAAAATTCCAATGATTGAACGGAAATAGAACAAATTCTTGCATTAAGAGAATTCATAATTTTAAAAATATTCATCATTGAATAAAAACCCAATAAGCAATACCTACATAACTCCTTTAAAATCAACACTATGATTTGGAATTCCCATTACAATACCCACATCATGATATAAAACACCTATTATTCTAATGTAAATCACATATAATATTCGCATTATGAACCCATATACTAAAACCAACTTTGGCAATACTTGTAGTAAGCTATTAAACCTTCCAAGTGCAAATGGGATAACACAAGCCGCACCTCCCTACTTTTGGGACTATTTTGGGGAATATTTTTTCACATATTTTTAAAAAATCTTCAAAAATCTTTATAATTTTCTTTATATTATTATGTCAAAGTTTATGTAAAATATTTCAAAATATATGTAATTTTCAAAAGTTTTGAAATTTATTTATAAATCCTTTTAATGCTAAAAAAACATGCATTAGAGTGCTTTTGAGAGCTTATTATTCATTGGATATTTTTCAAATTAATTCTAATGTTCCGATGATATATTATGAACCTTATTGTATAAAAAAAGATTATATTCTCAACATCAAATTAAATTACCACTTTTAAACATGAAAAACTAAACATTAGTTACACTTGTTGTGGCTTGTGTTAATGTGATTACACCCCTCCATCATTGAAGATGTTCACATATGTAATACTTGCATTGTACTTTAAACCCACAATGTTTAAAAGCCTTATGTAGCAATATTCACATAATGATCTAGTGCACACTGTTTGAGGAGTGCAAAATGTAAAACTTGCCTTAAGCTGTAAAACCCACATTGGTTGTGGGTACTAAATGCATTACTTGCATTTGGGTATGAAAAAATCAAAATTTTATAAAGATATATTGAATATGAAATACCCAATTAAAAATATAAAACTTTTATTCATGGTTGTATACTTAATGAAACTTGACACCCATTTTATTTACAATAATTAGGAAATGAAAAAAAATTGAATCATGAAAATATAAATAAATAAATAATAGAAGTAAACAAATGCATACCTTTAGGAATGAAAGATGATAACGCTCCACCAAAGTTTATAACTCGAATTGAAAACGCAACCCTAAAATATCATAACTTGAAAAAAGTGGGTTAAAAATTATTAAACTCTGACAACTATGGAACATATGGAAACAAAGGAGATTCATATTTATTCTATAGATATAAACAATTGATAAGATTAAAAACCATTACAATGAGCAAAGTTTAGAATATTGTCCTGAAAATGTCACGAACACCATCATCATTCATTGCTTACATCATTTCTTCCACAAACATAGTCGCTTGCATCATCACTTACATCATTGTTCACTATTAGTTAAGGAGCTTCTCAAGAAGCTTCTTTGGTTGGTGCAGACATGGAAACCTTTATGGAAGTTTCCTCGAACTAGGTCCCCAATGGGGTATAAATAGGGGTAGGATCTCCCATTACTTTCAATTTGTTCAACACCAATTTTGAGTACGTTTTTTTTTCATAACTTTTGTTTTCATACATTATTACAATAAAGTTATGTTTGAATCATCTTCTAACATATATCTTGGTTCTTGCCTTGTGTTTTTGTGTTTCCAGTATTGAGTTAAATTAGGCTTACATTTCTTATGATTTATTTTTCTTGTTGTATCCTTGGCTTAATTCCTATTCTTGTAATTTTTTTGTGCTCGTGACAAAAAGATGGTTCAGGACCATGTCCCATTACACAATTTTACCAAAAAGGATTCAATAGGACTAATAATATGTGTTCAAATTGCTTCATATTTTAACCACATATAAAATAAATTATGTTTTATATGATGGCCTCATTTTTTAATATGATAAATCATCAAATTTTGTGGAATTGATGCTAGAATCTTAGATTTTTTCACAAAACAAATGCGTTACTAAGGACAACCAAATTAAAATTTTCAATTAAAATTTTATATTCCCAAGGTTTCAAAAAAAATATAAGAGACATGGATGCAAAAAAATGACATTATTTGATTTTTATAATAAAATTTTGGCATTCCAAATAAAAGTATGCATTTTGGAATGTCTAAATAGTCTTACATTCCTTTTTGGTTTATATTTGAATAGGACATTCAAAATTTATTCAATTGATTTGAATCATTCATTACAACATTTATTCATTGAAAGCCTAAACATTATTATCCCCCTTTCATTGTTTAACAATTTAAAACATTCATTTTGTTAAATCCTTAGTTTAGGATTTAGAACATAGGACAAATGAGTGTCATGGTTCTTATTATTGTACCCAAATTGTGATTGCACCCATAAACCTTAAGCTTTAAAATAAATGTATCAAATTCCTAAACCTTAAATCATAAGGCCTAACCTTAAAAATCCAACTAATATTTTGCTATAAGCCCTATTAAAACCTTAAATATACAAACCTTATAAAAAAATAGTCCTAGTGATATATGCCCTAAGCCCAAAAAATTGTACAAACTATACAAATTATGTAATACAAACTAATTTTTTTTAAATATATATATATATATAGGAAAAAAATTAAACCAAAATTTTAAAACTTTTAAGGTACAAATGTTTATTAACGAGAAAAACTAACCTTAATTTTTTGTAAATCAAATAATTTTTGTAAAAAACCAAAAGAAAAAGTATGTTTTTTACTTTTGTGTGATCTTCGCAAGTTGATCTTTTCCACTTTCTTTGAAGAAGATATAAAATGAAATTGTATAAGTTCACATATGTTTAAACCCTAAAAATTTCCCCCCAAAATTAACATAGTTTAGGTTAATTATTCTGGATTTGTGAAAATTTTGCAAATTAATTTATGTGTTGTAAACCTTAAACCTAAACTATAATCCAATAGTACATCTTTATAATAATTACATGAAAAGATGAATTGTAATGTCAATTCCATAAATAATTTAAGTAAACAAAATTTAATTAAATATGCATTAATTAAACCAAAATGGCTACAATTATAATATTGTTTCAACTATAAATTGTTTGTAATATTTACATATAGGGACATGTTCATCATCCATGAACTAAGGCAAACCTTAATAAATTGATAGGTAAGATTCAAGGTGGAGAAGTGAATAGGTAGTTAGTTAAGTATTTGGCTATGTAAAAAACATAGGTAAGTAGGTAAACATATTGGTAGGTAGGAAGGTAGGTAGGTTAGTAAGTAGAAAGGAACTTCAAGGAACAAGTTAAATAGATTGTTAGGGTAGGTAAGCATGTAGGTGAGCAAGTTAGTAAAAAAGAAAGAAGTTACATTAGTAATGTAGCTAAGTAAATAGGCAAGTTAGTACAAAGGAAAAAAACTACCTTATCAAGGTGGTTAGGTTTGTAGGGTACTTATGTCAAAAGGGTGGTTGTCTATATATGGTTGTTAGTTAGTAAGATAGCTAAGTCAGTAGGGTAGGTATTAACACAATGGTTAAGTCAATAAGGAAGTTAAATCAATAAGATATATAATTAATAAAATAGTTAGGTTAGTAAGGTATATAGTTAATATAATAATTAAATTAGTAAAATAATTAATTATTAAGGTAGGAAGGTGAATAGGTTAACTATGTTAGTATGAGGGTAATTAATAAGGTACCAAGGTCACTATAATACTTATGAGATTAGGAAGGTGAATAGGGTAGCTATGTGCAAGGTCAAGTCTAGGAAAAAATGGCTAAGAACACAAAAAACAAAAAAAACAAAAAACAAAAAAAAAAAAAAAACAAACAAACAAACAAAGTATAATGGTCAACAACAAAAAAAATGGACTATGATGAACCCCATTTGGTGTCGAATGAAGAAACCCAACCCATTTAATGGACATAATGGGGAATTGGTGCACCAGTCGCTACTAGTTCACTTTCACCCTTCCAAATAATGATGATATATTTCTTGTGTTTGGATTCATCTACATTATCTCTTACCAATGTTGCAACTTTTTGTTTTTCACTCATGTTCTTTTGACATTGTTGCTACATTCTTATTCATAGTCACACTTTTGTAGCATTGTCTTCCCATCTATGGTGTTTTTATTCTTATGCTTAGATTATTGTGTGTTCATTCCTAGCACTATTGTGACATTTGTTTCTCATTTACACTCTCTCAACATTATCCCTAAACTTTAATTATTGGTCAATCTTTCATAAAGTTCAGTGCAAGTTCTTTTGCATTTGTTGTGTTCAAAACTTTTGTTTTTTGGTTTCATTTTCACTCTTTTTTTTTCAAGTTTTCGAAAAGTTAGGCTTGTTTTGATCCTCCAATATTAATCACAACTATATTGGGATGCATATTTAGCCAAACACCTTAAGGTTCTTAAAATAGCTTTATGTTAAGGTGAATGAAAAAGAGGTTAAAGTACATGAACTCCTAAATGTTAATGATCTTGACTACCAACAAGGCATGTTTAAACTCACAATGAGGTCAAATGCAACATCTTGTATGGTTCCTCCTTTTGACATTAATCTTTTAACCCACATGTGAATTTCTGTGAAAACATCTCAAATATTAGTTTTTAACTTCCTTGAGTATGTGAAATTGGCTGAACTAGCCATGGTGTAAATAATAAACAATGCAAAGAATCAAAGATGCCTCTCAACTTGAGCTTCTATAAAGTCAAAACTTTGAAACAAGTTCATTAGTCATCAGCCAATTGTTGTGTGCATGTTTTTCCAATTTTATAAATTGGAAAAAATTCCATATCTTAAATATATTCAATAGTGGAAAGTAGCATTACACGGATATACAAATTGCATCAAGTAATTACCAAACTCCAATAAGAACATTTCACACATTAGAATCATTTGTGAAGTCATGCACCCTTCATTTGATGTTTCATCCCTCCTAGCTGTTGTCTATGAAATCATGAAATTTTATTAAATAAGGGTATGAAATATGGAAACTCAAGATTAAATGCACAAAGCACGAAAACATTTATAGCTATAGCACACAAAACAACAATAGTGATTGGTTAAAGGCATTCAAGAAAAACAAAGATATGGCAAACTCACCTTAACACCAAATTTGCTGTTAAACTAAGTTTCATGCCCTGTTGAAGCCTAATGTAATTTTTTTACATGTGTCTTGAAATCTCATCCCCTATGTGACTATAAATCACAAACGGGATTAGTTCGAAAATATGTATGTTTATTACATAGCTATGGAAATATATGTTTTTAGTTGCATAAATATTTTCTCACCTTTTTATTGTCTATGTATAATTAATATGCCACACCATTTTCCTACTATGAACTACACATAAACAACATCAAAACCTTTCAAAATTAGAATCTTAATTCTTTTCACAATTTTATTCCATGAAATTTTACATTCATACAACAACTTGTTTTTATCAAGTGAAGGTGTTTCCAAAGGTCATAAACACCCACTTATATAATATCCAAAAAAAAATTAAACAAGAAATTTTCTAAAGTCTATACATCACATGGTTCCCCATGTGATTTCACATGACTTATCACATAACTTTCACATAAATTAATATATGAAAATCAATGCACCATGACCAAATCATAATTAAATTATGAAATCCTATTAACAAGTAAATCACCAAACTAACCTATTAAACAATTCATAGATAATAATTTGACTACATCAAATTACATGACCAAACAAGGGCTCCGATGCCGTCTTTTCTTGACTTTCCAAATAACTTTAATATTGCCATAAAAACTCCAAATGAAATTAATGAATAGCCCAAAAACTTGATGTCCATTTCAATGATAACCAGCTCCTTTCACCCTCAAATGTGGAGGAGGGCTCAAAAAGAATTTAAGTGGAAGCTAATTTGATATTAAAAATGTGCTAATGGGGGTCACACAGAAATGCTACACCAGTCTTTCTTACTTTTCTCCATGTTCCCAAGTTTTCCAAAAACGTTCTCAATAGCACCTTAGTTACCCCATATGGTTTTGCCCAAAATTCAAGTCTGATGTCATAAAGTAAAAAGGTGGGATATGGGAACACATTTTGTTTTTATTTTGCAGGTGGCAGTTCGAAGAAGTCCTCCTACTAGGGAGTGCCCGGTGTTCCAAAACTTTTTGTCATGGGCACAATATGGCAAAAAAAAAGGGAAAAAGTTGCATGCGCATCATGAATAAGGCATCACAAACATGTTGGCCCTGACAATAGATAAGGTGTTATATATATACTAGTGGGTACCCGTGACCTTCGGACACTGTGAAGTCCCCCGCTTTCTTTAAACCAAGAAAGACACACACAAAGGCGCAAAGCAGCTAATTTTATTTTTACTTTATTTTATTTTTTGTGACGAAAATCCGTTGAAAAGTCCCCCATGAAAACATACATGGTGAAGCGAGCATTTTGGAAAATTTCCAAAAAAAAAACTAAATCGCCACATTTCTAGGAGGGGAAAAAAAAGAGTTTTGAAATCGCCACATTTTGAGGAGAAAAAAAAACAGGTTTTGAAATCCCTGAGATTTGTGGAGGATTTGGCCAGATTCCAAACTTTCTTCTTTTGAAACGCGTTTATGAAGGGCGCTAACCCTAACCCCCCTTACCTTACTATGGTACTACATAAGTAAAATCCCAAATTTCTTTTGGGTTGCTTCAAAACATTATAAATATCCCATTCTAAGACTAAATCAGGTTTCCATATTAGAAGACTAAAATCAGGATCTTTGAGTTCAAATTTAACATTTCCCCAGATTTAAATATAGTCTCTAAAAGGCCTCACTTGAAGAAAAAGGTTAAACGTTCCAACTGTACGTGCTGGTTCACCCTGGCCCTCATGTAGATTACACTACAACAAAAGAGGGGTATATTGTGATCCAAATATCATCGCAAACAACAAAGAAAAAAGTTTCCGAAAACCCGCAGTTGCGAACCACAATTTCTCGCAAACTCTTAAGCTCTTACGAAACCATTACATTCGCACCCGTACAATCGCAAGTTCTTCGCAACTCCCGAAATTGATACAATCGCAAAACTTTTCCAATTATAATTTCTTCTATACACCATTTGCGATTCCCAGTACATCGGAAATTATTTGCAACAAACCCATCACCGCAACGACTTACCGAATCGACTCAAAACTCTATCGGTTTTCGATATAAGATCTAATGCACACATTTTTTGCTTTTCAAAATGCCACTACCCGTTTGCAATACACATGACATTGGAAACTATTTGTAGCAAACTCATCACCACAAAGACTTAGCGAATCGACTCAAAAGTCTATCGGTTTCCGATATAAGATCTAATGCAAAGATTTTGCGATTCTCACAATGCCGCTAAAAGTTTGCGATTAACATTACATCGGAAACTATTTGCAACAAACCCATCACCGCAACGACTTAGCGAATCAACTCAAAAGTCTATTGGTTTCCGATATAAGATCTAACGCAAACATTTCGGGATTCTCAAAATGCCGCTAAAAGTTTGCGATTAACATTACATCGGAAACTATTTGCAACAAACCCATCACCGCAACGACTTAGTGAATCGACTCAAAATTCTATTGGTTTCCGATATAAGATCTAACGTAAACATTTCGAGATTCTCAAAATGTCGCTAAAAATTTGCGATTGACATTACATCGGAAACTATTTGCAACAAACCCATCACCGCAACGACTTAACGAATCAACTCAAAAGTCTATATGTTTCCGATGTAAGATCTAACGTAAACATTTTGGGATTCTCAAAATGCCGCTAAAAGTTTGCGAAATATATAATTTCGCAAACCTATTTTGGAATGATTTTACCCGTAAAAATGTAGCGATGTCTGTGACATGGTATATTTGGTCTTTTGGCTTTTACAGTGTTTCGAAGAATTATGATTTGCAAATGGTTTTGAGATCCACTGTGTATCGCAAGAGCATGACACTGTATTCTTATTTTGGAAGCAGGGTTTATATTCATTTGGAGTCACTTTGGAAAGCAAAAATAAATATTTATATCAAAATTCCAAAATTTACAATGTAAAAGGGTTTGTAACCCTTGGGTATCGAGGAGGTGGCTCTATGAAGTGTTGGATTGCACAACTCTCAGATAATGTTACTAGATCCCCTACCTTCCCTTCCATAACACACCTATCATAACATATCATGACAGATTTAAGTGTCCTATAATATTCTTCTCTACCCTACAAAAAGCACCCAGTTTCAATGCAAGTGTTTAGACTTCTTTAATCTCCACTGTGTTTTACCCTAGAGGATTTCTGCACCATCAACTTGCAACCGCAACAAATGTGTAAACTATAAGTGTGGAGGTACACACTTGGCAACATCTGGAATTGATGTTTGAGATCCAGCTGTGTATGAACAACCTGCTCCATTCACCTCTACTTCGGCTTCCTTCTCTAGCTTTGCAGTACAAGATGTAGGACTGCACATTGACTGTAAAGCATCAGATTGGCTGCACTGTCTTCTGTACTTGAGTGTCATTCTTGAAAGTTCATAGTTTTCAAAAACTATAACTGGAACACTCTGTAGCCAAAGCCACATTCTGAATTAGCCTTGTGTCCACATTTCCTATTGACCAGCCAAATAATGAAACAAGTATCCTACATGAGCATGGCACTTAGATAACAGAAAATAAAACCAAATCTCCCAAACATCAGGTAGAAAAACATAATTACTCTTGAAGCCAAGTCCTCTCAAAAGGAGCTGGCACACACCATTGGTCATCACAAACTGAGGTATGTATGTAAGTAATCAGTAAAAGAAATAGGTATCTTTTATTTGACTTCTGAGAAAACATGCTAAGAGAAGCTTACCTCCATCACCCATCCAACATATTTCACATCGTTGACATGTTGATTCATGTCCAAATCACCACGTTTTGGCTGCAAAGAAAACTAGAACAAAGAAAACAAAGACAAGCAGCGAACAATATGAACACACTAAAGATGTTTGAAACAAAGCAGGTGACTCCTGATTTGACAAAAAACCTGAACCCTTTTTTTTTTCCAAGGGCCAGAACCAATCTCATTTCTGGACGTTGGACAAGTCGTCAAGATCACCAACTCTGTTGCACCCACCAAAAATGCCACAATACACATACAGAACACACCAATGTCGATAGCAGAAGCAGCCAGGGTCTTTCTAAATGTAGCCATTTTGGCAGCATCTGTTGTTCTCCCACTGTACATGGCCATGAATTACCCACTGAGCCCCTTTGCTTCCAATATCAAATGGGTAACTGGATGATTCCACTGAAGCCAACAAAGTCTCATCATTTGCATCACTTGCAATATCCTATCAAGTCACAAGGCATCACACTCGACTCATCTTTCTGAGATTTGAAGAAAACTCCATAAGAATGATTCACAATTACAAGATGAGTCTAGTGATTACCTTTTGGGTGCTACTCACAAAGTATGAGATCATGAACGGAAATCACTCCTTATTCACTATTTCTACCCTACAGCCACAATGGTAGGAGCTTTTGCAGCCTAGAAGGAGAATGAAGCTCAAAGGAAAAATGTCCTATTCTGCCCACAAGATACAAACACCCAAGCTAGGGACTCAGATCCTTTTAGACTGCACTGCTATAAGGAATAGCTACCTTGTATGTTGCAAGCTGAGATGTCCAAAAAGGTTTCACAAATCTGCAGTGCCTTTAAGGTGATAATCTTAGGTACATTTGACTTCAATTGGTTTAGCTCCTTCAACGACTAATATCACAGAAAATTTTAGGGTCCATTAAGGTTTAATATGGACACTTGTCAAACATCTTTGTATCAAAAATTAGGGAGTTAAAAAAATCATGGTTCAAGTGGTTCCCATGATGGGAAAAATATCCTTGCAACCTTTGCAACTATCTTTGGATTTGCACCAAGGCGGCTGGGTTGTGTAGGCAAGGGAACTGATGAACTCGGTAGTACAGTTTGGCATACCTCTTTCAGCTCCAAGGTCATTGCATTCATCTTCTCCTCAAGCTCACATATTCGGGCCTCTAATGCGTTGTACTTTTCTGCCCAATTTTCACTACTTTTGTTTAGGATTGTAGTGTATTGTATAGGTGGTGGGTGGTTTACCTATCAAGACCAGCCCGAGTTAGATCACAGGTCTACTACTAAAGGCAAAATGTGCATATAGTTTTACCCATATGGCATATTTGTCACAAAATATCAAGACTGAAAAACACCCACCTCTTCTTTAACAATTGCTTCTAACTTGTCCCAGTCAGTCCCGCATTTTGTGTTGCACCCAAGTTGCATCCAATGAATGTTTGTAGCCTTGACAAGTTTGATCTCCAACTTGGTTTTCAAGCAGGCATATTTACACTGTGCAGGGATCACCTGCACAGTCAACGTGTGGGAGTTAACCTAGTGAGTAGCCTAGGCACATTAGCAATGTGCTTATCCTTCTACTGTTACACAAATGGCATAGTTATAATTAATCACCTTGCCAAACAAGGGGAGTTGTAGCATGCACGGCAATGGCTCCCTGAGATTAATGACCAGGCCTAGCTGCCAACACACATTCCATCATTTGCTGTAAGTGACATTAAATCACAACATCCATCATTTTATATGACCTTTAATTAACTACATATTTTCACCACACTTGTAACTCTCCAATGGAAATCGACTGTCCCTGAAACAAAAAACAAGATGCTAATATGTCAGTGGTTTTCCATTAGGCTACTGTGATCACAACACACTGTGTGTAATTGTGATCACAGCAGCCTAATGGAAAGAGACCCTAACACTGACCCATCTATCACTGGGCCTTCAGAAACACACATCGACCTGATAACAGAGGCCTGGAGCCATTCTTTTGGACAGTTCAATGCAGGGTGAAGAAACTGTTGTAAAAATTGTGCAGCTGATTTCGAAACACATACAAGTCATTAGAAGCCCAACTAACATACAACCAAACTATTTGAGAAACAAAATCAAGGTCTGGGAGTATATAGAACTTGGAACATACAATGTGTTCACTGAAATGAACTTTCAGATTTTCTTCTTCAACTGCCTTTGCCAAAATACAAACCACAACCAAACTGGTTGTTTAGTACCATTCATACCTGCCATAGCCAAATAGATGCCTAACCACTAAAAGCAAAAACAATCCTAAAAGGAACTTTCTACTCCTACATTGTCCCCTACAGGTTATTTCGTGTTTGATGGAGCATGGACTCTTGTTAAGAAAACCCAGAAACAACCATTGTAACGTAATGCAGCTAAATTGAGCCCACAATAACCATATGCAAGTTCGCCATATAAAAATCACCGAGCAATGGGCTTTGTTTTATACAACATTTGGATTCTACAAGAGCCCTTGCTATAGATGCTTACTTGAATTTGGCCGGTGGAGCATATGGTGGTGTAGGGGACACCATGTCAACCACCTTGGTGTTTGAATTGGCATATGCAAATTGCAAATCCTTCTTGACAACCTTCAACTCCATCTCAACACCCATTCGTGTGTCCATCTCACTTTAGCAAGGATTAATAACTCTTAGGGTTTCTTCCAAGCCTGTTAGGATTTCTCTTCGAGCTTTGGCCCGTGGTAAGGACCTTGCGAATTGTGACCAAGACCAAAACTCGCATCAACACTGCTCATTACCTGTAGAGTCCCCCATAGTCCCTCCATTAGCAACTAGGTTGTTAAATCTATTGACCCACTGTGTGAACTCTGAGCAATCGTGCATTCTAAAAGAAACATCGCTAGTTTGTAAGATAAAAGTTGGAGGTAGTCGAAAAGGATCTAAAAATAGGGGAACAACTTTACATCACACCTAGAAATTCACTTCTGTGAAGTTGAGTTTCTGAACAAACAACAACCTTCGTGCTGCTCGATCATTCACAAATCTTGGGATATGCTTGCATTTCAGTTTACCATGAACACCATACCAATCTAGACATATTTTGTGCCTTCTGAGATATACCGGATGCTCACGAGAACATCGACAACAAGCATCTAGATTACTTCTGAGATGCTCAATCCCTGAATCCTGGTGGTACCTCTGAACTAGCAACTTTACTGTGACATTGCTTGAAAGCACGCTTGATGTAAGCAACAGTCTTTTCTTTGTCGCATCCCCATACAAATTTCGTCATTATAGGCAGTCGTCATTTTCATAAAGGGTTATTTAAAAGACTATCCAGTACACTGGAATCAGGTGTTGTTCGTGGGTAAAATTTTGTCAGGTTGAGGTGATAATGGAGGTGCATGTACATTTGGTACAAACTACACACTTATTTTGGACCCTAATGACTTGGCTCTTAAACCCTGAACCCTTCAAACCCCAAATTGATCAACCCCCATATACCTCATAAAACACTATTTTTTTGGCCATATACCTCATAAACAATGTTTTTTTGGGGAGTGAATTATCCCTTTCTTGTATAAAAATCCAAGAAATTTTGGACAATGTTACTTTCTAATTTAATTTCAACCAATTTTGCTATTTTGAGGCAAATTTTGAGGAAATTATAACATCATATATATGGCACACTACTATGTTTCAAAACAAAACAATAATTTTTAGAGGGTGAATTTGCCTACCGTAAGTTAGAAATTGGAAATATATGAAGATAAATATGAAAGACTGGAAATCCTTGGTTTGTCTGTGTCAATTCTTTGAAGATAAGAGCACCAAAAGGGAAGAAGCCAAAGTTTCTAGACTAGATCCCTGTGGTTAGGGAAAGAAGCTATGGATTAACCTAACTGTTTTAATATCAATCTAAGAATTCTTGTGTGAATTCAGTTAATTTTGTTATGTCTTGAAAAAATCACCAAATTTTCAATATGACAATTTGAAGAAAAACATTGGTCATGCCATTCCATTGTGCTCACATACTACAATAGAACCTGTCCAAGTTAATACTGCCGGTTTAGATTTAGATTGTATTGATTTATTTTTGGTATTGTTTCAATGATAATTGATGTAGCACATAACATTTGCGGACCTGTTTAATTCATGGCCAATTTATCTTTGGTATATTTGGTGGGAAATAGATGATATTTTTATTCCCATCATTCAATAAACATTAATTCATCCTCCATCCCAACAAATCTTGCACGCAGAGTTTAACATGCGATGTTTATGATGCCATGCTCCCTCCCGACATAACATATGCAAAAAATGATAATTCAATTGTTCACAGTTCGGATGTTGGGCGAACCATGTGTAAAAGATTCCAAAATGGATCGATGAATTTTACATGGAGATGTATGTTGTGTTGCTCACTCGAGGAACAAGCGCTTGGTGCTATACACTGCTATATTACACATACAAAATAGCTTTTGGTTTTCCAAATCGTGGGATTTTACATGACATATTCCTCTTGCACACACAAGAAAATTGGAAAAAAATTAATATCTACCCCCCCCCCCCTTTGTTTGTCACGTGTCGTACCTTTTTATTGCCATCCATGCATATATATGTTATTTATTTGGATAAATGGAATTTAATTTTGAAAAAAGGTAGATTACTTTGTGTTAGATTTGATACGATTATGTATTCATTGCAATATGGGTGCCACCTCTTTCAATACACTTGGGAAAATGTTGAACATAATTTTAAGTATTTAATGTGGCCTGTACAAAAATCCAGTGCACCATATATGAAACATATTTTATAATTTTTACATGTTAAATAAACTGACCCGTATAATGTTGGGATTGGCCGTCCACAACCAAATGGGAATGTCGTGGCCATTTTGGAGGGAAATAGATTTGATTATTATTCTCATTGTTTAATAAACATTTAATTCATCTTCCATCCCAACAAAGTTTTGTTACAATGAATGTTTATAGATTAAAAGGGATGTGTGATATATTAAACTTTGTGCAAGCGTGAAAACTCTAATACTGTTTACCAAAAATGTCCTAGAGTATTTACCAATTAAAATTAATCGCGATTCGCCACGATGACATACTTTAGATATGCCTTGCGGCGTTGCCATAATGTTCCTTTTCCCAAAACAACCCTAATTATTATTTGGTTAGATATGCCCTGCGGCGTTGCCATAATGTTCCTTTTCCCAAAACAACCCTAATTGTTATTTGGTCGTCATAAAAAGCAATTCTTGATTTATTTTGTGATGCGGCTTGGGTTGTTCCAGACAAATTCATATCAAATACCTCTTTTATGGTATAGATTTTTAATTTTACAAGTATACTTTCTCCCTTTTCTCCAAGCTATTTATTAATTTTCCTGGGAGAAAAATTTCTCAACCCTAAACCCTAAAACAAGATTTGTGGATGGGGCATTGGTGGGTGTTGGGTCATTCAAGCCCGAGAAACCAAAAAAAAAACCTGGGAAATTTCATAAAGCACGATTTTCTTTTCCCATTCAATCAAGCTATGAACATCCTTGGAGGGCACAAATCCTACAACACTCCTGCTAAAAAATGATGCAAATGATGACGATCTTCAAACGAAATACCTCTTTACACAACATTAAATATTTATACCCTATTAAATGTATTCATAAAACAAAAACAGACAAAAAGAATCCTCAGGGGGTTCCCATGTATTTTTCAAAAATTTGAGGGGTCCGATAAAATGGACTCTGGGCTCTCCGTGTTTACATTCGTTCGTGGAGGGAAAAAGTTCAACAATTTTAACCACTGGTAAAAAAAAAACATCTTAACAAAATGAACGATTCGAGTGATCGAAAATCGAATAAGAAGAGGGCGAAAACGAATGCGGCTTGACGAAAAATAACAAAAGGCGACCAATCGCAAGTAGAAGAGGGAAGAGGGGGGTGCGTCAAGGGGGGTTTAGGTTGGTCGTCGAACCAGAGCTCAAATAAGAGTAGGAGGACCGGGGGTGTAGGGAATTGAACCTCCTTCCCCTCCCCCCCCCGGTTTTGACAATCCAGGTTGAACCATTGATGCGACGACCCACAATGGAGTAGTCAGCGTAGTGCTTACTGTTTGGTTCATTCCCAACTATGCCATCGAGAAGTTTTGCAATGACTCAAACATCGGGCTACTCATTTTGTTGACAATATCGGGTAAACTCGTCATGTATTTAATTCCGCCCAAATTTTTTCGGAGTTGAGCTAATTGTCTCTTCAGATTCGCCGCCTCTTTCTTAGGAAGTTGATTAAGTAACCCCGTATTTTCTTTGTCCTCCAAATCTCTAAATCTCTGAAGACGTGTTTCTATAGTAGACCAATTAGTTAACATACCACCAAGCCATTTTTGATTTACATAATGACACCTAGCTCTTGTAGCAGCCGATGCTACTAAATCAACTGCTTGATATTTCGTACCTACTATCAAAAATTGTTTTCCTCCACTCGCTGCATTAGCCAATAAATCACAGGCTTCTGATAAAAAGCGAGCCGTTTGAGTAAGATTTAGAATATGAATACCTTTACGTTCTATAAAAATATAAGAGGTCATTTTGGGATTCCATTTTCGAGCTTGATGACCAAAATGTACTCCCGCCTCCATCATTTCTTCCAAATGAATATCCCAAGATTTTTGTTTCATTATTATTATTATTCAAATTTGAATCCACAAATTGCGATTTATTCCTATAATTAGACTAAAACGACTCCATTTTTAAGATTGTCTTTCCACAAAAACTTGATTAACTCTATTTCTTCCTTTTATACCAAATCTGATCAAGCATATCTACCAATACTAACTCCGGAAAGGGGCTGCTTCAATTTTTTGTGAATCCTTTCCGGAGTAGAATAAATAGGAAGTTTTTCATATAAAAAAAGATCCTTTACCTTGTTATAAAAAAAAATTGTTTTCTTTTTCTTCGATAAAATATTCCTCTATTTTTCCAGAGTTATTTGCCAAATAACTTCTTGACATCCAGTACCTGCAGGAACTATTCCACCAAGAATGACGTTTTCTTTTAAGCCTTTCAACCAATCAATTCGACCTCGCAAAGTAGCCCCTCCTATGGAAAAAATAAAGTAATTGTTTAAGGAAATTAATATGACATCAATTTAAGTAAATATCAATTTTCCCCCGCTCTGTTACCAATAATTTAATATTAGTTTTCATTCTCGCGACCGACGTTTGTATTGTAAACCAATACATCTCACATCAAATCTTCATTCATGGGACCAATTTGCTTAGGTTTCGGGTTCAATTTCATCCACCACACAATTCGGCCAAGGTTTATTCGAACGACACATGTTCGCCATCCAGGACAAACAAAACACGGCATGCGTCGCATGGTGGCCCTACCATTTATGATAAGAAAAAAATAAAAATTTAAAGGGGATATTGTTTAATTTTTCTTACAAATGACAATAAAAGATAGTATTTACAAGATTTCTTCTCCTGTGAAATTAAGTCACATTGTAGAATCCTATATCCTATATATCAAAGCAAACGTGGTGTATGTATGTCTGTCTATGTGTAGCTTGAGGATCCCTAACCATGTCCCCACCTCCTTCTTCTTCTTCTTCTTCAAACCCTAGATTCAGGGTTTGAAGTCCAGATCCACAGTTGTGCCTTGAAGTTCCCAAACCAGGTCTCAATCTAGGTTCTTCGAAGCCAAATATTGGGGTTTTAAGTCCAGCTCCAAGTCCAGGTCTTGATCCACGTGCGGCTTGAGGTTCCCAAACCAGGTTCTTCGAATCCAACAATTAGGGTTTGAAGTCCAAATCCAATTTTGGGTAAGAGTCAAAACTATGGATTTTTCCATTTCTGAAATGGATCTGTCTATTTGTGCACCCCAAAATAATTATATTAATTTTATTATTATTATTATTTAAAATTTTATAAACCTCTCCTTGAAAGAAAATGTAATAATAAGTGTATTTATTTTAAAGGTACCCATTCTTCAACCATATGGTAATAATAGCACCGGTGGGTTTTTTTTTTGCGAATTGTTTTTGTTTGTAGCCAAAATGGCCATCATCTATAGGAAGATGTGGAAAAAGTGGGCAATTATCCGAAGGAATATTTAGCCAAACCTGGCTACAAATCCAAACATGGAAGCACAAAGTGTTGGGGGTGGCTAGAGTGGCGTAGCCATGGGTTACCCACTAGTATTAGAGCAAACGTGGTGGTGTTGTTTGTCTGTGTGTTCCTCACAGACATTCGCAAATTGCGCCTAGGGCAGTGGGATGAAAGAGCTCTACGTACGTCCGTTTTCCTTTCTTTCTTTTTTTCTTTCTTAGTTTGTGTTTGTCTGTTCGTCCGTCTGTCAGTCCTTCCGTCCATCTGTCCTTTTTTCCATCATTGACCTCCCCATCATCCCTTGCCCCATTTTCCGTTTCGCTTATTTATATATTTTTAGTTTTTTTTTCGGGCATCCACGTGATTGGCCTACTCAGTATGCGTAGTAATGTACATACCACTGCCTACGTGCAGCTCCTTGATTTTTTTTATTGCAAGATTTTTTTGCCAATTTGCACCTGAAATATATGATTTCAAATTTCAACCTATTTGAAGGATTTTTCGTGGGAAATAAATGGTCCCAAATTGGCTAGACTTTGTGGGCAAAAAAAGTTGCTGAAACATCAGACTTTTATGGTAAGTTCTATTAGGTAGCCAATACTACGGAAGGACCCCCTTTTCCTTCTTTTAAAAAAAATAAAACTTTCGTAGTTGGTGATGTTGGCGAATTTGGCCCCTTTTTTCTGTTTTTCTTTCTTCTTTTTGGGGATGATGGTCACTTTGGTGACATCACAAAATTGGCCATTGAAGACACACAAAAAATAAAAAACAAGGAAAGAAAAAAGGGAAAAAACCACTACTGCTACTGCTACTTAACTGGTGCGTACACTCACAATGTTGTTCCACACACACACACATACATCGCTTTCCAGACCCTCATGTGAATGTTGATGTTCTTAGAACATTTGTACACAAATATAATTAAAGTGCAACAATACCAATTTGATATATTAATTATGGGTTCATCATTCTTGAACATGCACTTCCTAGTCACATGGAAAAGAATGAATGAACAATCAATAGATGCACCAACAAGTCCACCAATAAGCAACAAACAAAATCTTTAATGAAAGGAAAGAATTCAGCAAAGCGTTATTTAAAGCCTAACACAGAGTACGTGGGTCCTCGATATTATGCACTTATCTGAACATTCGCAAATCCAACATTCTGAGAGCCTATTCAAAAGGTAATTTGAGTTGGGTTGCAATCTTGGTAATAATTCTAACATATGAATGCTAGACATCATGCACAATCACTTTCCCAAAAAACGTTCATCATTTTTTTTAATCGTTAATGGATGGGGTAGATCATTTCCAAACATTCGTGGATGTTGTGGATCATTTTCAATCACCCGTGGACGAAAGAGATGATTTATATTCACTCCATAGGGTGGATCCTATTTTGGTAAGGCATGGATGATGTGGATTATTTTTGGTCATCCACACATTATTGAGATCACTTTTAACTGCCTGGAAAAACACCAATTGCGTAGATCATTTTCATTTTCCCAATGCCCCTGGATCACGTCCATCGTCGATATATAACCCCAATATGGGGTAGATTATTTTTGGTCACCGATACATGGCCTGTATTGGTATTATTTTCTATACCAGGCCTTAAGGTATGATCCGCTTGCATTTGAAAGGGACTTGAAGTCCGAATGGGTGCCAAATATGATGGCGGAACCAATGCAATTCGTTGGAATGTTGACATCATTGCCAATGAAAAGTTTACACGTCACATCAATTTTTGCCCCCCCGTTGGCTAGATAAGATTATGCCTAGTTGAAAGTCTTATGGAAAATCAAAATTGCTTCGTGGGCCGTCGGTAGGAACAAGTGTGTCAGGGATCGGTAGGTCAAAGGCAAGTAGGTCGATGCTTGCAGATGGTTGGTGTTTGTGTAACGTGCACAGATGGCACATTGGTTGGTGGGTGGGGGCAAAAAGGTGCTCAGCAAGGCGATGCAAAGCTCACCGAACTCACTTGATTATCATTATATATTGTAAAGGAAGAAAGTTCCTTCCCCTGAAGTTGTCCAAGGTACTAAAATAGTGTAAATTAAAAGGACCTAATCAAATGTCACCTTCTGGGTCAATCACTGACATTAGTGAACCAAGGAACTTTTTTCATCAAAAAAAAAAAAATAACATCCCAAAATAGAGGAAAATGTTTCTTTTCTCCATCTTTTTGGGTTTCTTTGATCCTTTTTTTTTTAAAATAAAAAATGTAGGATAGTTTTTATTTAAATGGTGTGATTAGTGTTTCTCTCTTTCTAATTTTGTGGTGTAGTTGAAGGGGTGATCCTCCATAACAAAGATTTAGCCAAATTGGGCTATAAACAAGATATGAAAGTGGAACGATTTAAGCACTCTTCTATATTGTTTCCTAACTATGGGCACCCAACATAGAATTCTTGGTCTTTCTTTCTTTTTCTTTTTTCCCCCAAAACTTGGTGATAAAACCCGCAAATTTCACTTTTTCTCAGTTTATATTTTCTTCATCAAATATATAGTCAGAACATCCCTATAAAAAGTCGTTCATAGAAGGATGGAGTCATTTTTATGAAAATGTTACATTAAAAAAAAACTATAAAAGGATGTTCATAAAAATAGGGAGCTAGAAGTGATGATTCATAAATTATTTGTTTTCAACTTTTGTGATGTAGACAAAACCCCAAAGCATACATAAGAAAATGGAGACAACCACGATAACAATCATCTTTTTTTGCCTAAGTAGCCAAAAAATCTCACAAAATTAATGCCCATGGATACTTCTGACAATAATTTGATTCCCAAAAACCATTGAATTTTAATATTTAATGTTTTGAATTCTCACCTCAATGTGCAATAAATTCCTTAATTCATTACCAAATTATGAATATCATGTACGATACATAACATAACATGGACATGTGAGAAAACACAATCAAGATAACTTATGTGTCTCAATAGCAAGTGTACTTGGGCCAATGAGTAGGCATCACACTATGCAATGGCTTTTTGTGACCCTCAACATCTTCAAAAAAAATGTTCAGCCCAAGCTATTTTTTAAATAAAAGCCCTATTCTGACAAATTTTCACTAATCTTCATCCAAAACATGTTGGACAACTTGATGTTCAGGAATATGCTTTATTTTAAGGGTAATATATAAGGGTAGAAAATTAATGAAGACCTACTACCAAAAAGAACAAATTCGATGAATTCCTGAATATTTTGCTAGCATGACCTGAAATGCAAAGCATATCCTTTTGCATGTAGAATAAATGTTGGAGGTCCATGTGTATTAAAACCTACCTTAAAAGTATCACATAAATGAAAGCTTACCTTAAAATTATTCATCCATCTAAATATCTCTCTCTCACTACTGACGTTGACAATGTATCATTCATTAGACGCAAACTCAATTGACGATCACCATTAAAGAGTGAACTCCTAACATGAACACGTCCAGCAAAGGTGATAGGATGGGTTTCCCCATGTCCATAGACAAATGATGTAAACCCACCAAACTTTATGACAACAAAACACAAGAAAAGAGGATGGGAGTGAAAAGAAAGAGGGTTTAGGGTCAAATGGTCATAAAGCTCAAAGGCCTGAAAGAAGGGGGGGGGGGAGGGAACATTTTCCCTTCCATTTGAGCTATACCTATTTAGTTTTTCCTGTCACAACTCTGGTCAAGAGCCAAATTTGGCCTCACAAAGAGCTGGCCAAAAGCCCATTTTGAACTACCCAGATTTGATGAGAAGCAAAGGCTTGATTGCCAACCCCCAAGCCCCTAGATGTTGCTTGATGCCGAATTTTAACACGTTTCACATTCACTTACCATAAAACGGCACTACTCAAGAACTAGCAAGTGTAACAAAGGCAATTTATTCATGAATGGGGTCAAAAAGGGGCCAAATAATGGGAGATGGCCAAAAGTGATGCCAATAAAACTAACTGAAGTGGCAGTTCATAATTAACCCCAGTCCATCAGTTCAAAAAAATTTGCCCTCATCATCTCTGTGTTCCCTATGTGCGAACTCGTAAGTATTTGTTTACTTTTTTGTGGGCTTTTGATTTTTCAGCCTTTTACACCTTTCGAATGGGCAACCTCCCATCTAAGATGGTGCCAAAGGGGGGTCTTTTTTGCTAATTTGGCGTAGGTTGATTGCCTTCACCCTTAAAAATGATTTTTTCCCCTAGGCCATGAAATCCCAGAATACCCCGCACTTTTCCGTTGAGTAAATTGCGTGCCCATTCCAGGGCACACTTACCTACCCAAATTGAATGCTAAACTATTTGAATCCCTTTTCACACACAGCCAGCAAGGGAAATAGAAACCCAACGACATAAAAAAAGCCCATTTGTTCAAACCCAGGTGCCGACTTCTCATTAGTGCCAGTCTGATGGACTCCTCGATCTGGAGGCGCACAACTTCTTGGCGCGTTCTCATTGGGCGATAAAATTACACAAGAAGCCAAAAAAACAAGTTAAAACAAGATTACACAAGAAGCCAAAAACAAGATTACACAAGAAGCCAAAAAAACAAGTTCAAACAAAAAGTGAAAATCAAAGGAGCTCCCCCCAAAATGAAAAGGGCAACGTATGAATAAGCTTAAGAAAAAACCTTATGTAGTAGAGTCTCAAGTGCGGGTCAAAAGTACTTAAGTTACCACAAATGAAAATTGGAAAAACCCACTTATATAGTTCCATGTAAAACACACCTTCAAAAACATCCTATCTAATCCACAGTGCAAAGCCTATAATAACTTTGTAATGATTTTTAAAAATAAAAAGCCTGAAAGTGCAAGCTTTAAGAAGTCCTTCCAAAGTGCATGTTTTAAAAAAAAAGTCTAAAAAAAATCAAAGAACACTAGAAGGAAAGTTCCGATTTTTGACTAGTCTTTGCGATTGTTTTCTAGTCGCTGGCGACATCTACGACTAAAAGTTTGTGTAGTCACCTTGGACAAGTCGCAAGCGTCTTTAGTCGTAGGCGACAACGGGGTGGACGGAAACTGTTCAATACAAATACCAGTTCATGACAAAATACGAGTATACGTATGTGGTGCCAGTATTCAACAATTATTTTGGTTATATATATGGACCGTTTGATTTTACTCATAACGATTATGACATGTGGCAATTAGTTTAATAATACTACCCGTCCGATTCAAGCACTAGGATTATGACACATGGCTTTTAATATGGTATTTACTTTATTATTAAATAATTACAATATATATGGATCGTTCGATTTTACTCATAACGATTATGACATGTGGCAATTCGTTTAATAATACTAACCGTCCGATTCAAGCCCTAGGATTATGACACGTGGCTTTTAATATGGTATTTATTTTATTACTAAATATTTACAATATATATGGACTGTTCGATTTTACTCATAACGATTATGACATGTGGCAATTCGTTTAATAATACTAACCGTTCGATTCAAGCCTTAGGATTATGACACGTGGCTTTTAATATGGTATTTACTTTATTACTAAATATTTACAATATATATGGACCATTCGATTTTACTTCGCATGATTATGACATGTGGCAATTAGATTAATAATACTAACCGTCCGATCCAAGCACTAGGATTATGACACATGGCTTTTAATATGGTATTTACTTTATTATTTAATAATTACAATATATATGGACCGTTCGATTTTACTCATGGCGATTATGACATGTGGCAATTAGTTTTTTATTTTAGTTTTAAATAATGCATTTATTTACAGATAATGCATGAAATTTTTTGTCGTCCAATTTCATGTTGCACACAGTAGATCCTAAGCGTTTATGGCTTTACCTAATATTTATAATAAACACAATATATACTTCAGTTAAGTTTTGAAACCCAATGGTATGAGCATTTATAAATTGCCTACAATCCCAAAAATTTAAGCACTCAAGGTAAAATTACATAAGAATTTGGTAGTTTAAGCTTGACATGCCAATTTGCTTGGCCTCCCACCAAAACTAGGATAGATTTTATTACTATGGCAATGGGTTGCAAGTTCTTGCACTCATCAGTCTAATTCCACATGAACTATTCCAAGCATTTGAACAGCCCACATGGGTTCACTGGGGAAGCTTATTTGTCATGTCATCAATATTCATGTTGAAAGTAATCTGCTTTTGTTCCAATAAATCCTTCAAGCCCCAGGACAAGAATCTCACAACTGTAAGGATATCAAACTCCTCCCTGCCCAGCTGTACTTGCCCAACCTCCCATTGCCCTGCAACATTTCAAAAGCACAACATGAGAATTAGGACTAGTTGCTTCCCAAGAGGAAAACTTCACACAACATCACTAACCAATACTAGCAGGCATAACTATGAAATTGCAGAGAAATCTCCACAACAACAACAATTTGGAGGTAACTGAAATGAGTGCACTTGTAACTTATTATACGGGGTCAGTCACTTGCAAAGTGTCAGACCATCACCTTCATCACAAATAGCAGTGACAAGCTGCCATGACTACCCACTGCCAACGCAATGAGCAATGCAACAAAAGTACAAACACAAGAAAAAAATCTGAGCGTGTTCACATTGATACCCATATCTGTAACATTATGAAGCACAGAGGTCATGGTCTCAGCACAATCAAGCATCATCTGAATCAAGTCCATTTTGTCTCCAAGTCCCAGAGTACCGAATCCCTCCCCAATGGCTCGCATGTGACCTAAGCACGCATGGTCTTTGTGTTGTCATACAAGCAGATAGTAAACCCCCCTTTCTGTAAAAAAAAAGTAGGTGCATTTGAAGCATGCTATATGAACCTTGTGCATGAAAGAGATCTAGATGCAGACTCTCAGCTGTCTGTCACATCACAAGATTCAAATCAGTCCAGTGGGCTTCAGTTTCACAACAAATATGCTCTGATGTCCAACCAGCTGAAACATGAGCAAATGTACCTGTAATTTGTGTGACAACCCGCACCATTCCAGTCACCCTGTGTCAGATTTACCATTAAAAAATGAGCATAATTCTCACAAACTCTTGGAACATAAAGAAAAACAAAACAGAGTAAAAGATACCCATTCTAACATGGTCCAAGTTTTTCAAAGACAGGCTTGGGTTCTCACATCAATAGGCTTGGGGTCCAGTGAAAGGACCACCCCTGCAATCTCTGTAATCCTCTGCAATAACCACCACCAATGACCCTCCTGATTCCCGCATTTTCCAGGATTGGATCATGTTCAAGATCCTACCAAGTAGAAACAATATTGAGCCAGCAAATAATGATGAGTATATAGAAAAAAACTGGTGGTGCAATAGAGTTCTTACCAAATACAGAAAAGGAAGCGGTCTTCTAAGGATAGAGGATGCTTCTCCAACATATCTGCAATTATCTTTGAATCCAATGCCCACAAAAAAAAAATGAAGCAACTTCAGGACATGTATCTTAATTGGAAAAGAGCCATAGAGTCAAATGAACTTGTTTCTCAACGTTTAAATTTCTAAAAGCTATTCATATGGGTTGCATTAGGAATCAGAAGTAAAAGTGGGAACCCAATAAAAGAATGAGACTAACCAGCATGCTCTCACAGTGCCGCATGAAAAACTGAGGTGACATTCGAGCCTTTGCCACAAATTTCTCCTGTAAAATTACTAGAAATGGCCTTAGGAAAAATTGCAAGGTTCTATTCAAAAGGACAATGGAATCATCAGTCATAATCATCTCCCTGAACCCTAAGAACCTGAAATTGATTGATCTAACACCCTGATGCTATTGTTAATTCTGACATTTAGGGGCTTCAGCAATGTCACCTCTGATGTTATGGAAAACGTAAGCCATGAATTGCCGTTTAGCCCGCTTTGCTTGAAGCACTTTCTGATCAGCTTGCTGCACTCTATTGTGGCTTTCTGCCCCAACATCTACACAATGGGAGCAACCTGCTGCCTCCTCAGGAGGTTTCCAAACACCCACATCAGACATCCACATCCCTGCCACAATGACAACTCCTGCACTTATCAGCCCTAGCAGAGAGGAAGAAGCCCTTGCAAAGAGCCTGGCATGGGAGAAATCATTGTCCTTCTCCTCCTCCTCCCCTTGGCTAGAACCATTTGCAGGTGTATTGTACCTTGCAGCAGTTATCCTGGGAACTGATGACAATAAACAGATGCAAAGATACATGGTCAACAATGTGATGGCAATTGTGAGCAATGTGGGAACCCTTTGAAAGAATACCAAAGATTTTGATCGCTTCTCTGCCTCCTTGTCAAAATCATTCTCTTGTGTTGCAACTAACTCTATTTGCTGTTATCAACTCTGTAGATGCATGAAGCAATATCACAAAAAACACATATCTCACTACCATATAAATTATGGTTTGAAATATAAACAACCTCCCACATCAAGATGCATATCACATGGAATCATTGAAGGTCTTACACCTAGTTCGTTCAAACTAATACTCATATCGACTAAAATGCAGTTTGCATCTAAGAAGCGTACAATGCATGCTAGACTGTTCCCCAAAATTCTCCATGGTATGGAAACATCTCATTGTTTTTCTACGAACTATGTGGGGAGACCAATGATGAGTTCCTTGTGGGCCACTCTAGAAATAAGTTATATTTGTTTCCTACTCACTACAATACGCATGAATTGACCCTTCCATACCAAACTACTGCCCATTGTATCCTTCAACTGCAACTGAGGTGGATCATCATTCTCATTTGTTATGAGTAGGGGAGTATTGCCAAAACCCTCCATTATTTCTGCAAGTTGCACCCGATACCACCCAGGGTCAACTTGGCTGCAATGGTGCACACCTTGTTGCCCACCAATACCTGTCACCACACCTATTGCAATGACGTCTGACTTGGTAGAGCTGATCAATGCTACTTTATCCCCCAGCTTGAACTGTGCACCCACAACATCCCATTATACATCTTAAGCCAATATTGGTCCACAACATATTTGGCCTTATTCCTGATTGCTATGTTTGTTTCAATGCATTTAACTCACCACACATAGCCCCCAAGGCACCCTCAATCTCACCTCTTCTTCTGCAACTGGCACCCTGCACATTCCATTGCGTGCCCTTGTCTTCACACCCTCCCTTGGCTCCAGCTTGGTCTTCTTCTTGCTCTGCCATCCCACCACATTTTGGTCAACCCTAGTTCCAACATCTGCTATTGTTCAATGTATCATGCCATTAGACTTAGTGCAGATTACATGCCATGGTGCTAAGGCCTTAACGTACCTTGCTAACATGGGCTACACCCTCTTGTCCATTAGTGGCATTGACTTCAGATCCATTCCTGACCCCAAGCTCAATAGGGTCAGAATCTATGTGCAATTGTTGGTCTGCCCCAACTACTGTGGTAGGGATTGCTGCCACTACTGCAGTGTCAATATTAGTTTTCACACATGTTTGCCCTTGCACCCTAGCATTTGCATGTGCTAAAAACCTTGCCATGGTAAACTCCACTATTGCATGAAGTTGTTCAATGCCTCTTGCAATAGCTGCTTCAAGCACTTTTTCTACCTGCGTAGCCAATTCTGGGAGCTTGGTTTCGATTGCTCTAATTCGTGATGAAAGATAGGTTGAATTAGACTCCTACCACAGTAAGCCACCACTCCACACCAACTTGTGTTAGATACACAACACCTAGTGCCTGGTCTTTATAGTATTAGATCCAGGGGTTCATAATAGTCAATGTTTATACCTATATGGATAGTTCAAATAACATACCCAAATATAGCTTCTACTTGCCCAAATTACAAGGGCTAGCAGTAGCTAAGTAAATCTTGCTGCCCCTGACAAGTACGCACATATTGTTATGCGGCATAACTTGGGCTCCACTTTGATTGTCCCCTTCCACATTTGAATACAAGCAATAATATTCGAGCACTTATTCGAGCACTTACTGGATTTGGGTTGCCAACAGAATCAAGACCTGCAACTGCCACCTCAGACAAAGATGGGCTTCGATGGGATGCCAGTTTCTGCAACACAACAAACTTTAGGCACAGGTCTACAGCTAATAGACCTGTGCACAGCTACACAGGTCTGCAGCTATTGCAGCACAAACTGCCCATTGCACCAAACAACCCAAAACAAAGTAGGTTGAAGACAATGTGTTACCAATTTCTGTTCGGCCATTGCTTTTCCACCCCGTCCATATTTGCTGACCTTCAATACTGCACCTCTTGCACCCGTAAGTTGGTCAGTCCTCTTCTTTGTTGCACGTTCAGACCAATATGCCACAAGGGTGTCCCACTGGGATTGTTCCACACCCATAGGGCACGTTGTGTGCCCATGCATAATCCACCGCTTTTCGAGCGGAGACCGTTCAGACTTCATGAATCGTCTAACACAGTCTCTGAACCCCTGGTCACTCAACTCATGATGAAGATACTCAAACTCAGTGTCCATTAGCCTGCGGAGTTCAGCCATGTCCACAGCATTTTGCTCCCCCACCTTCACAATTGCCATGTTGAGGTGGCGTGGTGCAAAACCCCGAATCTTGTCGTCCCATATATTCTTGCCAACACATGCCCCATCTATTTTTCCATTTTTTCCTACCTCCACTTGAAGAGGTGGCAAACCCTTCTGGCGTCGCTCTGCACTTTCAATCTCTATGGTCCTTTTTAAGGACCGTTGTTGTGCCCTAATTACAGCATGTGAAGGGGGGAGAGCCTCCTCCACCCCAACACCCTGCATCTGTGGCATGCCACCATTCGTTGCAATGCCTGCAACTTGGTGCCTGGCAAACCCTTGCGCACTTGTTTCACAGACCCCGTTCCCACCCCCACTGGTTGGTTGCATCGACCCCCCACAATGCAAATTCTCATGCCCAACACAATTTTGGCAAGTGTTGGTATTGATGCACATACCTTGACAACAATTTTCCCAGCGTCCTTGCCAACTTGTGTGTCCACAATGCCCAAAATATGGCATAGATTGTGCACCACATTGTATCCCTCCACAAGCTGGCTTTCAAGGTTGCCCATCACATCCTGGGCCTAGGCCTTGTATTGGGTGAAGAAGGCAAGCTACTCGCACCCCCCCTTCAGCCCTTTGTGATGGGCTAGTGCTATAAACTCTCTTTGATGTGCCTTTCTGCCTTCACCAACCCCACATACATTTCAGTGGGAACAATTCAAAAGACTGCAACACAAGTGGGGAAGCCTTATTAATTTCAAATCTCGAAGGATTTACCAGATGATCATGCAATGCCACTACCCTTCTAAACCTTTAATGGTTCAGACACTGCTGAGACTTTGTCACCTGAAGCTTTATCTGGTCTGGATGAGTGGGAAGCTACCACCACAACATCAACACAGCATGAAAGACTGACCAAACAATGGATGAAGACACTGATTGAGGATTTGACAGGGCAATCTTGAGGTGAGGATTCACAAAGTTCGAAGGATACTGAAACTTGTACACCTCCCTTCACCCCAGGCGCAAAATCATCACAAAAGCACCCATAACAGCAACATGAGAGAGAACAGCGAAGTGGATCTCCATTTAGGAGTGATTGCAGCAGGGAAGACAATCAAGCCTCAGAGTATATACAAGAAGCAAATCCTGGCAAGACTTGGTAGGGAGGACAGCAAAGTGAGGAAGGAGGACCAAGTTAGAACCATCCCTAAGGAGTATACATCAAATGGGTAGGGGTTGACCACAACTTCATTGGGAATTGTCCCATCTTCATCATGTCCATCAATGACCTCGGGTGCTGCCCAGAAGAGGGATCCACCCCAGCTTTGGAGGTATGGAATGTTTGTTTGACGGAAGCTCATCCCAAAGTCTACCATCTTAGGAACAAGGCACCTGTCAAGTAGAATGTTTGTGCCTTTCAAGTCCCCATGGTACACTTGCTCTTTATGACACACAATCAAAGCAACGACAATCTCTCTGAACAGTCTCAACTTCTTCAGACGCTATTGAGACTTTGTCACCTGAAGCTTTCTCTGGTCTGGATGAGTGGGAAGCTGCCACCACAACATCAACACAGCATGAAAGACTAACCAAACAGTGGATGAAGACACTAATTGAGGATTTGACAAGGCAATCTTGAGGTGAGGATTCACAGAGTTCGAAGGATACTGAAACTTGTACACCTCCCTTCACCCCAGGCGCAAAATCATCACAAAAGCACCCAGAACAACAACATGAGAAAGAACAGCGAAGTGGATCTCCATTTAGGAGTGATTGCAGTAGGGAAGACAATCAAGCCTCAGAGTATATACAAGAAGCAAATCCTGGCAAGACTTGGCAGGGAGGACAGCAAAGTGAGGAAGTAGGACAAGAATGGGTAACATGGCTTTTGGCATGTGCAGAAGCAGTCTCTACCAAAAGCTTGAGTCTATTGAACCATCTTCTACAAAAACTTGGGGAGCTGCCATCACCTGTAGGCACCTCAATCCAACGTATAGCAGCTCATTATACTGAAGGCTTGGCTTGCCGAGTAACTCGACTATGGCCACAAATCTACCAAAAGCTTCCCTTTGATATCAACCATACTGAAGATTTGGCTAGCAACAAACCCCGCAACAAAGACCAAACAAAGAAACAAAGAAAGACAGAAAGGGAAAAGAATAGGGAAAGACTAAGAACAACCGAAGAAATATTTACATTGGGATTCGATTGTGTTACACCTATCTTGGAAATCCATTTAGGAAACACAATGCCGTGGTTTATGTGGGGATCCAACCTGTTCTGGTGACTTAGTAGGCATCTGTTTACTTGGAGTCACCTTGGGCATCTTCTTTGCTGTTGACGATGCACCTTGAGCATCGCGAACTTTTGTTTGTGTACGCACCTGGTTGTTTGTTCGCTTGGACTCTGGGCTTGGGTTGTTGGACTCACTGCTTGGGTTGTCCGAACTGCTACTGGATGTGTCACATTCGCTTCCGGACCTTTCCAGTAATGAGCACGTTTCTTCTGCCATACTATGACGTGGAGTTGTTGCAATGCGCAGGCTCCTTCGGCAGGGGAGTGGATTATAGCCTGCTTTTGCTTCAATGCAATGTCTGGGCTTCTTCGTATGCTTCGCTTGTGCACTCACAAACTCTCGCCTGCATCAGAGCGCAAACATTCAACAAAACAAGTGCATGTACTAGTTAGGCTAGGGTTCGAATATGCCTCGATGGGCCGAACGTCTGTCAAACGTCCAAACATATGGTTTAATTACACTATAAGTCCTACCCATTCGACAAGATGCAATAACCTCTTCACTGCTCATTGCAGAGCTTGGCCCACCATCATATTTAGAATCCGAGCTTGCTGGAACGAGGCTCTTTGGAGCACGTAGACATCTAGCAGGGTTGGTAATTAGGCGGAACTTACAATGCGGAGGCAGCTTGTTTCAGGCCTAGCTCTTCCACATGCAACAAGACCTCAGCAACTCGTCGATCTCTTGCTTGCAGGTATGGATTCGGATCCATACCTACTCCATTCTTACAGGTGGCGAACGCTTTGTCAGTCTGGCCTTGTGTTACGGTCAAAGACATCCTTGCTATATTGAATGTTCACCCATTAACTAATTAGTGGGTGAACTTATAAAAATCCTTATGACTCATGGCATTCAAACTGGAAGCTCGTAAACAAATTGTCTGGGACCTAGTACAGAAATTGTTGAATCACGTCAGTGTAAGGTTTCATAGATTTTAGTTGTAGTAACGCCACAGTAGCCGTCACGTCCAATCGATTGCTGGTCAGCTGGAACTGTATGTTTATTATAGTCATATACTAGCCTATGTATGGCCCATGTATGATGCACCTCTTGAAACTGGAGTTCAGTTGTGGCCTTTGTCTTCATTTGTTAAACTATAGTGCTAGCTTTCTCTGTTTAAACTTATAGACATTTGCACATATCATGCACAGTGGTAAAAAATTGCCACAGCCCCCAAGGAAGGTGACAATGAATCAGAACCAAAGGATATTTAATGAATTCGAAGGAACCAGAAAAGGGCACCCAACAACCTTAAATAATGTCACGAACAGTAGCCCAACACTTACATAACAATTGTTGGACCACATAGAGTTGAACTAGAACAATGTCAAAATTATCTACCTAACCTCTATACACATGGAAGATCTACCGAACAGCTGAGGCAATGCGGCATGACTACCTTACAAAACAATTGTTCCCAATTCGTACATACTCATTTCGTAATCTCAATGCACAATCTGTGAAACCCTGCAAGGAACGACCACAATTAATGGATTTGAGTCAAAATTTGAGTGTCATATTCAGGGAGCATTTGAATGATAACATGCTTGTCTGCCTGCCACTCAACCACTTCAGTATGCTTGTCCCGTTCCAGCGAGCTAATTTCCACCACCAATTGTTGCCCGTCGGCCACAGCCACAACCAACCGGCTTGGGGCTACATTCGAAATTCCTTTATGGGCTAATGTATTGGGAACTAGCTCCCCAAAAAGTACACGCTTCTCGTGTGATGGTGCTTTCAAAGATGTCTGGACAATGAACGCTTGAGGGCGCTTGTGTATAGCCGAAACTTGCTCCTGAAGCCCTGGCCTGACCATAAGGTCTAACAATGAGTTAGGAGACAAGTGAGCACAGTTGGGCAACAAGATCTTCACCATCTCCGCTAGTGGGTCCTCCACTTCTACATGATGTGAGACATTTGGCATGTATGGGGTACACTTATTTGTGACTGTAATTAACATTTGTTGAACCTGCTCAAGCTCCAAACAAAGGGCACACAATTTGCCTTCCATTTTAGAAACACGTGCCTCTAAACCATGGATTCGTCGACTCATAGCTTGTGAACTTTGTTGATCTGTGCGGAACACTGTCCGTCGTTGCAACCTTTCCCCATACATTCGGCTTCCAATCGTAGTCTCACCATGTTGCTGTAACTCTGGGCTTCCAAGCGGAATCCTGCCACGTTGTTCAGACCTTGGGCTCCTAATTGCAATTTCGTTGTTTACGCGATTCTTACTTGCGCCCATTGATCCCATCACTCCAAACACAATTTCTATCCAAACACACGAAGGTGCAAAATATTGCCCCTGCAAAGCAATTTGCTGGGTGATGTAGGTAGTTTGGGTTTAGGTTGTCTTGTGATTGTGGTGAGAACAGGCGGGCATGATTCGAAGTTTTTTGCACAACGAATTGCATGTTTTGAAAAATGCCTTTCAACTCATGCCACCATGATCACCTTGAATGATTATCAAGCACTTACTGCTTGTCGCCCCCCTCGAGCCGCCAAACATGCAGATTTGGTTCAATGATCCTTTCATGATATTACATCACTATTATTTTTGGGATATTGTTAATTTAGCCAAGGTGGTGATTATCCATTGGAACATGTACAAAATGTGGGTACCTTCCCTAGGAAGATGTCGCCAAACTAGCTATAGAGCAGATATGAAGCACATGTCTTTAATCACCTTTCTACAATTCTGGCTATTAACTGAAAACCAAATGTAGGAATCTGAGAAATAATAATTTGGGGGATTATTTCTAGTGATTAAATCTTTCAGAATACACATCATTTTCACATTTTTAATGTTAATTTCCTACTTCGCCAATAAAGAGAAGGCTAATCCCCATTGATGTTTCTTTTATGCATAATTTATATTGAAAAATACAATAATTTATTGTTTTTGGGACCTTGGATAGCTAAACAGCAAAAGAATATAATAGAAGAACTCCAGCGATGTACAATTGGTTTCTTCAAGGCAAAAATATACACAAGGCTGCTTACAGTTTTGAAAGTCCACCCAATGGGTCCGGTTTTTGCCACCTAAACCCAACACACATTCAATTTTCATGAATGGTATTACATTTACAAGCTGTTGTATGTTGGTCACATAATGTAGCCTTGTAGGCCACCTACATGGTGAGCCCTTCCTTAACTCATTACTTGGGGTTTAATGGGGTGGGCAGAAAACATGAGCAAGAGCGTGACCGAGTGACAAGACTACGCACAGAGTTTGAAGACCAATGGCACAGGGATGAAAGAGGAGCAGGAGGGCCTATCAAGTATCCTGTAGAGCTTGCAGAAGTGCAAGAGTTAGCAGAATGGGTGAGGGAGGCAGTGCGAACCCATATGGCAAATGGCAATGTGCTTGATGAGATGGATGCATACCATTTGTCAATTAAGCCCAGTTCTGATGCTTCCCGATATACACGGATGAAGGCCTATGGAAATCACTATAGGGTCATTGGAGAAACCAATGCTAACACATGATTGTGGCAACCTATGATTGTGGAGTGGCATCAGTGTTCCAGCAAGCACAAGGGCCAGGTGGAGTGTGTGCACTTGGGCCGATGCAATATGTGGGAATTCTGCAAGATATAATATTACTTGATTATGGGGCAATATCAATCCCAGTGGTTTTGTTTAAATATGACTGGGTGAAGAAGGAGGTTGATAGGCGAGGTCATCCAACTTACAAGCGTGACGAGGATGGCTTCCTGCTTGCAAATTTTAATGCACTGAAGGCCCATTATGAATGCATGCTGAACCTTCCCATTTATTACATGAAATCCCTATTTACAAAACTTTTGATCAGCATTTTTGGCTTGGACTAATGCGTGGGTCAGTGATTTGGGAACATAGTAACATTCATTACTAACTAAGGCCCACTCTAAAGGAAACCCCAAAGAGGAAAGAAGCAAGGGACCATTGGGACCATCACATAGCAACCAAAAAGTCATGTTGAGTGGCAACCTGACAATTTGGATCCATTTAAAGCAAAATAAACCCTTGAATGCGACCTTGCCTTAGACCCTAAATTGCATATTTGTTCTTCATATAAAAATTTATATAACATAATTAAAAAATTATTTATTTCATGTGATTGATGTTCAATAGATTATTTTACTTGCAATGGATGAATATTTATGTAAAATTAAATTACATATTTTCATTCAAGTCAGGTGTGTGAAATCTGACCTTACATTTGTCAAAGTCTGATTTGTAAGACTCCAAACATACATCCTACTACATAGTGGCTGAAGTATGTTCAAGCTAGTATACTATATAGTGGTCTTGTCACAATATCCTTGCCTAGCAATTGCCTAGCAAGTATGGGCCAATAAACTAATGGCATGCACCTCCTTATCACCCAAGTGAAGTTCTATTGAAAGTTAGAAATAAAAAGTTGCATTTCACTTCTAATGGTTCCCACAACTTTTCCCCGTTCACTAGAAGGGCAAAATGGCCTTGAAGGTTTCAAATGTGAAGCCTCCTATCACCTAAGTGAATAGAAGGTGTGGGGATCTCCCCAACCCATTAATTAGATGCTGATGATGACTCGACCCCCACTTGCATGCCATACAGTGTAGGACACCATAGCCTTGTTGAGGAGGGCCAATGAGAAGGTCTTGAGTGTTGTGTAATAATATTGGATACAATGTGAGACTTGGTACCAGCATGTTTTGAGCTACTCCACTATTTGTTGGCCTTGCCTACCAAGGCAAGGATATTGTGGTTAGATTCATTATAGAGAACTAGTTTGTAAACCCATTTTGCTTGCAAAATGATAAATAAACAAAAGACTAAAGTGTTATGTTCTCAAGGTCCTAAACCCTAAACCCTAAAAACCTACAATTATTTTTAAAAATCAAATGTGCCCCAACACTGAATAGGTGGGGTGTTCTTTGCACAGGGTGTTAGCCCATGCCAAAAATGGTGACAAAGTCTTTTGTGAAGAGAAATTTCATGCAGCCAATGGGAAGGCCCAAGCATGCACTCAAGGTGCCTTTCTTTTTTTCCTTTTACGTTTTGGGGTGGGGGGTAGCGGGGAGAGGGGGGGGAGAGAAATTTTTTTTCATTTTTCCTAGATTCCCAAGTGTTCACACTATGTTCCTTTCAAGTTCCCAATGGGTTCCCAATATTTTCCCCAACATTTTTTCCATACCTCCTCACTTTTATCCCATATGCCTTGAAGCCAATGGGAAGGTGCAACATCCATTCAGGTGTCCCAACTTTTTAATTTGGGTTTTGAGGGCAGGGGGAAGGGGGAGAGGTTTTTTTTTAATGAGTTGTTCATGTGTTCCTACCATGTTCCCAAGTTGTTCCCCAAGTTTTCAATGTGTACCTTAAGGGTGTTCCCAATAGCACCTAGTATCAAACCCATATGTTTTGCCCAAAATCCTCCCCTTCTCACCTATATAGCTGGGGTGTTCGTTGCGAGGGGTAATAGCCCAGGCAAAAAAATTTGATGAACCCTTTTGAGGAGAAAAATTTCATCCAACCAATGGGAAGTGTAATCATGCTCTCAGGGTGCCTTGGTTTTTACTCCTTTTAAGTTAAGGGGTGGAGAGGGAAGAATTTTTTTCCCCTTCAATTTTCCCTGTTTCCTAATGTGTTCCCACAGTGTTCCCTTGAAGTTCCTAATGGGTTCCAAACATGTTCCCCAAGTTCACAACGTGTTCCCCCGCATGTTCTCCATGTAAGCACCTAACTTTTAGCCCATATGCTTTGGCACTTTCACCTATATAGGTGGTCCCGAGGGGAGGAACTACACACATCAAAACAGAACCTCCTATTTTGAAGAACCTCCACAGTTTTTTTTTGTTCGGGCAGCAATGGGCCAATCAAATTGGTTTTGGCCCCGAATTTTGGCACACTTTGTTCATGAGAGCGAACATTCCGGAGGCTTCACCAATGGATAATTTTGGCTTCAAGCCCGTGCGGACAGCTGACACCCATTTCTTTCTTACAAGGCACCTGTCAAGCAGAATGTTTGTGCCTTTCAAGTCCCCATGGTACACTTGCTCTTTATGACACACAATCAAAGCAATGACAATCTCTCTGAACAGTCTCAGCTTCTTCAGACGCTGCTGAGACTTTGTCACCTAAAGCTTTGTCTGGTCTGGATGAGTGGGAAGCTGCCACCACATCATCAACACAACATGAAAGACTGACCAAACAATGGATGAAGACACTGATTGAGGATTTGACAGGGCAATCTTGAGGTGAGGATTCAAAGAGTTCGAAGGATACTGAAACTTGTACACCTCCCTTCACCCCAGGCGCAAAATCATCACAAAAGCACCCAGAACAGCAACATGAGAGAGAACAGCGAAGTGGATCTCCATTCAGGAGTGATTGCAGCAGGGAAGACCATCTAGCCTCAGAGTATATATAGTAGCTCAAAGGGATTTTGGCCCATAGGGAGTAAGTCTGTTTTATACAAGGATTTTTTAAAGATGATATTTTGGCTTGTGCTGAAACTTGAGATTAGTTACAAAGTTATGATATCTTGAAGGATTTTGGTTTCTTCTAGAGGGATTTTTTGAAGATTGTATTTTGACATGGTGAAATATTTGAATCTCCATAATTTTTCTTTGCCTTAAGATATTTGTAAATGTAAATAGCGAGGCCACAATGTGACACACCCCTTGGTTTCATCAATGGCATTCACCAAACATTCAACATCTTTTCTCACAAAGCAACACCTAACTGATAGGTTTTGTTGTTGGGTCAAAAGTTACATGACTTCCAAGTGTCATTCCCTCAATTTGCCGATGGCATGTTATTTATTCCCTTCCCATATTTCTTAATTGCATTCTTGGTTTTATTTTCCAATTCCATAAAAAAATATTGTTACGTCTATTTGTAATTTAAAAATAAATAAATTATGAACAGTCTATAGCTAAGTCCCGACTCCCCACTCACCTAAACCTCAAATATGTATTAGCCCATCAGGTAGAAACTAGAACCATGTTAAAGTTGAATCATTTACAAACATTAAATGGGGCATTTAAAAGGGTGCACATTCAACTACATTTTTAAATGCTCCCATCTAGGATACCATAGTACCTTGGGTGAATAGGCACTACTTAATTAATTTTGATGATATCTAACCAGTTATGAAAATATTTTGCTTGCCATGCTGCCTAAACTTTGGAAATTGAAAAGGAAGTGCCAAAGAAAGAAAAAAATAAAAATTGTACTAGACTCTACTACCTACCTATATATCATACACACTTGATTATTATTTTTTAGAAAAATAAAACTAGACTGCCTAATTATGAAAAAATAATAATTTTAATGTTGAACATCATTGAAAAAGTTTGTGTTTATGAGTGAGAGAGAGAACTCACCTCCCTTCCGCCCTTCCGTCCAATCACACGTCGGACAAATCTTCTAGCCAATAGGATATCGGACGGACGGACAGACAGCCGGACACACACGATTTAGTGCAGAAACCCTAAACCCTAAACCCTAAACCCTAATGCTTTTGCATTCGTCTACAGATTGGTGCTAGCCAGGACAACTCCCCATACCCCGAATATTGTAGCCAACAGAGAAACAGTGCTCAAGAGAAAATCCATCCCATTTCGTAAGCATCCCTGTAACCATCAGGCTAATGACAGTGTGCTTGTTGGGGGCCAACAACATTGCTTTGGGAAATTTAGTTGAATTGTTAATCACCCCATACCTGTCGGGGTTGGATGGCAAAATACATGGATCAAGAAGCGGGGGCAAATTGTAAGCGGATTCTAGGTTTGGTGAATGGAGGTCGTAGAGGTCCCGCGCGCGTGACACTCAGTTATGTTTGGGGTCTGGAAGCTTCAAACGAAGTGAATTCCTAAGCTTGTAGGATCAACAATGAAAAACATGTATATGTGTCATAGGAAGAACTTTGATTATATGACTTTATGCATTTACGCTTTCACTTACTGGTCCCTGTTTTTTGTATCCACATTGTTAGACCCCAGTAGTTGCATTCTAAACCATTATTGGGCCCCTCCTAGTTATTTTTTGGTGGGGTTGGAGCAGATACTACGCCATCAAATAGGGACACACACTCAAGCAACTGAGAAGTTGTGGTCTGACTACCATCTAGCTTCTGCAAATCATGATGCAGTGGGTGCCATTTCTAATTTAATGCATCCAAGTTGTTTAGATTCTTGTGATTCAAGTGGATGAATAAGGTGTTTCAGAATTATTGTTTTTGTTTGGGGGCTTTGATTTTGTGTAGTCAGGTAGAAGTTGATGGGAATTATTGTGTGCATGTACAGGAGCTAGAAGAAGTTCGGGCATTGATGACTCAAAAATACTGTGCCCAGATTGAAGCCATGCGAGTGGACCTCTCTGATATAACAAACCAATTAAACGAGTCTGCAACCACCCTACTACATCAGCAATCCACCATAGATGGCTTGGAGCAGCATCTGGCATACCTTGATGTCAAAAAAACAATTGGAATCTCACCATGTCTCAAATGAGTTTATCTTGCAAAGCCCATGTTGAGTGGAAGGGACACTAGAGGTAGTGGAGGGTTTATTGCTGTGATGTGTTTCTCCTTCAAGGGTAGGGACTAACAGACCATGTGGTTGTTGCTATGATTGCAGGCTCAAGGGGACCATTCAGGACTTGGAGCACCAACTAGGATGTGAGCGCTCTCAGCATAGCACTGACAAGGCACATGTAGATGAAAGACACAAGGCTGAACTAGGTCATGCATGTAATGTATTAGCAGAGGAGTTGAAACAGGTCATCACATGTGCTATTCTCCATAACAAGGCAAATGAGGACATCATCAAGTCTCTTCAGGTATCTATTCCACACATATCTACTACCCACTTTGTCTCTAACCAACTATTAGTTAGGGTTCCATCAATACGTTCACCCACATTTGATCATCAACGTAGTTGTGCCTCAACCTGCTGCATGAGGGTCATGTGAAGTTTATCCCACTGCTCTAAGAATTGGTCACATAACTACTTATAAGCACTTGGGCAAGGGGGTGCTCACCTTATGCAGGAATCGGATCAACAAAACCAACTCATGATTGAGAATATGCGACAGAATTTGGTAAGTGGTGTTTGGAAAGTGTAATGGTTATTCCGGTTGCTTGTTGTGGAGGGTAGCAAACTGCTTTGTGGTGCATGCCCAAATTCCTAGTACACATGATATAGTAGAATTACTCATGTGTGAACTTGGATAGTTGTACTCAAAGTAAGTGGCATTCATTGTGTAAAAGGGATGGTTGGGATTGTAGGTAGCCATGGAGGATGCAAAATGTTGTGATGCAAATTTGATCAAGGAGATGGAAGAAGTCTCTGGGGAGTTGGCACTCAAAAAACGACAACTGCAATTCACAAGAGATCGTGCCATACTATGGTATGTGGGGTTAGGGTTTTATTCATCTATTGGAGTACACATAGGGTTGTCTATTATTGGTTTGTTTAAAGCCATTGGTAGGACTGGTTTCCAACTTTGTGTAATGTGACTGGTCTAAGAAGATTGTGTGCCATGTTGTAATGGAATTTGTGTGGTATGTGTGAAGCAAGTTGTGAGTTATGTGTGAAGCAAGTGTAGAGTTGCATGGTATGGGTGTAACAAGTTGCTTGGGAAGCAAGTGTAAAGTTGCATGCCATTGTGCCCATGACCAAAGTTGGGGTATGCAATGTGATGTGGTCAAGGACTGTGGTGTACATTTTTTGCCCCTGTCAGAATGAAAGTTGTAGGACAGGCTCACTCTAACCACCCATGGGAGGCTAATGGGGTAGCAGGGATTCTCAAATGCAAGTGCTACAGTCAACAACTACAGAGGTTGCATTCCTGCAGCAAAAGCAGCAAGATCGGCTTGCCACAATGGTGAGGGCAATGGACGATGCCATCTATGAGGAAATGAAAGGTTCAGCCAACACATTCACTTGGGAGATGGTCCCCACATCTCCCCGCATCAACATTGAACTTCTAGCAAATGTAAATGATCAGTTAATTGGAGACAGTAACGGAGAATCTTATTTTGATGAAGAAACCCAATAGGATAGCCCACATGATAAAGATGTCAATGTTAAACTTTCAGACTTGTTTGATTTTCTGGCAATGCTAGTACTACAATTATAAACATCCAGCCTGTACCACTTAGCACCAACATTTTGTGCAATATTGTAATATGTTGATGACTTAGTGAACTCTCTACCTAGTTTTGGAATGACATACTGGTAGGATAACAAGCCAATGGTTGAAAGGTAGTATTGTATAGGCAACTGAATTTTAAGTGTGATTATAAATATGACTTGTATGGACTTGTGTGAGAGCAATGGGTGTATGGAAATCGACATATGGGAGGATGGTCAGCTGTGAGCAATATAAATCCTGCAATCATTATGGTCCACAAGTATGTTAGAAACTAGGGCCATGAAACCTACATTGTTATAAAATAAATGAGAACAAATAATGATGCAATTTTCTAAACAAATTTGCATAATGCTATAACTAGTTACTTCCACTTGTTGGAACACCCACTAAATCAGGAAGAGGGGATATACCACCTGCTGTTTAACACTCCATCAAACGAGTTAGTTTTCTGGCTAGTGTAATCATCATTAAGAGCTGATTTTAAAATGCAAGATGAAACAACTCTGTTGATGTGGATGAAAGGGATGAGTGGATGGGAGAATGTCAAGCTACTTTTCATTTTTATGCCATTGTCCTCCGTATCAAACCTACGCAATGTTGTCATGGAGAGCCGCCTCCTATCGCTAATCGAAAGTTGGGTTTTGGGTTTAGGGTTTAGGGTTTAGGGTTTACATTACTAGCGAAAGCAAGTTTGGCACCAATGAGATATCCAACCAAGGTCATCACCCTAATATTTTGGATATTCGCTTTACATTTTACGGTCAGTCTGCTATCTCTTTGTTGTCCATATCATTGAAGATCAACATAGTCTTTGTGACTGTGAGTAGTTGTCTTCTCTTTGCTTCTGCTCCCATGTTGTCTAGTTTCGGAAATTGGTGAAAGTTCCATCCTTGGGAAGTTTTGTGACAACACCCTGGATTTGTGGCATTGCAGGTTGGCTGACATAGAATGGGCATGCGTAGGTGTCGTGACCTGGACGACCCTGAAAGGATTACTAATAGGGATAATAGCCTGTGGAAGAGAGAGGTGGATTGGGCCCACAACCATGGCATTACGACAATGAGGTGTCCATGTGCTAAATGTGCAGGAGGTGGTCGACCTCTATTGCTTGCAACTGTTAAGGCACACCTATTGGTCAACCAGAGGAGTCCCATGTTCAAGGTGTGGAAGGGGCCAGGGGAGCCCCATGACTCTGATGAAGAGTGGGGTGCAGCAGCCAAAATACAAGCCCATATGCCAGCAAAGGTTATGGACGACGATGTCCAGGTTGCACAAATGCTGGATGATTTATTTGTGCCTCGAGATGTTGAAGACCTGGTTGCGAAAGTTGCTGGAACTAACACAGGTGATGCTGAAGCCCCAGATGTGGAAGGTGTTAGAACTAACGCGGGCTCGAGAGTGGATGGTATAAACATTGTGAACATGGCGCAATAAGCATTTTCGATCATGGAGCAATTAGCAGCCATTCCTGAGAGCATGCCTGAACAGTCAGACCTACCACTAGATGATGATGGTGCAGAGGCCAACAATCCAGAACAGCCTGAAGCACCTACTGCAGATCAGGACGACTACTCAGATGAAGCAAATGCCTTGCGCGAGGCATGTGAGTCCTTATACACAGGTGCCCATAGCACAAAGCTAGCAGCTACTATGTTGTTGATGAATGTGTGCCAGGTGCATGGGGTTTCGAACAAGTTTGTAGATGAGCTATTGGCTCTACTTCATTTGCATCTGCTACCCAGGGACAACTGCTCACCTTCAAGCATGTACCGAGCCAAAGTCCTGACCAGCAGAGTTGGCCTCCGCTACAACATTCATGCCTGTAGCAATGGTTGTATATTATTCCGAAACCAACACGAAAGGATGCAAGAGTGCCCCAAATGTGGGGCTCCTCGATATAGGGTAGTTGGTAGCTCCCAAGTGCCAGTCAAGGTCGTGCGGCATTTTCCTTTAGCTGCTCGATTGCTTTGGATGTATTGAGCTCCTGCCATAGCCGAGCTCATGACATGGCACAACAAGAATCAGTCGACAGATGGGAAGGTGCGTCATGCACCTGACAGCAAGGCATGGGCTCACATCAACGCTACCTAGCCCGAGTTTGCTGCTGATCCCAGGCACATACGGCTGGGGCTTGCTACAGATGGATTCAATCCATATGGGGAGAAGAGCTCAAGCTGGTCGACTTGGCCAATAATGTTTTTTAATTACAACTTACCCCCTTGGTTAGTGACAAAGAGGTTTTTTGTGATACTATCATTGATAATCCCGGGCCCAGAGAGCGTGAAAGCGGCCAATTTTGATGTCTACTTGGAACCCGTGATAGAGGAGCTGGAGGAGCTATGGAAGGGGGTGGCAGGATTGGACATACTGCAACCTCCAGGTTGCCGAGCATTTGTGTTGAAAGCCATGCTGATGTGGACTATTCATGACTTCCCTGGCTATGGTTTGGTATCTGGTTGTCAACACCAGGGATACAAAGCTTGCTCGCCATGTGGGTCAAGTACTGTGTCCAGATGGTCCAAGGAGTTGGGGAAGGCTGTTTTTGAAGGAAGCAGACGCTGGTTGCAAAGGGACCACCCTTACAGAACACACCCGAATGCAGCACACTTCATTGGCGCAAAGGAGCTTCGAATGAAGCCCCGCACAACAACTGGTGTAGACACTTTAAGACGGGCACGAAGGACGGAAAAGTGGGTGGTAGGGGGCAATGTTTTGGGGTCGAGGGGTTGCCCATCAAAGGAAACTGGACTGAAGCATCAATCTGCCCTATTCAGATTGCCATACTGGGAGGTTAGTGTAGTAGTGTTATGGTATATACCCCCATTTATACTCTTGGGTTTTAACACCTGTAATATAGCTGTCATATTCAAGGTTTCATTACAGACTTTAAAGCAGTTTGAAAAACAAAAGGAACATGAATCCTGGTTCAGATACATAGCCAGTAGTTTAATTAAACTGGACCTGAACCCAAGTATCCGAGCTTGATGTCAGAACTGTATAGTAGGGCATGGGCATGGAACACAACAAGAATGATGGCAGTAATACATAATTTCATGATTGGAAATCATGGCCCGACTATTGTGTACACCCCATGCAGTGTGGGGAAGACCTTGCCATATCGATGTGATTACACAAAGTATGGATTAGACAATGCAATAATGTGGAACATGTGTGGTGTGTGTAGATTGTATTAAATGTGTGATTGGTTGGCTGATGCCCATACAACACTTGTTGATTCGACATACACTGGATGTCATGCACATTGAGAAGAATGTGTGCGAGAGTGTGATCAAGTTCATAATTGGGGTGAAGGACACATTTAAAGTGCATAAAGACATGGAGGTGTGTGGGGTTCGGGAGCACTTATGGCTGAAGAGAGACCCTCACAATCTGGGCAAGATCTTCCAGCCTATTGTTTCGTATGTGTTAAAACCAGAAGAACTAAAAACATTCATGGGTAGGTTAGGGGCCTTGAAAGTGCCATCAGACTACTGCAGTGCAGTGGGAAAGCATGTAATGGACAAGAAGCTGGGGAATATGAAAAGCCATGATTGGCATGTGCTAATGCAGCAATTTAAGCCTTTGGCTTTGAGGGGTTTGATGGACACCAATGTGCGTTTAAGTTTAATGCGCCTTAGCCGAGTATTCCGCAACATTTGTGCAAAGGTCTGGGACCTAGCATCACTACCGTCTTTAAGAGAAGATGTTGCTGTCACCCTTAGCATGATTGAATGGGAGTTACCGGGTGCATTCTTTGATGTGATGACACACTTGGTGTTACATGTGGTTGAAGAGCTAGCCATTTGCGGGCCTGTACATAGTAGATGGATGTACCCAGCTGAACGAACATTGGGGACATTGAAGAAGTACGTGCGTAACCGAGCAAGGCCAGAGGCATCGATGGCTTCAGGGTATGTGTTGGATGAAACCCTGGGGTTTGTGACAGAGTACATGCAAACGTTTACACAGGTACGTCGCCGAGTATGGGATGCTAATGAGGAAGAAGGGGTGTATGGTGAAGTATTGGAAGGGTCTGGATTTAAGTTCCGACTTTTACCATCAGCATGGGACCTTGCACATCATTATGTCCTTACCAATGTAGCCTGCTTAGCACCATGGGTCCGGTATTTGCCACCTAAACCCAACACATTTTCAATTTTCATGAATGGTATTACATTTACAAGCTGTTGTATGTTGGTCACATAATGTAGCCTTGTAGACCACCTACGTGGTGAGCCCTTCCTTAACTCATTAATTGGGGTTTAATGGGGTGGGCAGAAAACATGAGCAAGAGTGTGACCGAGTGACAAGACTATGCACAGAGTTTGAAGACCAATGGCACAGGGATGAAAGAGGAGCAGGAGGGCCTATAAAGTATCCTGTAGAGCTTGCAGAAGTGCAAGAGTTAGCAGAATGGGTGAGGGAGGCAGTGCGAACCCATATGGCAAATGGCAATGTGTTTGATGAGATGGATGCATACTATTTGTCAATTAAGCCTAGTTCTGATGCTTCCCGATATACACGGATGAAGGCCTATGGAAATCACTATAGGGTCATTGGAGAAACCAATGCTAACACAATGGCAACCTATGATTGTGGAGTGGCATCAGTGTTCCAGCAAGCACAAGGGCCAGGTGGAGTGTGTGCACTTGGGCCCATGCAATATGTGGGAATTCTACAGGATATAATATTACTTGATTATGGGGCAGTATCAATCCCAGTGGTTTTGTTTAAATGTGACTGGGTGAAGAATGAGGTTGATAGGCGAGGTCATCCAACTTACAAGCGTGATGAGGATGGCTTCCTGCTTGCAAATTTTAATGCACTGAAGGCAAATGACGACGAACCATTTGTGTTCCCAGCTCAGGTGCAACAGGTGTTTTACTCTGAAGAGCTAAACCAAACATGGTGGAAGGTTGTGCTACATAAGGAACCTCGCTCGAGGCGTGTGGTAACAGAAGCAGGGGAGGAACAGACCGTGATACAAGATAATGTGATAGGCATTGAAGTGCCTCTAGAAATACCAGATGTGCCTCACAACATGGCAATGGTTGGTGCCATTGAGTTGTGTGGCACAGATGCAATTATGGCATCTACAAAGTTGCAAATGCCAGGTGAGGATGATGATGCATGATATGCAGGCAGATTGAGACTAGGGAGGAACATGCATCTAGTTGTATGTCATTCCTGAGCAGTCACAGCATGGTATAGTACATGATGCTTCACGGGATGAAGCTGAAGAGCTGACCAGATCTTCCTGGAATGCAAAGGACGGAGCCAAGCTGTTGTCAGAGATGGAAGATTCCAGAAACCTTGTTGGTAGTGTCAGATCTGCAGAATGTGCCCTGGTTCCTGATGAACAAATGAAGGCCGGTGGGAAGGCCTTGGTTATGATGGTGCAGGGACTGAAAAAGCCTCAATCTGTGCAGCAATATGACCTTGGAATGCCCCACACAGACAGAACAATCACTGGTCATTTTCTGGAAACAAATCAGTATAAGGCCGGTGGCAAGCTTGCAACTCTTGTGGTTGATTTGGGGGTTGACACCAGGGAAGATGTTCGCTCATCCTTGAGTTAGAGGAGACCACATAGATTAATATGTTGTTTGACTACTGTGCCAGTAGAGCAGGGCATGGTGAGAGATATGCAGGTATGGATTTATGCATTTTGTGTTTCTTTCAGGCATATGTAGGTTTGGTCAGTGAAAATCAAACTTTGATGGGGTAGCAACAATTTCTGTGTTGAACTTGTGTTCATGAAAGCCAAATTTCAGGGTTCTTTGAACAGTTTGCTGCTCAAACATTATTTCCTCAATAGGTGGTGCAGGTTTGCCTGACATTTTATACTTACCATGTTCTGTGCTGGCTTCAGGTTTAGCTCTGGAATACAGAAAGCTCCTATCTATTTATACCTCCTCCCTTTTTAGTGGGAAAAATTGTAGGGAACTGAAAAGCTGTTCAAAACCAATACAACTGTAGCTGGTTAGGGTGTGAGAGATGAAGAGTGTCTTAGTAAGTAGTCAACTTGTCTCTTGCAGGCAGTCTGATTGAGATGAAGCCTCTTTACAAGCGTGGTGTCACCCATCACACAGACACCGCCTCCTTCTTGCACGCAGTTTGATTGAGGTCAGGCATGTCTTCTGCAAGATGGTGAGGACTACTTCCCTGCAGGTATGGCAGATGGGCATGAAGAGGTAAACTCCTGAAGTTGCAGCAACAACTAGCACCTTTCTCCTCCATGAGTTACAAAGCAAGCAACTTACGTCTGGTATTCTGGTTTGAGTGGCATTTTATTGTTTGCTGCTTTCAAAGATTTAACTTGTAACCAACACCTAGATAATTACTTCCTCTGTGACTTGTATTCTCCATTGGGTTGAATGCATGGTGGCATTGCCTATTTGTACACAGTAGGCATCAACAGTTCTGTAGCTGATTTTTTAGCTGTCCATAGCTAAATGGTCACAGGGATAACTAGTGTAATCCTTGAAGAATGTAGAATTCAAATTGACAGTCTATTTGTCAAGATGATGATGAAGGAACTCTCGAGGAAGAGGAACAACTGGCCAAGGAGGATGATGCTAGTGTTGCAAAGCACCAGGATGCTGGAGATGTTGATGGAGTAGAGGATTTACTTGACCCGCAACTTTTAGCAGCATTGAAAGGACTACGGATCACAGGAGGGGAATTGCCAGGCAGGACTGTAACCAAGGGCAATGTGCCAAGTATAAGCAAGGTGCCTGCTGTTGTGGCTCAACCATCAGGAGGTAGTTTGAGGCCTAACTTGGGAGCTAATGTAGGATCTCCAAAGATCATCCCAGTTGCATTAGATGAACAGAGGCATCAACTTGAGGAGAGGATTCGGGTTGAGAAGGTGCAAGCCCTTGAGCTGAACGTGCAGGAAAGCAAGCAGAGGCTTTGGAAATGCTTGGTGGGGCAAAAAAGCTTTAGGGTTGTAGTTTCCGCTTTTCCTCTTCTGTTGTCAGATTTTGAATCCCTATACCTTTGTTGTCAGGTCATCCCAACCCTCTATTCAGGTTGATTTGAATTCTAAGTACAGAAAGAGTTATCAGATATGAGAAGATACATGTATTCCTTTTCTTTGCCAAAAGGCAAAATGATGAATGACAAGATACCACCTGCCCACCTATGTTCCTGACAAGTTCTAAGCTCCTGAAGTCCTCCATGGTTTCAAATGTTTTGTGTCAAGCTTGAAAGTGTTTACAGTCAGGTATTTTTTAATCATACTGCAAACCACATTTCCACTAAATTCAAGGAATTTAATTTAATTTATCATATGAATATTATGAATACGACCAAATTTGTATTGTACACCTTTGTATAACACTGTCAAGCTTCAAAGCGTTTACAGGCAGGTATTTTTTAATCATACTGCAAATCACATTTCCACTAAATTCAAGGAATTTAATTTTAATTTATCATATGAATATTATGAATACGTACAAAATTTGTATTTTACACCTTTGTATAACACTCTCACTAAAAAACCATACAATACAATATTTTCCATACAGACATACCCCAACTACGACTAAACACCATTTCGCTTACGACTAAATGGGACTCTAAATGGCTCCTCTTGGATGATAAATCCAACCCATAGATGATAAATCCAACCCATATATAGATGAAAATAAAATTAGTCGCAAACTAGTCGCAGGTTAGTCGAAGATGACTTGACTGATGTCAGCACGATGTCACAATAGTCGTAGATAACAAAAATGTAGTTGCAAAGACCAAATAGTTGCAGGTAGTTGTAAATGCGATGGTCGCATTTTGGCCTTTTCCTTCTAGTGGAAGCCCTTCAAGTGTGCCCTCAAGAAAGTTTCAAGGGGGCCCTTCAAGTGTGCCCAAACAAAGACAATATGTCGGAAAATCAAACTCAGCTAGGCCTCCAAACCCAGGAAGAGCTCAAAATGATTTCTTATATATGAAAAAGAAAAAACTTTTGAAAATTTTGGAACCTTACAAAAATTGAAGGTCCTTTCCAATTCAAATGAGGATCTTCCATGGGTACAAGGATTGTGTTGTGAGGTCCTCCCACTAGGACCTATACCAAAAGCCCTTGGCTCACAAACACTCCCATGCAAGAGCTCATTACCGTGGGCAAACCCTAAACACCTCAACTCACCCTTCAGAAACCATTGCTTGGACCAGGGCTTCAATATTATCCCTGACATTTGCACCATCATGAAGAAAGAAGGGCATGGGCAGGCGGTGCACTTTGCATGACCCTATAGTGGATGGGCCATCACAGTAGCATTGCCCCAATACCATGATGCACCAAGGTGTAGGCACCGCTTGAAAACAAAGGCACTTGTAAGCACTTGCCGAAAGAGCATTTTGCAAGGTTGGTAGTTGTTTGTAAAGCGCTTTGTAATCTGCTTGGTCTCTCTACTGGGCACGAAGTTCCAAACAGAGGGTACAATAATAATACATACAAACCACTTGCCTCTTTTTGCCTTGACAAAATCACACACATTTCATTCTATCAGCCCTGGGGTAGAACTAGCTGTTTTTTCTAACATTATTATAGTTATGGGTACCCCACTCCAATTTGGGGCACAATTGTGTGGCCATTTGATCAAAACTGGGGACTAAATGAGGAGTCAAGATGAAAACAATACACAAGAAAATAATTGGTGACCAAACTAGTTTTCTTTCATCTAAATTCGTCGGTCCTCAGGGGAATTTCAGCCCCAGTTTGGGATTTCCCTTAGCTTTGTCAGATGAAGAACACCTTTATTAGAAACACAAATTCGTTTACAACCAATGAGACGAGGCAACAGGCAGCCAAGAGCCTCAATTCTTTTTCCTTTGTTGAGGGCTGGAGGTTTGGATTCTGATGTTCCCAATGTGTTCCCATCAAGTTCTCAGTGTGTTCACATTATGTTCCTAATGTGTTCCTGATATGTTCTCAATTAGTTCCAAACTGGTTCTGCAAATTCTCAATGCGTTTCCCAAGAATGTTCCTGTTCACACCACACATGTCCTTTGCCCAAATTTCTATCCTTGTAACCTCTGTAGCTAGACCAAAGGAAATGGCTACATAATTATTCCCTATTTAGGAAGTGTTCATTTGGTGAATGTTTCCTTTTTGATGAAAAAAATTCGTTTTGAATGCACCCCTCCAACAGTGCTTCAAATTTGTGACTTTTAAGGAATTTTAAGGGTCGGTGTAATGAGGTCTTGTGACACGTTAGGGACCATCAAATTAGGGACAAATAGGGTCACACAATTTGTGACTTTTTTCACCATTTTTCGAATTTTTTTTTAATGAAATTAACCACATCTAGACCTAGGCACTTCCTAGGTCGCCACTTGTAGCGGTAGTTTTGTAAAGGTGCTACAGGCCATTTAGGACAGTTGCCATTTAATGGCTAATTAATGCTGGGGATCCTTGCCATTGGACCTGCTCGAGGAATTTGAAAAGAAGAAAAAAACCCTGCCCCACAAAGTTCAACTAGTTAGTAGAACTAACAATAGGGCCCCATGCTCATGGGGGGGGGCTGCAATGGCAAGAAAGAATTAGAGAAAGCAAATGGGCAAATGCAAAACCTGGTGAATTGATGAAGAAAGGAAAGTGACGTTTTAGGAATGGGTTTAAATCCTAACTACGTAGTACCTAAACAGATTAGGTAAGAGGGAAGAAAAAACACACACATCCCAAACATGTTTTTTTCTCCACAAAATAATGTTTCGATTTTTTGACACCCAAAAAAATTGGGAAATTTTCGGAAATTTGCGTTTTTAAAGTGTAAATTCGACTAATTTTGCGAAAAAATTGCCAATTTTGTTGATATCACAAAATTGAAGAAAAAACCCTGATCCCAAGTCTCCAGACGAAATCCTAGGCCAATTCCAGGCTCGATGATTGGGGGCCATGGGAACCCCCCCCCCCCCCCCCCGGGCCGCTCCCTCCCCCGGACCCATCCAAAATTTGACCCTACCCACCAATCTCAGTCTCTTGTTTTTGCCCAACAACTGGACCAGCTTTAGTTGTGATTGATCACCTAAATTCGTCTTGAATGTCCGAAAACGGGCACATTTCGCACTGAACGTCCCTGATCGTTGCCGGCGACGGCTTCTTGCCCGACGGATTAGAGGCTGATGAACACCTATAGTCGACGACCGAGAGCGGAAGGGTAGTCGATTTTCTGTCCCTAATGCATCGATCGGGGAATATGCATCTATCGATTCTCTTCGTCTACATATCTCATCCCATGTAATCGCTTTCATGAAGGGAAACGAAAGGTTTTTGAATTCTCATTTGAATTTGGATGAAATGTAGTTGGATGAGAAAAAAAGACAAACTGGTCGGGGAAGAAGAGAAGCGGGGGGCAGAAGAGATCAACGCCGCCTATCTTCACTCTTCTCTCTCTCTCTCGCAAAGAAACTCACTTCCTCGCTCGCTCTCGAGGCCGTGCATATTCGTCAGGTAGGCAGCTGCGCCATCGTCGTTTGTGCAGCAGCAACAAGCTCCAGACATTTTGCTAGGTCTTTGTTTGACATTTTGGTACGCTTAATCTTCTGGGGAGTGCTTTCAGCGCTTTACAACAAACACAATAGTTGCTCAAAGGTTCTTGCACGCTGCAACATTGTTGTAGGCTGTTGAAATCATTCGCAGTATCTTGGTTTGTTTTCTCTTTTGCTCTGTGTTTATGTTTCCTCTTGCTTGTCAGCTCCTTTTTTTTTGGCCTCTTCTGGTCATAGTAGTGACATACTCTCAAATTTTTCAAACATACGCGTATTTTACATTTTTTGGGGCTTTTTAAAAAATACTTGAAAATACTTCATACAAAGGCCAATTTTCAAGCCTTTGTATTTTTATAATGTTTTTAAAAAAATACCTGAAAATACTTCTTTTTGAGCACCTTCGAAAAATACTCGTATTTCGTATGTCACTACTATGCTTCCGGTGCAACCACAAGCTTTGTGTTCATTCGCACTTTGTGAAAAAAGTGAGGGAAATGTGACGTCTTTTGTGAAGTGGTGGTTAAGGGTGGCAAAGTTGCTGCACCTGCTTCTGTTCCAGCTCCTGCACTAGCAAAAAAAGCCCCTGCACTTGCTCCAAGTAGTTCTGAGGCTCCAACATCTGTGCTCGGAGTGCCAGCAAGTTGCCTGACTTCTCATCCCCTCAACAAGAGGGTTATGTGGTCACTCATGAACCCTGAACATTGGCTTCGATAACTAGTTTAAAGTCATCAATTATGTACTTGAAGTACCTTTGTTGCTCTTGCATCCTTTTAGCTATTTTCGATGTCTGACTGACTACTTCTTGCCGGTTATTTGGTGCAGAACCTCTGGTCCAAAAGGTTTCCCAACCTCTGATTTTGTTCTCCAGTGAATGTTCGTTCACCAAGCAAAACTTTCTCATCGTTCTTTTGCTATGTATGCATTGTGTCGTCCAAACAGGAGATCAGATATTGAGCAGAGGCTTACCTGACCTTTCATCCATTGGTAGGAGGGTTGTGATATCACTCTTGATCTTCTAGAAAATAAGTTATGTATAGGGGGAAAGCATTGAACCCAAGATGGAGCCTGAGCTCTAGGGTGTAACAAATGAGGTGATTTGATAGTTTAGATTATGTTACACCCCTGCCCTAGGGAGCTTAAGCATAAGATCTCGCCCTCGAGGATCTTACACATAAGATCCCACCCTACGCAGCTTATGTGTAAGATCGCACCCTATAGAGCTTATGCGTAAGACCCCTTCCCTGCTCTGCTTTGGGAGGGAGCAAGAAATCGCACCGTGTAAGGCACCCTCAGTTTCCACTGCAGTACATTTCAAAGGTTGTTACGTCTGGTAGCCGGCTACCTCGCTTGTAATCGGCTACATGTTGCCAGTTACCTAGTCCATAGATCACACTAAGCTCACTTAAAGTAATTAGATAATATGTAGATTTCAGTGGAACCAAAACTGGAAACATTTTGAAGAATCCATAAATTTCATAGATTTGAGTGGTGAGTTGCCACTCATGTGACCGTGCACTTCCTTCTTCCCTTCTTTTGCTGGCATTTTTTTATCTATTCTACTTTCTCGTCTTCTTTCGTCGCGCTGCTCTTCGCGCCTTCCTTCTATCCTCTCGTCGTTTGCTTGCCTGCTTTGCTTGCGTGGGTTTTCTTTTGTTGCGGGGGAGTTCGATTTCGTCGTCACTTCTGCTCTTCTTAGCGCCTCCATTTGTTTGTCTGCTTCTTTGGTTTCGGTTCTTCTGTTTTTGTTTTGCTGCGGGGGTTTCGATCTCGTTCTGCCAAGATGCGTGAGATTCTGCACATCCAAGGAGGACAATGCGGAAACCAGATCGGTGCCAAGTTCTGGGAGGTTATGTGTGAGGAGCACGGCATCGACCCAACCGGGACGTATCAAGGAGTCTCCGATCTTCAGCTCGAGCGTGTCAATGTTTACTACAATGAAACCAGAGGCGGCAGGTATGTGCCGCGTGCTGTGCTCATGGACCTGGAGCCTGGTACCATGGACAATGTGCGTTCGGGGCCATATGGGCAGATCTTCAGGCCTAAAAACTTCGTGTTCGGACAGAGCGGAGCTGGAAACAACTTGGCTAAGGGCCATTACACTGAAGGCGCGGAGTTGATCGACTCTGTTCTTGATGTTGTGCGGAAGGAGGCGGAAAGCTGTGACTGCTTGCAAGGTATGTTGGAGAAGTTGGAGAAGCAGATTCTTGCTTGCCAAGGTCATCTGTTCTTTTTCTATGTAGCCAAAGAAGGAAGGAACGAAGGAAGTCTTTGATGCAATGTGGAGGAAAACTTCATGAGAACTGTTTTCTTGTGTTTTTTGTTTGTTGCAGGTTTTCAGGTGTGCCATTCATTGGGAGGAGGAATTGGATCCGGCATGGGGACCTTGTTGATCTCCAAGATCTGCGAGGAGTATCCTGACAGAATGATGCTCACGTTTTTTGTTTTTTCCTTCTCCGAAAGTGTCGGACACTGTCGTGGAGCCATACAATGCGACGCTCTTCGTGCATCAGCTGGTAGAGAATGCGGACGAGTGTATGGTTCTTGACAATGAGGCACTTTACGACATCTGCTTCAGGACGTTGAAACTGATCACGCCTACATGTAAGCCAGCAATCTCAGAACTTTGTTGTTGAGCCTCACATGTGTTTTTTCCTACTTTCTACTTGGGTGCTGGGGGTTTCTGACGGCAGTGATTCCTGCAATGTGTTTTGCAGTTGGTGATTTGAACCATCTTATCAGTGCAACAATGAGCGGTGTCACCTGTTGTCTTCGATTCCCTGGTCAGCTCAACTTAGATCTTCGAAAGCTTGCATTGAATCTGATTCCCTTTCCACGGCTGCACTTCTTCATGGTAGGTTTGCACCATTGACATCCAGGGGCTCACAGCAGTACAAATCCTTGACAGTTCCAGAGCTCACCCGCTCCTTCTCCTGGTCCATCTGTAAGTAATTATTTTAGGATGAAACCTTTGGTTTATTCTGTTGCCAGTGAAGCATGAAGCATTTTTCTACTTGATTGTTGGTGGAAAGCTTTTTCCATGGTGGTTGGTTCAGGGATGATATCACCAATAAGTCTTGCTTTTGTTTGACTGTGGGATGATCAACAGAAGGGTGCTGGAGGTCTTTCTTCTACTCCTGCACGGACAGCAATCTTTATCCTGTTAGTGCTTGTGGTGCTTGGTATATAAGCACACAAAATAGGTTCATGGGTACCAGAAGAAGCTTTGTGAGAGCTATCCAACTTTTCATGTACAATTGATGATCAAGCCAATTTGTGTATGGGCAGTAGTAACCTGACAAGAAGTCTTGCCCTATTCAACTAGATGCTTGAGCACCGTAGAGACAGTGTTGTTGTGATGATGCCCTGCTCTCTGGCTTTCATCTTGCAAAATGATCATAAGCGTAGATTGTGACAAAAAGTATCAACCAGATATGTGCGGAAATAAGCAGGAGAAAATAGAAAGAGTTTGCAGCTTGTCTGCCTGCGAGGGACGTCTTATCGAGGTCTATGTAGTAAGTATCATCGAGTATCAGAGAGAGAGAGAGAAGAGCAGTAGCAAGAATGAGTGTTTTTTTAGGTTTTTGGATCGCATCAGTGAGTGTGGACGATCTATGATCATGGCGTGTGTTGCTGCGGGGCTTCCTCAAGGTTTACTTTCTAATCTCCGGGAGTATTATGTTGTACTTAGTTGTGGATGCTCAGGGAGCTTTTAGTGTACAACCTTTTAAACAAAAATAATAATCATGCACCTGAAGTGCATGAAATATTATTTTTGTTTAAGATGTACATCAGTTTTGTGATATTTCAAAATGATTCAACATGAATAATTATCAAGTACCTGAAGTGCTTGAAATATTATTCTTGTTTGACATATCCAGGGAGCTTTCAGTGTACAACCTTTTAAACAAAAATAATAATCATGCACCTCAAGTGCATGAAATATTATTTTTATTTAAGATGTACATCAGTTTTGTGATATTTCAAAATGATTCAACATGAATAATTATCAAGTACCTGAAGTGCTTGAAATATTATTCTTGTTTGACATATTATTCATTATCTAATTATGCATAATGTTTTTTGGTGAGGATCATAATTTTGTCAATGTTTCAACATAAATAACAATTGAAACATTAGACATTATTATTTTTCACATGAGCACTAGAATTGCTTATTAAGGTAGGTACCTTTCTAAACCAGTTGTTGATGATGATCACATTATTGAAATGAGACAAAACATAAGCAACCAAGGGAAAGAGGACAAAGGGATTGGAGAAAAGGGGAAGAAGGCAAAACTACTTACATCCAATTGATCGTATTGGTAAAGCAACTGTCCGCGTCCTTCCTCACGCCAGATCCTGTCATGGATGCCAAGCTCTTGTTGTCTGCAAGTCCACTCCTCCTACTGCTACTTTTGCTGTTGCTGCTGCTGTGCAAGCCTGGCCTGTAGTGGAAGGATTGTAGTTGGAGGTGACTGGCAGGACCACCAAGTGCATTGCATTGCGGAAGAGATTCTGAGTGATGTTCTCGTCGTCGGTGATTACAAGGTCATCTCCACTTCCCAGGTTTAGGCCTTAGTGCAACCGCTAAGGTTCGCATTCTCTTTGTCTCTCTCGCATTGCTTGTTTTCCATCTTTTGCTTTCGGGCTTTCAATTTGAATGCAGGGAATGGAGCTTCAGCCCAGGCGGTTGGAGGAGGCTGTGAGGTCAATACATAAGGAGATGCTCTACTTGAGAGACAGGTAGGATGGTACAACATTCCCATCTAGCTGTTTGATTTCTTTTGAGTTTGTTGTCAGCTGTTACCATATGCTTATGGAGCTTAGAGAAGTCTGCATAGTGTCGAGGGTGTACGTGAGCAATGCTTCCCACTTGTGCTTGCATTGGAGAAATGCATTTGTAAGGCATCTTGACCTGCAGAACATTGATTGCTCAAGTTCAAATTTAACAGTTGACGAAAGTAGATGTGCTGGCTTTATTAGCTCGTTTCAAATAGTTGAATTGGCTGGTAGTCGATGGAGGACAGCAGCCGGCGAGATATCACGATGAGCTTGAGGTTTTAGGGGAAATGTGAGTTGTTTCTGCCCTCCCTCTTTTCGGGACTTCTTCAGTACTACCTATAACTTTGTTGAAAGTCTCTGACGACACTGGTGAAGGTGGCCTCACCAGGATTATGTGAAAACAAAGACTGAGGTGAAGCTACACCGAAGTATTATTATAAGAGTGAATCTGGCCTGCTCTTCTTCTTCCTCCTCTGTTGTCCAAGGATCCATTCGAACCTGTGAGGAGAAGTAGGGTTGGGCATTTGATGATCCCAGAGCTTCTCTGGCAGTGCCTGGTATGTGACCTCCATATTTGTCAACCCCATGTTCCTAAGGGAAGGTCAGGTTTGCTTGATCATCCAACTCTCCCCTTTTTAGTGTGTCCTTTTCTGGGTTTAGGGTGGCATGTTTTTTACTTATCGCAGATGCACACCTCCTGACCGGCTGTATGGCATTACAGATCGTTCAATCAGTGACGATCGCGGTCTGTAAGGGCCAATTGGCGTGGGCTGTATGGCAGTGCAGATCGTTCGCGGTCTGTACGGGCCAATTAGCATGTCGATCAGGATACATTTGTGCCTAAGCCATGTTCAAGAACCTGATATTGATCAATATAACACCTTGATGCTACTGTTAATTAGCATACAACCAAAAAACAAAAGAAAGACCCACCACCGTAATCAAGTGAGATAGTGTAATATTTGAAACATTAGTATTCACACCTGTGTTAGGCAGATAATAGATGGGTCTAATTGGTCATTTAAGGTCACAAAGCTCAATGAGAAAGAGTTCAAAAAATACCAGGACTGTAGAAAATGTCATATTTGGGTGTGATGTCGAATATAGGGCCAGTAAATCAAAAGATGGGAAGAGTCCAGCAGCCTTAAAAACCACCAGTAGTTCTACATGTCATTTCTTTCTTCATAACAAGTTGAAGAATGACCAACCAAGACCATGAGATATTTTGCTTTCAATGCCCACTTTTTTAGCCAAGGACTGAGATTCAAACAGCATAATCAATCCTTTGTTGTGTGGCTAAGCCCTCATACATGTTTTGTTTATCACCTCAAGGGGGCATGTCAGAGTAGTGAGGGAGTGGTGGAGCAATGGAAGATCCTTATTGTCTAAACATGTTACAGCACCCTCTGGAAACTTCGATCCATATCTGCCTGCTCAACCCTGCTAAATAAAAAAGATAAAAGTTTTTTTTAAAAACTAAAACTTGAACCAAACATTGTTGAAATAACACACCTGTGCATTAGGCACGGGGTTCAAATTAGTAGAAGATTATATATATATATATATATATAATATGTTTTTAAAGTATATATGTATTGAGTGAATGTCGCAACCCTAGCTTTGGGCTTGCGACTAAAGCAAGGGGTTGCAAGGTTGCGAGAGTCAAGAGGAAAGAAGCCCGGGAGTCAAAAGGAAGGAAGCCCGGGAACAAAGGCAAAGGCATTGGAAGGGTGCGGGCCAAGAGGAAGCCCGGGAGTCATCACATACTCCCGGGAGTCTAAGGAAGTGCGAGGGAGTGTGAGGGAGTGAGCACTCACACTCCCAAGGCAACTCCCATTTTGGGAGAGGGAGTCCCGATGGACTCCCGAAACTTCAGAGTGCGAGTTGAAGGGTCAAATCTCAATGGATTGTTGCGCTCTTGGTACCGTTGGAAAGCTCTTGAAACGTAGATGTCTAAAATGGGCTCGCATTGCTCATTTGGACATCTAAAAGGCAAGTTATGGGCAAAAGAAGGGCCGGGAGTCAAAGTGGCAGTTTGACTCCCGACCATTAAAAGTCGGGAATCGAGGTCTTCCCGAGATCCTATTTGAGAGTGCGACACGGCGTTGGAAAGCTCTCGACGAGGGCTACAACTTTTCTTCAGACCGCGTTGCGAGCGGACTCTGCAGTCGGGAGATATCGGCGTCCAAAGTCCCGAGACTCCAACCCGGGACGATTTCGGGACTCCCACGCGGGAGTCCCAGGAAAAATAGCCATTTGGATGTAGCCTCCGTGGAGAGCTACAGAGTATACTATAAGGGGGAAGGTGGTGGCTTCCTCCAAGTCCGGGCCGTGGTGAGTCTTGTGTGTCCGTGTTGCGCGTGGCTCGTCCTAGCACCAAAGGTGCTCTAACTATGCACTAACCACTTTGTGTGGGTTGTGTGCAAGCCCGTGTGAGTGAATAAGCTTGTCAATTCTTCCTAGTCCCATCCCGGAGCTCCAACACGCCCCTCTACCCCTCCGAATGTTGTGAGCTAGGGAGCGGCTCCAAGTTCCAACTCCTTTCGCATTGCCGCAAACTTAGACCCTCAAGTGGGTCTATAAGGAACTTGGGAGCGCGTCAGTGAAGTTGGGGTTCAGATAGAGCTTCTTATTATGAGATATTCTTTGGGTAAGATGTATGGTGATGGTGTTGTTTGAAAGTGACATTTTGTTCTAAGACACTCTAACTTCTCTCACAATGGTGTTCTTTCTTTCTATCCACTTGTGCTTGTTATGGCTGAAACAGTGGAATCTGCCACTTGCAAGTAACGTGTTTTTCAAGTATATATTTGATTGGCATTATGAATATACCACCACTTGTAACCCTTTCCAGGGTTTGCATATTGTTTGGTTATGGTTGTTAAGGGGGACAATAACATGTATTTTCATGTATGGTTTCTGATGTGTGCTTTATTCACATGTCTACCCATCAGGACTATCAGGGCTGACTTTGGAACTAATTCATGCATTACATGGACTATAAGGTGTATATGTGCCATGAGACCTTCACTTGTACTAGATAATTGTTGGAATAAAATAGATTATTTCCACATGTCAAACCCACATATTGTAATCTTGAGGGGATTAATTGGACCTTCTTGTTGAATACACATATACATTGTTTTGCTTCATCAAGTGATAAACTATTGTAAGTAAAATTGATATCTTCAATTGTCAATTATCTTATAAATGTTTGTGGAGCAAGCTACTAAAAGTTGGGGATAGATACACTATTTTAGGTGTGGCAAAATAAATTAAGTTATTTTTCACCTATATCTTAAACCTTATCAATGGGATTGTCATTTGTAGGCAGCCCTAATCCTAGACATGCCTACAAAAAATGTGTACCTAGCTTACCAAAAGACCATAGTTGGCATAATTTGGTTACACATGCAACTATGAGTATATGCATATCAAATATATATGATGATATATCACAGAAATCATCCAAAGGTTGGGATGAAGGTGATCATAGTTGTACCATAGTTACATACACACCCAAAAAGGGGGCAAAAATCCATTGTAGTTGCATAAAAAACCAAAGATAGTTGCATGCGACCGACAGTTGCATCCCAGTTGCAAACATGGTGGTTGCATATGACATAATTTCTAGTAGTGGAAGAATTATGACTCGCAAATGGTTTTGAGATCCACTGTGTATCGCAAGAGCATGGCACTGTATTCTTATTTTGGAAGCAGGGTTTATATTCATTTGGAATCACTTTGAAAGGCAAAAAAAAAATCTATATCAAAATTTCAAAATTGCATTGCAAAACCTTTTATGAAACTTCCTTCTCTAGTAACCCTTTCACTAATTTTCGAACTAACGCACATCGCAACTTGTAATATGTACACCACCGGAAAGTTTTGTAAAAATTTGTGATGAGGTTTGTGATACATATTCAAACGTAAAATGCGAGGCGCCGAATAACGCAAGCTTGCGATGTCTTGTGACTCTCAAAGTTTGTAGCGATACTTTGTGTATATAAAATGTGCGATGTTTTGAGTATGATTAAACGTTGTGAAGTGTGGAATATCGCTAGGGTGGACGGAGACTTAGCGGGTCGCAAAGTTTTGTTTATGGTATATGTCGTAAAAGTGTTGCGATGAAATAAGGTACATTATAAATTAGCGATGGGTGGTGCTACACAAGTTGTGATGCGTGTCGCATCGCAAATATAGCAGGTTGTTTTTGCTTCACAAACCCTTTAGGTTTTTTGTTTGGCCCTTCGCAAAAAAGCACAATATGTAGTAGTGCGAAACTTAAAATTTCACAAACATGTTTTGGAATGATTTTAACCGTCAGAGTTTAGCGATGTCTGTGAAATGGTATATTTGGTCTTTTGGCTTTTGCAGTGTTACGAAGAAATATGACTCGCAAATATGTTTGAGATCCACTGTGTATCGCAAGAGCATGGCACTGTATTCTTGTTTTGGAAGCAGGGTTTATAGTCATTTGGAGTCACTTTGGGCCGCAAAAAAAAAAACTATATCAAAATTTCAAAATTTACAATGTAAAAGGGTTTGCAACTCTTGGGTATCTAACACACTAGCTGTCTATCTAGACCTCCTTCCCCTCTTGGATTTCTTCCTTGAATCTTTCTTCCTAGTGTTCTCTGGTGGAGGGGGAGGCTGCTCATCCTCCTCCCTCTCTTCATCGTCCCCCTACCCCTCCTCCTCCTCCCTATCCTTGCCCCTTGCAGAACCTACATTTCGACTAGCAAATGAACTGGGTCCACTGCTAGTGATAGCACTAGGGGGAACAGTGGTAGCGCCTCTCTCCTCCTCATCACTGCTGCCCTGGGAGCTCTCACTCTCACCCTTAGATGCCTGCATTTCAACATGCAAAGCTTAGTCAACACCATAAATGAAAATCTTGATTCAAATGAAAACAATCTCAACATAAACAGAAATTCAATCCCAACCAAACCCACTCACCAATAGCGCATCAACATGTTCAAAAAGATGCTCCTTGCCATGCTCCTGGCCCATTGTCATTTCTGCAGTTGTGATCTTCCTCTTGTACCTCTTGTACTGTCCCCATAAAACAACGGGTCAATAAAAACACATATATGCGAAGCATAGACCTTTGCATATTGTAACTTGCGAAGTAATTTACGATTTGTTCAAGTCTACGACCTCTTTTGCGAAACGCAGACTTTCGCATACTATAACTTGCGAAGCAGTTTGCGAAACAAATAGCATCGTACCTTTGCGAAACAAACGCCATTTGACCTATCTTTGCAATGCAATTCGCATCGCAAAAGTATCCCAAATAGTCCTATGTGACTCGATAGAAACGAATCTTTGCAGAAAAAAATGGAAGAGAGGGAGGATACTTACAAATGTTGCTTTGAGGCCGGGAATGCCACCTTGCCCTAGCCTGTGGGTGGTGGGTGGAACCAGTTTCACTCGCTCTGCTGCCTTGAGGAACTTCAATGGTGGATCACCAACCTCATCCACCACTGATTGGCATTCAGCAAGCTTTAGCTCCAGTGCCTTCAAGTCACGGTCAGACCTCCCAGACGCTCTTGCCTTCTTGGCCTTGACTAGCTGCTCTGTGATCTCCTTCAGCTACCTTGCTGCTTTCAGCTGCACCTTAGACTGGTAGAAGGCATTCCAGATGTCTTCTGAGAACTGAAGCGGCCTCTCCAAGTTCCTGTACACATTCAGGTCTCTCAGGTGAACACGAATCTTCATCCTGTCATGGTATCTTGCTTGAGACATTGAATTGGAGATCTTGTTTGTAATCCACTGTGAATCAAGCTCTCCTCCATTTCAAAATGCTCCCTTGACCTGATTTATCACTCTCTTCTGCTCTGCCTTTGAGAGAGTGCCCCACTCAACTCCTTGTGCAAAGTTGGTGGAGACAATGTGCCTAATGGTGCTCTTGGCCCCAGTGTATGCCAGCTCAGTTGGAATTCCCTCCTCTGCCAATGTTATCAGAGGGAGCTTCTTCCTCTCCTCCTCCTTCTTCAGATCGAGCTTCTCTTTTCTGATGGCATCCCTCTCATCCTTCCTCCTTTTCTTCTCGAGCGTTCTAGGTGAGAGAGCTCCTGTTGTTACTCTCTCATTTCTCTTTCTCTTCTTCTCTGTTGCCTTGGCTTCTGTAACCTTCCTTGCCTCCTCCTCTCTTTGTGCTTCCCCAGCAGTCAGCCCTGCTTGCAATGCTTGACCTAAGATGGCTTTCAAGGATGCCAACCCTTCAGGTGTCCTAGTATCGATTGCAAACAGCTCTGAAGCTCTCAAGTGATCAGCAACCATCTTCCTCAACCTTTCGTCATTGTTGTCACCTCCTCTAGACCCAGAAGACCCTCCACTAGTCCCAGCCATTGCAATCCACCCCCTCCTCTCTGCCCAAGTTTTCCTTTGAAAATTCTTGAGCAATGCCGAGAATGAGTTCAAATTCACTCGCCGTCCTACTCTAGTCTAGAGCCCCAGAAAGATTTCACTACACCTTATTCCGTTCCAGCTTAAGGACTTTCAGAAATTCAAGGCTTGCGATGTAACTCGCATCTAAACCTACGATACGGTATTGCTCACAATGGCCGTGCAATGCTGTTCGTTTCGCAACATTAAAGGGTTGTGAAGTCGAGGGCTTCGCTAACGTAGGAGGAAGTTAAAGGTTTTAAGGTTTTGGTTTAAGTAACGAATGTAGATGCGAAAAGGGATGCGATGGTAGGGGGTTCGCAACGGGTTCGAAAAGTTTTAGGTTTAGGGTTTCTTCTCGAGAGTTTTAGGTGAGAGAACTCCTATTGTGCATATGGCAAAGGGTTTCGGGCAACCAGTCCTATAGGCATTATTGAGCCCACATTGGATGCAGGTATGCATTTCTTTTTGGTTTAGGTAGTTTCAATTTATGAGTTGTCAAGGGTTTATATTGTTGTATCACATGATTTTTGAAAGTCTAATCTGGTCTTTGCCTTACATTTGTGCCTTATTAATGTGACAGATGATATGTCTTCCTCCTCCGTTGTCTCCACTAGTGACTCATCCTCCTCAAATGAAGGCACATTAGCTCATACGCAAGCAGAGGTGTCCCATTCTCCTTGTGGTCCACCTCGGCAACTTAGCCAATGCACCAAGTGTGTTGGTCAGATTTCACAAAAGTCATATGTTTGTGCTCAACACATTCAATGATTTGGGCATCATCGTGGTCTTACCCCAGGAGCTTCTTCATCTCATGTGGTAAGTGTCATTTTACCATTGTCATTTTTCCTCTTTGATACATGTTATTTTTCATGAAATCCTCTTTGAAACTATTTTCACTTCCATGGTTTGTTGTGGTTTTTTTAATGTAATAGGGTTCCCGTATGACACCACCACCCTATGTTCTATCACAAGGGGTTTTAGCTGCCATAGGAAATGCACTTTCGCATGCATTTGCTGTAGGGATTGGTGCCTCTCATGAGGCCAGTAATCCACATCATGAGGCAAGGCCATGTCTGCCCTCCGTTAGACATCGATCCAAAGCAGAACATCCAAGTGAGGGTCATGCTAAGACTATTGTTGAAGGCAGATGGGGTATGTGTGAGTTCACTGGCAAATGTGCCAATATTATCCAGTCATGGAACCCTGCAGTTCTTCGGTTGCTTGATAGTTTACCCTATGATGAGGTGGTTGTGGTTTGGGGTAGACGATGGATTGTTAAGACCTCTACACTTGGAGAGAGGCATGGCTATGGAGTATATGCTTGTGAGGACATCATTGTAGAGGATTCAACTAGTTGTCGTAGAGAGGGTCCTACTTTGTTCCCTTATAATGGGCCTATCTATAAGAGAAGACATTGGAACATGATCCTCAAACAACATCCTGAGTGGAAAACCTTTGCTCTTGATATGGACACCTTTGCTGGTAGCACTAGGAGGCATACTGATGTGAGGGTGATAGATGGAGACCCCATACGTTCTGGAAACATTGCTGGTTTCATCAATAGTACGGTGGGGACTTGGCCTAAGCGTAGGGCTAATTGTGAGTGGGTTTTTGTTGAGGGACCTCCTCCAGCACCATATGGCCAGACTTATCATGAAGACCATTGCCTAGTGTTAGCTACTAGGACGATCAGATCAGGAGATGAGTTGTTTACACACTATGAGTGGAATTAAGATTCCACCATTTCTGAACTATGTATTTTGATTAAGACATAACATACCATATCTATATACATGCATTTTGGCATTTTTTATTTATAATGTAATATGCAACTATGCTTGGTATATAGTTAAAATCTTCTGGATTTGGTATTGCATAGAATATTCGACCTTCTAAAGACATGCTGCCACGGAGGTTGAGAACAACATATCGGGAAATGGGCATGCCACACAAATCAAACTCTTCATCAACTCATTCTTCATCAAATGACTTGTCTCCTCATGATGAAGGTGTCTCTCAACCAGTTCAGGAAGCACCACTGCCTGCAAACCAAGAACAAGCGATGGATGACTTCATGGTTGACTGGTTTGGACTTGACATAGTTGATGATATGTCTGGCAACCCACATGATGAAGGAGCCAATGCAGATGATCCACGTCATCAACATACTGCCCAGGGACAACGACAGTGGCAAGAGGCGAAAACACATGCTCAAACACCTATTTTTCAAGGTGCAAGGTTAAGCCGTTTAGCAGCCATACTGGGGTTGTTAAACATCCAAGCAAAACACAAGGCAAGCAATACTATGTTGTCAGACATTTTCCAGTTTTGTCATAGCCTCTTGCTACCTAAGGAAAATGTTTTGCCAGGATCTTGGAAGGAGGCTAAAAAGATCTTATCCTCCATAGGCATGGAGTATCAAATTGTCCATGCATGTGTTAATGACTGCATGTTATTTCATGGGAACAATGCCCATTTAACGGAGTGCAATACATGTGAAGAGGCTCGATATGATCTTCACATGCTTACAAATAAGGTGCCCAGGAAATCAATAAGGTGGTTTCCCATTATTCCTCGCTTGTTGCACATATATCGGTGTACAGACTTGGCCGAGTTAATGGTTTAGCATAAGAAACATCGATCAGAGCCTGGTGTTATGAGGTTACCAATTGACTCTCCTGCTCACAAGCATGTGGAGTCAACATGGCCAGAGTTTGAACGTGACCCTAGGCATGTGAGGTTGGGGTTAGCATCAGATGGTGTTAGTCCACATTCACTTGGAGGAAAGGGACGACCTACCTCTGTTTGGCCAGTTGTTGTCATGAATTACAACCTTCCTCCGTGGTTGTCTATGAAAAAAGGATTTTTGCTACTTTCTCTTATTATCCCAGGGCCAAGTAAGGTGAAAAACCTAGACACCTACTTAACACTAGTGGTCGATGAGCTCAAAACATTGTGGGATGGAGTATGGGCATATGATGGGAGGAAGACCAATGGAGGAATACCACGTGTATTCAAGTTGAGGGCAATCTGCATGTGGACAATGCATGATTATCCTGGTAAGAAATCATGCACATGCCTCTATACATTTCTTTATTATTTTGTTTTTTGATTATTTGTTGTTCTAATATTCCATTCTTCTACAATCAGGGTTTGGTTTTGTAAGTGGGCTGCAAACTCAAGGCTACAAGGCCTGCTCTACATGTGGCCCAAGTTTCGAGGACATGGCTAAATACTCAAGCCATCTTCGCAAAATTGTTTACTTTGGCCATACGAAATTTCTTCCACTGGGACATGATATGAGATCAGACCCACTTTTATTTTCATCTTTTGACATGCCTTATGGTGATGAGCGTGATATTCCAGAAGCTACCACTTTTGCATATTGGAGGGATGTGGCCAATAAAGTTATTGACCTAAATGATTCTATGGTGTTTGAGGGTAGTGGATTGACAAGGTGGGGTATATTCAACAGCTTGCCTTACTCGGGTGAGCTGAAAATACGTCATCTCTTGGACCCCATGCACATTGAGGGAAATGTGGGAAAGGCTATTATAAAACAGCTCTATGGAGAGAAGGACAGTAACTTTAGGGAGGACTGTGAGGATTTTGAGAGGCATCCCGATGTGTGGATTATTGTTGATCCTAACACAGGTATTGAGCAGCGACCATCAACTCCATGGACACTTACTACACATGAAAGAAAAGACTTTCGAAATCGCATAGGAGAGATGCGATTCCCTACAGGTTTGAACTTTGATTTCAAGGGTTGAATTTAGAAGTACTCTATTGCTTTTATTTATATTTAAATCTGTATGCCTTATACTGGAAAAAGAATTTGAAATATAGAATGTTATCTGTTGGATGTCTAAAATACTTTTGTATAATTTTATGGTACCTTGTTGCAGGTTATGGAGCTAATCTTCAAAAAGCTTTTGGTAGGGACGATGACCACAAGTGGCCAAGGTATCTCAAGACACATGACTATCATCATTTACTGCAACACATATTGCCTGTGGCAATAATAGGCTTAGCTAGTGCAGAAGTACAAAATGCTCTTTGGTCATTGGGAAATTTGTTGAGATGGGTATGCTCAAAGGAGTTATTTGTAGAGGAGATTCCAAGAATGAGGGTAATAGCAGCAGAGGTGGTATGCAAGTTGGAAAAGGCTTTCCCTCCATCATTATTTGATTGTCAAGTGCATTTACTAGTTCACCTTGTGGATGAGATAGCCATTGCTGGTCCTGTGCATTGTCGGTGGATGTATTGGCTTGAAAGATATATGGCAGTATTAAAGGGTTATGTCCGTAACCATGCACGAGTGGAGGGAAGCATGGCAGCAGGACACTTGGCAATAGAGAGCATGTTTTAGTGCACCAACATCTTGGCCACTATAGATCCATCATGTCCTCATGTCTGGATGGAGGAAAGAGAAGAGGAGGAAGACCGTTTGACTGGTGCCATCAAAACACGTATGTTATTACCTACAGAGTTAATTCAGCTGACCACATTCATGTTGAATAATAGTAATGTCATGGAAGAGTGGAGGAACTTCTATGAGAATGCCAAAAGTATGAGTGGGAGATCAAGGATTTTTCCTATGTTTCATAAGTACATGAAAGAGAAGTTGGTTGAAGTGGATCAATTATTGGCACAAGGAGAAAGTATAGCATGTTTTCCAAAGATCACAGATGATGTTCGCACCATGGTTCATGGACCACTAAGAGTTGTGACAACACGTTCAGCAATGTGGACACAAGGGAGACATTTCAGGTATTTATTTTTTCTATTTCATTAGGCATATTAACTCATCTTCATATTCCAAACAAGTTTTTTAGAATGTTCTAAGATGATTTTTATGGGCATGAAGTTTCTATTATCATATAAGTTTAAGACTCACAATGCCTAACACAATATTAATTTCAGGATTTCCAGTTTGGATGAAAAGAGGGGCCGCACCTTTGACTGTGGAGTTCAAGGGCAATTCATTCAGGACTCTAGAAGCAGTCTGCATGACAGGAATATTGTTCGAGATATTGTGCCACATTATGGAAAGCTGGAAGAGATCTTGGTGGTATCTTATGATGCACATTCAAAGTTTGAAGAGTATGTGTTTAAGTGCAAGTGGTTTAAAGTGAACCTTGCTGGTGCAAATTGCACTGTAGTTCAGGATGAGTGCGGACACACACGGTTAAAGACATCTGCCACTAGTTATCAGCCATCTCATTGGCAAACTTCAGAGCCATTTACTTTTCCCAGTCATGTAGAACAATGTTTTTATCTTCCTTATCCCCCAAATCCAAAGGAGTGGTCACTTGTTGTCACATATGTGCCACGGTCCCGTTCTATTCTAGGTGAGAAACCAGAGGTTGTGTTTACAACCTCTGAGGTGGATGATGACCACGTATAATATACTACTCATTAATTTTATGCAAATTGCCATTGAGGCTTGTGGTTCTATATTACTGCACAATGTTCATTGTGTCATTTTCTGCCTATTCTGCTCCATTGTGTAATTTTATTTTCAAGAATAGGAGCAATGCTATGCGTATTTTATTGATATTTTCACTCAGTCTACCAAGGTAATATAGATTATAATAATGGTTAAGTGGATTTATAGCTTCCATTTGGTCTAAAAGATTTTATTTTTTTTATGGCGTTTTGGGAATTAGATGACATTGCGAAACCCTTTTGCGAAACTTCCTTCTCCAGTAACCCTTTCACTACTTTGTGAGCTAACGCACATCGCAACTTGCGATACGCCCACCAAAGGAAACTTTTGCGAAAATCTATGGTGAGGTTTGCGATACATATTCAAACGCAAAATGCGAGGCGCCGAATAACGCAAGTTGTGATGTCTTGTGAGTCTCAAAGTTTGTAGCGATACTCTGTGTATTGTAAAAGTTGCGATGTTTTGAGTATGATTAAACGTTGCGAAGTGCGGAATATCGCTATGGTGGACAGAGATTGAGCGGGTCGCAAAGTTTTGTTTGTCGTGTATCTCGCAAAAACGCTGCGATGATTAAAGGTTCATTATCAATTTGCGATCAGTGGTGCACCACAAGTTGCGATGCGTATCGCATCACAAATTTGGCAGATTTTTTTTGCTTCACAAACCCTTCAGGTTTTTTGTTTTTCCTTCGCAAACCCTTCAGATTTTTTGTTTGGCCCTTCGCAAAAAGGCACAATATGTAGTAGTGTTAGCCTGCGGTATGAGGAAGGTTCACTTGTGTTTTGTCCAACAAACTTTCTTTTAATACTGGGTAAGGTGGGTAGTCTACTTGTTATTTAATGTTGCATAAAAAAAGGTATGATTGGAAATTCCTTGGGGTGCTACAGCTGCTCAGGGGGAGAGAAAAAGATACACTCACTGAATCCAAAATTTTCCTTTTTAGAAACACATCAAGTGGAGGTTGCAATCCCTGGACACAGAAAAGTTTTCGTCCATTTTGGCATAGTCTTATGCTTTTTCATTCTACTACCCAAGCCAAGCTTTCTGGCTGTCTAGAGAGATTTATAACTCTGACCTAGGCTAACTTTCAGGTCTTGACATGAATCATTGTAGAAGTGGAGGAATTTGCATCCAAGCAAGCAAAGTCCAGCAAAGTAACTATCTTTGGCAGCTTATGAAACAATAGCTTTTCCTACATATGGAATCTGATCATTCAAGGTCTGAAAGTGGTGGTGAGGAGGTGTTATAGTACACATAGACACCAGAAATTACCCCAGCAAAGAATCAGTGGCCTTGACAAATAAGGGAGGCTACTGTCATGAGAACAAAGAACAGCACTAACCACGCTGAGTACTTCATTGCGGTGGCCACCAGCCCAGCAAATATAAGTGTACATACACCTGTGTTCTGTATTATAGCTTCTGTAGCAGTGTAGTGCATGCAGGGCCTGCAGGAACGTGATGATCATGAGATATTATGCGGCCGTCCTGCTGCAGGTGCTTGATCATGAAATCATCATGCACCACCGCCCCGTGCTGCTGCTGCTGCTTCTCCTTCTTCTGCAACTGCTCTGCATGAAGAAGCTCGACCTGCAGGTGGCGCTTAGACTCATGACCAAAGAAGAAGTTGGAGAAGAAGGAAGCAACGCGGTGGAAGAGTCTCTCTAAGAAGAAAATCTTCATGAACATAGAGATCGGTCACACCTGTCCACAGAAAACATTTCAAATCATCAGCAAAGTCTGCAAGAATCTTGAAGAGTAATGTTGTCTAAACCATAAGTAATGAGAGGTACCCCAAGATTGTGCAATTTCTTGTGCCCTGTGCAGGAGGGCTGCACCCACACCTCGCTTGCGTACCTGGGGCGCCACGCACACATTTGAGAGATAGCCTCTTTTGTGCTCTGCATTCCCATCCTACAGACATGCTTTTGCATCATGAAACTGACACCCAAGACATGCACAAAATTGAAACTCAACATGAACATTCACAACTCGCTGATCAGAATTGGGAATTGCTGCATGATGTTCTTGTCCAACTATGTTGACAGCATATATGTGCAAAGTGCACCTCAGGATAATTGCCACTCAGCTCCCCTGGTAGCTTGAACCTAAAGATTGTCTCATTTTTTCCTTCACAACACTGACCTTACAAAAAGGGTTCAGCGAGATGTTGCTGTCAGCAAGCTCTGAAAGTGGGCACAGGTCCAGGCAGTGCGCTTGTACCCTTGCTCCAGGCCAGCCACGTTTGACGTGAGAGCGCTCCATTCATCTTCTGCCTTCATCTTGCGATGTAACTACCCACCATCTCCTCTATCAGCCCATCAAAACCTTCTCACCCTTCCAAAATCTCCTCCTCAACACCAGCTGCTAGGTGTTTCAGGCGATGACAACAGGGCCTGCAACATCGCTTACCTTCTACATGGTTTGCACAGAAGACCTGAGTTCAAATTTTGTGGCATTGTGGATAAGTATGTAGAGCTGACGTCTTTGCAGTAAGTGAAGGAATCAAAATGCATTGGGTTAGGGGATTTGCATGAATCTACAGAGGTGGAAAAAGCAGAGAGGTTGTCGTACCTTGAGAGTTTCTTTAGAAAGGCTATTCTGAGTGAAGAAGCTCGGCAAGCTGCAAGGACATCACAATTTCAGGATACCGAAAACAACACTCTGATTCAATCATAAAGATTTAAACCCTAATCTCCGAGTTCAGATTTTTGTTCCATCAAGCTGCATTCAGGGACATGGAGAAATGCAGAAAGAGAATTGAATATATGCTTTGTGTTCCAAATGAGAAAGACGAAAGCAAACTGACTGACCCAGGTTATCTTGAGTCAAGAAGCTCAGCAAGCTGGGAGGACATCACAATTCCAGGATACTGAAAACCAATCTTCTGACTCAATCACAAAGATTCAAACCCTAGTTTCTGAGATCCGTTTTTTAAAATGTCGAGCTGAATTCTTGGATGTGGAGGAATGCAGAAAGATGGTTGACACTATGTTTTGTGTTCCAAATGAAAGACACACAAACCGACTGACCGAGGCTATCTTGAGTGACGAAGCTCAGCAAGCTGTGAGGACATCATAATTTCAGGATACTGAAAAACAACCTTATGATTCAATCGCAAAGATTCCAACCCAAATTTCTGAGATCAGATTTTTGTGATGTCGACCTGCATTTGTGATGTGAAGCTTGTCGCAGAGCGCTGCTGCGACGTGTTGTTGTGGGGATCGTCGTTGCGGCGGCAGCAGCAACAATAAGATTAACATCTGGTCTTCTTCCAGCTTGTTACGTTCCAAAACGTTGCGCATCTTTGCTTTGTTCATAGGCTGGGGGTCCTGGTGGTTATACTGCTCCATAGAAGCAATCTCTCCGCCAAACGTTTGGATAGATTTTGCGGAAATCACGCTGGCCAAGCTTTGTGTGCGGACGTGCTGCCGCCGCCATGAGTCGTCGTGCTCCTCCCGTTCTTTGCCTTGGATGGATGGAGGGACGGACGGATGACGACCAACAGCGGATATTATATAACCAAGGATATTACAAAACCAAGGATATTATATAAGTAGATATATATATATATATATATATATATAATTCTGTGATTTATTTGTATTGTATCATCACATAAGATGATATGTAACAAACTATATGCCAGGACTTTGGTCTTTGCCTCTTGTTTCTTTTTCTCTCCCTTTCTTAGGTGCTTTCTTTTTTATAAATTTTGGCAGGGTTTCATCTTTTTTAGTATTAGAGTTATTATGTATTTAAAACTTTGTTTATAATTCTAAACATTCTATTGATAAAATATATATAATGGCTTTTTTTAATTTTAAAAAAATTAATAAAAATTTACCAAAAGAATTAGTAATTCAATCCCTAGAAACCCATCGATCCACTACTGGCCAAAAACATTCCCATTATTCGTTGCAAAATTCCAAATTTTCAAAAATCCAAAATTTCAAATTCCAAAATCCCAAAATTCCAAAATCCAAAATTTCAAAATCCAAAATTCTTTGGAGATGTTCCAATAGAGCATATGCAGTCAATGAGTACTCTGAAACGTCAATGAGCTTGGAACGAGTGCGATCAGATCTCGCTGCAAGTGTTTGGGAACCTTGTCCAACACCAGTGAAATTTTCTGCACTGATTTTGGCCTACATTGTGGCTCAGGAACTCCTTGTGGCACTACCTCCTCTAATGTCCTCAGAGAATTCACAATATTTTGAGAATTATTTTTTTAATTTGTCCTTCATTAATTAAAATGAAGCTAACATTAGTATGATTTTGGGGTGGGTAGTTTTTAGTGGTACCACCTACGTAAGCCTTCACCCAAATGGTAGTGGAGAACCCATTTTGAAAATATGGCAAAAAAATTTAAACATTTTCAAACATTGCAAAAACTAATTTTTGCCTAATGTTCTCATAATGACAAGCAGCAATGATTTTTCAAAAGTTGCAATAATCTAAATTAAGTCATGAAATTCAAAAAGGACTTAGGTTCACCTTGCATGTGTCCATAATATAACACAAAGATCAATTGCAATTCCAATTTGACCTTGTGTGTAATATCAAGAAACACCCCCACATGATCCCAACATGGTATGAACATCGTAGAAACAACCCTTAACAAAATACAAATCCTTTTTGAATTTCTAAAACTACAATTTAATTATGCAAGCATGCGATATCAAGAGACCAAAGGCCAAGCTTTTGTAGAAGCTTGCTTACCCATCATTCACAAAATTCCATGCAACTTGCACGAGGTCTTCTCGTCAAAAAGAAAATGGGTACGAACAAAGTCAACGAGGACGAATGAACACACGTATCTAAAGTCAACACTTAGTGAAATTAACGCTCACGATCAACGCGGTGATGAAGAGAATCGGTAAAATATACGAGGGAGCACTACTAGCCTATGACGCTGACGTTGGCCGCTCAAGGCTTACCCTTGCGCATGTGGATGTACAAAATGCAGGCAAAAGCTTTACCACTTGAGGCCAAAACTTACCCACAAACTTGTGCGCGGGTGTGTGGTGCAATCAAAGTAGTCATTTGCAGTACTGAGAAGCTCGAGTCTCGTTTATGTGTGTGTATGTTTTGTTTTGTTCTGTTTTTTATTAATTTCTTTTACGGCATGCAAATGCTCTATTCTTCCACCATATAGAAACCGATCATTGTGACAAAAGTTTGTGGTTTTCCTTCCAAGCGGACTCTGATTCAGCATGATGCGAGCGATTTTATGTAAACTCGGCGGAGCTTTGCATTCCATGCTTAGAAACTGTATTGGAACATGTTTCCACGTTGGGGCAACTCCGCAAGGTTCGACTTCCAATGTTATTACTGCTTGTAATATTTCTTCAGACGTGGATGAAGTGTTAGTTCAAGAAGAAGCTCCGGAAATTTCTAAACAAGCTGTTAATCCGTCCCCGCGTCATGCTGAAGCTTCGGTGGTGGCTCCACGAAGGTCAAAATATTCTCGTGAGATTGGCCTTGCTCATGAGTCTTCGTACTATAATGAAGAGGAAGTAGCGGATCTAGCTGCTTCTGACCATGCCACGTTAGCTTGTTCTTCAAGCTTTGTTGTTGCCGAGGTGGTTGGAGAAGCTTTAACTGGTGAGCTGCACGCTACTAATCCTTCCTGGTATGTTGAAGAGCCCGTAGTTCCAGCTTCCGATGACGCTGCTATTAATGCTTCAGGCTTTGCTCAAGATCAGGCGGTTTCGGACACTCTTAGAACTTTTGCTCATCACACTGTCTATCCTTCCCGAACTGTTGAAGAGGTGCCGGCAGCTTCAGACCCTGTTCCACTCCATGTTAAAGCCGTGATTCCACAAGGTACAATTTCCTCTGCCATGTATGGGTGACCTTGGTGTTCTTAGAGGGGCGTAGATTTTGGAAGGTGATTGCAAAATATTATCCTAAGCAACTTTTTGCAGTTTTTTGATGGAAGACAATATACATAACAATCTCGAGATGATTACAACATTGTCCTGAATAGAAAGTGTTCTTAAGCATAATAAGAATATCATAATTTCAAAAGATGAAATAAATACAACTAGTTTTGCTAAAGAACGCACACCCTCTTTTTAACACGGAAAAACATGGAAGACATTATGTTGCATCCACCACTTTGCACCCAAAAATACTAGAAAAGGTATCCATAAGTAAAACTTATGTGCATGTTTTGATATATGTATTGACCTCAATACAACCGACAACAAACCATTGGGATGTTTAAAACTTGACTTAAGGCGGTTGCAAGTCTTAACAACCTTTCTCGACGATCCGGCTATGTTTTTTTTAGTAAATTGTTGAAAAGGTTTGGTGCAGGTGCAGCCTCCGATGACGACACTACTGCTCATAATTCGCTGGCGGTTCAAGAAGGTCAACCGCGACATTTCAAGGTCCAGGTGAAGTTGATGCACAATGAAAGTGGTTTTGTGAACTGCGAGCTGGAGTTGCAGTTGACGGGAAATGCTAAACAGTATGAATCATCAATCTGCATCATCGATCTGAAGGACTTAGAGGACGCAATGCAGGGAAAGTACAAGCCGGTTGATATCACATCCGGGCTTGCACGGTTCGATTTCACTGGGTCTCCCCTCCATGCCCAGCCTGTAGCAATATCTTGTTGCGCAGAGAATCCACGTCCATGGTTTGAGGTGGTACCAGACCTCATTCGGTTGCTACTGAGAACCAAGACCAGTTGTGTAGACTTAGAAATATCATTTGTCACGCAAAGTTTTGAAAAGAAGTTACGGAGTCGGTGGTGGTCAAGCACGCCCGATGGCACCAGTAGATCAAGCATGGTAAACACGCTCGAAATTCCATCAGGCTACCATATGGGTCAAGAAGCTATCGATCGATTCTCTGGGCTATTCTTCGCGGTTCTATGTTTTGCGTGGTTAAACGACATGCCCAACCTTGTGAAGTTGGTCGTGTATTTACGGCCATGGTTAGCGTGTCCGATATCGCAAGATCAAGCTCTTGTGGTCTCTACACTGATGAAGTGCGACACCATGCGACAGGTTGCCAAGCTGCTCTTAAAGTTCAACCCAAGCCTTCTTCGTTCCATGTCGGATCACGCTAAAGAATTGTTCCGAATCGAGGAGAAGTTGTACAAGCCAAGCTTCCTACTGAACCAAAACATCCACGAGCTAGCCCCTTTAATCCTTCTGGGGCAGCAGCACGAGCCAAGCATCTTACCTTGGTCGAAGTGCCCGTTGAATGCAGTACGAAAACCTTTCATTTTCACTCGACCAGCAGGGCTGCCGAGGAGCGTTCAGGATGTGCAGCGATGCTACGGAGAAACAGTAGGACTCGTCCACACACTTGACAAACTGCTAAACAAGTTCTGGAAATTCGATGCTCGTGTCAGTGGATTGAGGTCGCCGTGGTCGATGGAGAATTCCAAGCAATCTTGCCAGAACATCACACTCGAAGTTGTGATGGAATGTGAAGTAGTTGCAAATTGTCATCTTGCCCTCAAACTTTCGAACCTGAAATTTAGCAACGGTGGTTTTCACAATTATAGACCCAGTTCCAGCTCCAGCGCCGAACTTGGGTTTTTCTTATCACACGTTGCTTTGTGTGTTACACCCAAGGTGGAGCGAGAAGACTGTCAACTCACAAAATTTGAAGTTGACACGGCTTTGAACCAAACGTATGACTTTGCCGGAGCAAATGCATCCGGGTGGACTGGCACACTAAACTTGAAAAGTGCACCAACGGTGGCCTTCAACAAAACAACAACAGCAACTCTAGCGGCCAAGAGTGTGACGGATTGGTATCATGCACATGGCACAGAGCTCCATGATCGCAAGTCTGGGACATTCTCTTGGACATTGAATCGCTTGGGCGGAATTCCTTTTAATTACCAAAGGCCATATCCTTTCCCGACAGGCACAAATTTTGCAGGATGGTCATCGTCATTGCTCTTCGATGAGTATGGCAGTGTGGTGTTCACAGATAAAATGTACCCTCACAAGATCACATGGATGCTGGCACCCAAGATGGAAGGGAGAACGGTAGAGTGGCTCGTTTCAGTGGAGTTTTGTGTGACCATCCTGAAGAACATCCGGTCACGAAGAATACAAGGCCAGTCTCTCACGTTTCGCTGTACAAAACCCTTGGAATACAAGCTTATAGCTCCAACGACACGGCACTGAACTTGGTGAGCTCAAACTTGAACATCACTCAAGTAAAATGATTTCTCGTACTTCACACTGACAGCATGTTTGCATGATCTGCAATTTGTTTGACTTGACTTCTTGCTTCAAGTACTAGATCATGGCACTGGGATCATGTCTTATAAGTGGATCAACAATTGTTTGCTTGCTCCTCACCACCGCTTAAGGCAAAGGATATAGAAGAATATATACATCTCCCAAGGAAGGAAGAATAATTTTCTTGTTGCACATTTCTGAAACAGACGAACTGTGATGCCCCCTTTTTATGTAGATCTATTTCCTCTTTTCTGAAACAATACTAAATACTCCAGGTTAGTTCTGATAAAGCAAGATCATTAGCTTGGCCAGACCCCGCCAAGGGTGATGAGAATGGTTGGAAGAGAAATTCCAGGCTTTCGCTGAAAAATGTTTGTCACTACTGTAGCCCCTATGCAGTACCATCTCTACTTCCATGAAACACTCTGTATGTTTTGCAAGATGCTAGCTGTATTCATGCTCTCCAGCAGCACTTACATTCCCTGAATTTGGTGGTTGTTTGCATGGAGTTCCAACAAAGAACACAAAGGCAGAGTGAATCACTTGAAACCTTAATGCACTCGGGCAAAATTAGGGACCTTCAACTCTCATTCTGTCAAAAACAAGACACACTCGCATGCTTACAACATTGAACTTGCAAGAAACAAACTTCGCCAGGTAGACATCAAAAATCTTCAACCATTTCTCTGAAAATCCTCCTCTTCCCAAAGTCTTTGCTCCCGTGAATATTGTACAAGGAGATGCCCAACTCGCAGCGATCACTATTATTGTATGCATCTCACTGAAGAGCATTTTTCTCCGTCTTGGTGCAGAATTTGTGTTCTAATTAATCTTTTACTACTTTTGCATTTGCATCCCACTATAAAATCTGTTACCTACTCTTCGGATTATTGTGGGGTTCAAGGGTTTAGGAGTATCCGAATTTTTCCGAAGCCAATTGTGTCCTTCCAAACGAGACCGCAAACAATAATAATTACCCAAACTCCACACAAACAACTTCGAAATTGGAAAGTTGAATCCCTGCTTCTACTTCGCCAAGAAATGCACGAACTCGTAATACCTCAAGGTGGATGGATTAAGCTTAGTTGTGATCATTTGTCGTCTACGGGACAAAAGATTAGTGCGAAGATGAGCGACGAATTGAATGAAGAGAGCTGGAAAGAGAGGATCTGAAGCTGTCCAATAACGAGTGTCCTTGAATGTTCCAGTAGGTGTATTGCACTTCAAACCCTAAAATCACCATGATGAAATTCAACCAAAGAGATCTCTCTATGGAGTGGGATCTTGTGGGCAGCAAGAAGTCCTTAGTAGTATGAAGGAGGATGGCGATGCACATGATGCTGTTTTTGAAGTTCTGAAGTTAGCAGATAGGATTTGCAGCTGCTGAATGAAAGAGAGACGGATCCTGCTGCACTGGGCAGCTTAGGAAGAAGAAGGAAAAGAAGAGCTTCTGAAAACCTTGGGATTAGGAAAAAAAAGTGCGAACTTTGTAGTTGTTTTGGGGGATCAGTCACACACAGTCTCTCTTGGTCGGGGTGGTGGAGCCATGTCGCAGGAGCTGAATTCTATTCTGGTCAGGAGTTGTTGTGGCGTGGTAGCATTATCACCGCGCTTCGTATTGCAAACCGCTTCTGCTCGGGTTTCTCTCCTCATCCCTGGATTCTCTAACTGTCGAGGATGGTGTGATTGCTTTGCTCCTTGTTGTTTCCATACTGGTGGTATTCCTGCTCCTCAATGTGTCTGGTAGCATTATTGTTTTGATGAGGAGCTTTCAAATCCTCTCACTTGTGTTTGTTGTTGTTTTGTCTTCGTCTTTGTTTTGTTTGGCGTCGTCTTTCAGGTGTATGGGGCTAGAGGCGTAGAATTGAAGCTGTGCTGCAGAAACAGCCTCGACTTAAGCGCATCTGGAAGGGGATGGAACCGCTGGGGGGTTCAAAATTGGCAGGGGAAGAAGCATGACGCTACAAGAACAAGACATGTGCTGGTTCGGGCTGATTATGGTGGTCGACATGGCTTTGGAACTCAGCCTGCCAAAAAATCCAAGGTTCAATCCCTCCCTACTCTCTCACTAGGAGTAATGAACTATTTCATTGCACCTTCTGAAATGCTAGTAATCCAGTTGTAGATTGTTCGGGCAAAAAGAAAGGCTATAGTCTAGGCCTAATTTTACAAATTCTGTTGCAGAAAGGAAGTCAAACACAGCGCCGCAAGCAAGAGCAGGACCCCATATTGCAAGCCCAGTAAGAACAACCTGCTATCATTTCTTCTCCACATGCCACCAAACATCTGTGAGGTTAGGGTTAGCAGCAGGATCTGAAATTTGCAGAACAGGATTTGCAGCATGTTTTGGTCCATTCTGGATGATTGATCAATGCTTTACTTCATGGTGCTGTAGGCAAATTCTACAAGAGAAGCAAAAACAGAACAGGGAGGATTTGCCATCTAAAGGTAGGTTGATGCAAAGATGGGAAGATTCATTATGCAGTCAGATGTAATGGAGAGTTGTATGTGAGATAGTTATGCTCAGAACCCAACTCCACTATTCTTGGTAACATGAGGTGCTGCCATTCTCTGCTATGATTTAGTTGTATTTGAGAGTATCTTTGCTCTTCCCCTGCATGCTGTACATTCCAATTTTGTTCAATCACTCAGGCTAAGCATTGACAAAATGTCTGTTCACACCCTGCAGTAGCTGGGCCAGCACCAACATTGGCAGCAGAGGCATCAGAAGAGCTGGTCGAGGATGTCCAAGATGAGAAAAGTTTTGAAGAACAACTTGAAGCAATAAAAAGGTACCTTGGCTTCAACACATGATTTGGTGGGCCATGATACATTTCAGGAAGGTGTTTTCATGAAATCTTTGTGTTTATGAGCTATGGACAAGCCAGTTCATAAAAGGTTGACATCTGAAGTTAGATCTGTGCAGGTCTGCTAAAGAGCAGAAGGCACTTCAAGAAGCTAAGAAATATGGACCCATTGACTATGATTCTCCTCCACCTGCACCGCAACAATCCAGTTGGTCTGACAACATCACCACAAAGGTAAGTGCATGTTCCTTGTACATAATCCTACAAGGTCTGAATCCTCAGTGCTATAACTGTCCCAAAACATACCTTTTCTCGTTTAACAAGTAGTGGAATTCTCGCAACTGATCAGATGCAGCTTTTGAAGCTTAAATGCTCCTGAGGGAATTGTGGTTCTGCTGGACCAGATTGGTATTGGTGTAGCCATCTTGGTATTTGGAGCCATCTTTGCTTTTGGAGACTTTCTACCTTCTGGCAGGTGATGGCAGGTGTACTGTTTTCCAGTCTCAACCTAAGAAAATACAGGCACTATGCTTCTAGTGTTCCTCTAGTGTGACTTGTGACCTAAAGTCATACTGCCTAGTTTGTAAAACCTCCTTTGACTTGCAAAGGGGTTGATTATTCATGCTTTGGAATAGGACTGCACTGTAATCAGCTACAGTTTTGCTATTCCTTGTCATGCTCTTGCAAGTGATGGGTTTGCTGGGTCACATCACTCATATTGCATTTGGGACTTCTGTATGCAGCCCTGGGCAGGACTCAAGCAAAACACTTGAGCAGAAGAAGCTGCCTCCAGAGGAAGCTGCAAAGCTCAAGGTAAGATCAAGAGGATGCAAGCACATGCAATGCTGGTGCTTGATCTTACATGTGTAGATGAGTTGTGTATGTTCATGCTTCTTGATAAACCAGCTACCAGTATGCACAACACATGCTCAACCTTTCTAAAGTTACAAATCTCTTGCAGGTACAAGCACAGGGTTTTGAGGATACATTGAAATCAACTCCTGAAGATCAAGCCTCTCTTGAGGTTTGTCACTTACTCTTGTCCACATGGATGTTTAAGTGGCTTCAGTTCTGCAGAGGGGAAACTGCAACTCTAGTGCAAGCAGCAATGCACTGCAAAGTGTGCACTTTTTCCATTGCATCTTACTAGCTCACTGAACATCAGTGTAAAGTCATGCTTACTCAACACTTAACCAAAATGAACAGGAATCGCATTCAATGACTGCAGGGTGCAGGTGTGACATATGCAGAACTGGGAGAGTATGATAAGGCTGTTACCTACCTGACCAAGCTAGTTCAGGTTGCTGCCACAACTCCATATCTTCCTGAGCAGTGTTCCATCCTCAAGTTCACCATTCACACAGGAACTTCACTGGCATGCTGGCCTGTTTAGTCAACTTCATGTGTAAAATACATGTTGAAGTATCAAGTGATCCTTTGTTCAGAACAAGACATGAAAGTGTAGTTCTGATATGTGAAACAGAAAGTACCAAATGATGCAGAGGCTCAACGTTTGCTGGGTGAGGTCCAATATGAAGCTGGCAACTATGAGGCCAGTGCTACTGCCTATCGCAGTTCTATTAGGGTAAATTTTCTTCTGTGATCCACTTCATTACCAGATGCTATTCTTAGGCAGGGTCCAGGTATCAATGTCACTCAGCATTTTGCTTTGAAACTGCAAAGTAAACTCCATGCATTCCTTGCATGGGCTAGGTTGTGATTTGCTAAATGACCGATTCCTTGTTTACTGGTGTCTTGTGCATGTGTTTGGTTATCAGGCTTCACCAAAGGAGTCATTGCAACTACAGCAGGGGCTAATTAGTGCTCTACTGGCTGACAAAAAGCCAAGTGAGGTATTTCCCCATGGCCACTCATGTAGTCAAATCTATGTTCTGACAATATACCCAAGTCTTCTGAAGTTTGCTGTTCAGAAAGTGTTAAAGATACCTGCAACAATCTTTGCCTAAACTATAGAAAGGTAGGTGCTGTCCTTTTACTTGGTGACCTTGCCATCCTAAAGTGTTCTCTCTTATGTTATGGAAACCAAAGGATGGCGGTAATAGGTCCAGTACTAACACAATTTCAAGCTTTTATCTACAGGCAGTTGGTGAGCTTCTAGCTGTCAAAGGAAGACTCAAGCAAAGCAATCAACAGAAAATGACTGTTCAAAAGAGTACAATTGTGGAAGGCAAAATGGAAACAGGCCCTGCTGTGAAGCAAAATGATGATGAAATCATTGATCCTGTACAGGTAAGCTCATGTTAGAGCATTGAGCTCAAATTGTGTAGTCATCTATGTTCTTTGTTTCCTTCTTGCTTTTGAGACAACAGAGGGTAACATGTGGACACGGATGCAGGTAGAGCTGTTGCTTGGAAAGGCGTACTCAGAATGGGGAGGGCATTCAGGTGATGCAGTTGCAGTTTATGATGGGCTGATATCAAGCCACCCAGATGACTTCCGGGGATACCTTGCTAAGGTACGCCCTAATTGTGGTATTACAAGCAAGTATCTTATTTGGTTACTGTTGACAGTTAATACTGGTCTTTGTTTACTGAGTTGTGTTATGTGTGACAGGGTATTTTGCTTAAAGACCAAGGGAAGGCAAGTGATGCAGAACGCATGTTCATTCAGGTGAGTTATTGTGACCCTGAACTCTAATCTTCTGTGTTCTTTGAGCCTCACAAGGAGCTCTAAACATGGATGTTGTGTTTGATGACAGTCTCAAATATGCTACAAAGCTCCTATGTCTTTGAGAAGTTTTCGGCTGGTTGTCTGAGGATATTATTGAGGAGACGTCTTATGCTTCTTGTGTTGCTGCAGGCACGTTATCTTGCACCAGGAAAAGCAAAAGCACTTGTTGACCAATATACAGGCAGATGAAATACAGTGAGAGCAAAGCTGGTAACCTTAACATACAGCTTATTGTATGGGTCTGACATAGAAAGCTTTGTAATTTGTGGTGTATTCAATCAACTCCTTCGCAGCAGGCAAGGATTCATGTGTCCATTAAGCATTTAAACAAGGCTGGTGGGTATGGTTTCATGCATTGTTTCAAATGCAGCTACATAAAAAGTGAATTCCCAAAGATCCATGCCACTTGAAAGAGCATATCTGCTCCCAACATGTGAAGCTGACAAATGAGTATGACTCCATCATGAGAGATCAGAATTCTGACATGAATTAGTGTCCAAAACTGCAGAGTATCACCAAAGGATGTAGCTTTCTTCAGAACTTTAAGCTCATGGTGGAGGGCAGTGTCTACTCTATGAGTGGGGGAGATTCTGATAATTACACCTAGAGTTTTCTCATCACAATATGCTGCAAGCAATAAGAGATTCCTTTGTTACCTTCACAAATCCCCTTCCATTTTCAATTCTCTAAATAATAGCCACTTATGACAGAATTAGACCATATTGTGCAGACATCACTTATCTTTTCATGTCTCACCCATAGCCAGGTTGCAGTCCCATTGTAGCTTCCTTCCTCCACATGTGAGAAACCACTGGAACATTACCACAGGTGCAACCGGCAGCTAGTGTTGAGCTCCAAAGACCTTCCACAAGGGAAGTCTTCAGTTTCAAAAACCAAGCTTGCTTCTGTCACACCTTACAAATTAAGTGCCATGAAAAGTGTTGAAGTGAAGATTCAGCATTCATATAAGAGAATGAAGTGGAAGGAGGGTTGATCATTTGTGAACATCCCAGAGAGAAAATCCAACCCAAATAAATTTACAACCATCAAATGTACCTAGACCTATTTATGCTACACCCTAAACCCTACAACATACATGATTTACAACCATCACCCATAACCTTTTAATGTCACAGTTGCAACTTTGCTTTTGACAACAAATTCCCATTAGAAACTGTACAGAAAATAACAGACTCATTGGTACAACAGCCCAGTGTACCAGTCTCAGATGCCAGTGGTATGGTTAATAGAAATTGCAGTGTACAAGTGACCGTTTGGCTTTCAGATTCATCTTTTTAGTAAAAGAACCAATGCCACCTCTACAACACAGGCTAAGGTGAGCAAAAGAATGATTAGTGATCTACAATTTTGCTATTCTGTGATGATGGTCATCCTCTGTCTCCATCTGGAGTATGAATGAATGTAGACGCCAATATTACCACTTCAGAGGTGTCCACAACATCAAACTCAATTTGTGAACTGACCACCGAACTGGTTTATGGTAACAGCTTTCTCACTTAAATGCAAAAAGAAACTGTAATGCCATCTTCACAGTGAACACACTAAAAATAAACCTCAGTTCTAGCATAGGTATTTGCAGCACCCAACCCCTAATTCTAATGCAGACTCTACAGTAAACCCTTTGATTGGAAGTATTTGTCTCCCAGGAGTACAAAACAATGGTTTTGCACTACAACGGAGACATGAGAAGATGGTAAAAGAAAATCCTATCTCTTCCCACTGCCAACTCTTCCCCCTCCAACCAAATTGCCCAAGGGTATTTATGTCAAAAATCTGCAGAAATGCAGACATCCTATCTTAGGGAATATATTTCCCCTGGATAGTGCTATGTGAAGATGGTGACAACATCCCGTCGATAACCCCGTACCATGAGGAGCCTTGGAATGTTTTCAACAAGAAGATCAATATACTCCATGTAGCAAAAAGAGGGATGGTGTGGGGGAGGTGGGGGCAGACTGACCAGCACAACTGCTGCAGTTCCCGAGTAACGTAAGATGACAGAGTTCAGTTTCAGACATGTCAGAAGGAACTTGTTTACCTGGTAAGACAAAACACGATCTATCATCAATGCCTAGTATTGCTCTACCATTTGAACACAAAACCATGAATTTTCTTTCACCCCTACCTTCTCCTAATTCACGGTTTGTATGTTCAACATATGCAGAAAAGTGGAGCATGACAAAAAGTTGCATGAAACAGAAAGGTGAGGGATTGAAAAACTTTCACCTGTTGGTCATCAAGCAAGTTCTGTTCAGTTCTTGTCTGGTTACTACTGGAGGCTGTCTTTACTAACTCAGCGGCATGTTGCATTATTCTCTTCCGTGCTTTGGAGAAAGCTTCCATGGCATCTTCACGCCCTGTCATCTCAGAGCCCTGACGATTTTCTTGATGGACTTCCCATGACTTCATTGTCACAACAATAACCTCTGCTTGCATTCGTAAATCATACAAAAACTTCTTTACATCAGTCTTCAACTCCTCTGCCTCTGTGTCTTCATCAGCAATACAGAACACCTGCATTTTTGGATTTGCATATGCCGCAATAATGTAAGAACTCCAATTGTATGTAGAATTTATACAATTCAATCTGCTGAATAGATATGTGCTCACAAAGCAAAGAGATTCACGTGAGAGATTTTGATGAAAGGACTACACTAACCTGAATTTTGCAGCTCTCATACGTATCCTTTGCACGCAGCAACTGTGAAAGCAATAACATAAGGCCACCATCACGAACAATCCAATACAAGTCAATAGTCCCGTACTGCTTTTGGAACTCTCCAGGCCACTCATCAAGACCCTTGACTATAACCACTGCTTTATTAGCAATTGAGCAGTCATTGATGATGCTGACAAAATGTTGAGGTATATAGCTGTGTCTCTCCTCCCTCCAGATCTCTGGATAGCGCATGCAGACAATGTTGGGCTTCAGGTTTCCAAGCCCCATGGTCTGCACAATAAGCCGGAACCCATCCACCACATTGCTTGCCACAATAACTTCAGCTACTCCCTCGCACTTTTTGTAGTCAATGTAAGTGCTTAGAAGCCTGCACGCCTGGAAGAATGACCCATATAATGTCATGACAGCATCTTCCACAAACATGGTTCACAAACTCAGAATGAATCTCAGTGCTGCCAGAGTACTGCTTCCTTGTACAGAATGTTTACCCCATATATCAAGATATTCTCTTGCAAACCTGACCCTGACAACTAACCTAACAACTAGAACAGCAAGATGCTCCTTACTTTCCTTAAGCAAATAACCCAAATCACAATCACACAACCTCTTTTGTCACAGAATCATCTGACTAAGACACTCATGCTAAAGCATAGAGACATATCCTCAATAATGACAATTGCAATGGGGCGAGTCTCAAGGTTTTCAAAACCTTATTGAGCCCAGCTGTCCAAAGGTCCAGGTCATACTCAATACAGAACCAAAACAGGAGACACAAAAACCTCCTATTCTTACCTTCCGAGATTCCTCAGCTTTCTCCTTGTAATCACCTTCCACAATCGAAGCAAAAATTGACATACCACGCCCTTTCTTTTTCATACAGTTTGCAAAGTCTGCCAGCTTGGGGTGACAAGGCACATCATTTGGTAGTATACCCCAAGGTTTGCAGAAGATGAGAGGAATGGGGTACCAATTCTTGGGATGAACAGGAGTGGCTGCATGCAAAGAAAATGAAGCCAAACCACCCAGAGGTTACACAATACATATAAATGAGATTACAGAGGAAACTCCACAATTACACTTTGAAGTTTACCATCACATCAGTTCCAGTCAAAACAAAAACAAACATGACAAGAATGAGTCAGCCAACACCTTGTGAGTTCCACCCACAACGCATCAGAACATCGGTGGAGAAAGGAAAAGAACAAGACCTCCAAGAGAACGAAGACTGCGCAAGGCAAGTTGAAAGTAGGCACTTTTGAACCCATCACCCCAGTCACCACCTTTGCCCTTGATACTCACATACCAATATAACAGACTGGCAAGTGCAAGTGACACAATTGTGAATGCCCAGGATATCAAGAACATTATTGCTGCCACAACCCACATGCGTATTATTGAGCTCAGAAGCAAGTAAACTAAGGCCAGTAGAAGTGTGGTGCACCAACAGTATACAGGAGAAGGAAACAAGAGAATGAGAGGAGAGCTCAACTAATGAACTCTGAGGACTCAGAAGAATAGATCTTGGACTGGCAATAACTTCATGTCACATTCTTTGAAGCAGCCTATGACAATTCTTGAAGCACATAGCATTCTGTCAGAAGAAAACAATGACAGCTCACCTATGCACAGGACAGCACCAACCAGAGAGAAGCTCCAATGGTGGAACTTGAACCGAGGCCGCCAGCTTGGTGCATCAAGGAGATCAAGCAGAAGACATGACAAGTTCACACCTCCATAACAAAGCAGAAAGAACATGGTAATAACCGGAGTAATGAGATCTAAGTTGCCAAGAATGACACAGCTAGCGCAGATCAGCATGGTAAAAAGGGTTGCAAGGTGGGGCTCTTCATTGTCAGGTGCCTTGAAGTATTTCAAAACAGGGAGAATGTCATCATTGGCTATGGCAGCAAGAAGCCGGGGAGCTCCTGTTAGACTCTGGAGTGCTGCTCCAAGGGTTGATAAAATAACTCCCACTTGCACCACCCATGGCACTGGCCATGCCAATGTTGCAGTCAGTAACCTAATCAAATACACAAGAAACAAACATACAAGCTTTAAGATGAAGCTTTCCCATGAATAGGTCAGCCTTGCGCATCAACTATCCCTCTCTAGACCAGACTGATAAGCCAAATAACATTGACACAACCTGAACCACAACACAGATGAAGCCATATCTATGATTGCAGAAACTGCAACAACACTTTGCATCTAACTGTTCTGTCAGTTCCAGCAAAACCAGAGCCAACACAATAAGAATAAGCACAGTCATGACCTCATTGAGTGTCACTCACAAATTCAACAACATGATTTTCACAGCAAAAGTTAGAACAGGAAGCAGGATTTTTACCTGTCTGTCAAGAGTTCCTCTCGAGTAGCAACTGCTGCAAACATAACAGCAGAGATCAAATAGAGGATGGTAGTTGTTACAATAGCCCACAAAGTGCCCTTAGGTATAGACCGTTGGGTATCCTTCAAGGAGGCAGAGCGATTGGAACCTGCCATAATTCCAGTCACTGCAGGGAAAAAGAGGCCCAAAAGCTTCCTGTAATAAAACCCAGCCATTAAAAGTGATAAGGTCTCACATTCCTAGAGGGGTCATCACTTTACAGGACTGCACAGTTCTCTCAAAACTACATCTCTTGGTAGCGAGATCACCAATCTTGGCAACAGAAGAGTAAATGAGCTGCAAAACTAAATGAAACATCTTCTTGGCCCTGCTTTGACCTGTAAAGAAAAATCTGCTGGAAAGAAGGAAAATGATTGTGAAAAGTAGGAGGATGGCTTGTGCCACATACTCAAAGTCCCAGTAGATAGCACCATCAGGAGCAGGTATGCCAGCATTATTTGTGCGCTGATAAGCAGAGTCCCAGTTGTTTCTCAGAGTGCTAAATCTCAGCCCAGTCACACCCACTGCCACACAGGTTAAGACAGTGAGGCTCCCTACAGCATGCTAAGCAACAAAACTCATTTACTTCTACTCAGAAATTTTCAGTTTAGGTGTGTCTACAGAGCTCTGTATGGCAATAGTAAATTGAGTTAGAGGGGCTGGGGGTGGGTGTCTGGGGGTGATGTGTGAGGTTGCTGGTGTCACAAGGAGGAGAAAGAATATAAAGACAGACTAACCTGGATCATTATGTCGACGAGCTGCCAAGATACCAATAAAAATGGAGAACACCGACAAAACCGCAGGAATGAGGAAAGCGGGGCTGACCCGATTGATGATTTTAACCCCTCCAAATACAATCAAGCAAAGCACAACAGTGAGGATGACACCATACACTTGCAGATCATGTAAGTTTGGGCTCTTCAGAACTTCAGGGACTCCTGATGGTGAGGGTGCAACATATAGGTCCGTGACAGTTCCTAGAACAAACATCACAGCACAGCACAGCAGGTCAGACAAAGTCTCCCTTTTAGGAGACTAGAGGAAAGCAATCAGAGTCCTTCTGTGCATAATCCTCTGAGTCACATTTGACTGGAAACAAAGACATGGTTTCAAACAAGCAAGCAAAGCTGATAGGCCCAAAGTCTCAGCAGGCCTCAACACTAGACATAGACAGGAAACTGGTTCTCAGAAGCCATATTAGGATCCCAAACATAGTCTCATACTAGGGATCAGTAGGATGAGAAGCTCAATAGAAGCTAATACAGAAAATGGACTGCTGCTACTGCTATTTTTTCCTTCTCTCCCTCCTTTTGTCATCACAGTGTAAGCAGCAGCTCACTTCTAAAAATACCCGCCCCAGGAATGGCATCCAAAAATGTCTCCACAGCTCCCAGGATATACCTGCACATGCACATGACTTGCTTAGGAAATTACCAGTTCTTGTTTGGGTTAAGATAGCCTTTGCAAACCTCCAGAATTGCAGAATATCAAGATAAGCTTACCATAAAAGCTATGTACTGAACTCCAGCTCTGCCAAACGATTCTCCATAAGGATAAGGTGGGGGTTTCAAAAGAACACAATGAAGTTCATAGAGACCCAAAAACAGATTATCTAGCAATACAATTGGTGTAACCTATTGAGATCAAAGTGCAATACTTACAACGACCCAGCAACTGCATTCCCGAGAAAGAAACAGAGTCCAATACTCACTCCAACTTCTGGACCAAGTGCTCGGCCTATGAGATAATATGGACCTCCACCCTGCAAAGCAAACAAGCATAGATTGATATGTCACTTCAAACTCATGTGTTACAGATGATGTGCATATGTCTCTGTCCACTCTGGAATTTAACTTCTGCACAGTCACACTTCAAGAACAAAGGAGAGAGGATGCTAATGTCTGACACACCACATCCATCATAATGTGGAGGAATTGCCCACTCTTGCAGTTTGCTAAACTGTTAATCCTTGCTGAAACTTAAGTCATCTTCCCAAGCATGTAGGCTTCATCCATAAAAACTCAGACATACCACAACAATCATCTCCTTGCAAACATAAGGTGCAAGATGCAATGCAGAGCAACAGAATCTGACCTTCATGGCTCCATTTGTAGCAATAGCACTGAGAGAGATGCCAGTCAAGAATGTGCAGAGGCAACACAAAAACACAAGCACAAGGCTGTGCCAAAGTCCAGCAATACCTACAATCCTGTCAAACTATCCAAGTGAGTGCTCATCGGAACGAAAAGGCCTGTGCAATATGGTCCTGACACAAAACCCCCACACTCATATTAAGACAGCTAGCCTTCAATTCTGTACCATCACTCAAGTGCATCAGAGAAATCAGAAAGTGAATCATGCAACAAGTGTTTGGTGTACCATTTAACATGTAAGCACAAAAACTCTGAGGGACCAAGCATGAAGCTTGCAATCAAAAACAATTGAGCACTGATTCTACCAGAGCTATCAACCAGGTACACCACCCAGGAACTCACCACGTAAACCGGATGTAGAAGATGATGCCCAGAATATTTTGGAGACATGGTACAAAGACACCCATTAATGTTCCCAGTTTGCCAATTTGACTCTGCAAACCATAAGAAAACAAAGATCCATGACAATGTAATCAAGAATCATGCTCAGGTAATAGAGAGTGTGCACTTCCAACTTCCAGTTCTCTGTGAATGACAACTTCTGCACCCTCTGATTTGCAGACAATAATGTCTCTGTTCTGGCAAGCAAATGAACCCCAGCTGCTTGCTTTCTCTAAGTTCCTGGTGCCAGTTTACTCAGTGACCTAAGATTGCAAATGAAACAATATTATCACAAGTTTGCAGAAACAATTTTTAAGTCATCTCCACCAGTGTGTGCAAGTCATCAAGGCTGGCAGCCACCCAGCTTGGTTCAGAAAGCTGGAAGATGACAAGACCCAGTAGCCAGTCAACTACATTAGAGGAGGATGGTCTTTAGATTCAAGTCACCTCAAAGAAAAGTGAGATATAACCAGGATTTTCACTAGGCTGAACATCAATTTCATAGTCTTCAGTGTTTCTTGGGCTCGACGGCATTGCTGGTTGCTGCCCTCCCATACTGCAGACAGAAAAAAAAAAAAAAAAAAAGCAATCCATCATCCAGTTTCAAAAAGTGCTCTCATCATCTATCCCCTGGAGAAAGATACTTAGATAAGTGTCCCTTTGGTGGTATTCCTCTTTTCTCCTGAGAATTGAAGTAAGATATCAAGTCCAACTCAGTGTTGAGCAGCGTTTTGTCTTTATCTCTGCAAAGCACAGTCTTGCAATGTCTAGAAATTTTGTCATTACTGAGTTCAATCTCCTGTAATTTGTATCACAATCTTTGACATTTTCAGCTTGTCACAGAGAGTATTGATGTACCTTTTGAGACCTCTGACATCAACAAGTGCATCGATTTGGAAAAGCTCGAGCTTTGTGTCTCGCTCTGCACGCTCAAAAAGATCATCATCATCATGCTCATCATTTTCCCTTTTCTGTTGACGGTCTTTGCTCCCACTGGTTTTGATTGCTGGTGGCCTGATCAACAACATTGCACTTTTGCTTCAGTAAAAGTCTGTGCATTTCACAGGCCAAGCAGGCGGTACATAAAACAAAGATCTACTGCTTACTTACTTCCAACTCTGTGCAACTTTTTGTGACAAAAAGGCTGAGGTGACAACTCACTGCACAATGAGAGATTCTGCAGTTTGTGGTCTCGACGACGGAAGGGGTGATGACAGATCAACAGCAGTCATTTCAATCTGCCCCTCTGGTGTTGATTCCCCATCTACATTTGATGCAGGATGTGCCCCGTTCTCCATCAGCTTTTTCTCGTAAAGCTCAGCAGCAAAAATCCTTCATAACAAGCTCACATCTGCTTCTTCACCAAAAACCAAACCCAAGCCCTCATTACAGTTCAGTTCAGCTGAGCTGTTTGTCACAAAACTTGCGAGACAAGTTTCTAGGGTTCTAGCTGCTACTTGCTCCACACATTCACAAGGAAATCCTCCAACAACCCACTACTTCCACACATGCTCTGAACTCTCTCACTCCAACAAACTTTCTCACAAAACCCCAATCAAGACCAACAAATCCAAAACCCCACTCCAAAGCACCAAAACCTAAATTCCAAGCGCGCCAGGCACACCAAAAAAAGCACTGGATCATAACCTAACCTAATGCAGGAACCAAGAATCGAAGATCTATACAGCAGTCGGAACTTTTCACCACCTCTCCCGGGAAAAAGAAAGGAAAAAAAAACATGTGTGGCTCTCTTGATCAAAGAAAGCACACACACACCGAAATGCTGCGCAGAAAACAAAAGACCTCCAGCAATACATACAAAACGCCTCAAGTAGAACATCATCCAGGTAGAGGAATGAGAACTCAGATCATAAAACGCGAGGAAATGGGAAGTAGAAGAAGAATACCCCACCACCCATGCACAGAAAAAGGAGCTGCTCCAAGTCCCAGTTGTTTGTTGCACAGATGAAACAGCAGGATGCACAACAACTGGGTGGATTCCGAATGCCAGCCACCGTTCAATACACCGAATGAAGCGCAAGATCCGAGCTACAATAAGATGGCAGATGGTGGCGCAGCGGCGTAACGACGACGGTCAAGCGATGGCAGACGAACGCGGCATTGGATCTCGGGCAGAGCTTCTCCTTCGTCTCCCTCTTCTTCCGCACGCGTGCGTGGGAGGAATCTCTCGGGTGGTCGAATCCCGGGCTAGATGTGAACCGGGCGATCGCGTCGGGTTGGAACTTGGAAGGTACCTACTGTGCGCTTGGCGGGTTCCCGGTAGGTACCAGCGATGGGACGGGTATTTCATGTTTAATAGCGGCTCGTTAAGATTATTCGCAAATCCTTTAAAAACCTCCGGTTCTCCTAAAGAACCGGATATATTCTATGTCGTTGCCTGTGGATACTAGATAGCAGTGATGTGGCTGGTATTTGATTTTAATACCATCCGGTTCCGTCCCTTTAAATCCAGAATCAGAGAACCGTCTGTTTGGTTTACTAAAGATCAGAAGAAAAGAACCACCGGTTCTCTTTATATGAATATAGAGCCAAAATCAAAGAATCACTGGTTCAGATTATTTCAACCCCCCCCCCCCGCCTCCTGCAAAGTACTCACTGTTTTCATGAAAGAACCGACGGTTCTATAGGCAGATATGTGGTTTTTTTTTTCCTTAGTTAGAACTATTATGATGTACCGGGACGAGTGTTGGGTGGCTCTCACTTTTTGTCGAGAACCGTTGGTTTTGGTTACTGTGGGTGCCATATGAAAATCGCCCTCATTCTTATCATTATTTAATAACAAGGGGTCTAGGAGAACTCATTTGGGTATCAAGAATTTTTTTCAAAAACAATTAACCGGTTATCAAAGGCAATGGTTCTCACAAACCTGATAATAGTCCATTTTTTAATTGGTTCTCACAACCTGGATATCAATTTTCTACATTAGAAACAATTTTTAAAAATACGCTCGTAATTGGGAAATATGGATAATTAATTAAATTAATTATTCAAAAAAAATTAATTATGCAAATGTTTATATATCCACAATTTCATCTCTTTCAAAAGCTCCTTCAAATTGTTTTAACTTTTGTTTCCAAATATGCATTTATCCCAATGAGTTCTATCAAGCTAGAAAGGGATTTAAAACCAGCTTTAGAATCTATCATAATGAGTTTTATCAAACTATAAGAGGATTTAAGCCAACTCAAGGGTCATTGTGCCAATTTCTATTTACAAAAATTAATTTATCCAAGTTATCTAATTGTAAACGACATTTTTTAAATTAATAAATATCCCAACTAAGAAGAATATCCTTTTAGACTCAATTTGTGAACTCACAATCCTTAAAATTTGTCAAACAAGAAATCCAACTATGGGAAAGATAACTTCTTGTTTCTCCCATCATTGAAAAAGGCAAGCAATTTCATTGACATTTGCTTGATAACATTTTAAAATTAAGAGCTTTGTTTTGACAATCTCGTTTGATGGTTCACTTGTTTTGTTGCCATTTCAAAAATATCCAAACTACAATCTACATCCATTGTTTGCTCAACATATTCACTTTCAAATCCAACCACTAGATGTCAAATGCTGATAGCAATTCAAGAACATAGGATATAAACACCTTACATCATATTCCTCAATAATGCCAACTCCTTGTTCACAACCTATGAAAGAGGACACTAAATGAAGGCTTTAAACCTTGCATCCAACATCAAGGATAGCATATTATGGGCTTTTTTTTCTTCATATTTTCTCAATAATGAAAGAAAAAATCTAAAACAATAGAAACCTCCTTTCTAATGTTGGAAGCCAAACAAATCAACTCAAGAGTCACATTAAAATCTTTTTCCATTAGGGTTTGAAAAGAAGGTGCATTTTCATGTTCTATTCTTAATTTCAAATTAATAGATATGGTAGAATTAAATGTATCATTTAGCAACCAGTGACCCCTAGAATGATTTAAAACACAAGCAATTATAAATAGGGAGAAAAATTTAACAATAATTTGGCAAATGTGTTAAATCAAAAGAGGTGACATTTGGGAAGTGATCCTCACAAAATTTTATCTACTATAACAAAACATGATAACAACTTTGAACTACAAAACTTCTTGGAAACAAATGACCTTACTAACAAATTTACAAAATCAAAACAAATGTTAGAATTTTTTTCAATTTATAACATTTACAAAAAAATTGAAATGCAATGTTTTCTAAAATATTACAATGGAAATAATGTATTACCTTGTCTTTATAGTTATATTTAGTTTTTTTTTAGGAAGGTTTGGGTTAGCACAAGTTTTATTCCACTTTTATCCACATGTCCTTGACTTCCTAATCCAAGTTATACATTCTTGCAAATTAGATTGTAAAATTTTAATATACACATATTTCAATCCCTTACAAACTTTTTCATTTGTTGTTACATACTAATAGGCTTTAAAAAATGCATGACCAAAACAAGAACCTTGAAAAGTTTCTTACAAATCTAAAATATTACAATTTATAATAGACTTTAAAGTTCTAGTCATATGTTTAGTTTGGATCTTTCATCTTTTACCTAAGTAATAATTTTCTCCTTCAAATTATATTTTCCTAACAACTCAATCAAGTATTTGGCCAAAGTTTGGCTAGAATGTCCATGGCATCAAATAATCCAATTGTGATATGTTTTGGCTACCAATCAATCCCCAAAAAGTTAATCACAAAAATGTCATAAATTCCTTTTGACATCCAAAGATCAAAACTTGTTGTTGCATAAAAACATTTCGTTAAACATTATACAACGTATAATTGTTTAATCTTTTCCACCAACTTTGGCCAAATGTAAACAATCTATTTCAAAAACAAAACTCATTGGTAAGTAAAATTCTATAAAGGGAACTCAAAACCACTTGAAACTAATCATGGGCACATGAAACAAAACTTTAACTAATTTGACTTTAGGTTGTCATTGTTTTAATTGGAAAAGACAATTGTTGTTGTTTTGTGTTGAACTTGTGTGACATATTGTAAAAAAATGCCCTTTTATTCAAAAGATAGCCTTACTTACCAAGAGTAATATTTTTTATTTCATCACAAATGAGGTTGTAAATTATTGTGGTATTTTGGTACATGATTCAAACTTCCATTCCAATCTTGATTGAACACAAGAATATTTCAAGCACTAGAATGTTGGTTTTAGTGTTATTCCAAGACATTCCACATCATACCCAAAAAACCCACCTTGTACAAATTGAGTATACTACACTATCATAAATGTAGAACTACTACCCTTTCAAAAGACAAAAGCATTCCAATCTTGATTGAACACAAGAATATTCCCACCCCTAGAATGTTAGTTCTAGTGTTATTGCAAGACATACCACGCCATACCAAAAAAAACCCATCTTGTGAAAATTGAGTAAATTGCACTATCATTGTTTTTAATTTAGACCCATAAATGGACATTGCAATGAATTACCTAACCATCTGAATCATATGTGATGTAAACCCGGTAAATGGGCCCCTAGGCTGGTAGTCCACAACTAAGGACATCATATGTGAATAACTATTAATTGACTATAAATTACCATAAGAAAGGAAGACATTTTCTTAAGGGGAAGATTTTGGGTGTTTACATTACTTTAAGATTTAAATTTGTTCTATTTGTAACATGATTTTTTTCATGGATTAAAAATTTCCATAATAATAAGACTAAAAAAACCATGCAACTACTATGAAGAATAAACAATGACAAGTTCAAAGTTTTATGATTTAGACTTGATTTTCAACAAGTTACAAGATGGAACCTTAAAATGTGTTCAAAATTGACTTTGAAGGAATTTGTAAAACATTAATAGAATTAATAACATTTGTAATGATGCCACCACCTTTGCATTTGTTTTATCAACACCATTTCTCTTCATCTCTTGAACAAAAACTCTATTTAATTGTTTTTCAAATCAGATGTATTATTTTATCCATAGAACCAAAAATTTGTTCTTTGTATTTTAGTATCACAATTTTGTAATTTGTAAGGGGTAGGGTTTTCATTAGATGGAAAAAATTGGTTTCTAGCACAACCCATTTGTGATCTACAACAAAAATATGTGAAAACAAAAACTTTTATTTTAAAATAGATAGATAGATAGACAAATGGTATCAATAACTTTAACATGTTTTTTTTAATATGGTATGTGTATTTTACTGCATTTTGCAAAAAAACTCATAAGTAAGGTTTTGCTTTACAACAATGTTTTTTTTCCCCTTCAATCTTATACATACCTACAATAATCCATCATGTGTTAAGATTTGACATTCATATTTGTAAATAAAGTGATGACAACTTCTTGAAAACAATGTTTGTTGTTACATGACCATAATAACATTAATTAGTTTTGCACTTCCCATTTGTGGTCTGTATTGAAGATAAATTACATGGCTAGATGATTTTTCTTCTTTGAAACCACAAGCTCTTCCAAAAAACACCATCCAACCAAACATGTTCGTTACATTGCCATCTTCACATTGGTCAAGGAACAAACCAAAATTTTATCCCCAAATTCAACATAAATATGTTGTCTCTTCCTTATGGGTAAAGCTAATAAAAGATGACCAATTTGCTTTCTTAACTAAGGTCATTGCTATGATTATGAATTCATGTTTTGTAAGAACTTGAAACTAGTGATAAAGCTTTATGATTTGGCAATTTGATATAAAAAATGCAATTGATTGATGGGGAATACCTTGATACTCTCTTGGGAACTCATTGTAAGCTCACTAATAAGATGGTTTTTATGAACTTTATTTAAGAATTTTAGGTTATTGATGGGTGCTTTCTAATTTAAAGGTGAATAAAAAACAAAGTAAAACCTTTTGCGGTTTTGAATACCTTTTCTTTGTGAAAGGGGTCTTTTTAGTTGATAAAATTTTGGGTATTATGATAATTTAATTGATTTGGTGTTAATTAAATTTTTTAAATATTCTGTTTATTCAAAAATTAAATTGAAATTAAATGTTTTTGAAAGTTCAAATTACACAATGTCAAAATTTAAGCCCCAATCATTAACATTTTTTTCATTTTTTTTTCATCATTACAAGTGTACACACCTTGTTTGTTCAATATTACGACCTCAAGCTTTGGAGGAAAATGAAATATAGTGACACAAATATCAAAAATTGACACAATATTGTTTCAAAAATACATTTCATTAAAAATTGTTGCTTAAAATTTTCACCCATCTTGAACAATATAAAACCTTTGTTCATCTTAATGAATTGAAAAATGATAAATAAATTGTAAAAAATAAAGGCAAACAAGAATTTAAAAATGTTATGCAGGGATGTTATGTATCAAAATGGATGAAAATTATTAATATTTTCATTCATGCTAAAAAAATTAATATTTATAAAATACAAATAAAAAATCTTGCAAAATATTATAGTATATAAATCAAAGTGCATTATAATTAATTATTCATTAGTGGGATGTCAAGTCTGTTAAGGTACTATAATACATCTTTATCAATCTTTGTACAACATTTGGAATGAAAGGAGGTTTTTAATAACATGAAAAAAAATTCCTTTATCAAAGTTTGATGTTTAACTTGTCCCCCACAATTCTTGTTTCTATCATTAGCTTAGGCCAAAATAGGCAATGAACATGTAACTTGAAGTAATTAAATTATTACCACGTATTTATTTAATGGTTAAATTTGGCGATTTACTTGTTGGATTTAGTTGGATTTCATAGTTTAAATATGATTTTATCATAGTTTCAATTAATGTGCTTGATTTTCACTTGAAAAGCCATGCAAAAAACCATGCGAAAAACCATGTGAAAAATCTTTGGCACATTAATGTGTGTTGACTTTTACATGATAATTTATGTGAAAAGTCATGTGAAAAGTTGTTGGCACAAATAATGTACACATGATAATTTGTGTGAAAAAACTTTATCACTTTATCATGCATGTGAAATCACATGGGGAGCCATGGGGAATAGGTGACGTGTAGATTTTAAGAAAATTTCTTGTTTAATTTCCTTTTGGTTAATATATAAGTGGTTGTTTGTGACCTTTGGAAAAACCTTCACTTGATATAAATAAGTTATTGTATGAATGTAAAGTTTCATGGAATATAATTGTGAAAAGAATTGAGATTTTTGTTTTGAAAGGTTTCAGTATAGTTTATGTGAAGTCCATGGTAAGATAATGGTGTGACATACTAGTTATGTATATCAATAGAAAGGTAAGAAAATATTTATGCAAATAAGAACATACATTTCCATAGCTATGTAGTAAACATACATAGTTTTGATCTTAGACCCACTTGTGATTTACAATCACCTTTGGGAATAGACCTTAGTCAATGAGGCCAAATGCACCTAATAAACCAATTTGGGGGGGGGAGGGGGGCAAGGGGGTTTGGATTTTTGGGGTTTGTTCTTGTTCCCAATGTGTTTCCCAATTTATTCTCATTAATTTTGTCCCATATGCTTTGCCCAATATTGTTTTCTTGGAACCTATATATGTAAAAAAATATTGAAACTTACTACAATACAAGGGTAGTTTCAGCACATGTCCATAGATTCATTAATTAACTTTGAATATATCACTTTGAAAATTAATAACATTCATATGAGTTCAATTTGTTTTGAGTTGATTATCTTGAACCATCAAACTTTGCAAATGATTCAATGTGTGAGCATGAAGTTTGGCATTGAAAAAATTTACTCACCTTTAATGATTATTGTTTTGGTGAAATTTCACATCTTGATTACCAAAAAAAAAAAAAAGGCTTGTGACAAATACAAAACTTTATTTGGGAAAAAAATGGCCCTTTGTTGCCATATTATGAGGAATTATTTTTTGAATGTGCTATTTTTAAACACTAGGTTGTAGCATGTTGCCAAGCTATAACATGAAACTTAAAGTATTCTATTGTCTTCTCTAACTTATAGCCAAATTTAGGTAACTCCTTTGGTAGATGATCACCAACCCACTTACCTCACAAATTTGGGGGAAAAAAAAACTAATCACCACCTTCTTTTGTTATAATTAGTTGTACATAAACATGGGGAGAAGGAATTTTTAAAACGTACATGCAATGAATTTTTTTAATCTATGTGAGTCATGAAACATAAAATGTCTATGTGAAAATAACAAAATATAAGGTTGTGAGTAAGTGGATAAAAAATAACTTTAGGTAGGTCAATTTTGGTAATGTAATAATGTGTTTGTGGTGTTGCTGATGAAGGATAATGCCTGAGATATTTGATTTGAAGATTTAAAAGAACTTCAATGTGAAGTGTGTGGTAATTCAAGGATATCATTGAATGGTTACATGATATATTAGTGTGTGCAACCCCATTTTTTGTTTCATCATAATAAGTTTTGACAATTTGGATATAAACTCATTAATCCCATTATACATATTTAGTGTTATTTACGTAGTTAAGCATGTTTGAGACACCCACAATCATTTGCAAGATTAGTAACTTAAAAAAATATGATTTGAAATGTATGATATCGTAAAGTGTAACATTACCTATGCTTTGTGGAGGTTTAGGGTTTGGGGTTTAAAGGTTTATTTGACAATTTTTCACAAGTTGCACATTGTAAGGTTGTGAAATGAACTTGTGAATTTTGGCTACACATTTTTAATTTATTTATTTTTAAAAAATCAACTATTAATATGCAAACTAGCATTGCCTAGGTGGTTATTCTCCTTTCACCTATTAAGGCAAATGAACCCTAGAGGATTAAGTCCCACTTTAGACGAAGGTCCAAGGTACTCCAATCTCTTAAGAACCAATTTGGACTGATTTGAAGCAAATTGAATATTTGTATTGGATTGTACTGTTATCCCTAGCCTAATTCTTGGTTTTCCAACTCATGAGCTCTCTTTTTAGCACTATTTATTGGTCCAAACCAATTGATTTTCCCTCCAAAATAGGTGCCATGTAGGTTTATTTTCAATTTGCCACTTTTTGGTCTTGGACCCTTATCTAAAAGCCTTGGGACCAATTTAAAACTTTCGACTAATAAGATTGTTTGAAGTCATTGGTCTTTGGACCTTGGACCTTTGTCTAAAATCGCCCTAAATACTACTAACACCTAATTTTATAAGTGTAGGGTAAGGTTCAAAGACTAAGGGAATACTAGAAGAAAAGACAATAATTGAGCATGATCGTTTTTTTGGTAATGCCTTCTTGAGAAAGGCTTACCCCAATGTAAAATGTTAAAACATGACTCCCAAAGTTTGAATATTAAGGTTTTTGACAATTTGACAATTACAAATTTTTAGGGGTTTGGAATAATGTTGGCCAGTTCTTAATTTTTTTCAATATCCATCAAGTCAATTATTTTAAAATATTCATTTTTCATTTACACACAAGCTATGAAAGATTAAAAGTTTTCAAATCTTTCTAAGATTCACCTAATATCAACTTGTTGGAATAACCAATTGATAAAGGTATAATCTATTTGTCTTTTTACATGTAAGAACTAGCTGGTATGCATAAAGGTTGACTTTTGCAAGACCTTAATAAAAATTGGGCAATATATTGCCTTGGTAGGTTATCAAACAATTCTTCTTATTATCGTTCTTTCGAGATTTTTTATGCTCTTCTTATCATTCTCTTCAGATCTTTTATTTTCTTATTATCATTCTTTTCACATTTTTTATCTTCATAATTTTTACATTTCTTATTGTCTAATTTTCATTTTTTTCACATTAAGCAAAATTTCAAGCTTCCAAAATGATGTAATCTAATCAAAACTCTCAAACCACACACATTGCATTTGCACATTTACACATCTTATGGAACCATAATTCAATTGATGTCAATATTTCAACATATAATATATAATATACTTCCTTCTTCATTTATAAACATTAAATAATGAAAGGTGGATTGGATCAAATTCTTAGAAATCTACTTAAGATACCACCTTATGATTTGCTAACTATAACTTTCAAATCCATTCAATCCTTATTCCTTACAACTCTATCTTCTTAAATTGCATTTCTTTCTTCAAAGTTTATTATTATTTTAGACATAACTTCACTTTCACAATTTGAATGTGATGATTAAACAACTAATAGCCTTTCTACTCCCTAGTGACTCATGCAATCCTTAAAAAAACATTCAATCCAAACCTTCAACCTTCAAACCCAATTCAAATCCCAATTCCTTGCATTTGTTTATCTAAATTTAATTATCTTTCTTAAACATAACTTCATTTTCACAATATGAATGTGAATGATTAGTGAACCAACAACCTTTTAACTTTCTAATGATTCATGTAATCCTTGACAAAACCTTAAATCCATACTTTCATCTCTCAATTCTAATTCCTTGCATTTCTTAAGCAACTAGATGCTTACCCAAGATATGCTTCTTCATAAAAGCAATCTAATGTTGTTAGTTGTAAAAAATCATACATTTTCTCCTTTTGGTGGTACTACTTACTAAACAAAATGGCAAATTGCCATCATTCACATAATTTGAGGTAGAATAGGATTTAGCTTATTGCCATCATTCACTAGAAAGATATGTCAGGGGACAAACAACATGTGGTGAAGGTCCCATGCTCTCTAATTGAAAGTAAGTTGAGCCTTCAATACCTCCCATGCAATTTTTGTTTCTTCATCCAAGTCGTTCAACATTGCAATACTTTTAGATGTAGATGGTCCACTTAGTGTTGAGATTGAACCAACTAGTGACCCTAAATCCTTAGCTAAATTCCTTGATTCCAAGTGAACAACATCACAATCAAAATCCTCATGCATATGTTCATTCAAATCAAATGTTTCAGTTTGATTTGCAATGTGCATTTTGATTTACAATGAAAAAAACTTCATAATTTGATTCTAAAATCTAACATTGATAAATTATAAAAGTTTTCCTTTCACAAACTTCAAAATTCAAAACTCTAAACTTGGAATCTTTAAACAATTCATGTGAGTTTACTTTTGTAGCATGGCTTCAAACTTATGCATCTAGTTCCATACACCTAAAAGATGACATCAAACAAAACAAACATGAAAATAACAACAACAAACACATGGGAAATACTTATAGGTGCGTCAAGGAGTTCAATTGTTGTGAATTGAAAGGAAAATCTACCATCACACCCCCTCAATAGTACCTCAATATTCATCTTTAACATTCACAATAGCATTCAAAGATCTCGCAACTAATAATTATAGGCAACTATTGTAGCCAATCGTGAGAATCCATCCCAATCCTAATAGCACATAGAAAAAAATTGTCAAAAGGAAGGTTAAGAGTGATAGATGAGAGAGAAACTTGAGATTTAGGGTTTTAGGTTTAGGGCAAAAAGTGGAACCTTAAATGGATGAGACATGTGGATGAAAAAATTAAGCAGCCTAGGTGAAGGTGATAGGTCTCCATAGGGTATAACAAGGCATTGATTTTTTTGGTTAAATTAATACCCTACCGAGAATATTCAAAGGGTATCTAAAATCCGAACACTGGGCCGGGCGGCGTCTTACCGGGGTAATGCTTGGAATTGAAACCGGCGGGTAGATTATAGGATATGCAAACTGGACCTTGGATGATACCCGGCTCGCCTTTCCGTAACCGGCCAAAGCTGGTCTGGAGGTTCAGGGCCCAATTGACCGGAGGGCTCCCAGGGTGTGAAGATTAGGGTTTTTGGCGGTCCGGCGATTGGGGTTTTAAAGGACTCTGGAGATAAGAGGTTATTTCTGTTGCAGATGATTGCAAGCTCCAAGGGGTTTTGGTGGAAGGTAAGAGAGACAGAGAGGAGCTTCGGGGAGGGATTCCGGTGGAAGAAAAGAGAGGCAAAGAAGAGCTTGGGCTTCAAATTTGTTATTTTTTGCGAAGGATTTTGGGTGTTGTATTGCATACAGGCGAAAGAGTCAGTTTTACGAAGAAGATGGGATTTGCCGGTAGTAGGGTGATGGAGGTTGTGATAAAGCAGTCAGGAGGGCTGGTTTGGAAGAACTGGCCTATGAATCACACTCGCCGCGCTAATGCAAAGAAACGCCATGTGCGTCTGAGACAGGTACTATTTTCTTTTTCTTTTCTTTTCTTTTTTTTTTGCTGAGTTTCTTCCTTGACCTATTTTGAAATGCAATGCAAGCTTCATTCTTGAATGGTAAAAGGATCGATGGCGAACAATTTGTGAAGGGTCGAGAGAAACAAACAAAACATCGAGGATCCTTTAGGTCTTAATGACCAAACCCTAATCTGAAGTTCTTCCTCAGCTGCCCTTTCTTTGTGGTTTTCATTTCCTTCTGGTTACTGGATTGCAAGTTGTCTGGACATGGGCTATCTCTGTAAATCTGCAGGAGATTGTGCAGGGGATTTTCCTTTGGGTTGCATTGTGCTGGGCTGAGGTTCAGTACTGTGAGTTTGCTTGCTCTCTCCCCTGTTAAAACCTACTCGGGGCTGAAAATAATTTCTGTTCTCAAGCTAAGAGTAAACCATTCTGAGTTTTTTTGCTGTTTTGTTTGACTGGGTCCTTTGTTATGGTGACCCATATGCAGGTGGAATCAGTTTTGAAGGCATGTGCAGGGCCAGCACCTTCAAAGAAAACTCAAAATTGTAGCACTGAAAGTACTGATTCTCAACCATCAGCTTCACAGTAGAGAACTACTTTTGTTGTTCCTTGTGGGATTCACATCAAAGAGAGAAAAAAAAAGGTTCACTCAATCCCTATTGTTCCTTTCCTGCCTTGGAGGTGCAAGCATCATTTTGCAATAAGTTAGGTTTTTGTGTTCAGAAGGTAATGTAGTCTAAGAAGAAACCTGTTGGCAACTCCAAGAAGGCGAGGCTATTCCAGAAAGTTTATGAGCAATTGAAATCAGGTTATTGCTTGTGTGGTAATGGCTTGATAGACAAGATAGATGTGAATTGAGGAGGTAGTCTCACAGCCTCTTGTGACAATTGGGACTTGGAGGAGTGATCTGTGCAGCTAGTAGTCATCCATTGACTGCCCCACTGCTGCTTTTTGGATTCATCCTGACAGCTCGTTCTCTTGTAGGAGATAATCCATGTTTCAGGAATGTAACATTACAGTGTGATGTCTAATATTTGAAGATCATTTGTGTCCATTATCATGAATCATTTTCCAGTTTCACTAATCCTAGAACTGAAACCTGTATTGGCATTTGCTGAGTGGTATCCATTATCTGCGATTTCCAAATTGTTGTGCTTGCCATGTCCATTGTTTTCAGCAAAGTTTTGCAGCCTGGTGACCAAGAAAAGAGCCAGTGTGACAGATACTAATGCTTTTTTGGTAAAAAAAAGTGGCCCACACAGTTGCCACATTTTGAGGAAATTTGAAATTGCTGTATTTAGACAATAGTTTCTAGCATGCTGCCAAAATACAGCACAATTCCTAAGCCTATTTCTACTTTTTCTCTCTGACCTATAGCCAAATTTGCCACATTTCAAAGGAAAAGTCCTAAATCACCCAATTTTTATGATAAGTCCCAGCAGGTAGCCAAGAACATAGAAGGATTCTGTTTTTTTTTTAACTTTCATATTTAGTATGTAGCCAAATCAGGCTCAATCATCTTATGGATAATTGCCACTTCAGCTACATCACAAAATAGGGCGGGGGGAAAAAAAACAAACCCCTGCAGCCCACTTACCTTATAAATTTGAAAAAAAAACCACCACTTGCAAGTCTCCATTGCTAGCCTAAGTGCAGAGAATGGAGTTACAATGAATGGTTTGACAATAGTAAATGAATGTTAAGAATAGATTTAGGGTTGGACTCTCTTGGATATGTGGACCATCCACTTCTCATCCATAGATGCTTCAGCTTCCATGACTGGGAATGCACAATGAACCAGCAACCATTGTCTGTTGTGTCAAGAACCTCAAGACACTTTCAACCAAGCATGTTACAAAATCATCATCAAATGAGTATTCCGGTTTTTGATTTTGTTGATGACCAAATTCCTGATTATGAAAGAATGTCCAACAAATTATTCCCATTGTTCCAGATGAAGAACACTATGACAATAATAACTGGGGGTGTATGTATACCTGGAGTAGATAATGTAAGAGGTTTTTGAGTTTCGACCCAGCATTTTGACCTGTAGTGGACAATCATCATTGATCTTGGCAACAATCAAATGCCCAATATGATGGTACACTACTTTCATCACCGCACCTGGAGTTGCTTGAGTTTGGCAATCTGCATCCCAGGGTTCAATCCCTTAGGACAAGCCCTTGCACAGTTCATGATTGTATGGCAGCGGTAGAGCTTGAAAGGGTCATCTAATGACTCCAATCGCTCAGTTGTGTACTCATCTCTGCTATCTGCTATCCATCTGCATTCAACAGCCCCACAGAGATGGTTTAAGAAACTTCACAACTGTCACACACAACATTAAACACCTGGGCTTAACATTCATCTGAGGATCCTTGTGATGTAACACACTTCAGATCAAGTTCAACATAACACCATCGAAGGTGCATCTGCAACAAAATACAAAGTCTGCAATTCCCTGCACCAGGGAAACCTCTGAAAAACATGTCCCTTGCACCTATGAGGTGGTCAATCTCACCACTAGGGAGAAAGCTGTGATATTTCTCTGTAGAATGGTGGAGATCTGGAGCCTCAGAATGGGTGAATTTAATAAATCTTGGTAAAAAAGAACCAATGCATATCTATGCAAGATAAAACCTAAAATCTCAAAGAATATACTGATGAAGCTCTCCCTTCTGCAATAGACTCCGTTTCTCAGAGGTTAACACTACTTACATTGCATTGCAACAGAAAAGGTGTTCAAAAGTGAAGATATGCTACCTGTGGGCCTGGAGTAGTGCAGCAGGGCCAAGGTACTTCTCTGGATTCCACCAATAACTTGGACAAGAAGTAGTACAGCAAGCACACAAAATACACTCGTACATGCCATCAAGCTTCTTACGGTCCTTCTTGGTCTGCAAATGCTCCTTCCCACCAGGACTGGGATTCTTGGTCTTCAACCAAGGCTCAATACTCTTGTACTGGCTATAAAACTGTGTCATATCCACCACCAGATCTTTGATGACATACATGTGAGGCAAAGGTGTGATCTTTGTCTCTGACTTGGGATCTGTGTTGATTTTGGTCAAGCAGGCCAAGCCATTGCTACCTTCAATATTCATAGCACATGAGCCACATATGCCTTCCCGGCAGGAGCGACGAAAAGAAAGGCTGGAGTCAATCTCATTTTTTATTTTGATTAGTGCATCCAAAACCATTGGCCCACACTCAGCAGTGTTTACTGTGTAGGTCTTCAACTGTGGCTTCTCAGTCCTGTCAGGGTCCCATCGGTAGATTGCAAAATTCTTCAGGTTTGGTGCTTTAGAACTTGTGATTCCAGGTGCTGGATCAGCTGTGGCAGTTGTTGCAGGAGCAGATATTGCTGGAGTTGTGCATACTGACCGGACCAGAAGAAGACCAGAAGGGCTCTTCACCAACCTACTTGAAGTCAATGCTGTCTTTGTGATGGCTGCCATAGCTGCTAGATGCTTCAAAGCACAACAGCCTGTCGTCCTTCTTCAAGGATATATTTACTGATCCCTCCAACACTACACCTGGCAGACACAGTATTCAGAATTAACATCTATTGCAGAGGACACATTTAACATCAAAATTGTACTTCATGTAGCTTTGGCCATAGAGAATAAACTGGCAGATGGCACACGGCACCAGAACAAAATACCAAAGTTGTAAGATGCTTTCACAAGGTAGAGCACAAAACCAAGCCAATAGCAGCTCACCTCTATACTATGCTGAATTTCCCTTTCTGTAGAAGCCTAAAGAACTATCCAGCACTCTGAGACACTCTGGCACACTACAACTAGTTTGGATAGCAGAATTCCATCAGTGTATGTAATTGAAAGACACCCACAAGGATGAAAAATAATTGCCCATGGAAGGACCATAAGCTTGTACAACTTTGAGAATATCGCACTATCATGACAACAACTGACATACTGACTTCCTACATTCACAACAGAACTCTCTCAGCATTTGCTATTATTTACCTTGTTCACATGTGAGTGATGCCAGTGATTCTAAAGACCCGAGATAAACTTGTCCTCATTACATCAGGATATGAATCATGTTTGCATACAACTCATGATCAGAAACACTGTAAATTCATGGAATTTGAGAAAGTGCATGCACTGGCCCTTTCTCAATCTGACAGAAGATTATCAGGCAGTTCTGTTAAGGAGATGATCCAGTCCAGGTATCAAGTTAAGCTGGAGCCTGGTAAGACCTCTGCCACATGAGTTGAAAATTGTCTTACTCATCACAGACATTTGGTCACCTAAGTTTATAGATCAACCCTGTTTGTCTCAACTATACTGTCCTACTATAGAAAGCACAGATCAAATGAGATTGTCAAAAATACCAAATGTGATTCTAGAACGCACCCATGATGCTTCACCACGACGTCATCACACTACAGAAGAACATCAATCACAACCGGGACTCTAGTCATCATTACAGATCTCAATTTCATGTTGAGACCTTCCTCTTGCATACAAGCAACCAGTGTCACATCAAAACAAAACAAAGCTCTGTAAAGTGAATTTCCTTCACAAGGGTAAAATTTAAGCATATACCAATTGCAGAAGGCCCAAAGGGGTGCTGGAAAGCATGACCTGAAACCCTAGAAAAGTCAAAAAAGAAGTGGAAAAACACTCTGAAATAAAGTCTTTCTTCATCAAAATGTGTTCTGTGATGCTGGGCTGGTTACCATGGGAGAAAGTGCTACCATTTGAGTAAACAGAAAAACCAAATACTAGACAATACAAATCTCTAAGAGAGAAAAATCCCTAAGAGTTTTCTTTCTATGTGTGATCTGAGAAAGATTCCACACCATAGCACTATACTCAAATCATTCAAAATCTCAACAGCAGTCACATCAGTCTGGTTCCAAAAGTCATCATAAAACACAAGCAGCACATCTGCTGCAGAAGAGGCAGTTGCAGGGAAAAAGATGAATCCAGCAACAGATAAGGCAGAGGTCTTCTTGTACACACTCTGTTGTCTGTGTGCACAATCTCTCCTGCAACAAACCAGCTAATAAGGATCTACGGAGTGCCCGACACAACCGCAACCAGTTCTACTGTTGGTTTTCCAACAAAAGAAAAAGCACCAGTAGAACGATCTGGTGGAAAAAAAACCTTGAAAGATAACTTCATCATGATGCTGTTCACAAGAACAACCGATTGTTATCCCAAGTCATAAGCTCCATTGAGATGACCTTTATGCAACTAGATACATAGATAATGTTCTCATTTTCTCACATCACATTTTGTGAAAAATCTCGCTTTCGATGATATAGATCTTCCTGAAAATGGTCTAACCACTGACGAATCTCCACGCAGAGAAAGCAAATCTGAAGCCACGATGATCCGGAGAACGCGAAAAAACACATGCATGTACTGGAAGAAGCTACAACACAAGGAGCTTGAGAAGAAGGCGTGCAAATTTGAGAACAAAAGGGGCAAAGAAAACAGTGAAGGAATCCACAACAACTGAAGGTTTTCTCTTTTTTAAAAGGAAAAGCAAGGGGAATTTTTGAAAAAAAGAAAAGAAAAGATAATTACGAAATGAAAGTGGATTTGGCGAGAAGAAGAAGAACGACAAGACTGCACCTGTGTGAAATGCTGGCGAAGGGAAAAAACGCACCACATCCAGAGAGCTTCCGCAACTGCACCACCGCAACCAAAACTGCGCACAAAATTGCACACGAAAGCGAAGCGAAGAAGAAGCGTCGTGATGGGTTGCTGCAGGGAAGGACAAAAGTATAAATCAAGCAAATGAATGAATTTATTTCATCCATCCAAATCAAATCAGTTCGGTTCTGTACTGTTCTGCTCTGTTCGTTCATTTGGAGGGAGATCACAATAAGTAATTGTTCTTACTAGGTAGGTCGGTAGGTAGGTAGGTAGGTACTTATGGTTCCTTTTCACATTACACAAAGGCAGCTGGGACGTCATAAATTTGCACCATTTACAAGATAGCAAGTAATTTGCCAATTGAGACCATTCCAAAAAATAATCATCTACAGACTCTATTTACCGTTTACAATTTTATGTCCATTTGGGACCAAAGAGTCCATTAGATGAAAGGTAGATCATGGAGGATAGATTGTCCTCTTGTACTAACAGCATGCCACAAACTTGGCCAAGGCAACCATGTTCGTAATCTGCATGAGCCCAACAAAAGTGCTCATTTGGGTGAAAGGCGAGGCCAAACAAAAGTGTTCCCTAACTTTTTGTGTATTTGAACAAACAAGGATCAAGTGTTCTTCATCCTCTACCTTCCCCAAGTCACAACTTTAACAAAGCCTCTTTGCATATGGCACGCCTATCCACACACCTAACACTACCTCAAGTTGCGTGTTGCCACACCGAAATCGGGCAAGAGCTTTCCGTAGCTGAACACAGTTGATGTCACATAAGTAGCTTTTGTTCTTGTACGACATACCCTTGAAGCTCAATATCTTGTCTGCATGTTTGTCTCGATTTCGTGGTTGGTAAAGAATTTTTCAATGAAAGTTAATCGCATATTATCTTTCACCTTTTTTACACTTAGCATTGTGTGGGGAAAACCTGGAAAGGGTGGGGGCCTTAGCCTCTTGATTAATCAAGCCTCCCATTGTAGATTTAGCCCCAACCGATTACACTAGTTGTAGCACGGCCAATTTAGCCATTTGAGCTCCCACGTGTACATTGTGCGCGTTGCACCAAAGTACTTGGCTATTTGCCCAGCCTCTCTGTCGCAACCCTAGCTTTGGGCTCGCGACCAAGGCAAAAGGGGTTGCAAGGATGCGGGCCAAGAGGAAGCTCGGGAGCCAAAGGCAAAGAGGTCGCAAGGGTGCGGACCAAGAGGAAGCCCGGAAGTCACATCACATACTCCCGGGAATGTAAGAAAGTGTGAGGGAGTGTGAGGGAGTGAACACCCACACTCCCAAGGTAACTCCCACTTTGGGAGATGGAGTTTCGGTGGACTCCCAAAATTTCAGAGAGCGATTTCAGGGGTCAAAACTCAATGGCTTGTGGCAATCTTTATATCATTGGAAAGCTCTTGGAACGTAGATGTTTAAAATGGGCTCGTATTTCTCATTGGGACATCTAAAATACAAGTTATGGCCAAAAGAAAGGTCGGGAGTCAAATTGCCAATTTGACTCCCGACCACTAAAAGTCGGGAATCGACCTCTTTTCGATATCCCATTCTAGAGTGCAACACGGCGTTGGAAAGCTCTCGACGAGAGCTACAACTTTGCTTCAGACCTTGTTTTGATCGGACTTTGCAGTCGGGAGATATGAGCGTCCAAAGTTCCGAGACTCCAACCCTGGACAGTTTCGGGACTCTAACTTGGGAGTCCCGAGAAAACCTGCCACCTCCTAGGGTTGATTCTTGATTAGCCATTTTTTTCATGGATCCAATCCAATGTTTCTTTCCCACAATAAACATAACAAGCTAGGTTTCCCATGCCTTTCCCAAGATGCGATCTTTAGTGACTGTGCTCACACGGTAATAATAAAACAACATTTGTCCCAAAGCAAAGTGTTCAAAGGGGAATTTGCCAAATTGTGCTAGCACGATGAACGTGCTGGTTGTTTTTGGCACCCCGAGCAAGAATTTGAGGAACCCTCAGTACACTACTTCAATTAACCTCTATTTTCTTAAAGTCCACGTACCCAAACCTCACAACATAGTTTGTTGTGGAACACACCAATGTGTTGAAGAGGTCACAACGTAGTTTAATGTCCATAATATGTAGTTTCGCACAACGACGATTTAGTGTGAACAGCGAATGCCTACTAGTAGCTGCTAAGTGTTCCACTGCATTGTCTAGGTTTGGGGTGGTCTCGAGGAGGATCCTCATGTATTTGAAAGTCTACACACAATCAATAACATCACCTTCGAACATAAACTTTTGGCATGGGTCAACAAAATTGAACACCATGACTTTTGTTTTTTTCACGTTCACTATAAATTCACATTCAACACAAAATTATTGGAGTGCGTTTAATTGTTGTTATAGTCCCACCTTTGATTTCAACATCAAAGCGAGGTCATCTGCAAAAAGCAACAACCATATGTGCATGTGTGTTAAGGCTAGTGCATCACATTCTTTGCCATCCAAGCGCCCTTTTAGGGCATCCAAATATAGCCCAAACAATAAGGGGTTGAAAGGACAACCTTGTTTCACAGCTTGTTGGCACCTGAAGCTGGAGGTGACAACTTTGCTTGGGTGGTTAATGCATACAATATCCTTGGCATACATCGCCCATAGGCATCGCAAAAAACGTCCCTCCACCTCGAGACCAACCAACACCTACCTTATTTACTTACTTACTTATAATTTAACGTCATTAAATGGGCCAAATAGTGCCCGAGCCAGAACCCAATTAACGTTAAGTATGATGAAGCAATTCAGATCTAATCATCTGACATTACACTAAGAATCTAGCAAGGATGCATTACTGCTAACAACTCAGTAATTCAGCCAAAGGTGTGATGGCAGTTAGTGGCAATGAACCTCTAAACATTTTTTGAACATTTTGATAGGTAGGGCAAACCAACAAGAAGTGGTCCTCATCTTCAACCGCACCCAAGTTGCACAATTTGTAGTAACGTTATTACATTGGCACCTTCACTGGCTTGACTCGCCTTATTAGCTCAATTTGTAGCTTGTGATTCGCACAATGAAAACGTGCCAAGCTTCTCCTAAGCTGTGCATTGTCTACCCTAGAGAGGTATTCTTTGTACCCATATTGTGTTGAGTTATTCAACCCCAGATAGGCTCTCACAATGTTGGAGTCAATTGCAGCCACTTGATGGTGTACAATGTATTGCCTTTCAGCCAACTACTTGAGGTGAGCACATGGTGGTAGCTGATCGTTATCGATGCACAAATTGTACGTCGATAGTTGTTCATCTACTTGTGCTAGCCAGTAAATAGGGAATCGACTCTTTCTACCCATAACACTCTGGTTCCCGAGTAAGACTTTTCACCTAGCTGCAAGCAACTGCAGCTTTACATCATAAGCTAGCTTAAGCATGCGATTTGAGTCTACTTTAGAACTTACACGTGAGAAAAAATGCATGCTCTGTTGCCACCAAAATATTTCTAGGGGAAACCTGCCAAATTCTGCCAACATGACGTAACTGGATGTCGTGGTGCTGACCCCCAACGACGATTTCAGAAAAGCTCGATGAACCACCTCTAATTGCCCCTACCAAAGCACTTCACGTGGCATAGTATCGAACGCCTTTTTGAAATCCACAAAACAACAATAGAGTGGCTTCTTTTTTGCTTTGCTCTATTCTATTAGAGTTCATAATATGAAAAATTTGTCAATAGTATGGTAATCTTTGCAAAACTTAACTTGACCCTTGGCACATAGCCCATGTTGTTCAGCCCACTCGTTTAGCCTTTTGTCAAAGATCGTAGCAAACAACTTTGCTAAAATAAGCGCAATTGTTATCTCCCTGTAGTTGTCAAATTGGGAGACATTACCCCTTTTAAAAAACGCGTGGACCACCCCAAATGGAAAGGGTTTATGGAAAGCCTTCCTCTAGAAATCAATTGAATGATGTAAATAGTGGCATGTGTAGTAATTTTCCAACATCCAAAATGAATTGAGCCTTAAGATCATTAACCTTGTTCCTTTGTAGTTTTTTCAATGCTTGAAGCAATTCAACAAGTGTGATATCTGTGTTCAGGGTGTGGCTAGGTGGAGGTTCAGTCACCTGAGTGGAATGAGTTCACAATCGTATGGGTGGCAAAGACTGGCCAACTAGCCCATGGAAACCTTCCAAAAGCGTAACTGCATTAATCTTGTCCATAACAGGTGCCCTTGGCCGATACTTTTCTAGAACAAAAGCGCATCCACCTTGGCAAACGCACACATATGTTGAACTTTTGTGGTTTCCCAGAATTTTTTTTTCCTTTTTAATAAAATTTTAAGTTGATTTTCTTGATGTTTAGCGACATGTGAATCGAGGTTGGCTTTTAGATATAGCTTAGTTCACGTTTTGTTATACGACAACTAAGGTCAAACCAAGGTTTATGGCAATGTCTTTCTTTGCAGCTCCCTCCTAAAAGCTTGTTGCCAAAAATAAACTATAATGTAGCACCCACGCATTGTTGTAGTAGGTCAGTTAACCTGTCTACCCCCAAATGCCCAATCCAGTCAACACCCCACAAGTTTCCAAGACTCGATGTTAGGGCAAGTTAATATTATTTTTTTATTACAACCGGATGTTGTGGTTCAACAAAATTATAATTGATGTTCAACCGTAATCGCAACGACTTGTGGTCAGAGTCTCCCCCTATTGCGCAGTAGCGGGTGTCATTTATTATCACCTCGAGGTGTGTAGGAACTTGCCAAACTTTAGGTGAACCAACAATACAATTGATAGTGCTACGCCTTACATTTGCCAAGCAAATGAACTCCCCTGATTCGCCAGGTGTCCAACCATTGAGGATGAGTAATCCAACGTCACAACATAGATGTAGGAGCTAGCGGCCTTAGCCGCCAACGCTGGCGTTGCAGTTTTGTCGCTTAACCACAACACTTAGTTGCTCAGACTTAGTGAGCTCAGGTGGATGTAAGAGTTCACAAAGGTCACTAATGTCAATGGTATTTGGTAGCATTGTAGTACGCAAGTTAAAATCCCCTTCCAATAGTATTATGCCCCTTAGAGTTTGAACTTCAACAATATTTGCTACTAGGTTTTGGAACAAGGATTCACTCTTGTGTTTGGAGCCAACAAGGGCAGCGTACACCACGCAAATAAACAAGTTAGGGGCAACACCCTTGTTGACTTGTAGCCATAGATAAAAATCATGGCTTCCTTCCTTCCACTATGGCAGGTTTGGCTTAAGGTGGTTACAAAAGTAAACAGCAACCCCCTTGCTATGTTTTATCACTTTTGTATTTCCTAATTACACAGTGCACGCTAATGCAAATGAGGTAAACCTTTCAACGTGTGGCAAATGTTGGCCTAGGAAATGTTAAGTTTCGATTAATAAAGCGAGGTCAACATCCTGAAACAACTCTAGTATTTGCACCCTTATTTCCAGTTTATTTACACCACCCACGTGCATGTTCCATAATATCACGCATAGGTTTTTCTAGTCCTCGTGCCCCTAAATAAAGGAGGGTGGGCAAATCTGAATGTCATCGACAAAGAACTTGGCTACACACCAAAAAGTGCGCTTGCCTGCCGCCTTGGCCTCCTTGTACAGTGGCCACAGCTCTAATTTGCATGCTTGTTGTGTGGGCATGAGGTCTTCGTCCATGCCCAACTTGGTCCCCATGAAGCTTTTACGCCCTCGTAACACAGCCCGGTGGTCCTCGTTCATTGTGAATTTTAGCAGCATTGCGTCGAGGTGTGCACTTATTGCCGAGGTGGAAGCCCGCGTAGTTACAAGCTATTACCGTGTGGTGACGATGACCTTAGTGTGCAACCTCGTTTGGCCCTATAATAGTTATGTGTTGAGCCGTTGCAATAACTCCTTCTTAGCCTCGCCCTCTTTGGCCTCAAAACCCGTGAGGCGCAAGTTGAACTTGCGTTCCTCCTGTTTGGGCGCATTGGCAAGGGTCTCCATAGCCCGACTAACCACTTGGCGCACATTCTTAGCCATCACTGTGGTCCACTTGGGCTCCTCCGCAAACGCAGCCTTGGTTGTGATTAGCCAGTTGTCCGCAAGGTTGCCAATGGCCACGAAAAACGCAATGTTCTTGATGGCCCCTTCCATCTTGGATAGCCATGCGTTAATAGGTGAGTTGTCCATCTTGAGGCCCATGACTAGCAAATGTCCGACTAGGGTTGCTTGGTAGAGTGCTAAAGCTGCATTGTCTAGGACGTTGAGCCCAACATTGTTGCAGTGTGTCTTGGCAGTGTCTTTTTTCAATGTGAAAATGTCTGACACTATGGTGAAAGGACATAGCAACAGTGTGACATCAAGTGCCATTGAAAAATCTTAATTTAAGGTTTAAGATTCTTCAAATCTTAAACCTTAAATCAATGTCTATTTTTAAAAAGGACTGAGATGCCAGAGACAGAAACAAAATGACCGTAAAAGTTATTTTAAATAAAATAATAATAATACTATATAATTAATTAATTTTTAAAACAATTGCTCACAAATTCAAATCAAGAACCTAGAATCTCCAAGCCCTTTTCCTCGAAACTGTCCAAAATTCATCAAGATGAGAAAAAACTCAATCACAGCTATTGAAGGCGTCGCCTGCCCATGCGCGAATCCTTTTTTCTCCCTTGATCCCAAAGCACTCTCTCTCTCTCTCTCTCTCTCTCTCTCTCTCTCTTTGTGTGCGTCTAGAGTACGCGTAGGGTTTTCAGGAGCTTTGTCGTGTAGTTTGAGCATGTTGCGCTCATTCTTTCTCTGTCTATCCTCTCTCGGTTCTTCTTTTGCAACAACTAAGATCACATTTTTCTTTTTCTGACTTTGTGTGTGTGTCTCGTCTTATGTCACCACCTTCGCACGTGCGTCGCCATCACCAAAGCTCCCTGGAGGATATAAACAGGAATTTGTTTTTTTTATGAACCATGTACAACAAAAAAAAAATTGAAACCCTTCATATTTCACACCAAAATTAAGTTAAAAAATCCAAACCATATGTAAGGGATCATGTAGATAATTTGACATTGTTTAACAATGCATAAAGTCCGATTTATTTCTATGTTTTATGATGAAATGACCACCATCAATAATCAAATGTGTTCATTTCTATCCATGTGTACATCATAGAAGGGTGGAAATGACTCCCCATTCTTTTGACATTGTAAGAAGTTTGTAGCAAGTTTATGTAAACAATACATTACAACACCTATAGGCAACAAAACTTGTATGTAGTTGAAAAAAATTCAAAAGCACACTATAAAGTGTAAAACAAAACTATAGCAAACCAAATGCATCAAAAGACAAAAGTATTGTAGAATGTGCAAGTGTTACAACAAAACACAAGAGTGCATTAGCACATAAGAGTATGAGTACATACACCAAAATGCAATAATGCATGTCACAATGGTTCAAAGACACAATCACAAACTTTATATGCAATGACCATCTCAGGAAGGATGGGATTTTCATACTTCAAGGTTGTTGACCATTAGATTAATTACACACAAGCAAAATTTGTAACAAGCTTGAAAGCAACGATAATTGTTTATTCAAACTTTTTTCACTAGTGGTTGTTTGTTGGAACTTCTGAAGCAAAATGTTTATCACTCAAACAACCTCTTTGCAAGTCTAAAGGTCTAATGAAGATGAAGGTGGCAACAACAACAAATATGAAAGAGAAAATGGTGACAACATATATTCACAAAATGGTAGTATTGGCAAGCAAAAACTTTCAAGTGGATGTAGTTGCCAAAACAAACTGATGTGAATTGATCAATGTCATGATTAGATTCTGGCATCCAATGGCCAAAGTGTTTCACAAAGTTAATTACTATGGATTGAATTTTCATCAACAAAGTGGCTCCTATCACATCACAAGTTATCAATTGCCACTGATTTCAACCCAATTTAATGGTTTGAAATAAACATAGATGGTCAATAAAAGTTCAAGCTTGCTTTTAAGGGATAACCCATCGCTAGGACCTTAATATATCCATGGTGAACCCATTTCATGAACCCAAGAATAAAAATGATAGAACTCCTACTTTTATTTATATTGCATGTGGTATGTCTTGTAACGTTGATTGGTTTTTAGGTTACATCTTCATTTGGTTAGCACTATTGGGCATGTTGGACCCATTATGCAATCCCCTTAATTGGTTTAAAATAATGTTGTTGTGGAGTGTGATAACATGTGCCATAACAATCTTGTTCATTCATAATGGGTTATTATTATATCCCTATTAAGGAAAGACTTGCACATCATTCGTAAGTTCCATCATTGTTTACAACCATATTTCATTAATCAACTTCACTACAAGTAAATAAGGCCAAAAATAAAAATAAAAATGGAAATCAACAACATATAAAAGCCATCCTCCCAATTTTCATTTTCAATTTCATTGTAAGTAATATGTCGTAACCTTAGCCTTGGGCTCGCGACCAAAGCAAGGGCTTGCAAAGGTGCGGGCCAAGAGTGAATCCTAGGAGTCACATTTCATGTTTCCAGGCATGTACAAGAGTGTGAGGGAATGAACCCCCACACTCCCGAGTGAATTCCCACTTTGGGAGTTGGAGTCCCTATGGACTTCCGAATCTTTAAAGGGTAATTGTAGGGCTTAAAAGTCATTGAATTGAATAGTTAATTATATAATTGAAAATATGTTGGAATGTAGATTTTTAAAATGGGCTCCCATGATCCGTTTGGATATTTAAAACATAAGTTATGGCCAAAAAAAGGGTTGGGAGTTAAATTGCCAATTTGGTTCCCGACCATTAAAAGTTGGGAATCGCCCCAATTTACTTGCATGTAGGTGGAGTGTTACATTCCGTTGGAAAGCTCTCGATGAGGGCTAAAAATTTTCTTTAGACTTCATCTTGATCGGAGGTCTACAAAATAAATTATGGGCCTCCAAAGTCACAAGAGTCCCAATTTTGGGAATTTTGGGATAAAATGACATTTGGGTGCTAGCCCTATGGATAGGCACATAGAATACTATGAAGGGGAAGGTGTTGGCTTCCCCCAAATCTGGGTTGTGGTGAGTCTTGTGAATCCGTGTTTACTCGTGGCTCATCCATGCACCAAAAGTGTTCAAATTATGCACTAACCAACTTGTTGTTTGGTTTGTGTAGGTCCGTTTAAATAATTGACTTGCTTGTTACTCTTCCTAGTCCCCATACCGGAGCTCCAGCATGCCCCTTTACCCCGAAAGTGTTGCGAGCTAAGGAACGTGCCCCAACTTTTTTTCCTTCTGTTGTTTTTACTTTTGGATTCATAGTTGAGTCCATCAAGGAGTCTGGGGGTGCATCATAATAAGTAAATCCATAGAAAGAAAAAGATGGAGATCAACAACACAAAACCCATCTTCCCAATTTTCACTTTTAACTTCATTATAAGTAAATAAGGTCATAAAAAAAAATTTAAAAATAAAAAATATGGAGATTGGTAGCATTAACATTATCTCAAATCTACTGACATTCTTAACCTTTTTTGTTGGACTTCAGATTATTCGCATGTATACCAAGTCTCTATGGAATCAAAACACCATTGCAACATGCAATATCCAACAAAGAACAATTGACAACAAATGGCCTTTTGTGATGTTTCCAAAAGGCATCGTAATTAGTGGACATGCCATCGTCTCCTTCAAAATAGGAACATTGTCACCAAATCCTCGTGTTCATTCCATGATTGTGTGATACCTTCACAAGCATTTCAATCCTTGTTGGGCAAATTAGGAAGGCCTTTTGGTTATCATGTTTCATCTCATGACAGAATTGGCGTACTACGTGGAGGTGATAATAATATTTTTTCTTTCCTTTTTCATTCCAAATAACCACATTCAAGTACAGTGGAAAACCAAATTCAACATAAAAGAAGGACATGAAGGGGTTCTCAAGATGTCAAACCATTCACTACATTGCATTGATGCATTCTTGATTGAATTTTTTTGAATCAAAATGCAATCCAAAAAAATAAAAATAAAATGTATTGATTATTTTGTTTTGGACAATTGTTAGGGTTTGGTTGTGGCTAATTAGCCATAAACAACTTCTCATATTCTTCTTAGAGAATTTGTGGAAGTCTTTATTCAAATATGAAGTTTTTGGTTGGTGGAATTTAGTAGAAAAGGCTTCATTCATAAGTGGAGTATTTTTACTGGTTGTGTTAACGCCAAAATCGCTTAATTAAATATTTATATGAATATGTAAAGAAATTTCAACAAATGATGGTTACTTTCTTGGGTGTTAGTTGCACAAATCATAACTTTGTGGATTTGAAACTAACATTGGCTGCATGTAAATGTAAATTGCAATAATTAGCAAGTCAATCTTTGGTTGAATTTACCAACATGGAAAAACTTTTCCATCTGGACTTTGCAAATAGGCAAGACTATTTGGCAAAGTTCAATGACATGGACCTTCATCACATGTATCAAATTAAAAGTTAATACCTTAAGTATTAGAAAATGTGCTACCTCCCTAGGCATGTTTTGCAGTGTAGTAAGTCTATAGGTTGAGGCCTTGTAGCATAGGCCACAAAGGTACACTAAGTACTTGCATAAAGTGCCTCCTAAATGAAAAGATTTACATTTTTTACATATGGTCCTCATGTTGATTAGGTTCGAACATGGTGGTTTCTTCCATTTATGATCTCCCATAAGTAATTCAATTCAAAAGTGTGTCAATTCTTGTAGAAAAAAACTTCAATCCATCACGTCTTTTTTATATCACTTTTAATTGTGTTACCTAAATGACGAAATTTTCTTACTTGTTGATAATGGAACAGTTGTAGCAATGTAACACTATAACATATTTTTCATTTGTTAAAAAAAAGTGGACATGGTCAAATCAACTTTCAAAAGGTTTGTCCCAAGCCTTCAACCAAAAACAACATTATGTAGTTGTAATCACATTTTGTCATAATTCAAGACATATAAGTTGAACCTTGTTATTTTTTAGTTGTTTTCAAGAACTTATGTCAAAGATGTTCTTTTTACATAACACATGTTGGGCGAATTGCAATGTGTAGATATTAATTGTATTAGTAATATTTTTGGATTTACAATTCACATATGAAACACAACCACATGCATTACTATATTTGGAAGTTCCATCATTGGTATTACCATGTTCATATACTCCCACATATTAAATATTAACTACATCAATTGATAATTGCTCCATTTGACAGCTGGTGAACATTTCGTGAATTTTGTATTGAACTTTCCATTGAAGATTTGTTTGAGATGAAGGACCTAAAGCCTTTTGTATAAATATTATGTGAATTTTTCCTTTCAAGTAACAAAGAAGGATGGGCAATTGCACCTTCCTACTCCGTATGCATTTGTACCTTCACATGTTATATTTTAAAAAACTTTTGTATGATGTTTTGTTGTTATATATATGTATGTCTAACTATATATGTGATTTGACACAATATTTAAATGCTCCTTCGAGGAATCGGTTGTTTCATCGATAATCATCAAGAGCAACGAGTTGTGGAATTAAATGCAAATGCAAAAGTTCCATTCAACATCTTGATAGATGTTCGGTACATAGTCAAATTGGTTACAAATGAAACAATTTTATAATCTTCTAAAACAAGTCTTGGTCATGAACTTAAGAACAATGATGTGCTCACATTGACATAATATAAATGTTGGCTTCTGAGAGAATTTCAATTTGTACCTTTGAAGGTGCTAACAATCTATGTACTTTTGCACTCACAACTTTTTCATACATGCTAAACATGAAATGAAAAATGTTGACAATATTGATCTCTTTCTTCACAACAACAAGATCAATGAAATTCTTAGGTATATTAAATAAAATTAAAATTAAATCTAATTATTTTCTTGTGAATGATTTGTTATCACTTTCTAATAAGTTTCATGTTTTAGGTATCATCTTCCACCATTTAAAAATTGGAACCTAGACATGAATCAATGTGGAGTCGACAACCGACATAAGCTTGTTGCTTGTCCATATGCACATGTTATTGAGACATATAAGGTTCTAATGAACCATCATCTAGTTTGGAGTGACATTGAAATTGACTTGCATCCAATATTTCTTATTCTTTGTTTGAATGTGAAGTTGAATGATGAGGTTTGGTATTTGAAAAGTCTAGTTGGGAAAAAACATGTTTTCTACCATTATCAAGATGGTCACAATTTAACATTGATCTTAAAGGCAAAAGGATCACAAACAAGTCTAGCTATGGGGTTGGTATCATAAGGTTACAAGAAGCAATTCTACCTCTATGGAGTATGGTATGAAGATGATAGGACATTACGATGCTAAATCCTATGCAAAATATAATGATGCAAAAGTATCATTTCCAGGGAGGTGTTCAATGGAAAGTCATTGAAATACGAAGTTGCTAAGCAGAAAGATCTACAAGAATTAGATATTTGCACTATGACCTTGCAGTTTGGGAATTTTAAGGATCATGCAAAAAAGTTTGCTCACATGAAAGAAAAATTGTTGTTCCTGACTAACAGATTGTTGATGGGAGGAGACTTTAACCTTGATAAAAATGTTTCCCAATTGTGAATTTTGCATGAGTAATATTGGTTTGAAATTACTTGACAAAGTTGATGAACATGCAAGATAAGAAATCACTTCCAGAACATGAGCCTCTTTGTACATTTTCTTCCCAATTTGGACATCAATTTCATCTCTCAGTAATTACAATATCAACTTTGACAATTGTTAATCCAACTATGGGGGAGCATCAACATTCCGAAATATTGTGTTTTCACTTGATGTTTCGAAGGAGAAAGCCTGCTCCTACTGCAAAAGAGAGCAATGTAGTTTCTTCATCAAGTTTGTTGTTTCTTAGAACAACAGAAATAACAGAACAATGACCTTGCAACAACGCTGACAGAGCTACTACTACTAATGTACAACATGAGTATACACAGATTTACAGAGATTGCTAATGTTGAAGGTTTAGTTTCCTGTTTTTTTTATTGGTTTCTGCTTCTTTGCGATCGCTGCGGACAAGAAAGAAGAAGAGGAAGATCGCGTAGAGAAGAAAGAAGAAGAAGCTGAAGACAGGCAGAACATTCACCCGTGTAGAGAACCGGATAGACCAAGTTCCCTGGTGCGCTGATAAACCCGCGCAACAACCCTGGAAACCCTAAACGACACAGTGGTCCCTCCTTCCGACGCTCTCTACTCCGTTTCACTCGACGCACGCTCCGCTGCGTCTCGAGAGATCTGTCTGGCGTGAGTGAGTGAGTGTGTGTGCGCGCGCATGCAAATCTAATGACTTAGGTTGTGTGCTTTGTTGAGGTTTTCTGGGCAAAGGTTTTGGTGCAGGATCTCATCATTAGTAGTGCAGGGGAGAAGTGAGTGCCCCTACTACTCTGTGCAAAAATTAGGATACACGATGAGGCGAGGAGGGGCTGTGGCAAGGATCCTACTACTACGACATGCCTCCTTTGCGCCTTCTCCGTCTGTGCAACAAATGCCACAACAGTTTCTGAAGTCGTCTACGGCTCGGCCTGCGGCTCTTACCTTCACGCGATGGATCCATACCAACGCAGCTTTGAGGAGTCAAGGCGGCGGGGAGGGTGGTGGCGGTGCGTTGTCTGCCCTCCTTTTCTTCCTTTCTCTTCTACTTCCCTCTCAAATTATGCTTGTTTTTGTCTTGTTCGCTTCTCATGCCCTCTTCTCTTCTCTTCTCTCTGGGGATTTGCTGGTTGGTTTTGAGTATCGTCATTCCTTGATGAAGTGTTTTGCCTTAGATCACAATTCTTTTGTTTTATCCGATCTCAATTGTCTGCGAGTACTTGTCCGATATGCTTTTCTCTTTTTGTGTGAGAAGGTCCATTGTGAGTTTTAGCAAGGTTTCTGAGAAAAGGACGCATGTGAAAGATGTGTAAAAGCTACTATAAGATCTCTGCAATATGAATGTGCAGATCATGATTTTGTGGCAACTCTCTTGGCTGGTGCAATTATGAAACAATGAGGAAGACCATAAGAAGATTTCCTGCTGCATTCAAGATGAATCTGGCATGGTCTGAACCAGTCCATCCAAAGGAACCAGACTGTAGAGGATACTATGAGTTGCTACACTGCAGAATGAGGGATCCCAGATCGCCCCAGAAAGATGTACCTAGTACAATTGACCAGGGTAATGAGGAGATTGCATGAAAAATACACAGGAGTTTTTACCCTAAGTCTTTGACAAAGGAACACAAACAATCACAGAATATGCAATCTGTCTGGCCATGTTCAGAATTGAACTAATCAATTGAAATTCAAGCCTTTCAAGCCCTCTACACTAGGTCTACATGTGCAAGGGTAGGGAAGAGCTACAGCTTGCTTGAGAGGATATGTATGAGACTTCAGAGAATACTCCAAAGCAACACTTTGAAGTTAATCTGACAATGACTGCGGTCAGCCATAACCTTATGAGTGTTGCTCACAAATTGTCAGATCATCATCTTAATCATGAAGATCACTGACAAGCTGTCATGACAGCCCTCCCCCTGACTGCATCAGCTCCTGAGCAGGTTTGCAGATAAATATACATTAATCTGTGCAAAATCTCAGGCTAACCAAACAGAACAGAGCAACAGGCCTTGCACTGAATTGCTGTGGTATTCACAGAAGGGGGGTTTGGCCCATTGCAGGACGGAATAACAAACAGAGTAGGCAGTGATGAATTCCTACCTGTCTGTTCCCCCTCTCTTCTCTTGCTTTCATTTTGTCTCCCAGCCAAAACAGTTACGTGTTCTGGAGGTTGGAGTCTCTTCAATGTTGGACTACAGAACAGGAAGTCCATTCATTCTGGGGTCTGAGTTTGAGATTCATACATGATTGCATCCCCCACTGTGTCTTGTATGCTGCAGTAAAAATTGATGGCTTTGGTTTCATCTGCGTCTGTATCATGCAGGAACTACAACTGCAAAGAGTGAGGAGAAACCTAGCCATGGAGATGCCAAGAGTGCTCACGAGGAGGAGATTGTCGATGAAAAGACTCTGGTGCTTCAGGCAGCAATGGCACATGTGGTACGGATGCTTGTCACATTGCTCTGAACAAGAATATTAAGATGAGGAACGAATGTATTCGCTGCTGTTGTGTTTTGGCATACTCAGGCTGGAAATGGAGGTTCCAGGTTTGCTTGAAATGGTTGGTTTTGAAGTTGTAAATGATGTTCACAAGAAGGGAGCTTGAGGGAGGGTGCAGCGCAGGTTGGGTTGGATGGAAGCTGCACTGGTGGCAGGTGCAAGAGATGTGGGACTGTCACCATCTATTGTGGGAAGCTTCCAACGTAAAGATGCTGCATTGGTTGAGGTGAAATGGTGTTTCCCTAGACATTTAATTGCTCTCCAATGCTCTCTAATGTGCCTCTGGCTTTTGTGACTGGATTTTGTGACAAGTTTTCCCTGTCTGACAAACCTTGTGCAGTTTTTCATGGATGATTGTAACCACAAGTTGCAAGAGCAGCTTGAGGGGAAAGAGAAGGAGTTGTCCAATATGCTTCTTGCTGACCGTATTGCCTCGATTGTGCGTATGCGATTGGAAATGAATGTTCCAGTTATAACAAAGTGGGCTTCAGCCCTTAGCATCCAGGTCACCACATGCACAATGCCTGTTTCCCCCTTTCTTCCTGCCTCTTATTTTGCTGCAAAGCATGTGAATTCACATTTGTGCTCGTATATTAGCTTACAATGCCTGCCAAATCTGACATGCATATATTTCTTGCAGGCAAATCCTTTGAATGCAGCAACAGCGTTGAAGCAGAGGGCACTATTGGTAGATGATATTTGGCATGCAGCAGGTGATCGTTCATCAGACATGGATTGGTATACAAAGCGTGCACTGTTAGGGGCAGTCTATATGACAGCAGAGCTCTACATGCTTACAGACTTCACTCCAGGTTGTGCAACCTTAAACTCCAATAGCATCTGCAGCTAGTTCTAGAATTCTTTCCTCTGTACCCTGTTTGCAGATTGCAAAACCCTATATGTAACTTTCAAAAGTATTGGAATTGTAGTTGTGCATGTTGCTCACTATCTTACTTTGAGATTACATCTGCTGAAATGACCAGGATATCGTGACACATGGACATTCTTGGAGGGGCGGATCAAGGATGCTGTTAATGCCCGCAAGACTGGCCAAGAGGTGATTTGCTAATGCTCTCTTTACCTTCTGTGCAAGCAGTGATTTTATGGAGAAAAATTCTTTCCAGAAATACATTTTGTGCATAGCTGTGTGATGAATACCCACTAATGCAAGAATGAATGTGGGGTGATTCAGGCTGTACATTTGGCACAAGCTGTGAGCCAAGGTCTGAGCAACTCCCTTGCATCATTTTTCAACAAACAATCTACCTCTTCTAAGTCTTGAAAGATACTGAGCTGAATGTGATGCTAAGGACTGCAGAAAAGCATAGATGTTTTCTAATGTCAGTATGAACATTCAGTACCATACTGCTGCACATATTGGTACAAATGGGAAAGTACTGGATCCCAATATATTGAAATAGACTGTTTTCAGAAACTTGAAAAAACATCTCATTTTCCTCCTTGGCTGTTCTCTTCACTTCTCTCTTCCTGTCCTTCTCTTCTCATTTTTTTCCTTCTCTAGACTTCTTTTTTCTCTTTTTGATTCTCACCTCACCTTTCCTCTCATGATGCCTCCTCCAATTGATGTAGCTTGGTGACATGCAATCATATGGGGTAGTGTTTAAGTAGTTCAGGGAACAAGGAATGTCTGCCTGGGTCAGCATTTCCACTTCTCAGGCCTAGGGCAGCCAGAGATCTGACAAGGAGGGGTGATGAAATAGCATGATAGAACTCTGCAGGTGGATATGCTTATCATGATGAAGATGGGAAAGATGTTAGGCAAAATGAAGGCGAAGAACCTCTTGGTAATTTTCCCCTAACCGTCTACTCTTGTTTAAATTGTTATTTATCTGTCATTAGGTGAATCCCATCATTATTTTTCTATATCCTTACCCACCATTTTAGTATCCATCGAAGAGCCAAAACTTTGCCAACATAATGTAATGGGTTGTGGATGAAGTACCATTGATCTTGCAACTAGATTCATATAATGAAAAACACAATGGACCCCCAAGGTATATATTTTAGTTCTTGAGCTACATGAACATTAGAATTTCATAATGTTGTAGTGAGTTTGGTGATATTGAATTTTGAGAATTGTAAAGAAAGCCAATTTCAGTTTACAATAGAGTGTCAATCTTCTTCTTTCCCCTTTTTACTTTAACTTCATTATACCCACAAAACATCCAAACACCATTTAGATAAAAAAAAATGAGATGTTGGAGATAGATGTTTCAAACATCTACTTCCATTTGTGAAGTGATGTTTTCATAAGTATAGTCCAACATGGAATGGTACTATTTGAACATGTCAACCTGAAATTTTGTGGTAAGATCAACAAAGAGCACATACAACTTGACAAAATTTCACCATAGTAACAAAATTAGATCTACAAAGATATCATTGGTTTGAAAAAAAATAATGAAGTTATGCACTATTTCTAAGAGGGGGAGGATATTAAATAAGGTTATTAGCACATCCAAATCAACCAAAAGCTCAAAACTAACTAAAACTAATTGGGAATTTGTGGCCATGTCCAAGCCCATCTTCATCAAAAGAGTGATTGCATTATGCCATAACCCTCTTGGCTAGACTAAGTTTAGAAATTCATTTGTTCTTGAAAAAAATTCAATATCTGTTCAAGACCTTTTAATTTTCATGATGTTAGTCAATTTTGTGAGTTCCAAATGATGTTTGAAATTTTTGCAAAAGTGATTTAGTGCAAATATTGAAGCAACATCCCTACTCAATGCATCAAGGGGGAAAAAAAATTCTACACAACTAGATTCATACAATGAAAAACACAATGCACCCCCAAGGTATAAATAGTCAATGGCTCATGAATATCAATTGTAACACCAAATTTAGTGCCCTAGAACACATTCACACCATTTGCACCAAAGGGAACAAACTTTGATGTGATGTCACTTTTGCCCAAGCCACCTTCATTCAATAGAAACTCCATAATACTCATCATTGAAGGTTATTGAAGCTAAGCCCATCCATTGCTAAAACATTAACAACATCAACAATATGCACACCCAATTGTTGACAAAATAAATACATATATGCATCCATTATTGACAGTTAACTGGCAATAAAAGTAACTTCATCACATGTGATTGAGAAACATTGCTTGCTCTCATCATAGCCACCTTCAACACCTTAAAAATTTGATGGTGACGGTGTTCACCCATTAGCCACCTTGATGATGAGTAATCAAATGTTTTCTTAGCATGTTTTTCACCTTCAAAAACTTGATTAAAGGTTTTCAAAGACTCATATTCATGAATAATGGGTTACTGATTCTGCACAATACACAAAAAAATGTAGAGAATTGGACAATCTTACATTGATTCTTCGCAACTTGGGCATTATTAATTTGCTACAAAAACATATTTAAGGTGTCAAACATTGAATAGGGCAAGATTGAAAAAAGTGCATTTTGTTCATGCCATAGTAAATTTGAATTTTCTTCTTGGTAAATATGTCATGTTCAAATGAAAGTCACTTCTTTATACATTGGAAAATTCTATAAGTAATAAATAGCATTATGTATATTGGTTGTTGGATAAAATTATAATTCAATTGGTTTCACAATATGACCATGTTTATTTTCAAATTTACTATTTAATTAATATAAAATATGAATTAATTTCAAGTATGATATTTAAATAGGAAGTTCATATATACAAGGGACTTAAGTACTAATTGTTAGTAAGTTCAATTTTTTTGTGATTCAAAGTTTATAAAGGTTTATAGTTCTTAAGGTTTTGAATTTAATTTCAAGTTTGGGGGAAAGGTGGGGAGGGGATAATGTTATGAATGAGTTGGGGAAATTTTGTGAGCAAGTTAGTGAGCATTACCTTGATTCCTCGTTGACAAGGATGTTATGCAATCTTTTAGGATTGCATTTATGCTTGTTTGCATAGAATATTTGAACATGTGAAAGAATAGTGAACGCCTCATCATTTTCATGGGTTCAACCAAAATAAAAAATTCAAATAGATATATGATACCAAAATTCAATGAGAACATAGAAGTTAAATTAAGTTTATGATGGATTAAAGATGTGGATATTAAAAATTTAAGAGATAATAGGGTGGGAAAATTAAAGTTCTTTCACATAATACTTTTGAAACAATATTTTCTTTGATTTAGGTAGTGTCAGATCTTGACACAGTGTGTACCCTTGAGTCATGATTTGCCTACCACTTCCCCATGTGCTTCTCCAAATTGTCCCACTTAGGAACAATGTGCATGGGCACACTTGTAATATTGGCCTCACAAATGGTGCACTTGACAAAAATAAACAACCCCTTGTCAAAGATATTAAAATCTAGCAAAATGAATTGTGTTATCCAAGTGTTTTGCCATTTTTGAGTTACATCTTAAGTTTTTCATTGCATTTTGGGTGGAACTCTCACATTAAATTGTAGGAGAAACAAATTGGAGCTCCAAATGTCCCAGCCTTAACCAATGGAGGAGGAGGTGAACAACTATATGATGCCATCGAGCTTGGATCAATAAAATTCTACCCATTGTTGTTAACATCATGATTTGAGAAAAAATATCTTCACTTTGAGGTTCAATGGCACAATCAAAATAACAAAACACATTGCACCCCAACAAAAAACATACATGTATTACATTATTGTATAAACTACAACATGCACCAACACAAATGTTGAACACTTGCACCTCAACAAAGCCTTCACACCCCAAAACCCCAACATAAATGTCTCACAACAAGATGTATAGAGTTTGGACTTTAGGCTTCAATTGATGTGCAATCAAAGTGCACTAACTTGCAAAGTGCAATGCTTACAGACATTATGCCTTATGCGTACTAGCGCCCTCAACATCCAAAACACTCTTAAGCAAGACTACAAAGTTGACAAGACAATGCACACCCAACAACATAAATAAAGAATAAAACGAAGAAGGAAGGTTGCATGCAACAAAAAGGTTCAATGTTTGAAGTTTCTTTTGCTCATAGATTCCAAAGTGTAAAGTTGTAATTGGCAACTTTGCATGTTGCTTGTTGTTTGATGAGATTCATGTTCAACAATGCCATTGCAAGTTCCAATTTCCATAACTAACATCCACCATATAAACAAAGATATTGACTTGTGTCTTTGAATTCAATTGAACCTTGTTGCTTAGACCTTTAAAATTGAATTTGAAACAATCCACAGGGCTATTGAAATCATGAAAGATAAACATTGAACATGGAAAAAAAATCATGATTCATGATAATAAAAGGTGGACCACATGTCACTTAGGGTCTCTTTCCATTAGGTTCTTATGATCATATTTACACCAATTTACTATAGTCACAACAACTTATTGGAAACCTAATGAAATAGCTTTTTGTTCCTTCTTGCATGGACAATCATTTCCCATTGGAGGGTTACAACTATGTTGAAAATATGTAACAAATCAATGTCAAGAACTCCAGGAACATTTTCCATGAACAAAAAATATATATACATGTCATTTTGTGGTGAATCATAGTTTGACTCATAGCTTTCATAGCTTTTACATTTGGTGAATGCTTGACTGGTGATTTATTAATTGGTTGTAAGTGCAAGTAGTTGAAAAATAGTAATGAAAAGTTGATGTGATCATATGTTTGTGATTGCAATTACTTAATTGAAAGATGTCCTTCACCTTGCACACACACAAGTACATAGTGGAAGTGTATTCAAAAGAGATTTTTGATAGTAATAGTACTACTAATTGTAGATTTAGGTATTGTGAAAATTATTTTGTCCTAGGTATTACAAACCTTTTAAGATTCAGACAAGTGGCCACTAGGCATTAACCATTGACCTTAGGCTGAAATTAGAAGTGTCCTAGTTAACTTGTTCTAGGATCTAGACCTAAACCCTAGTTTACAATAATTGGCTAGTGCTTACCTTGAGGATTTATTTTGGCAACATAGAAGGTCAAGATGCAACATCACACAAAACATGGAAGGATAAAATCAATTTTGGGCTAATGAATATTTGGTAATATGCTAGCAATGATACAATTAATGTAGTGATTCCATTATCAAGTGGTCATAGACATATGATTTTGCGTTCTTTAATGTCTAAATTTTCTATTCAAATCCCTTGCACTTGGAGTTGGATTGTTCTTTTATGTAGAAAACATGTGATAAATATCTTTAAAAAATTGGTTGATGGGGATGTTTCTTTTTGTGATGCGCTTGCCATTTTGCAAGTGATACAAATTATCAATAATTCACTTCTTATCATTAAACAATGTTCACACATTCATGTTACAAATGTAACTTTCTATTTTTGCATAAAGACTTCTAATCAAAGTTTTAAGCATTCCTATATTTTTGTAGATGATTGTTAAATTTTTCAAAATATTATTCAATTGCTTTATTAAGAGGTTGCAGTAGAGGATGCATTTCATAAATAAGTCAAGGTGATGCATTATAATTAATATACATGTTGAGTATATATATATATGATCAAATTTGATTACAAATCACAAAGATATGTTAGCTCCTAAACAACAAAACATCAAAACATCAAAATCAATTGTTTAATTTTCTAATGAATTGTACATATATTTAATCTACAAAAGCCTTTTGATTCCACAAATTCCTTGTGTTGTTGTGTGGTTCCTAGTTTATGAAAAAAACTTTGGTTCCATTTTTTTTTAAAAGTTGGATTGAAATATTGGTGTAATTTTTTTTCAATTTCCTAAACTGTCAATTTGGAAATAATTCCAAAATAATTCCTCACCCACTTTGGTTCAACAAGGGGTTTGCCAAGTGCTTCACCTAGCGTTTCTTTTATCGATGAATTTTCACCAATATTTGACCTCAAACATATGATTTTGACTTATACAAAGGATTTTCCATGGGAAAAATGATCCAAATTCACTAGATTTTTATGATAAGTCCCAATAAGTAGCCAAGCATACATGAGGATTCTATCTTTTCTACTTTTGTATCTAGCATGTAACCAAATTTGGTTCAATTATTTTGTGAATGATCGCCAATTTGGCTACTCCTTCTTGCACATTTGTCAAGACCTAATCACATGGAATGAGAAAAAAAAACGCAACATTTTGGGACAAAGTTGTTAATCACTACAATGAACATCATTTGATAGCATGCAACAAAATGATAACAAGGTTATTTGAAACAAAATTAGGCACCATTAAACATGATATGAATAAATTTATGGGAAATTATAATGTTGTTCAAACATTTTGTGAGAGTGGATATAGTGAAGACACTTTACAAAAAACACTAGAATTTTACAAAAACAAGCACCCATGAGCACAAAACTTCAACATTATTTCTAATTGGTTTTGAAGGACATACTTCATTGGGGTGATACACACAAAGATGCAAAGAAAACTACACCCATGAAACACAAGTCTCATATTTCCCAACATGAAAACTCTGGAGCTGATCAAGGTGAAGTAAAAATTATAGACATTGGACTTTTAATGATTGCTTTAGCATAACATGCAACAAATTACAAGGCGAACAAGGAGGTCAAAAAAAAGGCCAAGCTGAGAAAGATGGTGGTGTTAGCACAAGCAAAGTGACAATGCACATGTTTACTACCACTTTGAAACACAATGCCATCTTGGAATATCAAAGTGTGATGGCACTTTTCACTTTGCTTGAAGATTTGTTGGTGACAATAGAGGTGCAAGAGTACTTCACATTTTGATGATACAAAGAATTTAGTAGAATTCAATCTTGGGTGAATGTTGTTCCTAGGTCTTTTTGAATTTTTCAACTACATAAAACCTATAATGCCCAAGGCACCTCCTCTAATCAACATATTTGATTTTTCACAAATAGATCTAGATTGCATAATTGTGAAATTTAAAAATATTATATAGTAGAACAATGTTTGATTAGAGGCAAAGGCATGTAGATTGCAAAATTCACACTTTCATTATACTTGTTGCTTCTCAAAGCCCACAAATGTTCAATGAGGTCATTATGCAATTTACAATGAGCATTTGCATTTTCAATCTCTTTGTTATTGTGTGTGTATTCATCAATTGTGAGGTCATGTGTGATGGGAATAGTAATAACATCAAAATAATCTCCCAATCTTGCATTATTTTCGTTTTTTATGATCATGTCGTGCATGATCACATATGCATACAAAATGTTAACAACAACATTTTGATCCCATTACATGCATAGGTTTTGAACAATCACAAACTTGTTTTGAAGAACCCCAAATTAAATTTTACATCCTTGCACATTGCCTTGTGTTGTCGAATGAAATGTTTCCACTCTTCACCTTGTAGTTCATGCACAATTTGCACAAAAACTAAACATTGTGGATATATGCCATCAATAATACAATAGTACTTTGGCTATCGATTACCATTCACCTAAAATTCAAGGTCAACATTTGCACCATGCAACAAATTAAAAACTAGTTGAGACCTAACCAAAATGAACATGCCAAAATCAAAAACGTTTGTTTACAATTGTTTTTAGGATTATAAAATTATTCCTATCTTTATTAGTAAATTAAAATTACCAAGTAGTTGAGAAAAAAATTCATCTATAATGTAGGCAATCAGAGGAAATGATCATCCCTAGAAACCTTCTTGGCACATTGATTTCAAATTATCACTCAAGATCAACTTGAATTGGTTGCCACAAATAACCTAGTTCAACACACTTGTTGCCCTACTTTTAGGAATTTCTTTAGGCTTTCCATGGTTGTGCTTTCTCCCATGTGGTAGCATTCATGCAATGCATTAGTTGCAACACCATAAGCTAGCATCTAAACAACTATATTGCATTTTTGCAAAGCTGATAACCCCATGGTGTTGCAATCATTTCATTGTTATACAAAGTAAGAATCACATTCATTCATAGTAGCAACAATTCGAAGGAATAAAAAGTGCCTTATCTTGTAGCAATGATGAAATTGTCAATTATCATAAACCATGTTTTCATAGAAGTAACTGCGCATGATGCACTTTTCACCAAGCTACCAATCTTTCACAATATTTGTTCAACGCCTTGGTCGACTATCACCATGAACCTGAGCAACATAATTATGCTCTTGAAGAACCTGTTGTTGCATTGTGGCTCTCAATAATTCATCTTCCTCTTCATCATAAGAGAGATTCAATCATAACCATGCCATTGCTCCACAATCCTTGCAAACAACAATTTGATCCACTAACTCCTTGCAAACGCACTTGAAGAAGAGGATCAAAAGCTACCAAAGTTGTGCAGATGATCAAAGTGTGGGAGGAAAAAATAAAGGTGTGGGAAGAAAAATCAATGACAAATAGGTGTAGGTAATGATGCAAGATGGGCGATGCAAACACTTTTTAGGGCCGGCTTTGTACATGTAGCCTCCATAAGCCCCTGGAAGATACCAGTAGAGGGATTTTTAGGATTTCAGCATTGAAGATGCCATAAGGCACTTGGTGTCTACTAGGTATGTAGATACTAGATACATATGGATGGTTAGTACATAGCTAACCAGGGTGGCCGGCTACAGGATGGGAATACAACCAGAAAAATGTTTCCTGTTCACATACCATCCATGTGCTCCATGGCGTGCTAGAGCTTAGTAGGTGCTGGTTCACTCTGGCACCCCCAAAGAGGGATAATGTAACTATCGGATATGATGAGCTGAGAGGGGGGTTCAATAGCAGTTCATTTCTTGGGCTGATCATGTTGATCCCCGTGTTCCTATATGCGCATTGACACAATACCATGGTAGGCGACTTAGCAAGTTCTGAACTAAATAGTTATGAGAAAAAAATTCAGGACTTTTTGAGAAATTATTAAGGCGTCATTTTTACTGTAGCCTGCTTTACAAGTTAAAAGTACACCTTAAAATTTTCTTAAGAGTTACCAATGTTGGAATCATCAATGTCGGAATTGTTGCAGAAAATATATTAAATATTGAGCATCAAAGAGCTGAACCCGCTAGGCTACTAGTTAAGTTGCAGTGTCCAGGTTTGCTGTGGTGGTGGCTGTTTCCTGTCAGATTCCAATGTATGTCACTTAAGAGCATCTCCAACAACGCTCAGTTATGTGACCCTGCAAAAAATATTTCTCACATCCAAGTTTTAGTTACTAACTTTTTCCCGACCACCCTCACAAAACTGAAACTAGGACTGCAAGTAGGTTACAAGACTAGTAATAGCAACCCACTTGGACCAATCAAACACTATCTTTCCAATCAGAAACAGGGAAGGTGAGGAGATGCTCCTCGGAGTTTTTGCTCCTGGATTTTACTGAGTACTTTAGTAACTTAAAATTGGGTTTCTGCTTCTGGATTAAATATCATTTGAAAGTTGCAACAGGGAAAAAAATTACAGTAGAATCCACAACGGTATCTAGTATCTACATCATCCAAGCCTTTCCTAGGTAGGTTTCCTCTTTTTTGGAACTTGGAATTTGTAGCAGGCTAACTAGTAAATTTTAGGCAACTTCTCAACTATGTACATAGCTCAAAAACTAGACTATCATCAAAGCATATACCTATCCTTGTAACTTCTAGTGCCAGCAAGTGCATGCACCGAGCAACCCCCTACACTCTTTCACTCACCCACACACACTCCGTTCCAGTCAATTGTGAAGTGTACAATGTGAACATGATACATACTACATACCTTCAGATTCACATTTCAGCCAATCTACAACACATTTGGATATAAACGGTCTGTGAAAGCACTGGACATTTATTAATAGTCAGCTCTTTAGGCACCAACACGCTACTTGCATTTAAACATAGTTGTCCTGCTCCTTTTTTGTGCATGAAAGGAGACAGTCCAGTAATGCGTATAAGTGGGTTTTCCTCCTTGTGTGCATTGCATAAAAGCAAGATAGAAAGAGGAAATAACACAGAATGTACGCTGTATGTTGACAAGGGTATCCTTCAAAGTAGACATGCAATCTTTTGTGTCCAGTACTCATGCCATATCTGCCAGGATATATACACCAGTGGTTGCAAATGAATTGAATGAAGGCTGTACCATAGTTGAATACTATAGCTTCCACTCAAATTATATTACTTTCTAGACATGCTGAAATTTTCAAAAATTATTTTTCTCCAAAGATTTTTTTTTCCTGTCAAGGAAAATGAAGCATTGTTTGGAATATTTGGGGAACAGTTTATTTGTTGAAATGGAACCTTCAAAATAAATGGGCAGAGAGAGAGACATGGTGAATCTGTTCTTCAAGTACCCTGTATTCTTAGGGGATGACTCCAAAGAGACAATGAAGCTGGCTGTAGGTATATTCAGGGGGGTTTTAGAAGTAGAAGCTCATGCCAGGTGCTATGATATATGAACTACAGTAGTATCTTGGCAGCTTTCACACAAATTAAATTATTTTTAATTTTGTCAAAATTTTAAATAAAAATTAGCTTGTTATATCAAATAATTCAAATTTTATACTTAGAATCAAACCCTGGCCCCCTCGAGACTAGTACAAGTTCATGAGAACAGTTCAACCCAGAAAACAACTGAAACTTTTGATATTGATACTGGTTTTGTTATTTTTATCTACCTGACAAAAATTTCAAAATAAAAGATAAACTATTGAATTAAAAGTCTCAAAATATATTAATCATTTGGCAGTTACCTATTGAAGTTGCCAAGGTACTATGGCATGTAGGGTAGAAATGCCTATCACAAAACACCCACCTATTACCAAACACACATTTTGAGCACTACCAACCCTATGACAAATTAAAGTATTCACATATATATACACACACATCTTTTACCCTAATACCAAATGATTGGTAAAAGGAAAATACTATTTGGTCTTTCCATTTAATTGTCCATGGATAGGGAATAGACATTTGGTCATGGGCGTGATCCCATTCGATTTCAACCAAATATTGCATTTTAAAAATTAGGGTTATTGGTTGTGGGGGTCAGGACTTTTGACATGTCCATCTCCATAGCACAAATAATCAATGGGGATACAAATATGGGTTAGGTTTAGGATTAGGGTTTACAATGTTCAATATACAAATGTGAACACCCTAATGACAAGAAAGGGTATGGGACATTTTTAAATTGTTGTGGTGGTTGGGATTGTTAAGTGTTTGGTGAAAGGATTAATCTAGGTCAAACTTGTAAACATGTGCAATTCATTATGGGGTAAGGATGCTTTAATTGTGTGGCAAGAGAAACCCGCCCTCTACTTTGGATTACCCAATCCCTTGTAACTTGTTAAACTTTCCCACCAAAAGTTGCATACACATGATATTTAAAGATTGTCTAAATATGCTAACATTGTGTAGATTGGGTTTTCACTATCAAGAGAGAAATCATGTCCAAAATTCTAGAGCATGTTGAGCAAGAATTGCAAAGTTTTTTTGAGCTTTTGGTTCCTAATGCTATAGGGTTAAGATCTTTGTTGTATGGAGGGCAAGCTAGTTCTAGCAAAACAACATTTCAAGAAGTAAAAGTAGATAAGGAAACTATGGCCAACAAAGTTGTGCTTCATCTAGTGAAAGTAAAAAAAAAAATTGTAGATTTATAAATAGATCCTACATCTAATGAGGCCATATTCTCATATATAGATAAAGTTTACATCGAAAAATTTAGCAAGTATATATATTATCCTTAGGTTGTTAAATATGTGAACAACCCTTTGGTTCAAAGGAGAAAGGGAAATCATAAACAGTGGATAGTAACAAAGTTGCGTAGCCGATTCATTCCAACTGCCTGCACAGAAACCAAAGATGAAAACTTGGTTTGGTCAGATTTTGAAGATTGGTTCCATTTCATTTCTGATGCTGAAAAAAAATTCATATGCACAAGTTACTTACTTTGAACTAACTGAATTTTTATATTCATGGTCTGATTTTAGGAAGAACGAAGGCATACTTCTTATTGGTAATGCACAAAGATTTCAAGTTTGGTGGAAGCTTGGTCCTAGGAGGTCCAACTAGCCATGAACTTCAATGTACCACAAAGGAGGAGGAACAATGTGCTAGATTAGCTAACACTTAACAAAGAAAACACATCACCTCAATTTGAATCATGACCATGACAAAAATCAATAAAGGTTACTAAACAACTAACTAATCCAAGAGGCAATTGGAGAACTAAAAACTTAGAAGAGGCCATGGACACAATTGAAATAAGGTTTACATCATTGAAAAAGACAAGTTAGTATTGGAACATACCTTTCACAAGCTTATGAAACCATATCACTGGCAAGACTACATAAAGAAAATGTGGCCCACCTAGAGTGTTATCAGCTGATGAAGAAGCAATAGTCATTAAATGGGTATTTGGCATGCAAGAATATGATTTATCAATCTCATTACATTAGTTGAAATTCAAAGTGGAAGAATTAACATAGACTTGTGCAATACCATTCAAGAATGGCATCTTTAGAACCTCATGGTGGTGTTGGTTTAAACAAAAGCACCTTGAATATCCATTCACCTAGCAAAAAAATTGGATGTTTCTAGGGTACAAGGACTAACCCTTGCTACCTATAATCCTTTTTATGGGAATCAACAATCATTGTATAACAAACACAATTATTTTCCAAACCACATATGGAATTGTGATGAAACTGGTATTCATTCTAATAGGCAATCTAACACATAAGTGCTTGCAAAAAGGGGATCACAACAAGTCTACAACACAATACCAAAATCAAAGGAATTGATGACAGTTAATTGTGCAATAAATGTAGCTGGAAGCTTCTTTCTTAGCTTTTACATTTTCAAAGGTAAGAAGATTAGAGAAGATTACATTCAACAATGCCAAGATCTTATATGGTAATGTAGAAAAAAACATGGATGACATGTTATTTGTTCAAACAATAGCCCTCTTCTGATCCTCCTTCAAGCTTCCTCCTTTAGTGATCCTCCTTTGATCTTCCTTTAATGATTAGCGATCCTCCTCTAATCCTCCCTTAACGTGTGTGTGTTTTCTATCCCTGTTTCACAACCTCGATGTGTGCCCTGCCCTCTTCTGATCCTTTGATATCTTCTATGTGCGTGTGGGTGTGTGCGCATGCACCTTGCAAACATTTGTTGTGATCTTAAAAAACTTAGAGATTGGTTGATGCATTCATGGTAGCAACCTCAGGCTCTTCATGTTCTCTTATTGGCGATTATTGCTTTCTTAGCTGCTACCTTCCTACCTAAGCATCTTGCTCTTTTCTTTGTTGCTATTGCATTCTTGCAGGAAGTTCATGCTCTTTTATAGTAATTGGTTGTTGCATCTTGTTGTAACACATCTCTTACCCAATATCCAAGCTTATGCCCTATAAAAGAAGAGGGAGGCTATAAGATAGGGGCGTATATGAGTAATGTAGTGAACCCTTTTGGGCATATCCAACTTGAATAATCCCTATGAAGCTTTCAGAAAAGGGTAGTCTTGACTTTGATTTTGATTCAAGTTGACAAGATTTGAACCTATGGCCCTTTATACCTGTTATAACCTCCTTTTGCTCTAATGTTGTATTGCCAAAATTCAAATTGATGGAAAGAGGCACTTGGGCTAACACATCGGTTGTAATCTACTTGTGCATTCTATCTATTGTTTCCTTCACACTTGTAGGAGACCATGCTATTGAAAATTATTCTTTCTCATTTCTCAACTTGCCTTTGGATCTTCATGATATTTGCATTTGATGCTATAGTTGTTTTTTGTGTGGTCCTAGCTTCCTTTTCTTGCCTTCTAATTTCACTTTTTCTTTTTCTTTTTGCATAGTTTTTTAATGTTGAATGCCCAAGTATTGGTTTGATGTAACAAAACATGAGGCTTGGAATAGTCTACTAATGGTTCTATTCCTCTTGTTTTCCTTGTAAGCAAGCTTGGTTGCAACAACATGTTGGCAATAGGTATTTCTTTCTTTATTCGATCAGTACCAAAAGGTTTGTTTCAACAAAATAGGCAGTTTCTAATTCTAGAAAGACATGGTTGACACGTTACTCTACAAACAATTGAGCAAGCATATGAGGTAGGGCTAGATATAATTACTCGTCCATCCCACATTTCCCACGTTCTACAACCTTTACATGTTAACTGTTTTAGGCCATTCAAATTGCTTTTAGAAAGGAAAGAGATGAAAGCATGTTAAGAAACAACCATAGAGAACAAGACAAGGTTATATTAACAGGTTGGGTGGGTAGAGCATTCAATCAATCATTATCCAAGCAAAACATCAAATTAAGGTTCAAAACCACATGGATATGGCCTTTAAACCCTATGGCAATGGACAACTAGTAGACCTCATGAATTGTATACAACATAATAAAATCTAGACATATCAAATGATGAAAATGGACAATTAGAAGGAACAATAGATGGTAGCCAATGGGGCAAAAAGAGATCTACAACAGAACTAATCATCATCGCTACAACTTCACAAAATGAAAGTGAATTTACCCAAGATGATCATGTGTAGTCAACAACATGATACTATGTCCATGAACCTAGATATGAACATGCTACAATAGGAGTACACATGTAAAGTGAAACCAACATGGAAGTTGAAGTTGTTTGTTTTGTCAACCCCTACCCAATAACTAGTAATTGAAGCCAGCCCTGCCCAAGAATTAATAGTTGAAATAGTTGAAGTCTAAAATGTAATAGCTCAAACTTTGCAAGTGCTTAAGGCACGCACAAAGGTTATGAAACATGATTAGAAAACACACACACTAAAGGAGGATCAAAAGAGGATTGGTTATCGTTAAAGGATGATAAGAGGAGGATCATTTATCAAAATAAACTTGAAGGAGGGTCACTGTTCAAAAGATCTTTGCCCTATGCCCTACGTTGGTATCTTCCCACATGCATGCATGCTGGTGCATGTGTCGCATCTTGCTGTTGTTTTCTCACACGAAGGAGGATCAAAACCACATTTGTGTTTTCCACACATGCACACGCTGGTGTTTTTTTGTACGTGACATCATGTGCATTGTTATTGTTGCTTTGCATGCTGCAACACAAGGTTACAATACAACATTAACTAGAGATGTTTTTAGAATGAGGTCACAAAGAAGGACATGAAGAGGTTTCTGGACAACTCTCCATAGCTTGGAAGAAAGAGAGTTGTGGAGAGGTTGGAAGTGAAGAAAGGAGGACACCACATTCCAAACCCTTGACCTTGTAAATTGATGGCACCTCCATCTGCTCATTCAGTTACATGTTCAATATTTTAGAGTTAGTAAACTATTGCATTCCTAAGACCATAGATTGATATCCTTTTTTTCAGGTTTTGATCATAGTCGTTGGTGTATGACGAACCATTTTGAGCAAGAAATTGAATGTTTTTAGCATTCATCCAATTTGGTTATAAGCAAGAACTTGATTGTTTCAAGTTCACATTGCTCATCCATAGGTGTGCATGTGTTTGTTCATAAGTGGTTTTAATGTTTGATAAGATTTGTATCTAGAGAAAAGAGGTTTTTTACTTAGAAAAATCACAATTTTTTTGTTTCTTTATCAAATTGAACGATTCAAATGACAAGAGGTGCACAACTAGATGGAGCACAATTTTGTTTGGGATATCAAGACCAGAAGCAGAACACCCAAGGTGCTAGAAGGCTCCAATCTCTTAAGTGTTTGGTGATATGCATTTCTACCCTATCTATCACTAGCAGAACTAAATAGTTCCTCATGTTAAGTGACAGACAGATTCCGGTGTAAAGCAGCTGGGAGCCACAGTTGAGAGCCTGTGCTCATTAGGGGTAACATTGCAGTGTCCAGCATTCAGTGCAAGGTGGGAGATCCCTTTAGTTAAGTTTTTGCCAGATGCTGGTAATCAACAAGTTCACCACACTACTACCCTCCCAGGTACAAATGTTCCACACCCAATAAGAAGCAAGCAGAAGTGTGTGCATGGTGGTGGTGGTGGTGGTGGACACTTGCAAAGGGTTTGGGGATATCAATAAATTATTACTATTGAGAGGTTGGATAAAACTGTGCCCCCACAATCTCGGCACTTCCTCAGCCACAGTGAATCAGCACCCACCAGCGCACTATGAAGGATGAATGATAAATGATCAGGAAACGGTTTTCCGTTCAGTTCCAGTTCTTTAGCTAACCATGATGCTTAGCTCGGTTGCTTTTTTTTTCTTCCTACCTATGGTTCTATGGGGAACATCATTGAGAACAAGTGGAAATGCACTAGGAACACAAAAATAATTTTTTAAAAAAATGCCCACATCCTCCCTGCCCCCAAGGAAAAGAGATGGGCCTTCTTGATGAATGTTTAACTATCTCATTGGCTGCATGCAAAGTAAACTTGATTGTCACTATTTTCCCCTTAAACTAGTTAGGAGTTAGGACTCATGTAGGGGTTAGCTATGGTCTCTACCTATGAAGATAGTAAGGAAATTACCTAAGTTAAAGTCTACCTAGGGACTATCTAAAAAAAAGAGTTATCAAAAGTCTACATAAGGAGTTACATGGGGATTATTTAGGATGTTATATAACGGCTACCTAAGGACTTACCTAAGTTAGGGGATACACCTAAGGATTATTTTTAAAGTTACATAAGATCTAGGTAAATAAATTGATCCTAAGTAATTCTTGAAGTAAGCACGTAAATATCCCTTACCTTTAAAAATCCCTAGCTATACTCCTAGGTAAGTTTTATGTAACCTTTAGTAGCCTTTAGATATCCCATAACCTACATGGGTCTCTAGGTGTCTCCCAAAACATAGAAAAGAAAGGAGAAAAAACTCAAATCCTGGTGCAGTCTGATCTTGCATTTTGATTGTTGTTTCCTCAGTTTTCACAAGGAAACTCAAGGATAGATAACTTTAGTGTCCATTTCAAACAGAGTTGATTCTAAGGATTGTCTCATAAATGTGGCAGCACAACATTGGATGAGAGCTCCCCAGTTATATCACATATTTTTGTACTTTCTTAATTCCTTTTGGCACATTCCTGATGATTGGTTCACTGAACCCTCATAATTCACACTCTTTTGTGTCCCATAATTCATAAGCTCAATGCTCTTATATCATCAATCATGTCCAGTAACTAGCTCGAGCATGTTGATTACCATGCATTACATGCCTTGACTATTCATAGTAACCTGCATGCTCTTGCCAGTTACCTAATCAAATATACACACTTCCAACATTTCAACCAATATTTTGTCTCAAACCCATATGACTAAGCATTGACCTCAGAGCACGCCCAAAAGCAGCAAGGCAGTAAATTGGACCTTACAATACTTTTTGAATGAAGATGTACCCAAAGAACCACTGTAAATCTTCTTTGGGTTGGTAAACATGCACACTTTCGCAGTTCCCTGCAAGAGCAGCTGTAGCAGGAAATGCGTGCTTCTGAGCAATAAATGACCGTTTCTCATTAACAAACTGCAATGATTGGCCCAGGTGGGGAGAGTTAAATAGTCTCTCACTTTGTAGAGCACATCTTTTCAGGCTCGTGGGTGCAGATGGGGGAGAAAATAAACAATGCACACTGGATGTGTCAAATACCAATAAAGGACTATTGTCGAGGGCATGCTCTTAGTGGCTCAGCTAAATAAAAATAAGCATCTGAGTTACCATTTTATTCACAAACATCATGATTCATAATACAAGCTTAGAAATGCAACCTTAGCTCTGAAAATTGTGAAATAAACTCAATTAGATCTGACTCACCACCGAGGGCTGTTCAACAACACCAAGAAAGCCCCCAAATTCCAATACAAATTTTAATTTCAATTAATAAAAAAATTCATTGAGAAAATGGTTCAATAGTCAATATCTTATACACTGTAGCTCTAAACAGTCTCAAACCAAGTCAGTGTGTCCGTACTCATCAAGAGCTTTCGAATGATACCCAGGAACCCAACATGAAAACACAATGGTTGAGGAGATCTCATCGTGACAAACAAAACAAAACAAAACAAACTACCTTGCTTCATAGATAGATAGATAGATAGATGATGTCTCATAATCAGGATTTGTTGAGTCCAAAAATAACATTTAATTCAAGGTTAAAGCACTCAAGATGAAGGTACCAGTGTAGGTGCTAGTTTATGGTGGCCCCCAAAAAGCATTCAGCCTTTTTGTTTTCTTTTTTCTTTGTCTTCGTTTTCAACTGAGAAATTTGCTTTGTGAAAAAAATGGTTTTGCCTGGTTTTCTGATGGTGGAAAGTTGAGCCTGGCCCCATTGCAAAAGTGAGAACAAAGGGAGGGGAAAATGCAAAGAGCAAAGAAAGACACAAACAAGGAGGAGTTGCAACAGAACTACACCACACATAGTCTCTTCCCTATTGAAGACTGCCAACACTGCTAGAAGCTGCCCTTTCGGGGAATTTCCCTTAGAAAGCAAGTAACCTTAGATCACCTTCATCACTCACATTTTCCTTGTAGCAGCTTTAAAAAAAAAAGGCCTAACTTGTTAGAGAGCAAGTTTTGAGTGAGGGAAAGAGACCCAAGATATTCAGAAAGAATAAAAAAAGGGAGGCGCCTTTCACTCCATGACACGACTTCTCATTGGTTGCATGCAAATTCTATTCCTAAAATTGGCTGCCTCTATTTTTGGCCTAGACTAGTAGCTCTTCCTAAGAACACCTTATTTATCCTGTTGCATATTAATTAGGTGTGGGTGCCTCACAAGTACAACTTTTTTCTTTTGCAATGAGCCAATTTGATTGGCCCCTGGCAGAAAAAAAAGTTGAAACTATTGAGGCTCCTCAAATTAGAAGATTCTATACAAAGATAAAGTGCCTTTCCCCCTTTGGCCCAAGTATATATGCGAGAAAGGGAGGACTTTGGGCAAAACATATGGGATTAAAGCAAATTGGTACTAAGAACAGCCTTTGGGAACACATTGGGAACATAGGGAACATATTGGGAATCTGATGGGAACCCAGTGGGAACTAGTTGGGAACAAAAGAACAACGCAAAAAAATGCCTCCCCCTGATCCCCCCCTCCCCCTTTGTCACCATTTTTGGCCTTGGTTAATACCCCCATTAAAAACTGGGGGTACTTATTCAAGGTCACTAGAACCGGACACACAAAGAAAATGGAAAAATAGAGCAAGCAAGCAAGCAAACAAGCATTCTCAAAGAAACAAGTACATATTAGATATTGACAAAGTTTGTAACCAAAGGATATATAATTTGTGCATTTTGTGCACGGACCCATTTGAACACAATGACACCGCATCCTCCTTCTCGTCCCAACTTCCGTTTTATATTATGAAAACGAGGCCCAACCGAACATTGGTAGTAGCACAAAGGGGTGGTGGTGTCGATCATGCTGTTACCCGTCGGTCGATCGGTCGGTCGGTCCGTAGGAACATCTCGCATGACCATCTGGGGCCAGAGATCAAGGGCTAGAAAACCCATGACATGGTCATCACATGGCTCACATTCCCACAACAAATTGGATCCCTTGGGGGAGGAGGAGGGGCTGAGGGGAGGAGGGTTATACCGGATTCCCAAATGGGGCTTTACTTTGGCATCCTTTAGGAAGTAGAAGACCTTTTTTTGAATGCTTGTTCTTTCAAATATTTATTTGCATGTTGAGAGGTCTATGGGCTCACTTCCACGCACTCACTCGATGAATTACTCAAAAATCATTTATTTTAATACGTAGTTTGTGGGTGCATGTAAAGTTCCCAATTGTAAATCTGGTGACAAGTCGAATGTGCTAAATTTGATCGGTCCATAGTAACAAATTCACTTTCTAGAATGGCCATGGACGCTCCCACCACAATACAAACTTCATCATTATATACCTTTGTGTGCAATTGATCGACTATGGGCGTATGAGAGTAATTGTTCAATATTCAATCACTCTTGCATGAACATTATGAAACCACCTTGGTGCACCCCTCCTCATTGAGGGCTCTCCAACAATACCAAGTGTGCAATGAGGGGCACCACGGTCTAGGAGATCTCAATGTAACACAAAATACAAAAACAAACAAAATACCTTCATTAAGAGATAGAGCTCTAATGATTTAGTTAGGTTGTAAATCATTTTTCTTCTTTAGCAAACTAAATAAATGGCTCATGGTTTTGGGTTGTTGCTGGGTTTCACATGCACCCAACTATTCATCATACGTATTTTAAAATATTCGATTAATTTTATGATAACATTTTAATTTAAATCACTAGGTATGCATGAAAAGGTTGCTAGGTGGTGCAAATCCATTGCTATATAACATGTTACATATAATCTATGACTTTCCTCAACATAGGAAATGACATACAAAGGCATACATGGTGACCATTTTAGGTGCAAGAGAAATTTAACAACATGAGTCACATTGAGTAAGAAAACCAAATGTGGAGGTTGTTTTCTCACACAAGCCAAGACAAGGAGAACGATTTCCACACAAAACAACAAGAAGAGCAAGATGTTATAACTAGTGACAATTTTGATTACAATTTAATTACAAGTAAGAGTGAGATTATGCACAACCTAGAGAATCCCCTCCACCTATCAACTTTGAGTATCAAACACCAATAACACATATGTCAACAAGATCAAAGAGGTTGAATAAGCAAAAGGGCCAGCCAAATGTGAACCAAGCACACAAACTTACACCTATGATGGTTATGAAAACGCACACCTAAAACCCATCCACCTAAAATGAAATTGAAATGGCACACAAGATTATGTTGATGTTGATTGACAACCACACACTAGGGCTAAGGATCATGTAGAAGGTGGAGCTTTAGGCAATGAAAACCTTGAAAGTCGATTTAGGCGACAAAGGAAAATCATGGAAAAAATGGCAACTAAGATTATGCATCCTTGAAGTTTGCAATGGAAAACATTGAAACTACCTACAATATCCAAATTGCAAGCCGGACCTAAGGTGTGCTTGTCACATCACTATGAAATCACCCATATGGCATTACACAATCTCAAAAATAGGGGACACGAGGGTCTTTAAAAAAGAAAAGGAGACCACACTAGTTGAGCATGTGAAAAAAATGCAAGCCCTTGCGCATTTGATCACACTTACACAACTACAATTAAAAGTTGTCAAAATTACATAAGTTGACACCTTCCAAGAATGGGATTTGAGGGTGGGGATGGTTAAGATGGTTTAGGAAACAAAATCCCGATTGGTCCTTGAAAGTTGTTCAAGGTCTATAGTTAGGGTTTGCAAAAGGGCTTTGCTTAGCAAATGTTGAAACTTTTTATAACACTCTATTAGATGCTTATAACATTCACAAGGATATTCCATTGCAATTATAGAATTGTGATGAATCCCACACACGCAAGTTGGGTGAAATGGGGGCACACTTGTTCTAACATGAACAAGCTCAAATCAAAGCATTCATCACATCAAACAAGCAAGAATGATCATTTATGTTATCATGCATTGTAGTAGGTGTCTCACTCCCAAGCTTTTACATATTCAAAAATAACCCCAATCCTAAATTAAATTGCTTTAAAATTCTAACAAAGGTTCTACTTATATCCACTTGTGGAATCTCCAAAAAAAAAACCATTGATTGATTACAATAAAAGCATCATGATGACCTCCAAGCAAATACAATATTTAATTGTACTTAAGTAGAAAATGGTGAAAAAAGAAGCGGCAACCCAAGATTGGGATCACTAGAAAACACATATGTTTGAATCAAAATTGGTGAGAGTTATTAAAAAGGAAAGGCAATTGTGAAATGAATTTGGTTTGAAAAAAATGCATTGAATAATTATTTTTTATGAACAATGGACCTCTAAATGATGTGTTGAGCAAGGCAATGCATTGCATTTCATAATTAGAATTAATCTATTTCTATCAATGACTACATATTATGCTCCATTATGTGGGTTACACCCACAATTTGCAAATACCATATAAAACTCACAATTGATAAACAAAAGGTGTCATGAGAAGAGAAAAATGCATTGCACATTGCTTTGGTTGAACCAAGATGGTTCCATAGAGCTCAAGGAATCTTTCTTGAACTCGACTTTTATAAAATGATGATGAAACTATTGCTAATGTTAAAAGGAAACCAACATTCATAGGAAACCAATGATTTTTAAGAATGATGCTCATTAGTGGGGTTGCACATTAATTTTCCAAAGGTTTAGGTGTAATTTAGTTAAACGTCATGTAAGCACAACTTTGGGATAACTAAGTGCACATTTTGTGCGATGAGGTGAGACCTCATGTCAAAAACATTGTTAGATTTGTAAGCACAAACTTGTATTTTTTTTATCAACACATCATGGGCTCTAGCTATGTGCTCCCCCTTAAAACCTAAATTAGAATTCCATTTCTATTTTAGTACACTCTCATTTGTTAATAAGATGGATTTTTTTTCATATCAAGCTTCTATCACTTGCTATCAGATTGCATTAAATTATCCATTTAAGGTTTGGTTACCTTATGCTTGGTTGCCTTTAACAAATGTCACTTGCCATAATAGGCTTGCCACATAGACCTTGGCCCTTCACATGGTGCAAAATTTTATACAACCCACTTAAAGTTAGTCGAAAAATGTGGTTTTTTGGGTATAATTTTTCATTTGAAAAAATCTACGATAATTATTTTTTAGTGTGTTTAGCAATAACCTTATAGAGAAGATGTTTTCATTAACAAGAGGGGGTGTTTCAAAAATTGAAATGCTCGCTCTTGAAAAGCAAAATGCCCACAAGAATGGCATTCCGCTTTTCAAAACACCTACCTTTTTCCGAATGATATTTTAATTAGTATCAGAGGCAAGGTTTAATCCGATGTTGGCAAGTTTTTGATTTCAAACAACTTGAGGTCCAAGTTTTAAGTTTTTAGTACTACATTACCTTCACCATTTTGGCATAATTTTTTTTTAATTGTCAAAATTTTGGAAAAATATTTATTATTTGTGTTAAAATTTTAATAAAATTAAAAAAATTAAAAATAAAATGTGTGTAATGAAGATGGAACTAAATGTAATTTTAAATTACTCCACGCTCGGATTAAAAAAATTTGAAACCAAAGGTCTTGTGTTTGTGTTCAAGCATTGCCATAACACCCTTGAAGCTTTGTTAGGGACCTAAATTGGTCTTTTGGGGGGCGGGGGGAGTTTCAGTCCCAGTTTTGAATTTGCCTTACTTGTGCCTTGACAGCTGTCTCACAACCTTCATTAAATCTTGCAAATATTCTCAACTGATACCCAGTTTCATGAAACAACGGTACCCAGTTTTTTTTTTCTCATTTCATGGATGCCACTCAAATTGGGGATGAAACAGGTGTAGAGGTTCAAACTAAGGCCCAAAGACAGGGTAACATAGGACCAATTTTGTATTTTTTTTTGAAGGACTGCATATTGTGAAGACCCCAAGCACCTTCACAAATAGATGAACTCTGTGGACAGAAGGAGTCAGTAGCCTGTAGTTTAAATTTTTTTGACCTGCCCAAAGGGTCTCACACACTGGGCAAGCTCAAAATATGCTACAATCTTCACATGTTGTCAATTTTCTGGGGAAAAAACTAAAAATATAAGTGCCTCAATCCTCAACCCCCTTTGGCCATTATTAAGAGACCCAAACCCCCCCCCCCCCCCCCTTTAGAAGCCTATCTTAAGGTGAATGTGTGACCCTAGATTGATTGTAAGGGCTGGCCTCTAGGGCCCACTTGAAGTTATCTATCAACCCAGATCAAGTTGATTGAACCTTTCAGGGTTAATGATTTTTTTTTTTCCAATTTTTTTTTAATAAAAACATATGGAATTTCTGGGCTTTTTTGTCCACTTCAAGGAAGAAAATACTTTAAATTGTTTTTTTACTAGAATAAGATCTGAAAACTGGTTTTGGTTACTAACAAATAACATGTGCAGAATTTGGGAAAGGAATTGTTTGGAAAACAGAGTCAACAAAATAAAAAACTCTACTCAAAGATCTGATAATGCTGACATGCTGCTGATGAAAAGCTAGGGCTTTAGATGTAAGGTAATGTAAAGAGAAGGAAGCATAAATTTCCATCTTAAAGTTTGTGATGGGGAGTCAAAAATATAGAATCAAATATTATTTACCCAAATGAAAAAACCATAAGAGATTTTCAGTTCCCTTGAAAAGTATGTAACTGGGGCTAGTTGTCAGTCTATATCTTTAGTCAAATCAAAGCAAATAACACAGATTTTCTTTTGATTTGGTTAGATCATTCTTTGATTTGATTTCTTCAGATCATTGCAATATACCTATTTCTTGGCCATACTTCTTACATTTTACCTTACAAGATCAAGATGCTCTTTGGTTGGTTGGTTGGTAGTTGAAAGATATGATGTTTAATTCAAATTTTGGCTTTTGATTAGGTTATAGATATTACATTAGATCATTCTTTTGCTTTGATTTCATGAAGGGAGATCATTTTACAATCCTTCCAATCCAATTTCTTACTTTACAAATGATGCTGCTGTTGGTAGTTGAAAGATGATTTTTTTTTTGAAAGTTCCAATTCTGTGGAACTTATAAACAAAGAAACTCATCAAGGCTCAAAAAGATCACACATGTTTTTCTTTTTTGTTTTGTTTCACTTGAAATAACAGTTTAGCAAAGTTTTACTTCACCAAATTAGCAGATGGTAGGTAGATTTGGGTGTGTGGGTATCAATATATAGGATTTAGGGTTTTTCCTTGCTCAATATATGTAGTAGCTAAGCTAACTTTTTTGATTGTTTGTTTGCTTTTTGGATCTCCCCTTGTTCTTCCTCCTCCTCCTCCTCCTTGCTATGACATTGTGTCTGGCTGCCTGGTCGGATGTTGAAATTCTTGCTGGCGACAAAAAGCTTTGTTGCTCTATCTTTCTACCACCATCTTCCAACCTTTTCTTGTGGGCGTGTTTTGAGGCAAATTTCAGGTCCAGAGGCTCTTTCTCGTGCAATTTTTCTCTGTTCTGTTTCTTTTTCGTTTTCTTGGCACCGTTTTGTTTTGGGTGATTCTGAAACCTCATGTGGGTGGGTGGGTGTGTGCTTTCCTCGCAGGAGCCGGCGGCGGCGGCGGCGACAGCGGTGGTGGGTTGAGGACTAGACACATGCATCTCTTCCCTAAACATGTCGTGAGACTTGGGAATTTGGGCAGTTTCTTTACTCTGATGTGCTTCTTTTCGTCCTGTGGTGGGTACGAATCCAGGTCAACTCCTTTCGTGCATCTAGAGTAGAGAAGGTGATGGGGGAGGAGGGTTGAGCTAGGGATGCGTCGACCACGGATATGTGTCTCGCTTTGTGGTGACTGCGAGCTCCACTGGTGACTGGGTTCTCCTCGCTAACCACTTTTTTCCCAAAGCAAATGGCCAGGTGTGCATGGCCGTTTGCAGCAGTAGGCAATCGTAGTAGTACCCATGGATCGGCGAGAGAGACGTTGACATGAAGTCCGTGTTTGCACAGCAATCGTAAACATGTCGAGATGGGTAATCGTTGGGTGCCACTCGTTAATCGCCAGTCCAAGCTTCTTCAAGGGGCATGCAGGAACCAAGGTGGTTCATGGGGTGTTTTAGGTCACTACAGAGACCAGTCGGGGAGGGAACGAGAGTAGGGGAAGGATGAGATCAAGGAGAACGGTTTTGTAGGCGCCTCTTTCTTTGTAGGCGAGGGAAATTGGCGCCTACAGGGGGTCTGGACCCCGCAGCCTCCTGAGGATCATCAGAGCTGTTGTTGAGCTAGCTCTGCCTGAGTTTATAAATCTTGGGCGGCTCGCGCATGATGTCGTAAATCGACCTAGCATGAATTTCGTCCCTAAGAGCTCTCGGGCTTTGATGCATCGGATGATATCAACATCTGGAAGTTGTAGCAAGTCATCCACAACAAGCAAGACGAGCTTCCTAACAATTGCTCCTGTGTGGTCGTCGTGTGGTTGATTTGGAGCAAGCGCCACCTCCAATCTCTGGACGAATTGGCAGCTGAACCCTAAGCATTCAAGTGGCTGGTTGGATTGAGAGAGAGACAGAAAGAAAAGATGGTGCTCTTATGTGGCAGATCGCACAGCCATGAAGATGAAGAAGCCACAGATGCTGAGGAAGGTGGAAATCCCCCCTCAGTTAGACGAGTTGTGAAGCAGGTCCAAGATTATTGTTTCTCAAGCCCAAGATTCAAGGGTAAACGCCGGGATGGTAATGCTTATAGAGCCTTACTTTTGATGAATTTGATTGAGGCTGCCTTCATATGTATCAATGGCATACTGGTCTATGAGATGTCAACAAAGGACTTGCAAGAACGCTTTACACGCACCGTGGTCTTCCCTCTCTACTTGCCACGAGCTATGGGCATGGCAATTGCAACCAATCACCAGGGCTCAGTGGCACTGGGCAACTTTGTTGGATTATACTTTTCCAGAGTCTACATGGGGATACGGGCACCTGAGTCATTGGGACGAGGTCGCCTTTTTGCAGTTCTCCTCTTTGCACTGATTGGGACTTGTGAGTTGCAGATTGGAGCCTGGTTTATAAAGAAGCTGTTGTGCCCTGGTAAAAATCCAAGGAAAAAGGTTCCAACCTTTGACAATGTGGGCCAAGCGTTCTGGTACATCATTATCGTGTTTTCTACCTCTCTAGTATTTGAAACTCTCATTGCTGTTGCTGAATGTTGTACAAGAATGGTGGAGTGGACCTATTTCTTCCGCTATTGGGCGACATGGTGGCTTGGGGTGCTTGCTGCAATGCTCACTGTTTCACCAGCAGTGATACATTTGATGGCTCTGGGCCCATTGCATTTGACATTTACAAGGCCAACTATGAAGAGCAGTATAAAAGTTGTTGCTCTCTGGAGTATCACATTGGGGTTTCTTACATTGGTGTTTCTGTTTTCAGTCAGGACCTTCATCCGACCATTGCCATATTTGTTGTTTCCATTGATTATTTCTGCTGCCTTTCAATTCAATCGAGTGGGGTGGTCCTTAATTGTGGCTGTGAGTTCATTATTTTGTGCACTGGGAACCATCCACCGGGACAGTTCTCTCTACTACATGGCTGGAGCCCCTAAAAGTAGAGCATCTCCAAGTTTAGTGATACAGATTGAGCTTTTTACATCAGTTATGGGGCTTGTGGGCATTGTGCTTGCTGCTGCTGTAAAGGAGAAGAACCAGCTGACAAGGGACTTAAATAGAACCAATGAGGATCTGGAGAAAACTGTCAAGGAGCGAACTAAGGAGCTTGTCAAGGCCAATGAAGAACTGCAGGTGTCGCAGAAAAGTGCAGAGCATGCCAACCATGCAAAATCAGAATTTCTTGCCAACATGAGCCATGAGATCAGGTCTCTTATTACCTTTGAACTGAACTAACATCACATGGGGGAAACATCTTTCTTGCATCCTTTTTTGAATTCTATAGTCACAGTCCCAATTGGTGACCTCAGAATCCATATGTGCCAGTTTTCAATGTACTGCATGTGAATGTGAAAGTAAAGCTATGGAATTTTCCCTGAGATCTAAAAGTTGTTGCACTTGTGTTTTGCTTGTAATGCAGGACTCCAATCCATGGGATACTTGGACTGACCACTCTGCTGCTGGAATCTAAGCTCACTTCAGACCAGAAAGAGAGTCTCATTTCTTTGAAAGAATGTGCAGACCTTCTGCTGCATATTATCAACAGTGTGTTGGACCTGACCAAAATCGAGGCAGGTCGCTTAGAAATTGAAAAGGTGCCTTTCAGCATTCGCAGGTTGGTCTCCAGTACACTCCGTATGCTTCTGACACGGGCACAAGATCGGGGACTACAGCTTCTGTGGGAAGTTGAGGGGGGTGTGCCAGATCTCCTCATTGGAGATGCAGGGAAGCTCCAACAGTGTCTACTCAACCTTGGTACGTTTGCTATCTACTGTATTCTTTCTATGGTGGGAGCATTCCTCTATGAGGGTTAAAAGTGAATATATCAATCTACAGCAGATTAGCTTAGCATAGAGCCACAAAGACTCTGTGTGCTGATGCACCCTTTGAAATTTGCAGAGATTGAAATTTGAACATAGTGCATGTAGTTGGGTTCTTTAGAAGGTGCATATTTGCAAGACTCCGACTGTTGTAGCCTGTACCTTTTGATGTGACCTTTGTTTTGCCACATCCTGCCAAGTAAAGTAGGATGAGAGAAGCTGGATCTCTGAGTGAACTTTTTTCCTAATTGATCTGTGGTGAGGGTTTTCCAACCTGCACAGGCTAATCCTGGAATAATGGTTTTCATTGGATAATCCATTGTAGTGGTTGTTAAGTGGAGTTGAGAAGATTGTTTCTTAAGAACTTGTTATGTGTGCAGTGGGTAATGCACTGAAATTCACAAACCAAGGCAAAGTCACAGTCCGTGTGGCTCTTCCCAAATCTAAGGAGCCAGCTACAAATGCTAGTATGGTATCTTTCAGGACAAGTTTGGTGCTAGAAGAAGACAGTGTACGATTGCCACTTTTGTCTTCACAGCCTGTCAAGCAACCCACTACTTTTGCCAAGTTACGCAGTTGGTCAAGTTGGCCAGGTGCCTACTTTAAAGTTGAACCTGACAAGGAGATACCAGCCGAAGTGTATGATAATGTTGAAGAGTTAGGGTTATCAAAAATAGCTCCTGTGACAGAGATTGAGGAGCGTGAGGAAATTTCTTCTGAACTGCCTCACTCCCAACCTGTTCAAATTGAATTTGAGGTGAAGGACACAGGTATTGGAATCACGAAGGACAAGTTGGAGGATATGTTCAATCCTTTTACACAGGGTGACCCCTCAACGTCACGACTTTATGGAGGCACAGGGCTTGGGCTGTGCATTGTGCAAAGGTACAATCTTGGACCTGTGATGGGAGGTGTATTCCACATGATTGTTTATGGTCTTCTAAGTTGCAATTAGATCACTAAAGGGAATAAACAGACAATGCTGAACTGCAGGCTTGCATTTACAAACCCTAGCAGTTGTTGTGTATTTGTAGCCGGAATTCTTTAGGTACTTCAGCCTCTCAGGTACAGCAGTGTCATATGAATTGAAGAGTTCCTTGATAGTGCTTTGGAAGAAATAGTAGCAGTACAGGGCCTGTTTGGTCCTGTCTCTTTTGGATGGGAGTAGTGGTGGTTGGACAATATTTATATACAAGTGGAGTTCCATGGCCCAGACATGTTCCAACTGGATATGCACTGTTATTGCCCTCTGACCCTTCAAGACTCTACTGGTTAATTTGTGTTTGATAGGATTAGCCCCTCAGGATGTTGAGAGGTCCTTCCACTTATTCAGTCTCAATTGGCTTTTGCCATCCAGTTCTAGTACTGTTGCTTTCAATGTAGAACTGAAGAAGAGCCAGTGAATTTTGTGCAGGTTTGTTGAGCTTTTAGGTGGCAAAATCTGGGCTGACAGTGTGGTGGGTAAGGGCAGTACTTTTGTTTTCAAGCTGCCCTTTCCTCTAAGTGACAAAGAGGCCTCTGCAACTTCTGATCATTTGATTCGACGTCCTTTGAGATTTTCTTCTGTGGAGAATTGGCCGCTTTCCAAGGCATCTGTCAAAAGTGGGCTTTTGTTGCACAGGCGTGCCTACTCCCTAGGTGTCTTACTAAGAGGAGTAAAGTTCAGCTTGCCAGCTCATTTGGCTTACAATAAAGAATACTCAAATGGAGAAGATTTGTTTGACCCTGACTCAACTGGGGTACCTGGAAATGGTGCCTCACCAGGAGATGAGTCACTCAGAACAACTCTTGGAGTAATCCAAGTAGGGAGTGGCTTGTTTCGACAGAAGGCATTCTCTGACTGGGAGTTGTTGCATAGCAAAGAAGAGGGGATCTCAGCAGGCAGGGGATCAAGACCAGCTGGGTTGGTTTCAGTTGGGACAGGGTCGAGAAAACGTGATAGTGAACGCCCTAGTTCAGCAAGAGCTGGAGGCAGTAAACTGCCCAAGAGTCCAAAGCTAGAACAGAGAGTGAGGAATCTGACTGGGCAAGTGGCAGTTCATGGAACCTCTGGAGCTCCATTACTGAACAGCTCACAACTGCGTAATCTGTCCCATGCTGCTGAAATCCCCCAAAAGCCCACAGATGTGTTTATATTGGAAAAATTGAGGAGCATGGCTCCAGCACCACCAGGAAATCAAGCTAACGCTTCTTCACCTCCCTCACGGGATCAGGAGGTTTCACCAAAGAATCCTGTCTCTATGCAAATGGAGGATTTTGTTATTGATATATTGGAGGGGAAACGCGAAGGGTTCTTGCTAGGTTCTGATCAACATCCAAAGGGGGCCTCAGGGTATTGTACAGAGGTTCCAAGTTCAAGTGATTTAGTGAGCAAGGTTGCACCAAATGGTGCTAATTTAGTTCGTAATTTGTCATCAAGCATGGGTGAAACATCACAAGATGTCCTACAAACTGAGCAGAAATTCATAGGATCTCAGAAGAGACCACCTAAAGCAGTCACCCCTACTAAGGATCCCCCAGACAGACAACTCAAGATATTGCTGGCAGAGGACAACCCCATAAACCAGAAAGTGGCCATCCGTCAGCTACAGAAGCATGGACATGTAGTCACTATTGTTGGTGATGGGAAGCAGGCATTGGAAACTGTTCAATCCAATCATGATACGTTTGACCTTGTTCTCATGGATGTTCAGGTTTGAATCCATATAACACCTTGGCAAATCTATGAACTGCATGGATTGCATCTGACTCAGTTGTTAAATGCTATTGCCTGAAGATAGATCAGGGATCTGATTGTTCAGTTGCAACTGCAGATGCCAAACATGGATGGATTGCAAGCAACTCAACTCATAAGGGATGTAGAAAAACGACAAGGTTGGAGCAGGCTTCCGATCCTTGGACTCACGGCACATGCTATTCAAGGATACCAAGAGACATGCCTTTCACATGGAATGGATGGGTATTTGGGGAAGCCATTTGACATTAAGCAACTGCTTATACAGATGACTGAGATCCTTCCCTCTGACAAAAAGGTCCATAGGGATGAAGGGTAAGGACTTATCCTTGTGCATCTTCATTCTAAGGGGCTTATTTTAAGATTAGTCCACATGTAGCAGTTTCTCTGCTCATCTGTAAAGAGATTATTGTCTTCCCTTTGCCATAGAAAAGAAGCCATTTTGTCAGTTTGAATTAGAATGAGGTGAAAGTTTGTTTAGTGTTGGCTTCTCTACTAGGTTCTGGTGATGCTGGAGAGGAGTGCCAAAGAAAAGTTAGATATTGTTCTCTTGCATGTCCTTTCAAAGTAGTATTTCAGGACATTGGAACAGAGTTAGATTTTCAAAAGCCAGGTACAGACTCTAGAGAGGTTTAGAGAAAGATTCATTCTTTGCCAGACAGTGTGAACAAGTTTTGTGTGCACAACTAGTTAGCTCCAAACTAAGAGCACACATACAACAGAAATCATTCATGTAGGTTCCAAGTGACTAAGGGACCTAACATGTTGTAACTTGTAACCTCAATGCCTTTGGAGATGTTGTGAACTACTATTGGAACTGGAGACAAAGCCCTTTCAGCCTTTGTGGATCTTTGAGATAACAGAGGACATTACTTAGATTCCTCTGTGATTTTTCTTGGTACCAACTGATCATAACCTGGATGTTTTTGGAGCTGTCATCAACTACTATGGGGACAGGCAAAGGTCTGGAGTAAAAACATGTGTAAGAGTCACTGTGGGTTGATGGCTTTGGTGATTGGATGATGTTGTAAACAGGATTCTTGAGTGCTGGTCTCATCTCAGTTTGATTTCTTGGATTGTCTTATTAAGTCTGACTCTTATTCAGATTGTCTCCAAGTGAGCCTCAGGAAGAAGGTTCGTACATATCTCTTAGTTCCTTAGATTCCTGATTTCTGACTTCAAGTATGCGAACATAGACTTAAGTGCCAGTGCCATGTACTCTAAATCACTTTGTGGACCTAATTGTACTTCTCATGGCTTCTCTTGTAATTTCTTAGGTTTAGGAATATCCCAAGATTCCAAGTCTTTGACATTGACATTTTTGACTACTGTTCTCAGCCAGAATATGCAGGTGTTAACACAATTCTATGTCTGATGCAATTCCAATATTTCAGATTGTGCACAACAGTTGAGTTGGTCAATAGTCACTTTTATTTGGTTGTAATGCTTGGCAGCTTGAAAGGATTCTCAGTAGTTCAAATGGTGAACTTAATTTGTCTGCTGAAGATACAACATTACTATTTGGATGTTCTATTGAGTTGAACCAGATATTTGCTTACCAGAGAAGGATTCATTTCTTGTAGTTCTGCCTTAGGAATCTTGAACATGACCATTTGGCTTCTTAATTCTAAGTGGGGATGTTATGGTAGCTTGTCAAATACCATACATGGCACAGGTCTGTGAATGTGGGTGTGACTGTTGTTGGAGCTGTTCTCTCAGTTTTGTGTCTGGCTCTGTTCTTTAGGGTTGGGTTTCTTCTTTTTCCTGTCTACTAAGTGTTGTGAGATAAATCCCTTAAATGTTGCTCATCTTTTGATTCTGTTCAGGTTGACTTAAATTGAACAGTGACATTTTGTTTTTCACAATTTCCTATCAACCCAATGTGACTTGGAACTTAGGTTTCTGGCTAGAGTACGGCCATATTGGGAAATAGACATCTTAGGGCTGTTTCTTTAAGGTGAAGATGGATTTTTTGACTGGTTGTTGGTAATGTCTTGGATATGTGGAAGAACTCCACTAGGGAGATCATCCAGCAAGGTTTTGAGAAACTCCCTCCATCTCCCTAGTGTTGCAGTTAGTACGAGGTACTTGATGGTTCACGGAGGGATTTCAAAAACTCTGCCATGGAGCATGCATGCCTTGAAGCTTTGTCTGGTTCTCATCAGGCAAGATTTCTGACTGTGCTGTCTTAGATACAGGGTTTTTTGCTACATCTTTGAGGCTTGCGGGTTTTCCAGTTATGTTTGTTGTTGAGGGTTCTGGGTTTTCCAGTAATTTTTGTTCTTGTCTAGGTGATGAGGAAGTCACATGGGACTGCAAAATATGGCCCAGGGGAGTAAACCAGCACTAGCACCCACCAATGCACCAGTTGGCTGTTTCTGTGTATAGGATGGGCTGTGCTTCATCTGGTTCCTGACCATGTGCTAACCAACATACTACCCTTCAACATAGCCACCCTAATTCCCTAGCTACCTTATTGAACTAGCTACATTATTGACCTATATCTTGGCCCTATCTACCAAGTCCCTACCTACTAACCCTCTATCTTTTTGTGATTAAACCTCTGTTTTAGCAAGCCTTTACTTTTTCTTGGCTAAACTTCTACCTTTAGGTAAAACTGTTGTCTTCTTGGCTAAACCACCATCTTTTGGCACAACTTCAGCTCTTTTTGGCTAAACCTATAACTCTTGGCAAAATCTTCATCCCTTCATGGTTAAACTTTTACATGGTGACAAAATATCTATCTCTTCTTAACTAAGCTTTTACCTTTTGCAGAATGTTTGTGTTGTACCCTAAGCTTTAACACTTCTAGTCCCTGCACACAATAAATGACAAGAACTTGAGCAAGGACATTAGGGGGGAAAGGGGAACAAGACCTTGAAAATTCCAAAACCAAATGAATAACAAAAGAAAACCAACATGAGAAAACAATGATAAAGAACAAGAGTTAGGTTGCCCTAAGGCTTGTTCCCATGACGCAGGGGGAGATGAAAACATGTTGAAGATGATTATGAGTTTTGGCATTCTTGTTTTAACTTGCACATAAGAATTTACAAAGGCAAACAAGACTGCAAGGGGGAACAAGGGGAACAACACAATGATGCTTTGAAAACAAAAGGAAAAAAATGATCAACAAGCTGAAATATAGTAGATGAAGGTGGCAATGAAGAATAGGCATCAAGGCGCTTCAAGGGACTTGTTCATCTAAAGAAGGTGGCAATGAACAACATGGCAATGTAGAGTTCAACATTATCCCTGCACATTACAACACTTTTCATAACCCAAAAAGAAAACCCAAAAAAAAACGTACAATGAACTTTGAGGGCCTTATTCACCTAAAGAAAGAGATGGCAATGGAGAACAAAGCAATGATGATTATCCCTAAACTTCATTGGTCTTACCCCTTGCACATAAAAAATGATTGAAGGGTAGCAAAACAACACACAACAACAACCACTATGTCCATAATAACACCATGACAAAATCACAATGAGAAGAAATTGAAGGTGACAATGAAAAATAGGGGTCAAGGTGCTTCAAGGGCCAAGGTTGCTCATTTGAGTAAGGTGGCAATGAAGAACACAACAATGTCAAGCTTGGCATCATCCCTCTTAGTTTTACTACTTTCAATCCTTGCACATTATAACATCTTTATTAACCCCAAGAAAAAAACAACAAAAGAAAACCAAAAGAAGGCGACAATGAACTTTGAGTGCCTTATTCACCTAAAGAAAAAGGTGATGATGGAGAACAAGGCAACAATGACAATCTTTGAAACTCATTGCTCCTACCCCTTGCACATAAAAACAATGAAAGAAAGTTACAAGACAACACATGACAACAATCACTGCATCTATAATAACACCACCATAAGAAGACCACAAGGAGAAGAAATGATGAAAGGGTGCAAGACCACAAGGGGCAAGGGATTGTTTTGTTCACTTGAAGAAGAAAGCAACAATGAAAACTAGAAATGACAATGACCCTTAAGTTTTGTTGCTCATAATCCTTGCACATAAGAAATGATGAAAGGAAGTAAAACAACACACAACAACCATATGGGCACAATAATGCCACCACAACAACAAAACCATGAATAGAACAAAATGATGAAGGGGAGCAAGACCATTAGGGAGAAGGGGTTGTCTTGTTCATTTAGAAAAGGCAACAATGAAAAACATGTCGAACTATCAAGGCAACAACACAAAGCATAAACACAAGGAGCTACACACACAAGCAATTCCCCAAACTCCTAACCTTAATTCATTTACACAGTTTTTACGTGATCCTAAATATTTACACAAGGCTAGGTTAGGGTATGTCTAAATTTTTTATACTAGCCATGTGTGAATGTAGGTGTAAATAAAAGCACATACATGTTGGCAATGTAAGTGTAAATGTGAAAAATATCAATGTTAGATTTATGCATATATACAATTACTTACATTTACATGCACAATACTAGTCGAGTAGGTTAACTACCTAAACATGCAAACAATATTGCTTGTATTTTGTGTTTGACATAAAAGTTTTGGATCAAGGAATGTGTACGGCAGTAAATGTGAAAAAAATATGCATGGCAATTTTGTTTTGTGGCATGGAAAGCTTTGGCAATTTCCTTATTGTGACAACATGGGTTTCTTATATCTCACATCTTGCATTTTGATTTTGTTGTATGTAGATGAAGTATCATAGAAACTTGTAGGCCTAGATGTGAACATGAGCCAAGAGGATCCTAGAATACATGGGAAATGCATGAGGTCATCACTATTTGTCATAGGTGAAGGATAAGTTTGAACATCTACTAAATGATGACAATATGGTAATCCTATTTCTTTCCGAACATCTATAGTCATTGGTTCTTGTGTATCACAAGTGAATATTGAAGCAAGTACAATCATAAGTTATGCTCTTGATATATGTATGCTAGAAGGTTAATAGTTGATGTAGTGAAACACCAATGTACCTTTGCTTTTGTGAATTGCTTAAACATGATCATGAAACTACAATGGATAATTCCTTCTTACTTTACATCTACTATTTGTTCAAAAAAATTTGGATGATGTGGTGTTAGTTCATTTGAGTGAACCAAAAATATTATCCAAGGGTTTTTTTTTCCCCTATTTTGGAATGCAATGAATATGTGAAATAATAGCAAAAATAAGAAAGAAAAATTAAAATCGTATATTTCAAAGCAAGAGGTAAAGGGCAAACCAATGAATTTTCATAGAATTTAACTAAAATGGTGTTGCACGAATATATTTGTGGGTAGGAAATATGTTGAAGGGGTATTGCACATTATGTTTGGAAATGAAGACTTTGAAAAGGTTTATGTAATTGGGATCAACTAGTATTTTTTAACATGATGATAATAAATGCATTTTTTGGAGTATTGTATTGGTTGATTTACATACAACAGATAATCTCTAGGATTTAAGGAATGCCATGAAATGTCATGACTTTTGTCAAACTAGCAAAACACCTTAACTTTATATTCATTAAAGGCCACCACCTCTCATTGTATTTGGCACAATATATATCAATTATTTATAAATTTTTAAAATTGGAATTAAACATACAATAGTTGTACTAATATAGTTAATCAATGGTCGGGGGGGGGCACAATTGTGATTTTTATTTTTTAATATATTTTGTCAATGGTCATATATGAAATAGTTGTGATTTTGGTAAAATTCAATACTTTTTGGTATTTCAAAATATTAGAATACTTGTTGAAAATTGGTCTACTCCAAAAGAAAATTAAAAAATAATGCCTAACTAAATTTGAACATTGTGGTGTTTTTAACATATTATATTTATTAATAAAAAATATATCCCTCCTATTTAAAGGATGTTTGTAAAGATCCTCCTTTGAATTTGCCCCCAATTATATCTTTTGTTCAAGTTGATTCAATCAAGCTTGTTTTAAATCTTGTTTGGTTGAATTGGTCAATTTTGAATTTGGAAACGTGTTTAATAATGTACAAAATTTTGATGTTGTGCCAAATCTTGTTGGTCATGGCCTTGTCCAACATTTTATTAGGTGGTATTGTTAGGTTAGAAGGTTCTATTAATTCCATGGATACACTATTAGAAATCTTGTCATTTTTTATATAGTTAACACAATCTACATTCAATAGAAATGATGCAACAACAAATGTTGCAAACCTTTATATGATCACAATATAACAATTCCAACACTAGAAGAAGCCACAAACCACCTTGACATTTTAAAGGAAAAGCTCACCAATGGCAAGGAGATGAATTGAGGCAACAACTCACTTTTGTTTTGTAATCATAGAGTGAGAAAGTTCATAATCCACATCTAGATACTTTATAACCTAAAAATAATGTCATTTGTTTTTCTATGGATGAAGTCTACAAACCTTAATTTAGATTGCGACTGGACTGTTGGGGGCACAATGCTTCAACGACGTTAAAAAGAAAAGAAAAGAAAAAAATCTACTTTTAACATGTTTTTGTTTTTGGTGTGTTTTTGTTGTTTTGCAGGTCATGACAAAGGGAGTTAGTTGTTGAGATGGAATGCAATCTTTGCAACTTAATGAGAACATTTCAGGAGATTTGTGGATCACATTTTTGGAAGGAGTTGCAAAGGGATTTTGGGGAGCAATGAGATGAAATGAGGAGGAGGATATTTGAGGTAGGCTAAGGAAGTGAAGGCATGGGGCTGTGGCATGATAAAAGGGAAGCCAAGTGACTGGATTTGGAAGGAGGATTAAAAAATGTGGTTTGATCTTGATTTTGGGGTGTTGTAAATATGTACTTGATCCAGAAGACTAAATGAGAAGAATCATGACGAAAAGACTTTTGCTGTGCTAAAAATGTCAAGCAAAGATCCATAGTTGTTGCATGTGTTTTTGTAAAGACTAACACAAGGGAGAGGATGAGCATGTTTAGGATTTATAGAGTGGTTGTGTGGTAGCTCAAGCATGATGTTTCTGGGGATTTTGAACTGGGTATGGAATGTGTTTTGTCTTGAGAAGAGTATCTGCTGTTTTGTGGGAGCTTTGAAGGTTTTTGGGATTCAGGGGATGCTTGGAAGTAGTGATGTTTGGATTGGGTGACTCTACCTTAAATTTCTGTCCAATCTATGAAATTGAACCATGTTGAAGTAGTAGAATTAATATTCTGTGGGGATTCTATTGTTGGGTATGAGTTGTCAACCACATAAAACAACATGTTTACTTCTAGAGAGAAAATTAAGATGAATGCCTAATCCTTTATGGTCCATAAAATTAATGCCATAGAACTTAGATGTTTGTTAAGATCTTGAAGAAGAAGAATATTTGAATCAGAATTGTCATGCTTCAATAAAAGTATTATAGTCATACTTCAGTCCATGGATGTCCAATAATGGGGATGTGCACACTGCAAAAAATATTCCCCTTGTTTTTTGGTGACAACTTCTCTTCCAATTCAGTGTCAATTCTGAAAATCCAAAGTTCTTGTACTATTTTCAGGGCACAAGGCCTTCACAAAAGGGGTGTCTACAATGGGAATTCTTTCTTATCCACACACTTGCACACCATGGGTTGTAAAGGTGACAACAACTAAAGACATCAATATCATGGAGAGGAAAAGGGCAAGCACAAAGGGTGCAGGTGGTTACCCTTAAAGTCTTAAGGCTACATTCAGCAGCATCCTCTGCAAGTTTAGCCATCAATTCTTCCTTTTGAGTTTTCAACTTGACCATCTAAAGCCTAGAGGACTCCCATTCCATTGCCATAATACTCATCAGTTCAGCTGCCTCTAATGTCTTCTTTTCCACCCAACAGAATTGTTTCCATGCACCGTAGAAAGGGTCCTAATGTAGGGCTGATCTTGGCAATTGTCCCAACATCCACTTCCTCAACAACTTCATGCAAATGAATAGCCACTCCTTCCCCCAGTTGGCCAAAACACCACTCTAACTTCTGCCTCTACAACATCTTTGGATTTAATCATGTAGGGGTAAACTCGATCACTTGTTAGATTATACTGAATTATTTAATTTCATGGAAACCAATGGTAGGAAGAGATTGTTTTTTGAGAAGCTTGCCAATTTTGAAGTGTAGCTCATCCATGGTTTCTTCTTCTGGAGTTTGAGTTGTTTCAGTTTCATCATCGTTAGCAGTTTGATCTCTAGATGGTTTGCTCCTCATGGTGAAGCAAGAGAACTAACCACCCAAACCCACATCGGCAAACCTAATCAAAATTTAGTGAGTAGAAAAGAGAGTTTTCCATTACTTTCCAACTTGCAGACATCGTTCCACACAGGGCTTCAACCTATTCAACCCATTTTGTTCATACTCACACAAATAGAAATCAATTCAACTGTACTATCCACCCCATCTTGTCTTCTGCGCGACCCATTTGAATACTTGTAAGTGCTTCATAAAGCTCTTGCGCCACCTTGCCCACTTCTCCATTGTTGTACTTCATCCTACATACAAAACCTTGAGATGATGAGTTGCATAGCAGATACCAACACATGCTTTGAGATACTTTATATTATCTGCAATCAAGAAAATAGTATCATACAGTGCCTTTCCAAATGCATCCAAGTATTTACCTTCTTGATTCATAGGTGATACTGCCAACAGGGTTCACCACCACAGCAGTCCCAGTACAGAAGACTTCATCAGCAACCAGCAGCTCCTCCACATCGACAGGTCTCTCTGACACCTATTTGACAACACAGCAAGTACAAAGGTAAAAATCAATACACAATCAAGTAAACAGAATGATCAGGAGGAATGAAACCATGATGACAAGACTCAATTGTGTAATATTAGCTTTGCTAATTTTCTGTGCTCAGATTTTGTAACCACTCCATGCATTATACTTCATGTTCTCAAAACCTCTCTTCTATTCAATTGTGGAACTTTATGCTGTTCTTACTGTTTCACTGACAGCAATAAGTTGTGGGGAATATACCTCATAACCACGGCTGCGTGCTAGTTCAATGATGCTCTTCCTTGTAACACCTGGTAGTATAGTTCCCTTCAACTCTGGTGTTGAGATCACATTGTCCTGTGATTGATTGATATCACCATCACATCCAATCAACCCCCAGAACCAATACCGATCCCTTTGTCCATGCTCCACTTCAACACAACTCAAGCACAGGCAGCTAGCAGCAAGATTTTTGAAAATATCTCCGTCTGGCAACATTAATTTATATGATAGGACCTAGCTCTGTCTGATCTACATAATTAGTAGATAATATAAGAGCAATATATTGATCAGTGATCTTACAATACAACAAGCACTGACTAAGAAAGGGAGTAGAAGCAAACCTTGACCATGAAGATATTGCAAGAAGAGACCTCCTCCACATACTTGTTCTCTACAGCATCCAAATACAGTACATCTGAGTAGCCCTTGCCTTTTGCTGTCAATTGTGTTTTTAACACCTGGCCATTATAAGAATGAAGACAAATCCTATCAAGCAGCCTTTCCTACAGAGATGAATTACGACTTAAGATGTTGACTATGCTAACATGTCCATCAGAAAATAAGAACTGGTCGTGTGGCCATTGCCAGAATTTGATTGCACCAACACCCTGTCGAGAGACATTTCCCTAATCATAATGATTGCCAAACATAACTCCACAGTCCATTATGAAGTGAAGAGAGGATAGCAGGCTTACAGGAGCATAATTGCCAATTGTTTTCACACCTCCAGTACCACCTGGTGCTGCCCGGTGGTAAAATGACTCCACTTTCAAATCAATTGGGGCCAATCCTCCCTGCCCACATTTTAACATTTGTAAACAAACTTTCCAAAACACAGATGTCCTCTTGTTTGTGGTGAGATATGTCTTCTTTCCTCAGTGGGAAATATGCAGGTATTACTATGACTGGACTAACAAAAGAAAGAGCCTGGGGTTTGTGGCATAATTAATAACAGCAGGCTTCAAAGATGGAGAATTCAACTTAAGATTTAATCCAAAAAAGGAAGGGAAAACACCCCAGATTCAACCACAAACATATCAGAGCCCGACATCAGATCATCAAATATGAACATTTGTGCAGCTCCAGCTTCTTCTCTGCCACCTTAGGAGTCTGAGTTTTAATAGGTGCATCAAGATGTACCTTGAAGTAGCAACCCACAGGTGAGACATAAATCACAAATGTGAATTCTGGTGCAGGTGCCAAGCCAAGAACACCACCACTTCCAATCAACAATGGCCTGATGTAAAGGGAGCCTTTGCCAGGAGGTGGAATCTGTCACAAGGCCACTCCTCATCAATGTTCAGCTTCCTCTACCATTCTTGGATATCAGATATACATTGCAAAATAGAAAGAGGTTGGACCATGGGGAGAAAACTTACCCAACGCCTGTTCGCCAAAACAGCTTGCTTTACAGCATGCAAGAAGGTGTCAACAGGCAGACTTGGCATACTCATACGATCAGCACCAGCATTCAATCTCATGGCATTCTCTTCTGGACGAAACAATAGTATGGAATCATCTGCAGTTCTGTATGCCTTCAGGCCTTCAAATAATCCCTGTCGGCAACCAAGCATTATCACTTTTGAGACTGTAGCCTTCTTTAAACTGCAATTGCAGTTCACTACAACCTAGCGTGCCAAAATAACAATCCTCAAATCCTTGCAAGATTTAAGGATGCTATGGCAATGGCAAAAACTGAAGCCCATATGTCTCCACTTCCTAGTTTTATGAGAGGCTTTGAACAAACAGCACCATAGAGTGAAGGTTTCCACCAAAGTTTCTTGGCAAAGACATCATGGGCGGAGATCTCACCTGTCCGTAATTTAAAACTGCAGCAGCTGGACTAATTTCCAGGTTGCCAAAGGGTTGAAGCTCACCCTTGCTCCATTCACCTCCTTGCTTGCACTTTATGATGTACATAAAATCAGTTGGCCGTAAGCCAAATCCAAAGTTCTCCCAGTCAATGCCCGACAGAGCATCAACATCACTGCAATGCAATCCAACCTGATATTTATCTTCAACTGTGGGACATCCACCAACTTTCTCCACATACCCAAATACAGAGTTGGACAACTCCCAATGAGATCCTGTATTAGCTTCAATGCACCTGTAGCAATCCTCACACAAATCTACGACCTATGACAAAATGCTTCTATGTGACACAGTACAGTTCCCCACAAATTGCTACTAGACAACTCCCAACGAGATCCTCTATTAGCTTCAATGCACCTATAGGAATCCTCACACAAATCTACAACCTATGACAAAATGCTTCTATGTGACACAGTGCAGTTCCCCATGATTTGCTACTAGACCTCACTGAGTGCACAGTTGCAGCCTCTGAGCTTATGGCTTGTCGCCTCAAAGCTTGGTTTTCACCCCTTGATCTCAGCAAGCAAAAACCTCCATACTCCTGATCTGACTGATCATTGCCACTCCCACCACAAGCATCCTGGTCAGATCAAGAAAATTCCAGATGTGCCCAAAGAAAACTGGCTTCTTCTCCAAGCTGATGGCAGCAGGATGCTCCTAGTCCAAGCCAGAAAATCGTACAGGAGAAGGAATGAAAGAAACTATAGAGGGCCATAAGGGGGCAACAAACAAACTTGGTTCCTCAATTCTTTCTTGCAAACTCCAAAATCCTAAGTTCCATAAATTGAGATGGTGATAAGTCCATCAAGTCCATCATGTGAACTCTCACTAGAGAATGGGATGCAAATACAGGCAGCTACACCTAACATCCACCTAGCAAGATATGAAGGCAAGAATGAATGCAAGCTGTCATGGACTCGTCATGGAGGATGTCTGTTCCATGCTGAAATTGTCGAGTAGAAAAGAGTCGCATCAGGTGATACATACATCTAGATACATCGCATGTATCACATCGGGTGATACATACACCATGGAAGCAAACCAAATGGAATGCGCGTACTTACCAAAGAGAGAGGAAAAGGAAACCGGGCATCCGACGAAGCAGAAGAAGAGGAACAAGAGACTTTCCGTAGCAAACCCTGATGCTGCTGCTTAGGAGACGATACTGCCACCATGCGAGGTACATTACAGAAGGTGAAAGAAGATGATGCTCCTCCATACATCATAGGCACCAGCATTACGTCGTCCGCCACTGCTCCTCCGCCAGGCAACAAACAACTCTCGTGCAACTTCGGCATTGTCAAACGCGTTCCATAAAACAAAGCCATTTTATCTCCTGGCCCACCCCACAAATTTTTAAAAACAAAATCCCGAAAACTTTCGAAACTATGGTTTGTAAAGCTCAACTTCCTCACTTCCTGTTTTTCCTTTTTTGATTCGCAGATTGCGACAGAATCAGACGCGCGAAACAGAAACCCCAAAGCTCAGCTCAGAAGAAACCCTAGAAACACAAGAAAACGAGAAGAACGAGCCAAGTCTGCGGCCGGGGGGGGCGGGGGAGAGGCAGGCATTCATTAGGGTTTCATCGGTCCTCTTCTAATTAGCACTCGCTCCCAACATTGGCCTAATGACTCCATGAAACCCCTAGCTTCTTGGATGAAAATGTTGTAACTGCTGTCGTCGTGGATGAAAATAAGGCATCTCAATTCTCATTGTGATTGGTTGTGCCCAGAGGTCGCTGGTTACCAAAACTAACCTCATGGGTTCCCCTAGTCCAAAAAGAAATTTACTAAATAATTGTGTGGAACAAATGAGTATCTTGAAATCATTGAATTTTTCAAAACTTTTTTAAGATACTACAATATTCTCTTTTTTTCAGCTTACAAATTTGAGATTATCACTCTACCGAGGACTAATGTTTGGACACTTCTTTGCCAAATCTTTATTTATTTTAGAAAACAACGTTCAGAAGTTTCAAAATTAAATTTTCAAATTTTCAACAATTAAGGAATAAATGTGCAAAACACATCTTGTGTGTTGTGTATTTGCAATAGTAATTCAATGGTTTTCAATTTTCAACAAATATCAATTTAAACTCCGTGCTATTACCCACTACTATTGACATTCAACTATTCCATTTTTTTCTTATGTTTTCATATGATTTTCAATAATTCATCATTATTTATGTCCCAACATCAAATTTAATTTTAATTAACATAAATATCATGAACATAAAAGGGCACATGTTAATTTGTCTTTTCATATCCATGTTGGTGGATAAAAAAAATAGCAACTATTGTAGCTAAGGCTGGCCACATATTTAGAGAATGTCCCCTCCCTTGTGCACCATACCAAACATAAGGCACATGGCAAACCTTCTTGCAATGAACTCGCAGGTCCACCCCATTGTGTTTTATACAAAATACCCTCATCTCAAAGGTTGGTATGGCAGGAGGGATCTTTCATCTACTACTTAGGTTTTTCTTGATTGCAAAATCAAGACACTATTCAATGAGAATGATCACCGGCAAAAAGTGTTAAGAATTGTTCTGGAGAGTGTGTCTAACAAAGAGGCAGATGAGAGATTTGCTTCAATAATTTGTTGTCCATGTGAGAAACCTGTTTACAGATTATGGTTGCAGTTCAGCAACAGCAGACACACCCAAATTACAGATATCAAGAAAAAAAGGGCGTCTTGAAGCTACTATTGTCCCATCCAAGCACCCAAAATGTCTGAGCTTTTTACACAAGCAAATCATCTCGTCTGCTAATTACACCTTGACTTGCCTCTGTGATTTTGGAACCCTAGTACTTCTCTCCCACCTGTTTTTTTAGGCTCTTTCAAGGACCCCGATTTTTAGGTGTGAAAAGAAGTTCTCACTGCCAGAGCAGACCATGTTCATGACACATTAGATGCTAAATTTGTATATGTGAAAGGAAATTCAAAACTTGGGAAAGTGTCAACCAAACCTTCAACTTCTCAAACAAACATGCGGTGCCTGTACCTTGCCTGTATCATCTGTCTTGAACCCTATTTGTTGGATCTCCTTTCCTTCCCCCTTTGATACAGATATGATTCCCAAGTCCAGGAATGTATACCACTGCATTCTTTGTACCATCCACAGTAGAAGATCCATTTCATCATGTAGAGCTCCAAGAACTTCTCCACCCTTGGAAATCATTACAAAATTCAGGTCTTCATGTTGCCATAACTCTCTCTCACCATCCACACGACCTAATTTCACAGCCATTTGATCATGTACCCTTAACTCCTCCAACATTCCCACATTCCACAATTCTTGGTATCAATGGCAGCATTGCCCCCAACCTCCTCCACAGCTTTCGAATAATGAAAACCACAAAGCAACAAAAGGCCACAGTAAGCTGGTTAGCTTGGTTGTACTGGGTGACCTTGGTTGAGCTTTGTGAGCTTGCTTGAGCTTGGTTGTGCTGGGTGAGCTTGGTTGAGCTTTGTGAGCTGGGTTGAGCTTGATTGAGCTTGGTTGAGCTTTGTTGAGCTTGGTGATTTGAGTTAGTGTGAGAAGAAGTGGTTTTGTGTGCTGCTGATGGACAGTTCATGTCCACAAAGTGGCATGGCAGCAGCAAATTCAATATGAGAAGGAGGTGACAGTTCAAGATGAGTTGGAGAAAGAGAGGTGGCACTAGCTCACTAGCTACCACACTTGCGCAACAACTGGAGTGACACTAAGAAGCTGTTGTGCTGTTTCTATGCTGCTTTCCTTCAATGCTCTCAAATGGGCACAATTCCAAGCCTGCCACTCTGCCTTGTCCTTCTCGGTCACTGGAGGATTGTACCTTGACCTGAACTCACTGGATCCCAAACATCCTTCCACTTTGTAACCCACAAGCACCAAATGAATCCTTCCCCGAGTTTTCGCAGCTGCCATGTAAATCATAGCATGGTGTGTGATGTGCTTGCCCTGCATCATCTTGTTTTCAGGGTTGGTGTTATCTGAGCCTGATGGTTGTAATCCTGATGGTGTTCCAGCTGCAGCAGATAGTTCCACCAGACTGCTCGTGCATCTATTCTGCAACATATCTGAATCCTCCTTTGTTGGTGCTGATGAAGACGATGACGACAATCCCAGGTTCAGGATCAAGTGGCAAATTGTTGCAGTCATGGTTTCTGAGCTGGGTTGTGATCTGCATGTATCTCTGAGCTTGGATTTCAGGAAAGTTGCAAGCTGTCTGATGTCTCGGATCGGCACCACAATCTCCCCAAGCTGAAAGGCCGACACTTGTGGCGCCACGACTTTTGTGTATTCATACACAAGTCTCTCCCTGCAAAGAAAGAGAAATGGTTGCCATGAGTGAACTGGTGATGAGAGCTTCATCTTCACTCAGAGCTTTTCCAGTTTCCCGGATCATCCAGCATTCGTCTCAAACAGATCACCACCAGTAGAAGATGACGATGATGAAGATGGTGATGATGATGAGCAAGTGAGGACATACCTGTCTTTGATCTGTGAATTCTCTTGCCATACCGAGTTCTTGTCCTCGACAACCACGGACAGCAATGGCGAGACATGTTCATCAGCAGAAGAAGCTTTCTCTGCCTCCGGTGCGAGATCATCCTGATGGGTTGCAGCAGCAGGTTCAGTACCATTCCAATGAGCTGCTGCTGCGCCTGCGCGAGAACTGAGCTTCTTCATCTTTGCCTCGTCGAAAGAAGAATAGTACGTGAGCAGCCTTCCGGCCGACTGATCTTGTGTTGACGTTGAACTTGTTACCATGGAGCTCAGGAAAGCGGCGCCAAGGTAGCGCTTGAAGCCGCCATGGATCAAGTGCAAACACCAGCGGAGGAAACAACTGAGGAACCAGACGAGGAACCACTTGGCAAGAGAGAGGAGGAAGCCAATGATCCGCAACAACCACATGAGGATGATGTAGTGCGTGGTCGGGGATGCGATCTTGTGGCAAAGCTCGTGACTCAGAGCTGCAAACTGAGAGTAAGACTTGCAGTTTGCACAGCTACTATCCCCCCCCACCACTTTCCTCATTTGGTAATCACCGTCTATCAGCCCCTGCGAGCACATGACTGCAAAAGAAGAAGAAGAAGAAGAACTTCGCTGCCACAAATCCCCGAGAGTCTTTCCAACGTTCAGAGCATCATCCACATGCAGAAGCAGCTGCACATGTTGTTGTTCTGCACCGCAGACAGAAACAAAAACTTGCACACTAGATCTTCTTCAAGTCTAAGGTCTGTTCAAGCTCCTCCTCCTGCTACCTATCTAATTTTTTTTCTGCAAAGATCGACCGACTCTGATACACATCTCTCATGATACTAGTGGACAAAGTCCTCGCCGCATAATCTCACAAAACACACACACTAGCTACTAGTCTACTACGAGTACTCTTGTCACTGCAAGAGAGATCTAGCTGCTGCAAATTCCTCACTGTGCTGCTGCTGCAGCAGGCTGACGCAGGACGATGATGGTCTATTACGAGGAAGACTACTGCAGTATCTGTTGTTGTCCCTTAGCGGAAACTGAAGCATCTCGAAACCCACATTCTTCATAGCAACAGTCTAAGCTGCTGGATCCGCAGTGTCTGACCGAATTGTGCAGAAACAGCTTCTTCATAAGAATTTTTTTTATTGTTGTTCCAGAATCCTGATCCTAATTGCAACAGGACCTGATCACAGCTCCAGCTCTCATTACTGTCTCTCACAATAGAAAAAGTACGTCCATGCGTCCATAGCTGCAGCAGGAGCAAGAAGTACCAGCCGCAGCAGCAGCAGCTAGACGTAGTGGGGTCATCACCATCACCACCACCACCATCATCATCAGCAGCATCATCATCTTCTGCAGTCAGTTTGTGGAGAGAGTGGCAACTCCATAATATCACAAACAATAAATGAAAGACACGACAGGCAGATCGACTACAGCGATGGAATGGAAAACAAGATGATCCTTGGAATGGAAAAAGAAGATGATTCTTGTTTCTTTCGACTCCCAAAGAAGATGAGGGTTCATGGGAGTGGGCTACGTCGATTCCGCAAAAACCTGCTCACTTTTTTGTGTTAGTGTACTGGTTTGCGAAACCCTCTTCGCCCCCCATACCCCCCAAAATATAATAAAATAAAAATCTATTTTACTACCTACTGGAATCTAAATGCAAAGAACAGCGTGAGAGTGTGAGTGAGCTAATATTGTTGTGCCTGTTGTCTGGCTGGCTACAGTAGTAGAGAATAGCTGTGATTAGTGATCAGAGCAACCTAATGGAAAGAGACCCTAACTAGTGGGATCAGTGATCATAGCAGCCTAATGGAAAGAGACCCTAACTCGAGGGATCAGTGATCATAGCAGCCTAATGGAAAGAGACCCCAACCAGTGTGATCGCTGACCATAGCAGCCTCATGGAAAGAGACCCTAACCGTTCTGATGGCTGGCCATAGCAGCCTAATGGAAAGAGACCCTTACGAGTGTGATGGCTGACCATAGCAGCCTAACTAGTGTGATCACTGATCATAACAGCCTGATGGAAAGAGACCCTAACTAGTAGTCATGGGCTTTTAGCAGCAATGACTGTCTGGCAGCTCTGCGACGTTTGTTGCAGAAAATTATCATCGATTCCTGATCATCATGCATTTTCATCCATCATCATCATCCATGGATCATCATTGTCATTACTGGAGGTAACTTTCACTTCTTCTTTTTCTTCTTCTTAACTTAATCACTCTCGAGTTCTTCTTCAAACTCTCGACTCCCATAGGCAGGAAACTCTGGCTCTAGCTCTTCTTAACTTTTGCAATATCACAAAGTAGGGAAAGTAGGCTAGTGCTGGCGCTGCTGCTTCTTTTTTATGCTGCCTCTCATGTCTGCGTAACTTCTGTTGTCCTGGAGCTGTCAGAAGTCATTGCTGAGTTGTGGGCCGGCTGGATGGCCGGGAAGGAGAGTGAGGTGGGGGAGGTGAGAAGCGGAGCAGGAAAGTTGTGCAATATTATAGCATTATTTCTGCTGCACTGGGGTACACACATGTCTCTCTCTCACACACACACGGAGACAACACAAGCATGAGCAGCCCGCAGAAGCAGCAGGTGCAGCAGCCACACAGTTGTTAAGTTACAGGAGCAGGCAGCAAGCAAGCAAAGCAAGAAGGTGGGGGTGCAACAGCCAGCAAGTAAGCATAGCAGCAAAGTGCAGACTGGAGACGCCACCACAGTGAGAACCAGCACCCACCAGGATGGATGATGGTTAAGTGGTTAGGAAACAATTTTCTGTTGGATTCCAGTTCCCCTTGCTAACCATAGTGGTTAACTCAGGTGCTTTTTCCCTTATCCCTAGTAGTGCTAGTAACAACCCACCTATTAGACTGGCCAACACTGGTGTGAACTGTGAACCATCTAATTGCCTAGTACCTAGTTGCCTACTTTTAAAAACCTTATGTACCTATATGTAGGACCTACTTCTTACAGAGTGGGTTGCCAAGGTGAAACCAGATGTTAACTCAGTTGAGGTTCATCCATAACCGAGTCATAGCCAGCATCTGGTGGATGTTAACTGGTGGGTGCTGGTTCACTCCGGCCGAGCTTGGCGTGTTACAAAAGACATCATCAGGTTGGGGGTGTGGAGTGTGGACATGAGCTGGCTAAACAAGGGGATTTGTGTAATGGACCTCTGGTCCATTACTAATTCCCAAATCCCAACAACTCCAAACCCCCATTTATAGATATCATTTACACACACACACACACACACCCCACCACCACCATCCAATACTCTCTCTGCAACAGCAACAAACAGCAGATCCTGACAATACCAACAAAAGTAGTGCAACATACAGTAATACTAGGTAACTTAAAACTCCTCTTCTCTACCAGTTACCATCCCATCTCTCCATCCCTCTCTCTCCAGCTTTTCTCTACATGTTTATTGGCCCTGGCTTGTAAGGCAGGGATATTGTGTTGAGAATCATTATAGAGTATTATTATAGTAGCTTCTTCAAGGGATTTTTTTGGTCCCTAGAAACTAGATTATTTACCACTACATCAAGTGTAAGGTAAAGCCAAGGGCCATGGGCTTTACTGAGCTGAAAGATCTGCTCCCACATATATTTTCTTTTATCCCATGATACTTGGTGGGTATCATAGCAAAAAACCCAAATACATTAATTGGTGGGGGGTAGGGAGAGAGGCATTTTAAGAACTTGGAAATTTTTTTCTCGTTTTTCATTTCGTTTTTTCAAGACACCCTGCAAGCAATGGAGGAAAAAATACATTCGGTAACATGCCTTTCAATTAAATTAAAAAGAATTGGAACAGGTCTTTTAGGTGTTTGGAGAAAAAGTTAGTGTATGTGAAAGACACCTTATATATTAGTATGTATTATTCCTATAGAGAAGACAATGGATCTTACACCCACCAATCTCTCTCCCTAAGTGGGAGGGATCTTACACCTACTGATCTCTCTCTCTCTCTTACCTCCTTGTGATCTACTACCCATGTTTAGGCTTATGATGAGGTTTACCTTGTGCATTATGGTGGGTAAGGCCCACTCATTGGGGATACACTCAAGAGTGAGGCTAGACAAACAAAAAGTTTGGCAGGGTTACATCAAGAGGGTAGATTGAAGTGTGGTGAGTACTAGAGATGGGACCCTTGGTGGCCAATTCTGCAAGGCAAATGGTGGTTAGGCAAGTCCAGCAGGGCAATCTGGTGGCTGCAAGTCTGGTAGAATCTGCCACTATAGACCCGTTCTGGGATGTAAATAGCAGGGGAACCTTCAAAGTCAAGGGAATTCCCTCAATGGGATGGAACCAGTGTTGGCCGGTTATTGAGTTTTTGACCCGGTTATTGATAACCTACTTGTCGGTTCTTGATTTTTTTTTGATAGCTGGTTAATAACCTAACCAGCTGAAATTGCTTTGAATTTTCTTAAGAACCTACCTGTATAACCTGGATACTACCATCCAGGTAGGTTATCAATCTTAAAATGTTAAGCATGTTAATGATATAAAACAGAAACACAGAAATAAAATCAAAATATACATAAAAAAAGAATTATAAAAAACCTTATATATGCAGCTAATAACTGATAGGCAACAATTATCAATCAGTTATTTGATAACTTACCTTTATGCATAATTGAGAATTATTACTCAAAGAATATTGACAGCACCCCAAAAATTTGATATTGATGTTGATAACCTAACCGGCATCCAAATTTCCTTTTCATAAAAACCTACGCAGGGATTATGAAAAAAATCAACAACTGGGCCAACGCTGGATGAAACCCTCCAGCTCCTAATTTGATCTAGAGATCAAGTCACCAGGATGACCAAATTGGCCCCAATCTATGTACATATTGGGTAAGGCTTGCCCCTATTGAGTTTGTTATTGTTGTAAGCTCCCTATATTGAATTGGGAAGTAATATTTACCAGATATATGCTTTCCTTCGATACAACAAGGAATCTTACAACAGTAAGCCCCAAAATGATGAGTTTCTAGCAGCTCCACCAGCAGCAGTATAATTGCATGTAACTTATAATTTGGATGAAGTTCATGTTAAAAAATATTTGGAAATTGAGTTTGGACTTGTACAAGAGAAACATGTCATAGTGCTCTTCCAAAGGGGAAATATGATGACTTTGATTGATCAATCACAATGATCAGAATTCTGCCCCATACTTGCCCTAAGAACAACAGCAAAAGAGCAATAATTTTTTATGTATCTACAAACAAAAAAGAGATATATGCCTATGGTTCTTGATTTTCTATCTGATCTTAAGAATGTGTTTTTCTTAGGCTCTGCATGTCTAGATTCTACTGTGATCCTAATGCAGTACTAATTAATACTTTGTTAACTTTTTACTTCGTTTTATAAAAAATTATTGTGCATAAGTGTTGGCTATAAACAAGATACGAAAGGTTTAAAAGACCCATCTTTTTTTTTTTTCTGGACTGCCTTCTGGATCCTGAATCCATATATAGGAACTTTGATGATTCCTATTATTTAATTTTTTTTGGGTTTAATACATTTTATAATAGAGTGTGTACATTGTAACTATTTTCTGTGAATAAATTGTGAGTCCAAGTTTTTCTGGCCTTGTAGGCAGGAGGACTTTGTGAATTGTGAATTTTGTTTGTTGTTTTCTTCCTCTTCTTTCATTTCTTAATATGGCTGTGTGGGTGTCAGAATGGAGAATTATTTCTCCATCACAGAAATCATAGAAGGGAAGGGAAGAAAACGCCATCTCAACTGAGTTAGAACGCTCACAAATTGCGGTGGACAGATCCATGCAAGTAGCTGACATCTAATTCTCAAAATGGCTTCCTTTGATTCAAGTGCTAAAGGCATAGTTAAGGCGATCACATATCATAGCAATGTTATGTCTGTAAAGTTCAAATAACTTGGAGCAAATGCAGGTTTTGGGATAACACTGGCTGTGTAGGAGATGTACAACCCATGACCCAAAGTTTTACGCAAAAAAAATCTGGCCTCAAACAAGTGTTTCCTCTGAAACTCGGGCCCAAACAGGCTACAGTTACCTCCGTCTCTGTGAAGCTCAATATTGTCAGATGCAGGTGCAGAGGTGCATTCTCCCCCCCCCCCCCCCCCCCCCCACAAGGTCTCTACCCTTCTTGATGAAGTTGTGAACTAGGTAAAAGGTGATGCATATTTTTGCAGCTCAAGTGAGGTGAGCTCAAGTCACCTCAAAGAGACTTCTAAAAACTTTGTTTCAAAGCAACCTCCAACCCAAATTCTCATGCTAGTTCTTTGTGGTCCTATGACATCAAGAAAGATGCCAAGTGCAGGGGGACAAAATAAGTCTGGATGAGAAAGGCAAAATTTGGTAATTAAAAACAAAAAAGAAACCCTGCTGCTTAGGACACCAAGGGGGACCTTTGGACATTTCGTGATGTCTGTTCTAGCAACCATGTTCCTTACTTAATTTTCCTTAGATTTTCCATCAAAGCCTTTGATAGAAATTCCTTACTGCCTTAACTAGTGGGAGCCCATCTCCTTGAGTGCACAACACTGTTCCCAAATGTTGTTGCCGGTGCTCCTACCATCCCCAACATCCTTCCCAACACCCACTGTTGCCCAAAAACAAACTCTTTTTCCAGCATTTCTTGGTGCCCCTACTATTCTCACAGCTTGTTTCATGTCATTCCCATTGTCGATATACATCCCCCATGTCCTTCCCAATGCCCCCATCGTTCCCCACTGTCCCTTGTCACCGTTCTTGCTGTTCCTATTGTTCTGTTGCCATTCCTGTTGCCTCATCACTATTCATGTCCTCTTGTCACCATACCTTTCTTTCTCTTTGTCTCATCGCCTTGTCACCATTCTCATTGTGTCCATTGCTATGTCAGCATTCTCAGTGTGCCCATGGCTATTTTTGTCATCTCATTGTCATTCTCATCATCTTGTCATCAATCTTGCCATCTTGACATTTTATTGTCCTTGTGAAAACCAAACTAGGACAACTCCAAACCACAATGTCCCATTCCAATCAAGGTTTGGGACATGTAGCTTGTTTTGGAATGGCCCATGGACATCCATCAAATGTGTGCCACAAGGGGAGAGACTTTTTTGGTAACTCTAGTAAAGAATGATGAGATAACAAAGCTAGATTGAGTTCATGTGGGACCATGTACATGCTTACAAACACTTGGATCCAAAGTTTCCCTGACCAAACAAAAAAAGGATTTGTCACATGACAAGCATGTATATTCCTAATATGACACTCCCAGTGACCAAGTTAGGTTTGCATTATTAAAAAAACAAATCAGGTCAACATGTCGTTCCTGAGTACTACTTGAAACCTTATGTAATTTTAGACATGTGATTGTAAGAAAGTTTGAAAACAAAAGCAGCAACTCCAAATAAAAGCTAAGCTCATCAGAGTGCCAGAACTCTTGAGTAAGCTCATAAACAAGTAATAGAATCAAAGAACCACCAGAACCTGTGGTTTTCATGAAAGAACCAATGGTTTTAGGGTTGGTTACTTGACTTTTTTTTCTTTTTCTTTTCCCTCAAATGTTTGAGAAAGCAATGGTTATATACCCGAATCAGTTATTTTGATTGTTTGAGAATTGCAATTATGAATCCTAAAGAACCAGCCTGATAACCATGGGAGGTCTGTTTGCATTTCTGATAATCATCCAATACTGGTAATTATCATCCATCTACCGTGTGAGCTACTCAGTTTTCCAAGAATACTTTCAAGTTCCCGATGGTGGTGTGTTTTATACTAGTTCAAAAGGCACCTTGTAAAACAAATATCTAGAACGTGATGAACAGCATTATTCATCTGGTGAGTGAGACAAAAACTGTGCTGTAGAAGTTTGTGTAAGTTAGGGTTGCTGAATGGCTGTTGTCCAAAACTTGGTGCCACAAAAAATGGATGGAATTAATTGGGTGTTCTCCAAAAGTTCACACACACAAAAGAAAAAAAACCCATTCTTTTGGGCCATGAGTCTTCTTCAGACATTCTACACATGATAGATATCTGTTATGGTGGCCACAGTGAACCAGCACCCACCAAGTGCACTGTGAAGGATGAATGGTAGGTGGTCAGGAAACAGTTTTTCTGTTGGGTTTCAGTTCAATAGCTAACCATGGTGGTTAGCTCAGTTGCTCTTTTTTTTTCGACCTACCTACTCACAACTCACAAGCAGGTTGTTAGTAAGTAGGCAATAAAAAACAGCCATTACATAGGGATAAACCATCTACTTACCTAATAATCACCTATTTTCTTATCTACCTACCTATGTATGAGACCTATCTCCTACAGAATTGGTTACCAAGGTGAAACTCAATATTAAGTTGAGGTTCATCCACAACTGAGTACTAATGGGCATCCAGTAGATGGTGCGCTGGTGGTTAAATATGGTTACAAGTAGCATAAAGGTCCCTTTTCATTGTACAAAACACATGTTGCTGCTGCATCAAGCAAGCAAAGCTCTTTGGCTCCATTACCTACCTACCTACCTACCTACCTACCAAGCCTTAAGCATCAAGGAAGCAAAGCTCTTTGGCTCCATTGCCTACCTACCTACCAAGCCTTACTCTCACATTGAGATTACCTGATCAGGACGATAGGTTAAAAGAAAACCACCCCCTTCCTTCCCACCACCCAACAATTGCATTGTATACCCCTGTAGTCCTACCAAAGTGCACTGATGCCAAAGTGCCTGCACAGAAAAAAACAAAAGTGAAGCTGGCAAATTGCACGCAAAAACATGGCATTCGAAGATTCATGGTATTTAGGTTTCCCAAAGCAAAAGATTTTCAGCACCGTATTTTGGCCAGAAATGTGAACCAGCACCCACCAGCTCACCATGCAGGAGGAATGGATGTATGGATGGATGGATGGATGGATGAATGATGTGTGAACAGGAAACCACTTTTTCATTGTATTCTTTGTCCCATTAACTAACCACAGTGGTTACTTATGTAACTAACCAGCCACTGGCACATCCATCTACTGTCCAAGTAACCACCAAGTGCCTTGAACCACCTCTACCCTATTGGAGTTTCCAATAACCCAACAACACCCTCTAATAAAAGTAAGTCCAATGGGGTGTGTTTAAGCCTTAAAACAACCTTTCCTAGGCTTTAGGGCCTCCTCAGAGGTGGATATAATCAGCATTAGGTACTGAGTTTCTAATGAAGGGTTTGAGTGTCCATGAAGAATGCATTGATTGTATTCAGGGTTGAGGCTCCAAGAGGAAGAATGTATTGATTGTATAAAGGAGAGATGAATGCTTTTGACTACTTGAATATTGTGTTTGATATTGTTTATTGTAGAGACTAGAGACTGGAGAGCTTGACTAGGCTGAAAATAGTCTTTGGAGGAGTACCTTGCAGCAGGGTTTGTTTTAAGGATTTTGTGATGTAGGCGAAGTGGCAATCATTGACAAAAATAATTTAGCCAAATTTGGCTATATACTAGATATGAAAGTAGAAAAGAAAAATCCTTCTATATTCTTGGCTACCTACTTGAACTAAAATCTGAAGATTTGGAAAAAAAATTGTCTGAAATCTGGCAAATTTGGGCCATTTTTTCCATGAATAATCCTTTGTATTAGTTTAAATCATATTTTTAAGGATGAAATGTGAAGGAAATTTGCCAATTGAAGAAATGCTGCCTCGCAAGTTTCCTAAAAATGTTTTCGAAATTTCCGACAGGTGGATTTTACTTAGACAGTTTTGGTGCATTTATCACAATATTGCAAATGTTGGAGTTCAAAGCCGCTTGGCGACACCAAAATAAAAAAGAATAATTAATGTTGCGACTTCCACAAAGGATTTCTTGAGAAAAAAAATCCTTCCAACTTTGCAATAGCGAGAGATTTACAAAATGAAAATATGAAATATATGTACATGGCTTACATACTGTGAAGTTGTATGGTGATGCACATACACACACATAGGAGTCAAACATTCATAAAGCCACAAGAAAACATCAAAACTTGTCACAAGACACATACATAGACAAACACAAATACACAAACATGTAGACACACCCGCACATTCCAAGTCTCAAACATAGACACACACAAAGACATGCAATGTGATGCCCTAAATTTCAGGGAGACATACATAGTCAAATAAACACACAATGCACGCAAAATAGACTTATGCACACACATATACAACCAAAAGACAACAATTCCTTAGTGAAATCTAACTATATAAGTGCGAAAACCACCCAACTTAGTGGCCAAAAGATGCATCATTGAGAATGAGATTTGTGAGTACCATAATTATTGTCATCAAAATATAATCCAATGATTGTATAGATTTCTATGCCTTGCAATTATTAATGCATACATCATATAAAAAGGCATTCAATCTATAATTTTTTTGAAAATACATCCAAAAATGGTGTGCAAGTGTTCATTTTTGGCAATTTTTCAATTTCATGAAAAACAAGATGAAAAAGGTATGTTAATGATCTTCCCTTAATCCCAATACTTGCATTGTTGCAATTTTCACTTGTTTGCAAAACTTGAGGAATGAATGCTTTAGGATGTAATAAGCTTTCAAAATGTCCCAAAGTAGAATAAAAGGATTAATGTGAAAAGAAACCTCCATCATACTAACAACATTGAATTTTTGATATGTTAGATTACATATCTAAAGCACTTGACGACACAATGGTTGGGTAAATTTTGGCTACTTCTATTTCTATAGGTATGCCTACTTATGAAGCTTTGATAGGTTCTAGGTCTCACTTGCAAATAGTGACATGATTTGATAAGCATCAAATGATGATTGAAGTCCTCTTCAACATCAACCTCAACTCAATAGTGTGCATTTAATAAATCCCCATATCATCCATTGCATAAGATGTAGGAAATCTTGCAATCAATTCCTAAGTAATAAACTTAACTACAACTACAAGCATCATATTAACAATCACAAAAATGTTAAGTTGTCAATAGTCACAAACATTAGTTTAGCGAGACTTTCCAAAATTTAATGGACTTCGTAATTTTTTCTAAGATTTCTAAATTGCATCCACCACAATAAATGATATCAACATCTTTTGATGTAGGTCTTGACTTGGATTTTGGAGGGTTTGTATGTGGGTGAACATTTTGTAATCAAAGATAATAATATTTTATAATTCAATAATCATGTCTATTTGAACATTTTCAATGGACTCATATGGGACTTGTAAGGAGTTTTGTATTTGTCAAAAATGAACCATTATATAAGACATGTGAACTTCACCTATTACATGTTTATATAGTTTTGCACTCATCTTTTGATGCCCCAAATTTTAAGAAGATTAACATTTGATAAATCCCTTAGCCTACCAAAATCCCCATTACCCTTCCTTTGTCTCCATCAAGGGCATTGGGGATGTTAAATTTATAAATTAAAAAATTTGGGTCGTTTTAGGTTGTAAGGCAACAAGAGTGAAAAAAACAAATGATTGACATGTACATGTTGCTTTTGCATCTTTCACCAAACACAAAAAATCTCCAACTCACTTGCACCATTTTGTTAGCAATGTTTAAGGACATACTTCAAATTTTGTAAAATTCAAAAAGTAAAACCACAAATGTTGATTACCTAACTTGTTTTAGGTCCAATAGACTTATCTTGCATTTCAAATGATAATGTCCTAAAATTCTTTGAAGAGATTCAACATATATATACTACCTGGATCTAAATTTTAAAAGTACAAGATTCCTTGGTAGATTTTAATAGTTGAAACATAATCACAAAGAAATTGATCAAAGAAATTTTGTGCAAATTTGATCAAAACATGGATTGATTCCAACATGGGTAATGAAAACAAAGAGAAATAACCAAGTTTACATCAACAATTTTTTTTTTTTTTGGCTCATACATGAGGAATTGTTTGTCTTTGGTCAATTTTTCCATGAATGACTTGCACACGGACATCACTCTTTTTGTTAAATTAAGCATGTTGATTTAACATGTTTTGAAATTACGTAAAATTTTGTTCCCCTTTACCTTCATCAAATATGTTGATTTCATAAATTCAATGTGTTGTTTAGAACTGTGATAAAAAAACAAATAAATGTTTTTGGAAAAATTCTTCTATATGTTTAACAACATAATTTGCATAATTAAATTTGTATGATGTGCCATACAAATAATACCTTTTATATGGGGAACAAATTTATTTTTGATTTGATGAGTAACACCAATCTGCACACCTTGGGATTAGGGAAATATTAACACCATCATCCCCAAAAGGATAAAAACATGTGTTTTTTTAGAGCATCCATAAAAACCTTCATTAGATTATTTATGTGGTTTCTCTCCTAGTAATTAAAAAAAATTAATGAAATCAAAATAGGTAGCCAACAAAAATCTTAAACGCGTAACCATTAATTAAAACCCAAAATTGATTATTAATCATCGTGACCTCATCACAAAATAATGCATGATATTTGAACTAACAATTGCATTTTCTAATTTCCTAGTTATTTGATTATGCATACATTTAGCCATCACCCAATCAAAACAATCATGCCAAAAATCATTCCAATAGGATGGGGGGCATTTAAGAAAAAGAAAAGAGGTTTTGTACTTTCAAAGTCTAACATCAACTTTGTTGGCACAACAAATGCATGATTGTGACAAATTGTTGCCTCTTTCTTGTGCAACATTTTTGAGTCCTCCTTGAACTTGTTCAACAACATTGATCCAAATGTGCAAAAAATATGTGACCTAATTTTACATATGGTTGCACTTGTTATTAATATATCATTCCCTTGCCTTCTTGCTCAAATGTAACATGTCACGAATGTTGGATTCATGATTAATAATCAACAAATCTTTACCAAGCTTTTTTTTTGGGCAAAAAAAAAAGTTAGATAGCTTGAATATAAATATTCCAAAATATCAAAGTAATTGATAAGTACATTGTATGTCTCCTTAAGTTTTTTATCATGTTATTGAAATATTTGAATGGTTTAAACTAATATTGTTGCATTGGTTATGTGGATTTTTTTTTCCAGCCTCAAATAAAGCAACCTAGTTCGCCTTTCCTAGATGTTTATGAAAAGTGTTACATTTTGGCCTTAAAAGTACATCCCTCCCATTAGTAAGAAACAAATAATGCATTTTACTTGATGCATTTCTCCATATTCAATTTTCAGCATTTTGGCCAACAAAAAATGAATGGCCCCAAGCTTAACATCTTTAAACTTTGGTGATGTATTTATTTATTTTTGCAACTTTTAAGATGGAGTTGCATATATTTTCTTGTTTGCAAGCACACAATTTATGTCACATTTAGGGTAAGGGCAATGTGGGTGGGTAATCCACAAGGATAAACTGAACAAAAAACAAGATTGTTGCATTTGGAGTCCAAAATGCAATTCATCTTACTACCACCTTAACTCACTTTGAAAGATTCATTTGCCTACACTTTAGAGGGGATATAAAAGGAGAGTGTTTAACAACATTTTTGCTTTATGTGAAGTAATGTTGCAATACAATGTTCTCTTGCATTTTGGTGTCATGTTGTTCAATGTTGAAAGAAATCAACACCTTGACCATATAAAAACACACGATATCACAAAATGACATTTATTCACACCAAATTTAACTAAAAGACAAAATGCTACCTCAAACACATTCAATGAAAAAATGTAATTCAACATTCACTGTAACACATGACATTTATCTTTCAACCCAACAAGTTTGATAATTAATAGAAAATCATGATTTGCGATTGCATTGAAGACAATTGGAGAAGCGCGAAACTCCTTGCAATACTTGGCACCCATGACCCAAAAAGATTTTGACACAAGTTAATTATAACAAAAAAACATGCTACAACTTTCAAGAAATGTGACCTTGAGCTTGATAAGCAAGCAAGTGGAAAACATTAAGAAGGAATGACATATCTTTTTGAATTTCAAACTTGGTAAAATGTGCTTAGAACTTGGAAGTTGCAATGGCATATAATTCATGAATCAAAATTGTAGTATGTAGTGTGTATTTAATTTTCCAATATTAAAGTTAGGCACCACTACCAAATGTTATGTTCTACACACCTTCAAATTATAATTTACATTAACTTGTAATAGTACAATTTTGAAACAATAGCTATGAATTAAAAAAAATTGTTGCATTATTTAGTGGAACACTTATTGTTCATTGTGGCAAGTGGCTTCAAGCAATCAAAGTTAAAAGTGGTGATGAAAGTGTGTTCATAGTTGTGATGGGTTGGCAAAGGTGATAGTCCATTCACCAATTGTTGGCAATGAACCTAAATCAAGCAACTATAATCATCGCAAGGTGGTGATAAGAACTACATGGCCAATAGGCCAATACATGGCAACAAAAGGTGAAATTAAGTTAAACTATGCTCCACCAGTGTGGCAATCTATTTTATTTCAAACAATAGGTAATTGTCATAGTTGAAATGTCAAACGTAGCCTAGTGAAAAGGTTTTTGGTCTCAATTGTAATGTTTGTGGTATTGTGGATGATAAATGGTTTGAAATATTTGGTGCACTTTTTTTTATTAGACACATTCAATGTAATTAATATTGCTATCTTACACATTATTATTTTTGAAGTCAAGCTAAAATTATGTGAATTGAACTTAATCTACGTAGTAAAAATAGCACTTGTTTTAGTCACGCACGAGTCTTTTCCACATGTATGTGGTATAATTATTCATGGGATGAATTAGTTGTGAATTATGTGCATAGTAATGCAATTTGTATGTGGATTTTGAATCATAAAACAAGAAACAAATTCCTCATTCAAAATATAGCTCTTGTAGTTTGCTCATGTTTAATTTGTTAACCACCTCAGATGTAGTGGGCTAAAATTCACTTTGAAGATCATGTTGATATGATAGAAGTTCACATGAATGGAAACCTTGATGGAAATTGGATAATATTTGCATCATTTGATTTTGCCTTTCAAGAAGCAACCATTTTGTAGATAAATTAGTTTTTTTTTTTTTTTTTGGGGGTAAAATCTAAATAACTAAACTCTCGCATTGTAATAGCCATGTTCGCAGATTAATGAATTTAGACTCATGAATGGGTGTAGCTGAAAACTTCTTTTTAGAAATCAGAAAGATACATACATTGTGGAAACAATATTATAGAAAGAGGAATGCAAAAGGATATTACAGAGAGTCTACCTACTTGATAACATAAATAACATGTGAGAATTCCTTTTGCTTGAAAGGATCACATACATTTCCAAGGCCCTTTTGATGAATAATTTTCTAAGCTCAACATCATAGAGTTTGAGATTTTATTGCAAAAGCTAAGGTATCACCCCATGAAGATGCATTGCCTTTCTTCATTGCATTTGCAATGGTAGGATGCATGATAATTTATCCTGTAGTACCTTGACAATTTGAACACTACTTCTATTGTTTATAGAAATGTTGAAATTAAAATAATCACATTGGTCAAAAGGTCAAAATTTTTGAAGGAAAATAGAGAATCTTTAGGAATAGGCAAGTATATTCTTTACTTTAACCTTCAAAATTAATTAATTATTTGACAAACATGTGTTGAAACTGGCCCTGTACCAGGGTAGTGGCTTTGCTTGTCCACAAGTATAAGAAGTTTCTTTGGGAAAATTGCCAATCCCTATATACTAGGCAGATTGGTGAATCTCATTATAACACATTTGTCCCTTTTCCCAAGAGATGAATTGAAGTTGATTGTGATTTTTTGGGGGAAAAAAATAAGAACACTTGAGCAGTACACATATCTGCTTTGAGTGTTCTCATTCTTTTGGAAAATCAGCGCATGCTAATAAACACATGCAATGCATTAAACGCAGTTCAGTCTGTAGGGAGAAGGGGGCATGTAAGAAAACTCTTCTTCAATTTACACCATAGCCGCCCAGGACAAACAAATCCCCAAGTTCATTATTGTTTCTTCTGACTTCTACTAGTACCCACAACCCCAAGCGAAAACAAACTACACAATTGATGTGGTGGAACCCTATATGTGAGTATGAGGAGGAGGTTGCAAGGTTTTAAATGCATGCCTAAATGTTCAGGTTTGTGCACTCATCTCTACAATTAGTGAAGTGCAAAGCTCCTTGCAATTTGCATGTAATTTTATCATGGGCCACATGCAAAAGACGTGTAACATTTAGATACTAATTCACTAAGACAACTCTTGAAAGCCATTTCGAGAAAATTCAAGGCATCAATTCCCCTATTCTCATTGACCACAAATGCTTGTTTCACACCTATGAACAAATCCCATGAGGCTATTGCAACACTTAAGTATGAGTTTCTTGAAGAGAACTCAAAAGAATTCAAGGTTCACAATCTAACAATCTCATTGGCCAAGTTCGCTTTGGAGTTGTTGTTTGTACTCTCAAAAGCTTTTAAACCTTTGTTGTGTTCGGTACAGCCTGCCAAGGTAATTACACACAGTGGGCTTACCAGAAAAAGGTTATTGCCCAAAGGTGGTAGCTGAAGGGACTTGCCAAATTCTAATAACACACCCAATCTGAGGGCCTTACTGAGTGTAATGACCATGTCAACTCATACTCATCACACAAAGAAAAATTGAGAAGCCCTTATGAAAATGTAAGAGCCCAACTAGAAATAAGATGACCTCCAATGTCACGAGGGAAGATTACAGATTTAAGGCACCCTCCAACTAGAGTGGGAAATCTCTGCCATGCAAACATTACATGTGTTTGAATCAATCAACATTTCCAAAATTTGAAAATGTTCAAACTTTTGTTTCTCCACTTTTTTAATCTATTTTACATATGTATGAAGAGCTCAGGGAATGAGGGATAGTATATTACCATATATAAAATGCAACAGAGCCCGGCCAGATTATTAAATAACTTGGAGAAAAATTGTCTATGGCTTCTTGAACTATTGGATAATTTGTAGAAAGTGTTACTCCCCCTTCTGGAGGAAGTGAAATCTATTCTACTAATTAGATGCAGAGCTTCCGTGGACCAGGTCTTTCTTACCTTTAGCATACTGGCTACAGGTTGTAGCAGGCCATCTACCTCGTTGAGGCACATGAGAGCCATCAGAAGGCCTGTTTCAGCTTATATAGTCAGGTGAAAGGTGAATGAATAGGGGTTTTCCGCTGGTATCCAGTATTTAATATACCAGTCCGGGAACTTGATACTTACTAAATTTCTCATACCAGCCTAGTCCAGCTTCTATTGGGTCAAAGACTGATTTTTGGCTGGTATGAGGTAAGTATATTTCTGATATTGAAATTTGAAACTGATATAAAACTGGTACAAGGCTGGTATTACCTCAGATCCCTATCAGGCTCGTACTCAGACAAGGCTGGTATAGCCTCAAGACATACAAACCTGATACTCGTGCATATACCAGACACAGGCCCATATACTAGAGCAATACTTGTGGATACAAGATACAGTGGAGGTTGTTATTTACCTCTAAGCTATTATTAGAGTATATGGTACTGGTATGAGTACTGGTACTGAAGAGCATACTAGTCGGGTACAACCTGAGAGATACCAAACTTATACTAGGACCAGTCTGGAATGGGGACGTGAGGTAATACCAGGTGTATACCTCCCTTATACCAGTACCAATACCAGGCTAATATCTGCCATATACCAGCCAACAATCAGCCTTGGACCCAGACTGTTATGAAAGTTTTTAAAGAACACCCAACACCAGTACCTGCCAGGTAGGAAAAAAAGAAAGAAAAAAGAAAACAGAAAACCCATACCCGGACCAGTCTGGTATGCTCAAAAGTTGATACCAGTTCAAAACTGGTAGCGACTGTGCTCACGCCAATAATGAATGCCATATCATCACACTGTGTGGAAACCTTGACTATGTGTAACGAATGGTGGAGGTAATGATAATTTAACTTGTGCAAACATGTGGGGGACATCATCACGGGCTAGTTGTAGTCTGACTTATACTTGGCCTTGTAATGCTACAAGTTTTGGAGACTTGTATCATCATCATGTCAGGATAATGATCAAGTGGACAAATTTTTTTCCTGGATTCATCATGTCAGTATGTTGATGATAATCAAGTCCATTGAACACTTTACAACAACATACTCTTAATACTACCTGAGTTTTTCTCACAACATCCAGCGCCATGAATTTAGCAAGAAAGCTGCTGTAATGTAATGCAAAATAGTAGCTGTGATCAACATGGTTGGCAACTTGGGCCTTTTGAAGATGCCGTGCAGCTGAGAAGCACATGATGACTGCATCTTCTTATTCAAAATAAACAGCACTTTTTGATTCTTACCCCACTTGTCAGATACTCCCCCATTATTATTTTTTGAGGAGATGATCAAGAATTCATACATTCGAAAGATCCAAGTAAGGTTCCACTAATTAATGAATCAAAACTGGAGCTTGCAGATCAATAACACGGTTAATGTTTTCCTCTGAAGCATCCAAATATTCACTGCTTTTGTGGTTTTCCTTTTCTTCATTAGCCGTAATGTCAGACCATCTTACCACAGATGCTGTAAGAAGCATCAAATCATTCGTAATACTAGTCTTATTGATATACGGCTTAAGTGCACTAAACTGTGACCATTGGATTGTCTATGTTAGTGGTTTTCTTCACGACCACAGGTTTAGGGTTTACGGACTGGTAAGGCAGATTGCAATAGCATATATACATATCATTGATGATTTTTTGGGTGGTCATAGGTTTAGGGTTCTAGGGATCAGTACAGCTGCTATCAATACCTTGTACATACGGATAGTTTTTTCCAATCTGATCTTGTACTACAGCACCTTATCTAGTTTGGCATGCAGATCGATGCCATATAATTATTCTGATTTTTCAAACTTGAGTTCAGCAGTAAGAATGATAATTTATGAAAATTCAAACATAATATTGTGCCAAAATAAGAATATTTTGACAATATGATTGATAATTGCACTTAATGTTCATGAAAAATTCTTATTAATTTTTATTTTTATTGTATGATCTTTTTTTCCTCGTCAATTTTAATGATTTGAAATAACAAGGATTCCACTTTATTCAACAACTTAAGTAAGTCATAATTGATATTAGAGTTGTCCCTAATAAGCATAGGAAGATAAGTGATTGATAAGCTACCTGGTTATTAAATACTCAAAATTTACAAAAAGAAATCAATAAGCATTTGAATACAACCTACATAACTATTTCAATCGCTTATAATTTGGGTATCAACAAACAATTAAATTCCTTACCTTTTGGCATTTTGCGAAAATACTTGTTTAGAAATTCAACATTTAAAAAATAATATCATTAACCCCCAAACCTGAAAAGTTTCAATGAAATTGGCTACTTTTTAAAACTTTCATACTAGCCCATTTGTAGCAACCCTCTTTCAAGATTTATCACATCCCCTGTGCACTGTTTAGTTTCTCCCCCATCACTATTCAGGAACCTGATAAGATGGAGTCTACAGAGTGAGAGACTATTTCACTCTCACCACTTGGGCCAATCATTGTATTTAGCCAATGAGAAACAATCATTTCCTGCTACTAGCCCTGTAAGGGGGCCCTTCTAAAATGTGCACTTTTCCAGGCCCCCAACAGTTTCAAAGTGTTTTTCTGCAAATCTTCATGGAAAAAGTATGGTATAGGGGCATGTTAGTGCTGTTGTTGGGCATACTCTAAGGTCCTTAAAGCAACACCACTCTGCAAATTGAAATTGAATGTAGAAACGTCAAAACATGGCCTGTTTGGTGAAGCAAAATGGTTTTGGCACAGCATTTTTGCATTGTTAGCTGAGACTGGTGAAAGGCAGGTCAGAGCCTAACACCTTCTGTCGATTGGCTAGATAGTTTGATTGACAGGTGGGTTGCTAAGTAGTCTCCCATCCATATGCAGTCCCAGTTTATGTAAATAACTAAATTTGGATGTGAGAAATATTTTTGCAGGGTGCATACTGAGCATTGTTGGAGATTGTCTTCTACCAGTATTGATACAGTGCTGATACCAGGCGTAGGCCTATAGGTAATACAAGAGCAACACTAGTTCTTTTCAGAACCACAGGTTTAGGGTTTAAGGACTGGTGAAGCCTGCATCAATATCTTGTGCAGCTGATATGTGGGTATTGTATACAACTGATTCTCAATCTAGAGAGTTATGGACCTGGTTGTCTCACTGACTGTGATGAATTGGCTCATATTTATGGTTCTGATTGCACAACCTGGCAGCTGCTTTCTCAATTTGTAGCTTTTATATTGATTTTTCCCATCCATGAGGAATCTCCAAAAGCACTTACTTCTTATAATCTCAAAACTTTCTAACGCTAATAAATGCATTCCAGTACTAGCTAGGATGTTAATGTGAATAATTGAAAGCCAGTCCAAAAATTTGAACTTTCTTGGGACTGTAAAAGGAGGTGATTTACTACTTTGTATGAGAAAATATTAAGAAAGAAAAAAAGGATGCAGTATTGCATATGACACTAGTTTGAACCCCATGCCTAATGCACAGGTGTGTGTGTATTTGACGGTACATATTACAAAATTACAACTACAAACTACATTTTCAAAACCTCTCTATATACCACATTCTGCATGTATCCATCGGGACCCTGGCCGCTGAAAATCTTGATGTTTGCACTGCTTGTGACCCATGAGATAGCAACATACAGCTGACCATGGGAAAAGACCAGAGACAGCAAATATATGTTGGGTTTGTTGCTGATATTGATATAAAAATCTTGGGGGTGCACCCCCCCCCCCCCCCCCGGGGCTGGGCATGCCTTTCCTAGACAGTGACACATGCGCCGAGGGCAGGGGTTATTTATTTCTGCCAGGGTGTTCTTCCCTGTATGACGTCCAGTTTTGTTTGAATGAAACTCTACAATAAAATGGCACAACTAAATTTTTTTTCCATGTTTTTTTATGAATGTCAATTTGCCAATTTTGGGTAGCAAGATTATCTTGGTGTACAGTAGTACAAAGATAATGTGTTTGGAGGGTTTCTTTATGTCAATTTCATATTCACTTGATATAAATTTGAATGTAAAAAGGAAGCCCAACATTTCAATGCCGTTAGCAAACTACATATCACAAATAAAATGATAATTAAAAACACTATTATGCCAAAATTGTAGATGTCATTTTTGAAAATGCTAAACATATTGTAGGATATTGCCCACTCATGCTAAGGTTGACAAAAGGTTCGCCAAATTAAACACAAAATATTCCTTACCAAAATATAACCACCAAAAGTACCCATGCACCTATGGAAAAATCTAATACCAACGTATAGCTTTTTCATTGTTGCACTTCCATTCCATAGAAAATTGACAAATGATCGGTAGTCTGATTGCAATCGTCAATTGATTAGGTCTTATATATCATTGATATTTCCTAAGATTGTGGGATAACAGCCAAAATTTCTCCCATATATTTTTTGATTATGGTTTTAACCTCCATTAGAACTTTGCCCACTGTAGATGGTCTCCGTGCTATGAATCAGTGATTTTTTTTGGGGGCGAAAAAGGCCAAATGGTGACACAGTTTTCTGAAAACGGAATATTCCATCGAAAATTCCTTGTTTATAAGAAAAAATGCAACAAAAAGCGACAGAAAACTGGCTTTTTGGGAATGGTGTCGCCATATTTATGCCTACTGGCTACAGTTTTCAGAGTTTCTTGAAATAAATTCGCCAGTTCAGTCGAAATCTGCCGGAGGGATGCTCGCCACCCTGGCTTCATCAGGATATTAGAAAAAATAATATTGCTATGAATATCACAACCAAACTTATACCAAACACGATGCCATCCATGGATGGATGACGAGACGAATGGATGGATGGAAAGCTTCACGAAAAACGACCACGACGTCCATTACTATATGTAACAAGTGATTGTTTCTTCCAACAGATTTGGTTGCTTTTTTGGACTAAAAAGTTGGAAAATGTTGGGAAAATTTTGTTTTCCAAGTGAAAGTTTGACTAATTTTGCTGAAGTTTGAGAAAATTTTGCCAACTTTTTTGCTACGAGAAAATAGAAATTAAAATCCTGATGGAAATCTAAGGGGGTTAAAAAAAACCTCAGGGGATGAATTTGCATCCCAGGGCAGAAGTTCAAGCACCAATTAGATTTATATTTAAGGATTTGGCATTGTGATGTTGGGGACGTGAAGTTGGCCAACATGAAGGGTTTCCAGTTGAGCTGCAAAATCAAAATTAGCATTAACTCTGCTACTTTTTCCTTTCTTTTTTTTGGGGGGATTCTAAAAGTAGATTTTGGAAGTTTATTTCATCTAAACTAGTGTGGCCTGTGCCATTGGCCCAAGTGTTACCACGTCATCAAGATCTTTCCAACAACACCAAAGGCACATCCAATTCCTCCGAAATTTTCAGCTACAATTTAATTTAACTTTCAGTGAAGAAATCATTCGATATTCAAGAACTTTTGCACTGCACGTCCAAACGTCATGGATCCAAGCCCATGCACCCCTCCTTGTAGAGAGCTTTCCAAAGACACCAAGAAGTCGATCTGAAGCATCCCAGTTCGGTGGATCTCATAAGTACAACACAAAACAAAACAAACAAACTACCTTGCTTCATAGATAGATTCCTAGTTTCTTGGCTGTGAATCTGTTTATAATGTGCAAGTAATTGGTTTTCAGGTCATCAAAATTTGATCATGTCTCACTGAATCACTTTGAAACAGGAGGCAGAATCGAGTTGATTCAATTGATTTGTGACTTGTGCATTGTCACAGATCGTGTCCTTCACCCGGATCCCATACAATATCTAAGTATTTCAGCTGAGACACAGTTGAAATATCATGCTTCCCAACTTGGAGCACCCATCTGTGTCTCTGACATGCAAAAGAGAGCAATTTGTCTAAACCCCAAGAAACAAGATATAAGTGAGCCCAAGAGAAATTTCTACAAAGACTGAAAGCATATTTTTGCCAAATCACATACTTGGCACACATCAAAAGGGAGAGTGAGAGAGAATACTGGAAGAAGAAAGAGTCCACAAGATATGGCCTGCCATATAAGGCACTCTAATAGGCTACATTGAGGTGTAAAATTATTTCACCACTCCACACAATGCTTGCTAATGAACTGCACATTGATTTGCAATGACATAATCATAGATCTGGGTAATCCGATCAAATATTGGCCAGTTGCTATTGCTGGGCTTTTAGGTTGTGGAACACACCATAAAAGTCCCCAGAAAATGGAAGCCCTGAATCCAACTTGGAGCCCTTGAAAAATAGGAGCAGGCAAATGGGTGATGTAAGATTTTGTGTCCATGAAGCTCACCCATTCTAAGTTCTAACAAACTGTACAGAATTCCTCTGAAGAATTCTCCACTCATTGAGTCATATAAGGTTTGTAATATTCACCTCGACTGAGAAAGTTTGCAGTTCAGAAATTGACTCATGTCTCTTCCTTAAGTGGACATCCTTTAGAGCAGAGGAACAAAACTCCAACGTTAAGCACAATGGGTACTGGTTGAACCAGGGGTATTATAACAATGTTTAGGGAAAAGTGAAGCAATAAAAAAAGACAATCGGACTCCCTTCAATACTCTACTATTCCAGTTTTGAACTTGAGCATTTAGAAGAACATGGTGTAAGTAGAAATGAGAAAGGATTGTTTAGAGGATCTAGATTTAAGCTCTAAGGTTTCTCTGATGGCCACAGAGATCTCATCTATACTGAACTTCCTCTTTTTGGTTGTGAATGTAGGCGAAATGACCTTCTACATGCAGTTTTCTTTCAAAGCTTCTGTGGCCTTTAGTTCATCTTCCTTTGATGGACTTCTTGCATTTTCTAAGTCATTCCACTTTCCCAAAACATGTAGAAAGCCAACAAGAAAGTTGCTTGACAATATGTGTTAAGTTTGAGCCAACATAATCCAGGGGATGTGTTGCTTTGCAGTGAATCATCTTATCATTCTGTTATCTGATAGCATGTTCATTATGTGTTGAGTACAAATGAAGTTGAATCCAATCCAGTAACAAGGAGCAAGATCGAATGGAGGAAGTAAGACATGGCATGGTAGAAATGACTCCAATCAACCAAGAAAATGAGAAATGTGGTGAGGGTGAGGATGAAAAGGGATTTCAAAAAGAGGATGATTTCAAACAAAAGAGCAGTTCTAATATGTTTGCTCTATAGAAATGATGATAGCCAGTGGGAGAGAGCATGAAAGGATTTGCAACTGTTTTATGTAACATCTTAAGGATCTACATGGGTTAGATATTTCAAGAAAGGATTAGTTACATACATTGTTACTAAGTTATCAAACAAGGCTAAAAATGGGACACTGGTTTATAGGGATTTGGAGGATGTCAGATTGTGTGTCATCTTTTGATTGTGGAAAATGGGTTATGTGATGGTGTTCTTAGAGGATGAGGAGCGTGACTATAATTGTGACAGAAAGTTTGGTGTTGATGGACTGGCATGTCATTTTGCTGATGATGGATGGTGATGATGACAATCCAATGAGAGGCGAGTTGTGTCATGGTGATTGCAAGCAAATGTTGCAAATATGGGGCACTCCTGCATCTTGTTATTACTAGTTTTCTTGTGCAATTAAGATGCTATTAATTCTATTGTGTTGTGTTTCTGAGCATGGCAAGAAAAACTTTGACTTGTTCTTTAAACAATTTGTTCATTTGTGGGATTATGATTATGGATGAAGACTGGAAGCAATAATGCAGCTGGTGGTTGTTTGTGAAATGCTAAATAGTTCTTAAGGAGGAAGGTGCTACCATTGATTGACGTTTGAATCTCTTGAGAACCTAAGTGCAAGAGTGTTGAAATTCTGTGTTATGGTTTTTCCTTATGAGGTCTGTGATATTATGCACATAGCTAGTTGGTATCACAATGTACTTTCTATCTTTGTTGTCTTCCTTTGTGCTTGGATATAGGGTGTAAGGAATATTACATCATGTATTACGTTCTAATCCTCTCAAGTTAATTATCAAAAGAAGATTTATGCATCTAGTTGATAGTTTCTATGTTAGTTTGGAAGATTAGGAGACAGAGATGGCAGTGTGATGGTTGTGAAGTTGTTGATTTAACATTTGTGGGATTGATGATCTTGCAATGTTGAAAAGTATGTAATTTGAGGAGAATGATGTCTCATGCTTGTGGGAAGATTTTTGAGAGAAGTCAAGAGTGCATATTGAAAATAACAGAAAATCTTAGTTGTTGGGAACTATTTTTGTGGTGATTATGAGAGGACAAGTGTTAGGTGGCTAGATTCTAAGAAATATTTGGTAGGAACTTGAGTGTTAGTTGATCAGTACATTCCATTAGTGTGTGAGTGACTGGAAGAGGCCTGGAAATGGACAAATGTGGGGATGGCACATAACAATCTCTATGCATGGAATAGAGGTGATTTTTTCTACAAAAGAGGCGGGGTTATGAATTTGTGGGGATATTAAAATAATCAAGAAGCATGCAATTTCTACACGTTTAGAATGATGAAACTAATAGAATTCATTTGGCAAACTGTTTTGAACATGTGTCAATAGCAACGTGTATCATGTTTTATTATAATCTTGTGACTTCATTGCGTGTCATGTATACAAATTTTGTATAATTGTTCATTGGACTATGGATATAAGTAATGCAATGCTGTTAGGTGTTTAAGGGGAAAATGCATCCCCAATTTTTATGGTAACAAATATCCATTGGACCAATAAACAACATGTAAGAGAGAGAATTTTTGAAAAATTCAAAAAGCTAGTTATTGATATCCATGTCTAATGAATTTCAAAATGTTAGTGGTGGATCTAATAATTAGGTCAAAATTATAATTTGGCTACATATCATTTGAAGGTATTGTTTAAGTAGGTTGGAATAGATCTCAAAGTTGGGATTGTTGATTGGCTAATGGGTGAATGTCCAATTGGTTAGGCATTGTTCAAACCTAGCTTATTAGCTTGTTGCAATTGCTAAAAAGATGTGAAAAGGAAAACACTAACCATTTGAACCATCGATTAGACATAATTAACAAATACATGATGTATTTGGACACAAAATGTTTACTAGAACACCAACAATTGGATATGTTGTCTTTAATATGGTCATTGGGTCTTCAATTGCAAATAAACATCTATAAATGAACATGTTGGGCTCTTCATGCAAGTTATATTTCAACTTCATAACAAAAAGAAATAAATTTCAAAAAACATTGCAGGAGACAAAATGATATGGATTGTATTCAAGGTTGACTTAAATAAATCCTTGGGGTCATGAACCATAAATTAACCCCCAATTTGCATATATGCTTATGAGCTTATGCCATTACAAAACCCAATAATAACTCAAACACAAAAACCCATCCTTCTTCCACCAGCAAGAGTATTAGGTTAGTGGTGCTACCCATTTTAAGTGGTTAAAATAGTTTGCAACCTTTTTAGTTTGTACATAAATGCAACCCTTCAATGTATTGGATGATGCATCTTAACATGCCAACATTGTGCATGCCATTGAAATACAAGACTTGTTTCAACTTTTAAGTTGGTATTGCAAGACATAGGTAGGACTCATGCCCATCTTCAAGGTGCAAATAGTGATATGTGTCTCGTTCAACCTTCAAGCATGCAAGACTATGGTTAAACTAATTTAAGGCGAAAACACAAGAAGATCCACATGAACTTTGGAGTTCACCAAATGGGTTGGTAATCTTTTTGAAAGTAGGCGACCAATAAATAGTTTTCAAAGACTTTTGCCAAAGTCGTGGAAAAATTCTCCTTTCCCAAAATTCCATTTAGATGATCTTCATCACTGTATATTATTCTTTGCTACTTTTGATTTTTTTCCTTCCTTTTGCTCCCTTCATTGGTTCACTTCCATAAAGACCTAAGAGAAAAAAAATTTGTCTCATAATTTTTGCTACACAATTTAATAATTATTTCTCAAACGTTTGACATGTTTGAGATGGTATATAGTTTGACCCACAATGCTTGTGGTTGCTTCCATTTGCTCACAATTAAGAAGTGAAGCGGAACCCACACAAAAGGGGTACCAAGTTTGAACTATGAACACATGGTCAATGTTCCAACCATTTCTTAAGTACAATGGAACAAGTTACATGCGCCATAAAGCCCCAAACCCTCGGCTTTACTAAAAGTAAAGACCTGCTCTGATTTATTGGAGTTGCCTACCAAGGCAATGATATTGGGTTTAGATTCATTATAGCGTGTGTACCGTAGCCTAGGGTCAGTTTCCACATTGACAGAATGATTTTTTTTTTTTTTCAAAATTTTTGAAATTAGAAATTATTTGAATTTTCCATGATCTATTATGATATTGTCACATTAGTAGTAAAAATATTCAGAGTGTAGCCTATGATAATTATGATGATTTTCAGCATGTGAACTTCGGATTTTCACAAAAATTCATTTCACTATTTTGAGTATTATTTAATGACCAAAACTAACCCTAAGGTAAGATAGTAGCTTTAGGGATTTTGGGCCCCTAGGTAATAATAGGTCTATTTTTATATGGGTTCCTTCAAAGCAAAGAACCCTGAGGCTTGAGCTCCAATTCTTTCTTCCAACTTTCACTCTATGGCTTATACCAGACTACACTTTTTGGACCAAAACGTGAATAGAGACAATCTCAAATTTGAATTTTGGTCTACGTAGTAGCAATTTAAAAACCATTTACTGAAACAAAAATCAACAATCCAAAAATGTAGTCCTTTTACCTGATTTTATAATTACTTTGACCAAAGTTGGTGCTTTTATATGTATTGTTATGGACTAATTATCACTTTATTACAATCCATACTTAAGTTTGATGATCTAATTTTTTATGAGCTTAATGTTTTTTTGGTCATTCATATTAGTAAGGATTTGCCAATGAATTGGTGCACACATTTAAATGGTGAGGAGTCTGATTGTCTTGTTATCGAGTTTGCTACTTTTAAATTTGTTGTCAACCACAATTGGTTTACAAGTTTTTTGAAACATGTGTTGAGGTCAAACTCCCCTTTTGGTGATGGCTCATGTGAAATCAAGTTGTGAAAATTCTACCAAAGCTATAGTGGATGAACTACAAGGCAGATTCCCACACCATGAATTGATGTTAACATTGGGTCTGATTCACCCAAACTTTTGGGCTCAAAATCTTGATAATTTGATGATTCTCATTAATGCGGGATTGTTATCAATGCTGCCTAATATAACCCTTGTAAGGTTAAAAAAGATGAGGTGTGATTGAAAGCTTTCCTTGATGGTCATCTTTTAGATTCACAATGCATTTTCTTTAAGTTGACAATGGTTACAAACAAAGTATCATTTTTGAAAGAGTTTTTTGATGTCAACTTCATGTCTTGATTGTGGGCCTAGATTAGTTCTTCTACATCTTAAGCTAAAGTTATCAGAATTTATTAAGCTCATTGAAATAACTTGTGTTTAAGTCTTGGGGTCTGTGGAAAATGAGCATTGTTTTTTAGCAATGGTGTTCATAAAAAACAAATTATGAAATTGTTTGTTTGATTTGCCATTTGGATGTATGCATTTGATTCTATGCGCAAAAGTTTTACACACTTGGGAACTTCCCATTTGAAGAGGCCATCAACTTGTGGGGGAGAATAAAGCCCAATATTGTGTTGATTCTTGAAAACATATGTTCTTTAACAAGAGGCGAAACTTAGGTTTTATTTTCCTATTCCTTACTTGTTGGGGTATCTTGCATTATTCATAATGTAAAATGCACACTTATAATGAATCGACCTTTTTTTTCTCTTTTGAAACTCACGAGTTTTTTTTGGATGTCATGTCTTCTTGAATCCTTACATATTCCTTGAATCATTATAGGTTTGTTGGTTTTTAAGGAATGTAGCATGTGACATGGAGCAAGGAGCATGGCTTGGGTTTTTTGTTTGGACTTTGTATTTGGTTGTATTTGTATTTTATTGTTTGTATTATTATGGATGGGGCTTCTGTTGGGTTGTGGGTGTAGGAACACTATTTTGCACTAGGCAAAGTCTCTTTAAGACCGTCTACAGTTCAACTCCTCAAGCAGTGGCTTGTTCAATTAAGCAATGTGCATAAAATTTAGATTATTTTGAACTTGCAAAGTTTAAAAGTTAGAATAAATGTTTAAAATTTGAACATTCATTACTATAATTTTTCATTATAATGTGCAACATGCATTCAAATGCAATGTGCAACCTTTTTAATCTAATAATTCTGAAAATGCAAAACTTTTCAATTGTTTTGAATAGCCACATTAACTATAAATTCTTTTTATAGGATTGCCAATTTCTTGAACTTTGAAAAAAAAAATGGTAGCCAAATAACTAACCATTAAAAAAAGCAATAGCCAATTCTTTTCTTAGAAAAATGGCTCAAATCGCCATATTACACATTCTTTCTTCACAATTTTAGTCACTTTAGCAATGTTGAAAAATTGAAAACAAATGCTAGTCGAAACAAACACATTTCAATTTTTCATGTTATTTAAAACCTCATTTATTATTAACAATCATAGTAACTAAAATGGTTGTTTCAACATTTAAAGGGGTTCCTAACATATGAACATGTTTCATATGCTTTGTATTTATAGATGGTCCTTAACTTGATGTCTAAGTGACTATCCAAAATGTTTTGAGTTTTTAGTATAACTTATGCTTAGCTTCCTCCACAATCTTAAAAGTCAAGACATATGAACTTTAGTTGTTTATAAAAGTCATTATTTACTAATATTGTGAATGTTACATACCTCTAGTCATATGGTGGTGTGTGTGATCTCGGTTTGTTTGTCAAGGTGAATGTCATTGATATGACTAGAGGTATGTAACATTCACAAGGTGTAAGCTTTTTTGGCACCAAAAACATGTGTACCTTAAAGGTGATGTTATGGATGAGTTTTAAACAAGGGAGAGATAAACTTATGAACAATTTATTTGAATGCGAAACCTTCACGTCAAATGAACTATTTTTCATGCATCCAAAGGCCACCCCACATGACACAATTCAGTAGAAGTTGTAGAGCCTTACTTGGTAAAAGGTAATATCAACTTGGTAGATTTATCAAGTGGCCTTACCGTAGGAGTCCACAAAATGGACTACATCACTTACTTGCTTTCTGTAATACTACATGTGCTACAGATCAAAACATGGTCAAGGATGCATGCATACATGGAAACAATGTATATATTCATGGTGTATAATTACCAGAGTCCTGCATTGGGCTTGACAACTGTACCCATACCCGACCCATTACCCACCCATGGCAACTGTACCCACCCATTACCCACCCATGGCACCTTGTCCATACCCATTACCCACCCAACTCATATACGACGAGTCGCCCTATAATCTGCTAACTCAGTCGTTGTAAAGCCCGGGTCTCTCGTACCCACCCATTACCCACCCATGCGTCCAAGCCCATACCCATTACCCACCCATTTACCCATGGGTATGGATGGGTATTGGGTACCCATGGGTATGGGTACCCATTGCAGGACTCTGATAATTACACAAATGTTGGGGCAATGGGTAGTCAATCAAATGGAGGCCTAGGAGGCCAAAATTTCAAAATTTGTCAATTATTATTTAGAAGGATGGCTTTTGTGTAACACAATATTTTTGTGAGCTTTTAAGTTTTTTGGAAAACGACAATAGAGGGCTTTTAGTTTGATGAAATTTGAACATGTAGTTTTTCTTCTTTGATTTGGTTCCTTTACAAATATTTTTATTCCTAGTTGATAAAAATAATATTGTTAACACAACGTCACAAGTATATTACATGATTTCCATTGAATTTCCTTGTTGATTTTCCCCCTTAATTATGTTTGCAACCTTTTGGACGGAGTTGGAATTTGAACTATCCTAGTAGGATCTTTTTCTTTTAAATCAAATTTTTTTTTTTTCAAAGATCACTCTTAAAAGTAGCCATCTAGATTTTCTCCTAGGGTTGGATGATGTCCAAGTGGATTTCAAAAATTTTGATTCATATTTTGAATGGTGGTGGAGATTTACCACCTTTGATGTTTTGCCTTCCCATGACATTTACATTTTTTCAAGGTTACAAACATCCTTTAGGTTCAAGGTCCTACATGGTGCATTAGAGGTTCAAATATGCCAAAAAGTTTTTTCCCCAGACATCATCTAAGGTAAAGGACTGTGATGCTAATTTCATTTCAACTAGCCTCTATGCTCCAATACCATATCTATGGAGTTGAAAAATGGTGGTCTCATTTCTTAGTTCTAAGTTTTTTTGGGAACAAAACCCTTACCTTCTAGATGTTTTGGCAATGAACTTTTGACAACCTTCCTTTCCAATAACACCCAAAGAAAGCTTGTGATCCCTTGTTGCCTTTGCTTTTGGTCATTTTCCTCCTTTTGAACTACTAGTTTGGAAGGTTCAATTGACTTTGACCCACCATTTTACGGTGTTTGTACCTTCACACCTTATTTGATATTCTTTGAATTCACTGACTTAATGTTTGTTGAACTTGTATCCTTTCATGCTCAAGTTTAAGCATGAAAGTTTGATGGAGAACCTATTCTCTCCATGCTTAGATTCTCATGAAAAACTTCATTAAAAATTGAAGTTAGAAGCTTTCGAGTATTCTTTATGCTCAAGTTTAAGCACAAAAGTTTGATGAATAACCTATTCTCCCCATGCTTAGATTCTCATGAAAAACTTCATTAAAAAGTGAAGTTAAAGCTTTCTAGTATTCTAGTTGTTAGCACATACGCTAATGGTAATGAACATTAAGATTTGTGTTGTTGTTGTGTGATTTTTATTTTATTTTTGCTTCGATCAGTTGTAAAGTCTATTTTGGGCCTCCTTTGTGCACATGGATTTCCACTTTTACTATTATTTTCATTGTCGTTGATTTTACATAAACATATGTACATATATGGTTCTTTGATAAATCTTTAAGCAACTAATTGCAACTTCAAAAGCAAGGTTGTTGGCCTAAGAACAAAGAAATTGCCAAAAAAATGACCCCCCAATAGCCCCCAATTCTTGTTGTGGCATCCCCCGGGGTTTCTTTAACTGACAAGTTTTCACCAAATTTTGGCCTGAAAAATATGATTTCGACCAATACAAAGGATTTGTCGTGGGAAAAAATGGTCCAAATTCTCCAGATTTCAAAGGAAAAAAATTCCAAATACCCAATTTGGATGATAAGTTTCAGTCAGTAGCCAAGAATTTGAAGAGATTCTGTGTTTTTTTTTTTTTTCCACTTTCACATCCAGCATATTTAGCCAAATTTGGCTAAATTATTTTCTAGATGATTGCCACTTTGATTACATCACAAATTTTACAAAAAGAAACCCTGGCTCCCTCCACCATAGAGAGTAAAAAAATATTCTACCAAAAAATTCTTCACATATCCTATTACATAAAATAAAATAAAAATAAATGCGAATTTACTCGTCAACACAACGAAAGGAGGAACGTTAGAAAGATGAGACGAAAAAGAAGTACCTTCCCTAATGATGGAAGGTACACTGACAGGCTGGCTAGGACCTCTTCCGTGGTCCTTCGCCAGATTTGGTTTTCATAATGGACTGACATTTTCACACTGGAAAATAACTTGAGCGGTCCTTTCCGTACGGTACCTTTAAAATTTTGTTTACGGTAAGTACTGTAAGTACCGTAGTACCTTTTCAGGTTCGGCACTCAGGTGCCAAAATTATTATTATTATTTTATTTTTTAAATAGAGTTTTTGACAATAAAATATAAGCAGTTTCTTTGATAGGTTCTCTAGACACTGACGTTCCAGGGTTTTCTTTTAAGGATTTTGTGATGTAGCCAATGTGGCAATCATCCAGAAAATAATTTAGCCAAATTTGGCTACACACTAGATATGAAAGTAGAAAAAAAAAAAAAAAAAACAGAATCCTTCTATATTCTTCACTACCTACTGGAATTTATCATAAAAATCTGGAAATTTTTCAAAAAAAAACTTCAAAATCTGGTAAATTTGGGTCATTTTCTCCCATGAAAAATCCTTTGTTGTATAAAGTCGAAATCACATTTCCCAGGTCGAAATTTGGCGAAAACAAACTTGGTAGTAACAAAGAAACACTGGCAAATACTGTCAATTATTGAATATCTACTCTTAATGGTGGACTGGCCTGAAGCAAGAAACTCTTGAGTTTTCTACCAATTTAATTTAATTTAATTTTTTCTCCATTGTAATTTCTTTCAAATTTTCGCTTGACATTTCAAATAGATAATTTCTAAGAAAATTTGATATTTTCAAAAATAATTTAATTACTGCTGAACCTGAAGAGGCATTATAGTATATGCTTGTCAATGATACTAACTTACCCAAAGTCATCATAGTACTGACTAGTCCAAGGGGAAAAGAAAAAAGAGAGACAAAAGAAAAGAGACGGGAAAAAAATAAAATAAAAATACACACATAAATGAAAAAAAGGGCGTTTGGTTGTTCAATGTTGTTGTGCGCTTTTCCTACCCACCAAAAACATCGCCGCTTTACGCCAGTCTGACAGACAGACAGACACTACCTACTTGTGCATAAAGGCATTTTTTTAATGTAGCCTAAATGGCGATCATCCAAAGGAAGATCTAGACAAAAATGGCGATCGGCCTTATGAATATTTATCCAAATATGGCTCTAAATCACATAAGGAGTACAATTCTTTTAATCAATCTTCTATATTCATGGTTACATACTGAAAAAAAACAGAAGGAAATTTGGCGATTTAAAAAAAATAAAATTTTTTCCACTTCTGGCAATGGAAACCCTCCAAAATGACTTCGTTTTCGAATTTTAAATGTTTTAAAAATTAGCTTTTTGGCTATATTTTCGCCAGTGAATGAAAAGACTATTGTGCAGTAGAGTCTTGTTGGGGGCACAGGACTCAAGTGTGTAGTAGGTACCTATTTTGCAACCAGGTTGTGTTTGTTTTCGACACTGCAGGAACTAACGTTTCTGACATACTTACTAGTTGCACTGCTAGCGCTTGCTGCCTGCGTGCGCGAGCGCGGGATCGTTGATGTATTGGAGGACACCCATAGCCCGTGGGCGCACGTTGCATAAGCCATGTCTGTGGCCTCTGTAGTACCTATGATCGTGTTGCCTTCGTCGTCGTCTTCTTCTTCTTCTTGCTCCTCTTCTTCCTTGGAGATTGCTTGCGTTTCATCAATCGGGCTTAGAATCGGGGCTCAAGCTTCTCGTGTCTCTGTCAAGTGCGAGAGTGTGGTAAGTAGTAGAGCTCTTGCTGTCTGTGGACTAGGGAAAAGTGATCTAAGGGAGTGGCGAGAGGGGAGCGGAGGCGGAGGAGGAGGAGGAGGACGGCGACGACCACGAGGACGGAAGAGGCGGTCGGGGTTCCTTGGCATGGAGGATGGAGGAGGAATAGTAGTGCAATGTGATGGAATTAGTGGTGGTGAACGCGGGGAAATGATGGCGGAGAGGAATGCGCATCATGATGTGGCGGTCCAGGAGGGTTTGGGAGCTTTTTCCAAAGAAGGGTATGAGCTTACGCCGGCGTTGATAGTGGAGGAGGATCGCGAATCCACGCATACTGACTCACCGGTTCTGAATCGGCTCAAGGAAGGATTTGTCCGCTTCAAGGAGGAGAAATTTCTGTAAGTGCGACAGTGAGTGAGTGAGCACAAAATCCGTGATTTTGCTATCTTCTATCTGTCCGATGGGGGAAGCCGATGATGCAGTAGAATTAGCACATTGAGCCGTCCGTGAAATTGCTAAGTTCATAATTTCCAGGAGCATTGGTTTGAGCCAGAGAATGAACCTCCCCAGGATGAATAAAAAAGCAGAGACAAAGTATTGCTGTCTGTGTGAGATTCCCTTGGCTCCTTCCATTCTCAGATTGCTTAGAAAATGTATGCATATGAGGAGCTTTTAGCAGAACATCATTTTTGCCATGTCCCTACATCATATTGCCATGTGTTGGAAAATAAGCGTTTCACCTTAAGATCTTGAGATTGAGCCTCTAGACCCTGGAAAGAAGCTGCAAACAGAAGAACATGACAAGTAGTTTGAAGACCTCTTACTGTTGTTGGACAACACTATCCTACTCTTTTGCAGCTGTCTCAGTGTGACTTGACAAGGGAATTAGCAGTAGATTGTAGCTAGCGTGGATCTAAATTGAAGAATTTTGATGAGTGAACCTTCTAACTAAGGTCCAAATTATTGGCACTAGAAGTTTTGTATCCTTGTTTTGTGAGAAGATCTTGTGTGGTTCCCTCCTTATACACAAGAATCATAACACTGAGTGATTGTTTGTTCAGCAAGGAGTCGGAACTTTTTTCAAGACTTGCTAATGGCCAACAGCCAAAGGTACAGAGATTTTCAGTGTCCTAATAGCTTCATTTGCAATGTGTTAGTCTTTCCAATATCTTTTTGAATATTGGAGGAATGGATCCAGCCAGTGTGTGTGAATCTGCTGGGTTATTTATTTAGTTGCGGATTAAAAATATGGGTATTTCTGTGTCTCTGGGTGATCCAGTAGACTTTAGAATATGATTTTCTTGGTTGTTACAAAGCAAATTATATTGTTCTTAAATGCAGGTTATGGTGATAGGATGCTGTGATTCACGGGTTGATCCAACAATGCTCATGGAACTGGGTCCAGGCGAGGTTTTTACACTGCGAAATGTTGCCAATCTGGTCCCACCTTGGGAGAAAGAGGTACCATTTTTGCAAGTATTTCTACTGCTTGTGAGAGAAAATTGGCAGATTTGGTAGGCTGGAAACAATTTTCTCTTTGAAGAGACATTCAAGTGTGGCATCCTTTTCATCTTCTAGACTGTGAGCTTATCTGCAGATTTGCAGGTTCTTTCTGGAGTGATATCTGCTGACTATTAGGGCTGCCAGTGTTAGCTTGAAGAGCTCTTTGGAAGTAGGCAATAAGTCTCCTGTGAATTAGAATCAGATTTATTACGTCGGTCCATAATTGCAAGCAGAGGGTTTCCTGTTTGTAGAGAACACATTGATATTCTGAAACTGTGTCTTGAACTATGACTTGTAATTGAACTGTGGCCTGAGGTCTTGGAGAGGTGGGGTTGTAGTTCTTGCTTTCAGAGCATATGGTGGCACACTCAGTTTTTTGTGTTTTGGGTCTGCAGGGTACTTACCATGGAACGAGTGCAGCCCTGGAGTTTGCTGTTATGGGCCTTCAGGTGTCACTTTCCGAACACTTTGCCACATCTTGTAGCCTGGTGCATTGTGTAACTTAGTGCTGGCATCAGTGATATTGCTCTTCTGTTTTATTGACCCAACAAGGAATGTCTTGAATGAATGGATGTTAGGTGGAACATATAATTGTCCTGGGACACAGACACTGTGGAGGCATTCGAGCTCTCATGACTCGTTCTGATTTCAACAGGTGCTTGTTTTTCTTTAATGTGCATGGCATGAAAAAACTGAGATTTATTGGGTCTTTTCTAATCCAGTTGCCAAGTCCAAGGTCCAGGTGGTTTTGGTCTCACCTTTGTCAGCAGTATAATCAGATGTTTTCACCATTGAACTGTACTCCATAATTGCTGTGATTGCAACAAATCATGATAAGAAAGCAGCTACACCCTGGAACTTTGTTTCACAATCACAGCAAAAACCTCATTGCCCTGTACACCATGGGGAAGAACCGAATAGGTTCAAGAACTTCAGGAGGTGGAAAACTTAATACTGGCCATTAACTACAAGCTCATGGCCACTGTGGCTTTGGAGGGGCAGGTTTGATAGGAAACCCTCATTGTCAGGACAGGTTTCTTGATATAAATCATAGCATGAAGTTAACCACTGTCAATGGGGCTTTAGTGCACATATTCTGGACTGTAAGGCAGAGTTTTTGCAAAAAAGAGGAGGTTGAGAATGATGCAAAAATCTGTCTAAACAGAAACATCATTAGTCAGGCATTGTCCTTCCCACTGCAGATGCACAGTACAATTTTTGAATTTTAAATAAGTCAATTGGCTCTTGTAATTCTGCAGGTTTGTTTTGCCATTGACAAATGTTATAAAGCTATGGGTGTTTCAACATTAACATGGTTTTGCACTCATGCTGTCATTGCAGTGACTTCATCGGTAGCTGGATGAAGATTGGAATGTCAGCAAGGGAGCGTACTCTGAAGCTTATGGGTGGCAAACCAATCACAGATCAATGCCGCTTCTGTGAGCAGGTAAAGTCTCTTCTTCCTAATTGTCTTTCTCCTTCAAATTTGGCACTTTCAATATCTAAGCTCAGAGCTAGACAGAGAAAGGTGTTGTACTCAATGTAACAAATTCTGTATGCACAGGAATCCATAAACGTGTCTCTGGCAAATCTGTTGACATTTTCATGGATTGAGGATCGAGTCAAGCAAGGAAAACTGAGACTCCATGGCTGGTATTATGACTTTGTGGATGGTTCCATGATTAGCTGGGAGGTAAAAAGACAACAATATGGATCACCAACCCATACATCACCACCACTAATGAGCACCACAGGTTGCAATTGATCAGTGAACATGATACTATTGACAAGGTTATAAACACCCCTTGTTCACTCTCTGATCACAGCATTTTATCTGCTCAAGAACCAAGGAATCTCAGTCCAATGGACAGGTACAGGTGGTTCTATTTAATAAATGGGGACATATATTCAACCATTAGTTCCCTGTACTGGGTGTACGTACAGATTGTGTTGAGACAGGGCAAGTCAATCTTGCTATTCTGTAACAGGCAAATCAGATCTTCCAGGAAGCATTGCAGGAAGATGAAGGTCATTCATGCTAGCAGAGCTCAAGCTTTGAAAGTGCAACCAATGGAGCAGGCCACACAAATCCAATTTGGCAACTTGGACCCTGTCATGTCCTCTGATTTACAACTTGGGAGGGTGAATTGTGCCACAAGAACAGCAATATTCATTTAACCCACCAATAAAAGTTCAGTAGTACCCGTTGATTCCTTCATTGGCTTGCCGCACTCACTATGCAAGAACCTTGGGTTCAGACCTTGAGGTGCATATGATCTGTGTGGTGCCAGCTGAGTTTGTCAACCTGAAGGCATAGAGAGTGTAGAGGTATAGCCAGCTTTTGTCAACACTGCATTGCTATATGAAAATGCATGATGTTTAGGTTTTGATATCCCTCTCATTTTCCCCAAGTTCTTAGCCTGAATCTAGTCATTCTGATCACAACACCTGCCTTGAGAACAACATTGAGACTGCAATTGGGGAGTAATTCCTTCAGCTCTTTCCAACCTTTGGAGGTCTTAGGGCTGATGAAGGTAGATGATTGCATGACAGATGCCCTCCCAATTGCTTCCTTGTTATTTTCCCTTGCACAATGTTTATCACCTGTAGATCAAACTGCTTGCTTGTAAGAAGCCAGCAACTAGCAGATGTGTGACTTCAATAAGATTTCTGTTTTTTTCCAGTGATGTTCTACACAGAGAGGACAATTTGTGTGCAAAGTTTTCCTTTTGTGTGCAAAGTTTTCCTTCAACTGCAGAGAATTCTTTGCTCCTGAGAGGAAAGTTCCACTATGAAGAGAGAGATCTAGAGATGAAGCAAATGGCTCATTGACATAAAAGAGGACTGAGGGAGAAGAAGCCTAGACTAGAGAAAGAGACACAAGGAACATCAACAAGAACCTATGGGAGCTCTCAATACTAGCAGCAAAGATGGCAAATTTAGGAAAGAGCCATTGAGGGTATACAGCACTCAGCCACACTAGGACAGTCATTGGTTCACTCAGCGATGTTCTTGGAGTTGCAATGCTTTAGGGAACTTTGACATATTAATTTATGGTCCAATCAACTTGGGGCAACCATAACCAATCAGTTTAGTCTTTCAAAAGGATGAATCTAATCTAAAAGGAAAAGTTCTGATAGGACATAGAAACTAGAAACCCCATAGGCAAGAGATAATGACAAGAAATGAGAAGGAAATAAGATCCGAAGGCATATAAACTGCATAAACTTGTCAATTGAGACCCCATTATTTCATTCATCAAAAGGTTCGCATATTCTCATTCACCTTGGGGCTATATAAAGGAGAAATATGAGGCTTTAAAAAGTAGCTGTAGAAGTTTGAATCCAAGAAGAAAGAGAAAAGTGAGTGTGCATGGATACTTCAAGGAAATAAAAAACTCACTGATGGACTACTGAACAGGAGACAGGCAATTGGAAATAGGCAGCAAACTCTACTGTGCCACTGTTTTTATGGTCTTGAGAGGTGGAAAATCATAACCAGGTGGTATGGATACTTTAAAAATATCCATTGCAGGAAGAAGATCCATTGTTGGATTACCTTCTTCGCTTTGACAATCTCTGTTCCTCTTGTGCTAACTTCTCAACATGATCAGTGCTAGGAACTCTTGGATGTACTGAACCTTTTGAACTTCTCTCTTTAATTGCTTCAAGCCTCATGTTGCGGTCTCTTTCACTATGATGGTCAGAGACCCCGCTCAAACTCCTGTGTGTTGTCTTACCATCATCGTAGCACTGAGATGTCTGATTTGACCTAGACCTACCAGACTGTGGCATGGGAAGATTCCGACCTTGCAATTTTCCTTCCTTCCAATGATTGGACTCTTCTGCATGTTCTTGTCTTCTATGAGGAGTTTGATGACTAGCTGATACTTCCGGCAGTGATGAATTTGTGGTTTGTTTGTTCTGTTCATGTAATGTTTCTGCCTTCCTCTGAAGATCTCTTCTGTCATCAACACTGGTTGCAACACACGGCACCCCCTCTCTACCATTTTTGTTGGAGCATGAGTTGGGATGAGGACCTGCTAACTTTAGTCGTATGTTCCTGCCATGTAACACAGACACAAATATCAGCTGCCTTGGGTGTCACAGGCACAAAATACAAGTAGGTACAGCTTTTGGCTGAAAAAGAATTGGATACACCTCACAAAGTATAACCACCACCAGTCTGCCAAATCAACTAAGGTTTGGTCTTCAAAATCGCACATCTCATTTAGCACACTGAATCATTCTCAGATATTGATTTTGCCTTATAGCTGCCTGCTGTGAGAAGAAAATAGGCTAAAACTCCTCCAATGTGAACATTTACCTTACACTTTCGAGAGATTGAAGCAACTAACTACTAGCTCTATTTGGTGCCAATCTCAATCTCAACAATATACAATGAAGGTTTGGAATAAGAACCATTTCAATCTTGAACAAAAAGGATATTACATTCCAAATGAACAGTGAATAAGACTCTATCGGCAGTGATAGACAGTGAAATCAACAGTGCTCTTCATCTGGACTCTCTACAGGGTTGTGAAATTGGTAAAAGATTTCTATCCATCAACTAATGGCTGTCATAGGCAAATAACAGTTGCTCTCCTAGCAGTGGATTTGGGCTATGAATAGGAGGCTATATAGATGGTAAAAACACTCCACCCACCAGCAGCAATCAACTGCCAAGTGGTGGATTTAGTGCAACAGATAGGAAGGCATACTCATCATGAAGCTCTCTGATTTGTTTGTCTTTTCTTGCTATCTCCATTTGTGCTGTCTGTGTGTCCCCTCATCCAAGAACAGTGACCCCAAAAACATATGAGTTCATACATCTAATCACTAAAATGCAGCTGTTACTCAGAAGACCACATCTCATCATCCTCCATAGTCACCTAGACCTGGAAGCAGTTCAGGCAAATCTCATTCCTCTTTGGCTATGATGATTTTCTGCCAAACCAAAGATCAACTTGGATATTTTTGTACCTCACAAAACTAAAAAAGTCTTTGCAAGTTCAGGTTTAGAGCTTACAATTACACCTAATGTTCAAGGTTAGCAGAGAATTGTGTAGAAGAATCTGATTTATGAAGTTGCAACAGTGTGCAAGGACTCAACAATCTGCACAATAGGATGTTTTTCTCAGAGAATCAGACCCAGACCTTAAACAAGCATGAGATGTTGCGGATCAGCACTGACTTGTCCCGCTGCAATGCCTCCTTCTGCTTGACAAATAGCCAAGTCTCACTATTTTTCACTCTTTGAAATTCTCCTTACCACATTGAAACATCTGGATGCAATTGAGGCAAAACCTGAAATGGCATTACCAAATCACCAATGAAGATGGCACTAGACACAGGAGCTATTTTGTGTGTCAATAACTGGACAATTTTTTGTGTATGACTACCATAAATGAGAAGCCCTGTGCACTTCCAGAGATGGGCAAATAAAATCACACCTCGTTCTGCAAAACATCCACCTTGTCCTTGAATTCTTGTTCCTGCTTCTTAAAAGACTCAAGTCGCTCTTCAATCTGCATTTGCTCCATCCCTAAGTTGTGAGAAGCTTGATTTGAAAGCCTTCCAAGTATGACATAAATAGCTTGCTCTGCACTAAAATGCTTCAAGAGTTACCAACAATTGACCCAGCAAACAAATGCTGTGGACATTATCTTTATTGCCAGAGATATCAGGGCAACATGCCCAATTGCTCCAACCAGGTGGGTTAAAAGATTTGCACCTGCAACAACAAGGAGACACTAGGGCTGCAGGTATTCGGAGTCAATTGGTCAGTGGATACACTCTCACTTAATACTTCAATGGTGCTCATCAAGCGGAACAACAAAGATTGTTACCTCTTGCAAGGAAGTCTTGAGGAACTGCTTGCCTCCACCAAAATCCTCATAGAGATCATCATAAAGCTCCTCAGTATCCTCTGCAACCATGTAGACAGCAAACAAGATCTCTTCATTGTTCCTATTGAAAGATGGGGAAATTGGGGTTTAGGATCTGAGTCTTAAGGATTGAGGAGAATCAGCATGGAGGTTTTCTCTTACCATCTATGATGAAATCCTGTGTGAAAATGCAGGCACACATCATCTTTGTTGATGACCAAAACAACCTTCAAAGCACATGAATGCCATTACCACACTTCAAAGACTTCTCTCTGTCTCTGTTTTCTAAAGAGGAAATGACCGACAAGCGTCATGTCTGGAAACTGAGTGTGTGTGTCTCACCACAGTGAAAGACACACAGGGATAACTGCATTCAGTGAAATTTGCAACCACAACCGTTTGCAAGGTGGCAATGAATCTTCTCCTCGAACAGAAGAAAATCGACTTGATACTTGTCTTCAATGATTTCTAACAGTGAAAACAAAATGCTTGTCTTCGACGATTTCTAGCAGCGAAAACAAAACAAAAAAACACAAAAAACTTTGAGCTCTTTTTTATCGGCAGTAGTGTGTAGTGTGTACATACCCATTTCTGTTTTTAGGTTCGATCAAGAGTCTGAAATGGTTTTCTCCATCAGAAGCGATGCATGCGCGGGTTGAAGAAGAAGAAGAAGATGCACGCCGAATCCGGAAATCACCTCTACTCCATTAACATCCTCACAGAGGAATCCAATGCAAACCAAAAAAGAAAAAGAAAAAAAAGAATATTTTCAGCGGTAGAATGTGAAGTATCTACAAATCCGACCGAATCACGAAACCCCCGGAATGGTTGGAAAATCTCGGCCGATTTGTATCTACAAAGATTTTTTCCAGCGAAAAAGATCTGCAAATGGATATCGAGGAGATGGGGATGTCCTCGAGAGTTGGAAACGGGTGAAAGGGTGTATTGTGCGCGTACTTTGCCAACGAAACAAGGAAGCTCCAAGGGATACGTTGCGTGACCACGCTAGGGTTTGCACGCTCTACACACACAAGGGTGTTTGATCAGCAGCACGCCTCTTGTTTGTTGTTTGATTGTGTGTGTGTCGTTCCGATCGATCCGTTCGTGATCGCTTTGAAGCAAGTAGAAAACGAGGCGGAGTTTTATGTGTGTAGCAAGGTCGGACAAGAACACGCATGATACATCATCATCATCATCATCATCATCATCTTCTTCTTGCATGAAGGAAAGGGAGAAGGGGGAGTTTTGTTGCATGTTTGTGGTGGTCGTGGTGGTGGTGACGGATGAGAGGAGCACTATAAAGAGTTGGGTTTGGGTGGATTTGAGAAAGAAAACGAGGGAGGGGGTTGAGTTTTTGGTTGGGGAGAGATGAAGGGGTTGTTTGAGAAGAAGAAGCGGACAACCGTGGAGCTGGTCCGTGCAACACGAGAGCTTTTGGGATCTGTGAATGTCGGGGGGCGGGATCCGAAGAGAGAGGAGGAGAAGATGGCGGAGTTGTCGAGGAATATCAGAGAAATGAAGCTCGTCTTGTATGGATTGGATTCAGCAGAGCCGAATCCCGAGGCGTGTGCACAGCTTACACAAGAGATGTTCCGGGAGAATACCATGCGCTTGCTGATCCAGTGTTTGCCGAAGCTCGATTTGGAAGCGCGCAAGGACAGTACTCAGGTGGTGGCAAATCTGCAACGTCAGCAAGTGCACTCCAAAATACTTGCTTCCGAATACCTGGCGAAGAATCTGGATATTCTTGATCTCCTTGTTGTCGGCTATGAGAATCTAGAGATGGCGTTGCACTATGGCACCATGCTCCGTGAGTGCATCCGGCACCAGAGCATCGCTCGATATGTGTTGGAATCCGATAACTTGCCCAAGTTCTTTAGATACATAGAGCTTCCCAATTTCGAAGTCGCGGCCGATGCTGCAGCCACGTTTAAGGAGCTTCTGACGAGACATAAGTCGACTGTTGCGGAGTACCTCAGCATGAACTACGACTGGTTCTTCAGGGAGTACAATTCCAAGCTTTTAAAATCTCCCAACTACATCACCAGGCGACAGATGGTGAAACTGCTAGGAGATGTATTGCTGGATCGTTCCAACGTGAATGTGAGGATGCGCTATGTCAATTCCAAGGACAACATGTGCATTCTTATGAATCTCATGAAGGAGCCCAGCAAAAGCATCCAAATAGACGCATTCCATGTGTTCAAGGTTTTTGTGGCAAATGAGAGCAAACCACTAGAAATTGTAAGCATCCTGCTTGCGAATCGCACCAAGCTGCTCCAATTCTTTAGTGAATTTAAGACAGACAAAGAGGACACCCAATTTGATCAAGACAAGGCTCAGGTCATGAAGGAGATAGACAAGTTGGAATTCAGAGAGCACCAGCAGGCATGACAGTATTATTGACCGGGTGATTTGATTACGAGAATTGCTGTAATAAATTTGTGACACTGTTTCTTTGATGAATTTGCTATGTTAGAAAGCAATTTGACAATCTTTCTTGCTTGTTTTGCTGACCAGCAAAAGATGTTGAGACCTGTACAAAGCACCTGTACCTAACCTTACATGACCAATAGTTCTGATTTCACTCTGCCCTTTTGGTAGATGGAATATCAGGCAAGCTGCCAGCAAAAAGGGGGACAAATCTATTTTCTGATATTTGCTTATTCCTGAACATCTCCTGCCAGCTTACCACAAATTTGTTTTTGGGGTTTTGTTGAACTTGGGGATTTTGAGAAGCAATGTTGGGCTCTCTCCTCAGCCCTGCTGACCTAATGGGTCAGAACTTTTGATGTGGAGTACTACAATATGGTGGAGGTCTTAGACTCATCTGGAGCAATTTGGTGTTGCAGGACGGTAAAAGAAATTAGTGTATAGCGGCATGCAGAGCATATCTTGATCATCATGCCAGTGCTACTTGCTTTACTGCAGGATACTACACCTGCAGTTCTTTGATGGCCGATAACCATTGGGAGCAACATCTTCTGTACCACTCTTGAACAAGTTGCTTATCAGGTATGTTGCTTAGTAACCTGAGCTTTTTGAGAAACTCATAGTTTCATTTAGGTTGATCAATCTCTTGTTTGCCTTGTTTCACCTAGGCCTTCATGTGGTGTTGTCATCATGTATCAGAACCAGATTTGCAGTTCCAGCAAGTTTTTCTGCAGCTCACAACATTGAGCGGTTGTTTGTATGAAGGATCTGCAGATTGTTCAGAAATTTGTGGAGGATTTAGGGGTTTTTGGTGTGGGCTGTCTGCTCATGATGTACCATAGTAATAGCACATCGACAAGTTTGTTGCCAAATTATCTCTTTCTCATGAATCTTTGGGTGAGCACAGGGCATACATATTGGTCAGGTGGAGAAGCAGCTGGTTGATGCCTGGAATTGGATGATCTGCTTCAAATGTACTGTTTACCCTGCTTCTTTTCAGGTATTCAGTGAACACTTCTCCCACTTCTGTAGGTTTTTGAGTTGTGTCATAATTCTTCTGCTATTGAACATTTCTTAGTCAGCTTGCTTGGAATCACATGTAACAGCCCTTAATGTGGTATTTTGCATGTTTTAATTGCTGGACTGCTTCTTTGCTGTGTGTATATGCATAAAACTCTCTCTCCTCCAAACATCTTCCAAACTTGGTTCTGAGATCTTCTGCCTAAAGTCTTCTGCATTTTATGACTTTCTCTCTCTGTCACTGATTTTGTCCATTTGAGTATGCAACATATTTCTTGATACTGTGAAGTGCTACTTCTGAAATTTCCTTTGTTAGGAATCATCCTGCCCCCCAATCTCAACTACTTTCCATGCAATCTTCTTTCATTCTTTAGGGTCAGTGGCCTTTCAGGCTGGCTTGATCCATCCAATGAGCTAGGGTTCTATTTATCATTCATTAGGGCAATGAATGTTCTAGAACCTCTGTACTAGTTCTATATTAGTTAGTGTAAGTTGCCTTTGTCTCATGTACATATCACAGGGTGTCATCCTTGTTCATCACCAAGTTATATGATCCTCACTCATGAGTTACTGATAGAGGTAGTTTCTACATCTATCTATGGTACATGTTCACCTGTTTAGTAGACAGTAACCCAGATAATGCTTTTGGGGACTCAAATTACAGCATGGAAGTGATGTGGTAAGGTTGCTGGTGAAGTTTGTTTGAGACTACAGACTTGCTCTTCACACCTGATGCCAATGGATCATCCTGACCTCCACCAAATCAAAAAAATTCTGATTGTGAGTTAGGCATTCTGTTAATTGCAGCATTCAATGGTGATGGACAGTACAAAATGGCTTGAATCTCATTTCCTCAGTTTCTTCATGAGTCTCCCGAATTCTCAGGTGTTGCAAAGGGATTCAACATTGCATGGATAGCTGGTGGACCCCCATTGTTGGATGCATTTGTTTTGAGACAAGAAGCTAGTAGAAACCTAGGGCTTCTGCTCAATCAACTATGGGCACCAGAATCCTCAGCCCTTCCTGATCTTGCTGCCATTGTACTTGTAAACAGGTATGTAAGTTATGGGCTTCTTCTCTGTTTCAACTGTGTGGATCTCATTTTTTAGAGAATAGACTGCTACTGAAGGGACTTTTACAGGTTGAGAATCTGGTGAACTCTGTAAGGCCGATCTTTAGGTATTATTCATTGTCTGATACGGCCTTGAGTGTATAGTTGATTAGAGTCTTTTCTGTGTTTCTCTGTGCCTCTTTCTTCCCTTGGGCTGTCCATTAGTGACATTGTTTGTGTGGCTTGCTTCACAGCTTGGCAGGGATAGCAAAGCAAAAACCACCTATATTTGGGCAGATTCTTCCAGTATTTGCTAAACTAAATGGCAGATATTTTATGAAATGGAATCTAGATCTGTAATCATCCTGGAAACAATCAATATTTGAGATCAAAGGTGTGAAAGATTTAAATATTCATCTTTTGATGGTCTTGCTAAAGAATATATGTTTAATACTTTTTGATGCGATAAATATGAGTTGCAAAGGTAGTTGTCATGTTTATTGGAATTAGAATGATTTTTTTTCAATCAAGGTCTTGTAACTGTACTACTAATTGCTGCATTTAATGAACCCAGGCATGTTGTTGATTTTGTTGATAATTTTATTGCCATCTTGAACCGATCAACTTGAAATCATTATTGTCTTCATATAGAATGCTTCGGACAGTTTGAGAAAATGTTGAAATTGTAGATACATCTTGCGCAGCACCTTCAACTGTCAAATTGTCACATGATGGAGGTGGGCCCAATGTTGCCTGCCATTTATTTTCTCTATCATTATTAACAGGACCACCAATAAAATGGATCCAACTTTCACAAGAAAACTTTGCATTGATGAAATTGAGTAGAATTTGGCTTCCAATTACTTTTAATCTGTAGATTCAAATTCAGAGTATGACATTTCTGGGCCCTGAATTATAGTTTACTTGAATTCCATGTTCAAGCATTCGAATTGACTGTTGGAAAAACTTATGAAGAGTCAAATTAAGATTCAACAAAAAAGATAACCTTATCAATTCTGAGAAAATATGAAGAGTTTTGATCAATTTGATGATTTCAAAAATAAAAATAAATCACAGTACCTCAAGTGCTTGAAGTTTCCGCAAATACCATTCACGTTCGTACAACACACCTAAGTGAACTTTATCCAAATCCAATTCCTCCAACCCTTATGATTTTGATTAAGGTGAGAACATTGTCAACTAGAATATGGTCTTTCCAATCCCTTAAACACACCAAATGTTCATTCTATAGGTCATGCTCCAAGAAAATAGATGCCACCTTACAAAATTTTAATTTCACTCAATTACTACATAAATGAAATAAAGTACACCATTTGTAAGATCTTGATGGATACAAAGGTTTGAGTGGATTTGAAGGAGACGACGCAAATGCATGATTGGTTTCTTCAATAGAACTTTGTTCTCACTTTTGACAAATCCATCAACATAAACACGTCAAACCACACAAACATTAAAAAACTAGAATTGGATCACAAACACCAACACATTTATGTTAAGCCCATTACCTTACAAATATTGTGCACTTAGTTTCTATTTGAAATTCATGATTCAAGTGGCTTCCAAATCAAACATCCACAATATTTTGGATCTCAACGTGTAAGCAAAATGTGAAACTAATCTGAAATTTGGCAAGCCTAACATATGAAACCATGAATATACATGAGACCCCAAAGCTTAAATTTAAGCACCTTGGCATATAAAATTGATTGGGGGAGAAATGATGAAGGTCACCTATCATTTAGAGCATCCAAATCTGCAAATATTTCTCTCAAATTCTCCCACACATCTGCACTGATATTGGGGCTGTTGTGGGTTGTGTGTTGATCTCTTGAGTGTTCATCACCTTTTCACCACCACATACATCAAACCTCGTTATCTATTTAAGTCAATATATCATATGATTTTGCTGTACAAGTTAATTGAAAATTACTTGAGCAAATGTTTGAAGGATGTGTGTTCAAATGACCAAAATCAATTTTTTTGGGAAATGTTATCCTAATTCATTTGAAGAAATTAATGCATATAATTGCTTACAAGGGACATGATTCTACAATTGTTTCAAGTTCAACGATTCACAAATGAAAAATCTTGTTTCATACTTTGAAATGTGTTGGATTTGAACGGTGGAATTTCACAAGATTTTTCTCCCTCATGATATTGTGAGGCCATATATATAGTTTTGGATGTCATTGTCACTTCCCCATCCCAACATATTTTCAAATAATGAGAAATAAAAACGTTAACCCCAGATTGCACATTACAATACTAAACATTATATTTTATAAGACATGGGAAAATTAAATTGATCAATATTTCAAGTTTAAGAAGAAAATGAAATAAATCACTTGAAGGAGAACATGCAAGAGCTTTGTACTCTCATACAAACAAAAGTTAACTAATGAAAAATGAAAAAACAAGTTGTAATTCCCAACAACTCCAAAAAAAATTAGTAGAACATGCAAGAATAGGGAATACAAATGTTAACCTATAGACCATAAATCTTTACACAATGTTGGGTACAATTATAACTTGGCCTATAGACATTGATCTAGGTGGTCATTATGAGTGTCATAATTTGAAACCCCTAAAGAATTCACACGCTCTTCAATGTCTATATATGTACCCTTGATTTTCAACACCAACAAATTGTGAGAATTTTTTTGATTGATTGAAAGTTGATTCAAGGTGATCTCCACATTTATATGTTATGAACCAAGAATACTTGAGAAATGAATGCCAAGCTCTATGCACCTAGCTTGGTGTGAAGTAAGATATGGGGAAACAATATTACAAGGGAGCACAACAAGAAGGAAAGAATGGAAAGGAAAAGGCTTGAATACATAAGCCATTAACCAAAACATTGAGGAAAGGAACACAAAGCTTTATTGACCAAATCGATGTAGAAAATATCAAAAGGGAACATAACAAGAAGGAAAAAATGGAAAGGAAAAGGAAACAATTCACAAGTGATTAACCAAGAACACATGGAAAGAGAACATGAAGCTTTACTCACCTAATTTGATGTAAAACATGTCATATGGAAAGAGAACACAACAAGAAGGGAAAAAATGGAAAGAATTCACAATTGATTATCCAAGAACACTCAGAAAAGGAGCATGAAGCTTTACTTACTTAATTTAATGTAAAACACGCAAAAACTATATTGAAAAAGAAAACAACAAGGAAAAAATGGAAAGGAAAAGGAATAGGAAAATGTTTAGTGTTTAAGGTTTTTACAAGAATCTTGATTTGGATTTCATCATCTTCTTGCCACATGCGATGTTTGTTCATGGCCTCATTTCTTGGCACTTGCAAACTAGGTTTTGAGGCCGCCTAGTACAACTCGTACGCAGGAAATCCATTCCATTTTGATCTTCAGAGAAAGAAAAAACTTGGGATGTTGAATTCTGGTTGCAGAGGTTGGTTAGCGGGCAATGCATCATTGTTTGTCTCTCCCTCGTAATGTGACGGTTTGTAAACAGACAGCGTGAGAGAGAGACACGCTCACAAGGAGAGACGAAGATAGAGACGTAAAAACGAAAGGTGTGTGCACAGAAACATGAGGTGAAGCGAAGAGGAGGGTGTGTGCCACAAGGTATCAATGCCAATAGAAGGGGAGGGTAGTTGACCAACCTATTAGGTACATCAATGTTAAACTTGGACAGATTTTGTGAATTTGTATGCAAAGATGGAATTACATTGAAATTGCATTTTTACCCATTTTGATTTTGTCTTCTTGCAGAGATTTTCAGAACAGAGTTGGACTTCAAGGTTGTGTACATACTACATACCACCTTTGTGTATTTAGTCTTATGGTGTATGGAATCTGTGTCCACAGTTGAATTTTGGGTTGAGAGGTGGAGTAGATTAGATCCCAGTTTTTGTATCTAAATAGAGTAGCAAATTTGCACAGACTTCTGTGGAAGAAATGGAACTTATCAACATGGTGTTTGTCTGTATGTCTCTTCACATCTAGCAAACAACTTGCACCACAAATTGACCATAAGTCTTGGGACTAGAAGTTCTAGCAATGGTGCACAATGGTGGAGCTGTCATGTTGAACTTTTTGACTATGACAACATCCTCCCCCAATGAGCATCTCCATTTCAGATCTACTTGCCAGAATCACCATAATTTTTGTGTTGCAACAATTGAGGTTCATGTGCAATTGAGATTCTTACACTGCAGTTTGAACGTCTACAGGACATCAAAGCTCAAGCCATTGCTGGTCTCCAACATTGTCAACACTCAGATGCAAACATGGTATATAAATATGAAAAATGCTGGAAACAATCCCAATAGCACCTCTGTTCCTGCATTGGCAGTTCATGAAATGATTATCTAAGATAGTAGACTACTTGAACTAAATGAACATGCAACAAGGCCACATTCTTGCTGCGCCTCCAAGAGCAACCCTCTTTTTTGAGAGAGGTTTCCCCCTCATTCAAAGTGCAAATCACATGCTCATCATCAAGAGAACATAAGTGTGCAATCCTCTATCCACATTTCTTTCTGTCTAGTCTCCAAAATTGCATCTGCATCTAAACAAGAGAAAAGAAAACCTAGGTCAGGAAGGTGCACTCTTGTGATTCAAGCAGCAGTACTAACTAATGCATACAAGGTCAGTTACTCACCACATTTTGTCACCCAAGTCTTAGCAATGAAATAAATTTGTACTATTCTGTAAGGATACATTGTTGGAGTCAGGGAGCTTGAGCAAGGGCCTCATGGTCCCACCATCCTGGAATATGCAAGCTTCTTACTGCCCAGAACTGACAACATGAGCATTACAAAGCAGTAGAGTGCTGGTGAATGACCTTGAACCCTAAGGAGTTGTTCACTGTCTCTTCCATGGTAGTGTCAACTGCTTTGCAAGAAGAGGATCTGTGTTGAGGAATCAATCACCTGGAACAATTGGTTGCTAGAATGGAACCTGTATGCACTACTGTGTCCCATTCCAATGGAAATCCTGTTCATCATCTTCTTCACACTAGGAAAAACCTTGAACCCTAAGGAGTTGTTCACTGTCTCTTCCACACTTGTATCAAATGAATTGCCAGAGAAAAGGATGTGTGTTGAAGAATCAATCACCTGGAGCAATTGGTTGCTGGAATGCAACACATATGCACTTCTGTGTCTCATTGCAATGGTGATCCTGTTGATTGTGTTCCTCACATTAGAAAAAAACAGTTTGCTAACAGAATAAGACAACCAGAGGCTTAGTAGAAGAACAAACAAGAGGAACATCAAAAGAGAGAAGGAAAAGAAAAACCCTGAACAAGAAAAGAGGAAGAAAAAACAGAGAAGATCAACAGTGTAATCTTTTGAGGACAGACCTGTATGGATTCAGTTACAATCCATGCCCTCATTTCTGGACGTGCCAAGACAAGTACTAGAGGAACTTCTCTATGGGATTGCAGAGAAAAAAATTCCACGATGATACTTTGAAGACTAACAACCATTATGTGAGTTCCAGCAAAACCAAAACAAAACATGACAAGAATGAGTGCAATCATAATCTAGTGGATGTCACTTTCATCATGAATGACATTGATGGTTGGCTGCCATTATTTATTCCCCACTGACTTCAACAGTGGATGCAGATTCGTATCTAGTGATAGGCTCAAAATGTCTGGCACAAAAGTAAGATTTTTTTTCTGCTTACTGAGTTTTGTCACGTTTCCAGAGGCAACATGAAGACTTGGTCATGGCTAGCACTAATAAAAAAATGTCAATAGTATCCTCATTCAAACTGCTACAAGGTTCTGAGGGTAAGCTTCATCTCCAAGAGATTGATTACACAGAAATCTAGACAACAGCACTCTGATGATGATAACACGACAATCAGTCCAGTCATAACCTTATAATAATATAAGAGTTGCCCACAAAGTGTCAGAACATCATCACCCTTCTGAGGCCAAGCTTCAGTTTTCCAGAAGCAACAGGAAAGTCTCAGTAATGACATTGGGTAAGTAGCACTGAAGAGGCATCTTGGCAAAAACAATGACTGCAAAGAAAAAACTACCTACTCTTCCCCTCCCCACTTTCCTTTTTTCTGCAATTCTATCTCCCTTTACACTACTATACCCGAAAACTCTATTGAAGAATCAGAGAATAGAATGGTTGAATTTACGCTTTCCATGGAAACAGACATTTTGCATTACGAATTCATGTAGACCAATGACATCTGACAATGTCCAGAGCCCTGTCAAAACAGGAATGCAGTGACCAAATCGAGTTCCATATGTGGAAGAGGCAAACAACTGTAGCTGGACTGGAGTATTATTGCAAAGGCGACCGTTTTGCAAAGGCAGAGCAAACCAAATTTTACTGCTGCTGCTTCTGCATAACATCAAATTCAAGCTCATAGGAATCCAAATACCTAAAACAGACTCTGCACCGAACACACAGGTAGGGCACGAAGAACTCGGGCAGAAGAAGAGACGGCTCTCTTCACTGTGCAGCAGAAAATTTCCATCACATTCTTGAGCAGATCAGCTTTAGAATGAGGCGACATCAACCTGCAGCTTGGCTTCATTTTGAGCAGCTAGCTGGATGGCCTGCAGAGCTCTCGAGAAGCGCCATTCATCCGTCACGCTGATGCCATGCGCTTCATGCTCTGCCCCCTCCTACACACTCTTCAACGGCGCCGATTCCCGCTCGTTTTCAGCACCTTTCTAAGCGAGTTCTGGAGGTCACATTCACAGCAGCATGTTGAATTCCAGACGGTTTTGGAGGTAGGTTCTTTCTGCTTCCTCAGCAGCATGTTTGAATTCTTCCCCACACACACACACACGTGGTGAATTGTTGGAGGTGACGCTCCTTTTTTCTCACCCCCTTCTTGGTCTCTCGTCCTTCAAGAAGAAATCTTCAGCATATTTGTGTGTGTTTCATCTCTTTTTCTCTTCTTGTTTGAATGGATCTGAGAATGCATCATCGGGAGAACACTCCCCTAGAACCATTTGAGGACCCTGAGAGAGCTGCTCTACAGTCTGGTCAGTGATGGGGTTGCCATGTACCTTCTAACACTCATAGTAGCTCCATCACTTTCAAATGCATCAATACAAATGCAGCTGGAAAATCAGTGCTGAAATAAGAAGCACATTTGTGCACCACAGGTCAAGAAGCTTTCAAGGGTTCTGCAGACACTTCTACTGGAACTTGGAATTTCAAGGTGTTGAGTAGATGTCCCTAAAGAATTAATTCTAGGTGTTGAGGTGTTGGTGGGATAGGAGCAAGCCAACCAAGTACAAACATATGTGCTGTACTGGGAAGCTCACAACATTGGAAGAATGGAGTCTTCAAAGCCGGGGTAGAGACAGACAGCTTCATAATTCAGCTGCATCGAAGTCTATGGTGACAGGCAGATTTTCTTCTTTTATGGAAAAATTTGCAGCAAGCTACCATCCTAACTAATTATCCTGCACTTTCAGTTTCTCTGACTCGAAAGTGCATATCATCCAACATGTGCAGGTCTTTCTTTACCAAGAGATGTGTTCTCTTAGATCATGTGCAAGTTCTGAGAATAAAAGACTGCATATAAATGCTCCTGAATCCCGTCTGCTTTCCTCATGGAATTTCTAATTCTTGGGGAAATAGTGGGAAGGATCTGTTTACACAAAGGTATTGTCTGAGCAGCCATACCTCTGTCTTGGCATAGAGTCCAGTTTGTAGCTGGACTTGCCTTGGGACAAAACCTGGATTTCTTGCAGAACCATTTTCATGTGAAGAAGAAGGCAGGTTGTTTCATATCTTGAGTGGAAAACTCTAAACTGATAAGCATGCTGTGATCTGTGCATGTAAACCTTGGAAATCAGCATCAGATTGTTTGTGTGACATGATTACAGAAAGAATCACCCAACACTAGTCTATAATCTTTTGCTTCCAACTCAAGAATCACAGGCTGATGTCCAATCCCAATTGGGAAATAAAACAGAAGTAAAGGCAAAACACTAATCAGCTTTTGATGCGTTAGAATGTGAACTTGGTTGCAGATCTCTAGAGAAGCTCAGGCCATCTCTTGGGGTCAGAAAGCCATCAACATTTCTTCAGGGCTTTTGCAACTCAACCTTGAAGGCATCAGAAACAGGCAGGCAAGACACAACTCCTGGATCTCCCGAACTATCAAGCTTATGAACATTTTACATGCTGAAGACAAATAGTCATGATCCTTCAGTAATCTTTACTTTGTGCCCTGTGTTACATTGTTAGATTTGATCTATTGTGTAGGAGACATTCATGCATTTGCCATGATTTCTGTTCGATTGATATGTGTGCGTGCATGTCCCTGTTATTATCTTTGACGAAAAGCATGTCAATCTTGATGTGCAGATTTGCAGGAAAAGTTGTGGTGATTACCGGAGGAGCAAGTGGGATTGGTGAGGCCACCACTCGTCTGTTTGTGTCCCATGGTGCACATGTAGTCATTGCCGACATTGACCAGGACCGTGGTCAGAAACTGTCAGATGAGCTTGGCACCTCCAACTCCTGTTTCCTCAAGTGTGATGTCACCAAAGAGAAGGATGTCGCTGCACTGGTTGACCAGACAATGTCACACAAGGGCAAGCTTGACATTTACTTCAGTAATGCAGGTTTTGTGGGTGCATTGGGTGCCATTGACAAGCTCCAGATGGAGGACTTTGATGCAACTCTAGCTGTAAACTTGCGGGGCACTGTTCTGGGCTTTAAGCATGCGGCCCGAGTGATGAAGCCTATGAGGAGGGGTGTGATTGTGTGCACTGGGAGCTCAGCCAGCAAGCTTGCTGGCTTTGGACCGCATACCTACTGTATAAGCAAGACGGCACTCGAAGGGCTGGTGAAATCCACAGCTCTGGAGCTTCGAGACTTTGGAATTCGGGTGAATATGGTGTCACCAGATGCAACAGCAACACCCCTGTTCTCCAGGGTGCTTGAGGTACTGATCCATCATTGCTAATCCCCTTTGTGTCAAGAAACTCCTGCAGCAAAAAACTTGTTTTCCTTTGAGAATTACAAATTTGAAAAACCACAAGATTGTCCTATTCTACAATGTTGGGCCTGACTGTCATTAGGATAGAATTCAAGGCGGATGCAGGTGTCTCTGAAGGAGACAAAGGAGTACCTTACAGACCGGTCATTACTTCCAGGTCGAGCACTGACAGACATGGATGTCGCAAATGCTGTGCTGTTTCTAGGGAGTGATGAGGCTGGTTACATCAGCGGCCACAACTTGTTGCTTGATGCTGCAAGGACAGTATCTATGCCATATCCAGAAGGATACAAGCATTGGTTTTTTGGGCATTCTGAAATGCTGAAGTAACTCCTATTCATAACAAAACTGTCATGCAGCATCAGCAACAACGTTGGAAAATTCTAGCATCTGTAGAATGAGCATTGCAGATTAGCATTGCTTCTTCACAACTGTAAAACATGCATGAATATTGTAAGCATTCTACACATCCAAACTTCCCCATGGAAAAAGAAAACCAACCAAACTTGGAGTTTGCAACAGAATCAAGTACTCTTACTTCTCCACAGAATCTTTGACAAATCTACTGGAACCATGTTCCTATTCTCAAAACTATTTTGAATCCGCTGCTGCCTTCTTGAACAAAACAATCTTGAACAAAACAAGAGTGCAGATACTTGATTTCGTCTCAAGAGATTGCTCAATGTCAGAAATTGCTCTTAACCTTTCTTTGTGTTTTCAATATGATGATGAGAAGACGAATTGCTGTTCAATGTTTCTTGTATTTTCAATAAGCTGAGGACAACAACAACAATTGCCGTCCCCCCCCAAAATATGGACGAATAATGGACCAATATACATGGATGAATCTATGTTATGAATTTGATCACATGGATGATATTGAATTCTTTGAATGAAAATCACAATGTTGATGGAATCAACATGTTGGATGATGAAGGGTACCACACATGGATGAAATTACATAAGCATGCGTGGAAATGAATATCATCTATTGGTGGGTTTGTTATCATGCACCCTTCACAAACCACCCATATTTCTTATGAAATAGGCTTTACCCTTTCCCTACCTCTTGTCACAAAATTCATAGAGGTTTTCGAAAAGATCTTAATTTTGAATGTGAAGGAATTGTAAAAGTTCATGTTCTAGAAGGTAGGTCAAGTTGTCAAAAGGTTTTAAAACTGCTTAATTCACAAACGGTTTGAAGAAGTCAAGTTTGAAGAATGTTTAAAAAGCTTCTAACCTACTAAGGTTAGAAGCTCATTCAATCATTTAGGTTCTATAAGGTCAAGTTGATGGAAGGTTCTAAATTTTTTGCCTAGTAGATCAAAACTCGATGAACCTCTATAAACTTTTATGAGATAATAAAGTTATCTGTAAAGTCAGGCAAAGACGGCACCAGAACCCCCTGTTTGGTCACATAAGGGACGAGATTTCAAAAAACAGCAAAACAAAGTACACAGGGCTTCAATAGGGCATAAAACTCAGTTTAGCAGCAAAATTGGTGCTAAACTGTCCTTACTTTTCCTGAACGCTTTCAACCAATCACTGCTGCTGCTATGTGTACTGTAGCTATAAATGGTCTCGAGCCTGATGCATTTAATGCTGAGTCTCAGTATTTCATACCCTTATTCAATACAATTTCATGACTTTGCCGACAACAGCCAGGAGGGGATGAAGCATCAAACAAGGGGTGCAACTCAGGCCCAAGAGGGCATGACTTTACATATAACTCTAATATAAATAAAAAGTGTTGAAGACATCACCTTCCAATCTTGCTAAAGCATATTGTAACCTATGCATTACACTTCTATCTCAATTAGTCTACTTCTATATCGTGTTTTGTTGTATCAATAATATATATAAATTTATTTATTTATTACCAAGTCCTTAGTGTTGTCAAGTCTATAGAATTTTATCTTCAAATTTTTGTTTGGTTCTTAACACTTTTCTATTACTGGGGAACATTTAGTGTCAAGTTTGAGATCTACATGTGTCAAATGACTATTTTTAAGGGTATTAAATAATTTTCTAACTTATTTTTTATCATCCTATTATTATCTAATATCTATTAAACCCACCTTATATTGATTATAATTTATTATTTCAGATTATTACATTCCTTATATTATAATTAAAATATTTATTTAAATAAATATACCTTTTTTAACTAATTAATTTATAATTTATACACAATAACCAATATATTGCACCTTATATTTTAATCATGTATTTTTCAATTTATTTTTATTGGTGTCCCCCCAGTTTCTACTTCAAAGCTAGCATTCAAAAGCAATTATTATTAACCTTCCATTTCTATTTTTTTCACATATTATTTATAAGTGACTGATGGCCTACCAACAAAAAATTATGAAAAGTTGGTGTTTTTTTTTGTTACCCATGAAACTTATTTTGGACATGAATTTTAGTATTTAATTTGCACAAATGGAATCAACACATGATGTTCAAGTATAATTGGACACTATGTAGTGTGAAACATTGGGGTTGAAAGTTATGAAGACTAACAATTTTAGCCATACAATTTTAACTTGGTGCTTCACCTTGATATAGATTGTATGGGGTTTGCTTGATTTGGAAAGGGAATTCACATGAAAATTGGTTGGTGCACTTACAAACATTAAGCAAATAGTTTAATTATCTTTTCTAGATTGCTGATTCTTTGGGTTGATGGTTCTAGGCTTTACAAGATTTGTCAGTTCTAGGTCTAAGGCCGATTCCGAGTTTTAGGGTTTCCAAACCTAAACCTAAAATCCTATCTAGACCCTACCTAAAACCTTACATTTCTAACAACATAATAACAACCAAGAAAATAATGAAAAAAGAAAACTTAATTATAAGGAAGAAACTAAATTTTTTAATAAAAAACTCCAACAACGGTATGACAGCCCGATTTATAAACAGGAAGCCCTAGTTTTGTGTAAAAAAAAATTGGTCACCTGATGTCTGGGACAATCCTTTTCATGAAGGAGGTTGGGTTGGGGAGTTGCATTCTGTTTTGGCCTACCCGATGCCTAGACCTAAGTCTGGGAAACTGCAAAAAGGGTCTTAGGACCCCAAAGCCAGGTTTAGGGCCAAGTGAACCTAACCCTAACTTTTCCCAGGTCAGGTCTAGTTCTTGAGTTAGGGCCTTGACCCAGGTCAGATCTTGTGGCTGCAAGTCTTGACCCATGTAAGCCCACTAGGTTTGATTTTAAAATAACCTGGACCTAGACCCAACTGAGGAACCAGAAGCGAGCAACAGCAATTTTGGTCTGGTGTATAGTCTTGTACAAGTTTGCATGCAACTTGCATATATATCAGCCTTGTACAAGTTTTATGCCAGTTTCAATATTATGCATATACATACTGGACACCAACCAAAAATCAGTATTGGACCCAATACTAGGCTGGTATAATTTTTATGAAAAAATACCCAATACCAGGTCTAGGTTGGTATCATCAATTTTCAAAAGTGGATAATACTGGCATTGGTTTAAACGTTTCAACCACTATCAAGATTCAAGACAAATGGTTAGATGTTATTATAATGATCACCTCCAAAATAAAAGATGTAGCCAAGTAAAAAAAAGACAGGATCAAATTCAGGTGGCAAATTATATATACATTTGCTTTCTATTTGTTGACTAGTATATTGCTCTTGCAAAACCAACATATCTGCCTCATAGTTTTGTTGTGCTCATTGTTTGCATTGTTATGAGTTTTGAGCATGTTGATGATTCCCATGCCTAAGGATGGAGCTAGTGTTTGGCAATTTAAGTTTTAAGGAGTTACTATAGGCAACAGACAAACACCACTAACATGGGCACCTTTTTTCAACTTTGACCCTGCAATTGGACATGGTTCCAAAATTGTCCAACTTGAATGTTCCTGATAATCATTTCAATAATTGCCTTAGATTGTGGATTTTTCTGCAGGATGCTGTTTTAAGAGGCTTCCTACAGATACTTGGTATCATAATATGTGTATCTCTAACCCTCGGAATAAACAAATAAATGATTCGTGAGGCATGAACAATTGAGCTGCGCACTGGAGTTTGCTTGAAGTGATGAATATATCCAGTAGGATTAACCAGTGAAAAAGAGATTTGATGTCTATGGTCATTAATCTCGTTACTTAATCTGCAGCCCTGCCACTTGGATTCGAGATCTCACCATACAATATTCAAACGGAATGTGACAAAAATTCTCCATGCTTTTAGTTTTATTGCTAATTCGTACCACAGACAAAGTTTTTGGTACAAAACATTCTTTATCCTACAAACAAACATGGCCAAAGAGTACCAATGGCAGAAGCACCCACCATTCCGTAAGAGGCCATATATAAGGGTCCAAAAACTGACCATCAAGCAAAATCAACAAAGAGATTACCTTGTCTGCTTGCACTATGAAATATGGTCAACCCCTCCTGGCAGCCTGTGGTATTGCTATAAATGGCAATCAATTTTAATCAAACTCCAAACTGGGAACATATTTTACAACCCCCCACCCAAAAAAAAACAGTTGACACAGACACAAAATCTTGTATCAAATATTCAACCAATCTAGAGATTGCAGGAGCAAAATTAGTGCTATCCTGACCCCAAACTGTAATAAAAAAGAACTCACTTGATGATTTCTCAAAAAAGCTTTATTTTTGCATATATTATAATACTATTCACAACATGCCAATTGCAGAAGAGAACATTCCAATCAAGTTTGGGTTTAGAAGCTTCCTTTGTTTGTGAGAGTGTATATTTCAATTTTGAAAGATTGAGAAAGAAACATGAATTCCCAACAAACAAACTTCTTCCTCAAATTACTAAAGGTTTTGAAAAGGAAATCACTTTAAACTATATATAAATGGGTACTGAAAGCTGCAGCAAAGGTACTCCAACCTGCTAAGATAATAGTAAGTTATAGATTGTTGACTGCCATAATATCCTCCATGAAACTGGCTCGTGATTCTAACTAGTACCTACTTCTGGAGGATTATGACACCAATAAGTAAATAGGTTACAACCGGATCATCAAGTTGGACAGACGGGTAGTAATTTGTTTGGTGGAACTGCAACTGGATCATCACATCAAGTCTGTAATCCAACAGATCTCACTTCCTGCATGAGATGCAATGAACCATGAAATAATTTAAAGAAAAATAATATCAAGTCCAAAAATATCTTGAAACTAACTCTTTCAAACTGAATCCATTATAGTACACAGTTGACAGAAATCAGTAACTAGCTAGATTTTGAGTACCAGTAGGGAAAATTACTCAGTCTGTAGTCTAGGCAACTAAAAATTGTACATTTGAACCTCAAAATAAAATCACAATTAAGTTCCTTTTGCACAAACTGCAAACTAAGCTTGTCCCAGGGGGTGCATCCGTGCACATTATATACTATTGGGTACCCACAACCGCATTTCTATTTACGATGCACAGTTTGTGGGGTTTGAAGTGTTACTTATAAGTTACTACAACTTCCCTCCAACGCACTCCTTCTTGGTTCTGCACCTCTCTTCCGCCTGTGCACCCTAAATAGCTTACCTCCATAGCTCGAACTTCTTCCACTTGTTCCATGAAACAGATCTCTCATGTATTCACATGTTAAAGCACTAAAAGTATCGCAAGTCTATGTGGACGTAAGTTTTTTCTGAATGGACGCAGGTTTTGTAGCTGTTGAGTGATCGGAGTGTGCAAGGTAATTACAGTTGCATGATTGATTGAGGTGCAGTGTTTAAGTGAACACTGCACCCCATGACTCATGCAACAATTCTTAAATCCCTGGAATTACATTTGAAATCCATCTTGTGCTAGATTTCCAAATTTGAGCTGTAATTGGGAGCTTAATTAATTTGAGATTGATGATCCGGAAGATTATCTAGAGATATTGAGGAAGAAGTTCTTCAAAGTTCCGATTGAAAGGAAAATTCGTGCAAAAATTTAGTTGCCAGGCAGCTGCAGCTTGATTGATGATCATCATCAAGGAGCTGGCGTACAAGATCCAACTTCAGCAGAGATGATGTGCATGGGGTACTCCGAGGAGTTGGCGTACTCGAAGGCGACACTGGCTCCAGCGCCCAGCGGTCCCCCGTTCATAAGATAGCAGTCATTGTAACCGAGGCGATGGAACACGAGAGTATCCAGTGGTCTGGCTGACGAGAATGCCTCGCATGCCACATGTATGTTACTCATCTGACATCTGGGGTTCAAACACAAGTTCACAATCTGTACAGTGTACACCGGGATGCCATTACTGTAGCCGCTTAGGCCCTGCGTTATACTGAGATCCGCTATCGAGCACAAAGGCGTCGAAGCCCGCAACTTCCTGTGGATATTATACTTGGCCGGATAAGAAGCTGCTGCGCGACTGATCGGCAGCTGCAATAGTTTCTGAGCTGCTGCAGTTTCGTCGGATCTCTCAGCTTCCAAATGAACTGATCTCGTGATCAGCAAGCTGGGGTTGTTGTGATGATATTTCCGATCCAATGATCTGGCTGCTGTCGTCTGCTCCGTAGTGATATGCTCGGCATTTGAGAACTCGCGTGGTTGCTCACAACACAACGCGATGTTGAACTTGGCGCAAGCTAATATGATTACAAGAAACCGTAATGTAAGAACAAAGTGTACTACTTGACGTGCTGCAACTGCTGGGGCGCCAAAGCAGGAATTAGCCATGAAGCTGCTTGATGTAGATCACTGATGAACGTCTGCCCAGGTTTTGAGCTGGTGAGTCGTTGAGTCGAAAACGCGCAGGGCGCCGCGAGCAGCTGGCCGATGAAGTGCCCACTTTCAATTCCACAGAGCAGCAACATGTATAGAAAATTTGCAGGTCAAGTCATGATCGTGGCGCAGCTCACAAGACAATGGCATAAGGAGCAAATGCCTCAAGTCTAGAATTTCTTTGCACCCACTGGCAGCTTAAACTTAGAGTAATTCCATTGCCTGCAAATTGCTAATTTGTGCGAGGCCGGCCGGGTGCTCGGTTCTTGATCAACTCTCAATTAAAGAACGTCGTTTAGTTTCTTTCTTTCGAGTCACATCCCTGAGGCGCCTAGCGACCTGTAGATGTAATCAAAGTACTTAGAAAAGGATACTCTAAGAAGAGAATTTAGAGTAATTGTTCACAAATGGAATGCTCGAGCTATGATAAGAAAGAATGCCGGCATCTTGTATCATCCAAACCCTCATACTAGTTAGTAAATCAAATCTGCTACACTTGAATGCCAAGTTCACAGTAGATCTGGAATTCTTTATGGCCGCTTCAGATTCCCTAGCAAACTTACAATTCATGATGAAGACATAGATCTCCCGGCTTTGAGCTCCAATATGAAATTGCACGAAACAGTACCTGAAATTGAGTAGCTGTACAAAGCTTCTGTGTCGTTGCAAGAAGGCGAAACTCTCCTGGCTGCTCATGATCTACTCTTGTTCAACGCACCAGCTTATAATTTTCTTCAGAGATTGAAATCTGAGAAACAGTAAAACAACAGATTTATAACTATCATGTGCATCACAGCTTGATCCCAATAGCTAGTCCCAATTACACTGCCAAGGAACTCTAGAGTTTTTCTCTGGGCATGAATCATCAGCTCTTAATATTACACGCATATTAAGACAAGGGCTGGATGATGAGCTCCTCCAGTTATACATGGTGTCTAGGATACCTGGCTTTCATTAGATTTTACACCTGATCCCCACTGATAATGACCTCGTTTGAAATAATGCAATTCGCTGCTGCTGCTGCAGTCAGGTCCCCAGTAGCACCTGCTCGATCACCAGCTGATGTGAAGACCAATATATATCTCAATTCTAACCTCCTCAGAGTTCTAATACAAACCAGTGCAATACTACTGCACGCCTGAGCTTCCCATGTGCAATCAGAAAACAAAGTCGAACTTCAAAGCTAGGGAATATCTTAGATCACAAGCACTGCAACTATGTTCGAAATCGACACAAAAGAAAAAAGTTTCACCACAAGAACACTCACTAGCTGGTATACTAAGTCAGCAACTCAGATAGAGACTAGACTTGCAGGACATTGATCGACACTCATCATGAGTTCGTGTTATAACAACGATCATCGATCTGATGAATTAGCACGCGGGCGATCAATGATGTCTACTAGCGAGGTAGCTAGGATGATGAGAGAATATTGTTTGTTCAAGATCATATGAAGAGATGGGAATCTGTTGCAATAGCGGAACAACTCTTGATCAAATACTGCATAACTTTAAAGGAAGCACGGCGGACAGACACAAAGAGAGAGAGAGAGAGAGAGAGAGAGAGAGAGAGAGTGTGTGTGTGTGTTGGGCAGCTCAGAGAGTACGACAAGAGATTTGATCCTTGGTGATCTAGAACAGTACTATGAAGAGTAAATGAGATGGACAGGACTGTGCACTAGTACTTGCGGTGTGTTTTGGGCTGAAATTTCTGCCCCCCTCTCGACTCTCGGCGCAGGCTCTGTCTCTGTCTCTCTGGCTGTGCTCCCGTGGGGTGGGGGTACTGTGCGGACGCGCGGGCGCGCGCGAGTGGCGACTTTGCAGGTGGGCGGGGTTTGACCAACAACACAAGGAAAATCTCTTTACTTTCTCTACACTTCCACACATAGTTTCTTTTCACATAATGCACACATAATGAGTGAACACCGCTTGGACCATTTTCACTTCTGTGGGGTTAGAAAATGGTCCATACTATGTGCACATTATTTCAGATAGTGTGAAACTCAGTTTAGGCTCCAGTGTTTTCTTTTGGGGGATGATTTTTGCTAGCTAGTTGTCACATGTTTTTTCAAAAAATGCTAAAACTAAGTTTTTTTCAAGGTTTGTAATCACCAAATGTCAATTAATTTTATTTTATTTTTTGAATTGCTTGATTGCACATCAGGTTTCCATAGGTAGCCAACAATATAGAAAGATGCTTATATGTTTTTACTTCTATACTTTGCTTCTAGCCAAATTTGGCTAAATTGTCTTAATGATGATGGCAACCAGTGCATTATTACAAAACTGGAAAAGGAACACTGGTTTGGGCCTTTAAATATGTCCAGGATACGTTGAGTGACCCCCAAGAGGTCCAATAAGAGGAAATTACTGTTTTTGGTTGTGCCCATATGGTGGGTGATATTTAATCCAAGTTCTCCTATTTATGGGTAGGGAGGGGGAAAAACACAATATGTACGTTGTGAGAACCAGTTACAAAGGCCCAAATAACCACAGGTGTGGATGGAGATTCTCTAATCATACCAGAAATTATGAGAGATCTTGCACCACAACACCCACCCATAAGAGTTGCATTTTGTGTACTCCGTCCTGTAACTTATGTCAAAATTATAATTTTAATGTAGTATATGCCACAATAAACGCCACATGTTATATATTATAATGGATGAAATCACAAAGATTATTTCACACTTGTATCATGAGTTGCAACCTTTTGTGTGAAAAACATCACATCCTCTTCTTGAAGTAATGATACAAGCCCCAAGTCAATAGCTATATAGTACATGTAAGTAGTTTGGGAATATCATAATCGGTAGTGGTGACCAATTTTATCATTTAAGACAACTTGAATCAAGTGGTCCTTCTATACATGATACTAACAATCTTCTTTTGTCTACGGATCATGGGTAATTGGGGGTTTTGTGATATTATCGAATGTACTATCATTATGTAATTGTCATACCTAGCAAACACTAAATAGGTGCAAGGATTTAAATGTGGCATCGAGATTGATGCAATTGCTCAATAGAAAAAGAAAATTGAAATTTTTTATTGTACTTGAACTATGATTAATAAATTATCTATCATCCTTGCATAATATTTTCAATGAAAAAAAAGTGACAGAATGATTAGAACCCCCTTCTCTCTAACCCAAAGGTTAAAAGTTTGATCATTTTCTATTAAAAATTTTCATGAACGAAATGGATGAAAATAAAACCTATGGGCAATTTCTTTCAAGCTAGTTGTCATTGGGGGAACAACTTCCTCTAGGAGAATGGGATTAAGTTTCAGTCTCAACAAAAAGTTTAGAGAAACAACTTCCTCTGGCAGAAGTGATCTTTCCCTGAGGAGATTAAGCATTAGCCCCAACAAAGTTCCATGGAAAATTACTTCCTTAGCAGGAAATGGACTTTCCTTGGGGAAAAGGAGGTTAAATGATAACCTATTGGCCAAGTCCTCCAAGGAGAAAGAGACTTGGAATGTCTCTAATGTTTGGGACAAAATTGCAAAAGATAAAATTTATCCAAATCAAGAATTATTTATATATTTGAAGCTTTTAAAGCCTAAATGTTGAAAGTGGGCTTGTATTCTCCATTTGAAGTTGTAAGGTAAGAATTATAGTGAAAAAAAAATTGAGAATCATATTGGCAATTTGATTTTTGAGCATTTCAACTTGGGAAATGTGGGTCAAATGACCTTTGATAGAAATGTGTGACATGAAATTGAAAAAATCTCATTGGGAGCTACAACATAGTTAAAAGCTTCTTAATGAAAGATCATATGAAGAAGTTACAAGCCTACAAGGTTTTGAGAAGCATGTGTTCCCCACGTTATTCCAAGATGCTTTCTTTTCAAAACAATTTAGTCCATTTCTTTTCAAGAAGTTTCTCCCTAACCAACTTGATTGGAACTACCATTTAATCCTCTTCTCTCTAGAGAGAATTATTATTTTTCCTGAGGAACTTGGTTGAGCTACCATTTAGTCCCCTTCTATTTAGCAAAGTTGCTTTGAGGGGGAATTGTAACTTTAAAAAGTTACCTAATTTTTTTTCATCCATTTCATCTTGAAAAGAAATTTAAAAATTCACAAAAATAATCAAACGTTGGACCTTTGGGTTGAAGAGGAGAAAGGGGAGAATTCTTACCAGTACATCTTTTTCCGTTGAAAATATTGTACCAAAAAAATAGTTAAATGTTAATCATAATTCAGGTACAATCAAAAAAAATTGAAAATCCTTTTCCAACTAAACATTGTCACTACATTGAGCCTGATGCCACATTTAATTTGTTTGCACTTGGTTAGTGCTTGCTGTGATATCTTATGAAAATGATCCTAAGAATGTGATTGAATTGCAAAAACCTTCTGAAAATGGCCCTATTGTTTATGACATATTGCAATATGGAACTTATGAGAAAATTGTAAGTCTGAAAAACTTATGTCAAGAACATTAAGGTCTGAAGTCTGAACCGAGTGTTTGTCTGGTATATAGGTTTGTGTACCTGGTGTCATCACTAAGATGACCTGTGGTAGCAAAGAACCTACTGGTCTGGTATGAGCTAAGGTGATGATACCCAGCCTTGTAATGATTTGAGCCTTGTAATGATTTGAGGCAATACCAACTTTGTACCAGTTTTATATCAGTTTCAATACTGTGCATACCTGCATTGTACTAGCCAAAAATCCTTATTGGACCCAATTCTAGGACCAGACTAGTATGTATGGTTGTAGGGTTTAGGATTTAAAAGTACCCAATACAAGTATGAGCCTGATACAAACCCCAAAAAAACTCCTATACGAGAACCAGGATGGCAGCTTCAAAAATTGAGACCAGACCAACACTGGTCTTCATCTTGGGCAAGTAACAAGTTTGGCGGGTTAAAAGTTAGAACCGTCAGTTCTGGTCCCAGTTTGTAAAATCCAAACCAGAACTGGGTCTAATTTCTGGAACCAGTTCCAAAATTTGAACTTTTTAAGAACCCTACCCTCAACTGGGTTCCTGGTTCTACTCTCTCCAAAACACCAATGGATTTGTAGAAGAAAAGGGATACACACAAACACTCTTTTGAGATACTATGGTTCCAAACATTTTGTTATTTACATTTTGGCTTCTTCATTTCTCCATGCAACCATCACTTCTGAACAAGTGAAAAATATAAGCAAATGTGAATAAACAGGAACCATGATCAGCACATTTAATGAAACACCCGCAGCTTTCGCAATTGTATATTTACATGTAAATTCTCAGGTTTCACACTGGTTGATAAAAAGGACACAATGGTCATTTTGCTAAACTTCATAAAATTTGCAAGTGAGGGATCCAGTGTTTTCTTTTCTTTTTTTCTTTCTGATGTAGCATAGATTTCGCATTAACTGATGACACATTTGTAGAAAACTGGCAAAAGCACTGTCCCAAAGCTAAAAACTGTGTCACAAGATGGCAAGCTTTTAGTATTGGTTTTGGAAAAAAATTAAAACCAACCAAAAACCACGTTAAAAATCATTTTTCATGTTTTTCTGACTATTTTTCTCAAAAATTCAGTATGATGCAAAAATTCACCACAGAAAACAGTTTTAAAAAAATCCAGATAGTGGCATTTGATGTTATTTTTCCAGAAGTTATTTAGGGAAGAAGATGATGTGATGATAAGCATTCAAAATCAATTGCAGGGAGCCGCTACAAAATTTGAGAGCAGACCTTTGGATGAGAGCTCCTCACTTATATCACATATCGAGTTTTTTCTTCCTGACATTTCTGTATCTCCCTAATATGTTTTGCACACTCCTAGTCGCTGGTTGCCTGAACCTCATAACTCACCCTGTTTTGTATAGCATGACCTGTAAGCTTGACACTCCCATACAATTGATTATGTCCAGTAACCTGTTTGAGCATGCTGGTTATTGTAAATAGTCTGAATGCTCACTCGCCTGCACTATATTCATGATAACCTGCATGCTCTTGCTGGTCACCTAGCCCATAACAGAGGACTACTCTCTTTAAGAATCACCATGTAGAGAGGCACACTGTACTACTCACTTTAGCACTTGTAACTTGAGAGAATGGGACAGTGCGATACAGATGCATTACTTTTTTCCTTTGTCTTGATAAAGCGGGAGCAGATCCGTATAGCAATCTTCTGATGTACTCTGGAAAGTACTGTCGTCTGAAACATATAACTAGTTAATACTTAGTACCTTGATCCCAGTTCTTTTCCACTTGTGGACCAGATCTTCTTCCAATCAATCCTGAGGGTGTCCATCCATTCATGCATTGCTGTCCATGATGGTTTCTGAATCCAGTCTGCATTGTAACTTAGTCGTATGTACTCATGGTGGTATTGTGTTTCCTGTCAGGTCGTATCTCGACTTTCAGGGCAAGTACTACACACCCATAAGGGGATTTGGTCATGCCAATAGCGAGAATTTTTTAGTTTTTTTCAAACTGCTTAAGTCAAGCACTTTGAACTGGAGCTCCAGGGAAAAAACCAATTTTCAAAGCAACCCATTCAAGGTTTCTCAAAGGAGACAGACACTCCCAAAACAAACAAACCCTTCTTGCTCATATGACTTCACAATGGAAAAGGCTGGTACAAATCCCCAACAACTCTCTCCCTTTCTTATGCAGGTCATGGGAAAAAGCAAATGAATAGTTGGCAATCTGACAAAGGATCCATATTGGGTGACCTTTGTCATCCAACAAGGTGGCAACAACCACTTCACACCACTTCACACTACACAAACACATGACATGTTGATGGAATATAATTATGTTTACTAAGTTGATGAAGCCACCAAATGTGTCCATTCTATTCAGATTGTTTCAACAAGTATATGTGTGTGTTTAAGAACATCATATGAATTGCAATATACAAATATATATAAAAGTATACTAAATCCTGTAATAAGTTTCAAAATTATCTTGAATTTTGAATTGGGTTCAATTTTCTAAAATTTTGGCAAATTGCTCTTAGTTTTCTCTTCTTCTATTTTTTTTTTGTTGGCCCCATTAGGAATTAATTTGTCTCAAACATGAGTCATAGGGTATGGTATACTTCGCAAAGCAATGGGATTGGAACACTGTGGAAATTGATTGATCAATATGCATCGAGGAGATTATTCTCTTCATCATTTATGAATAGAATAAGATTAATATCTCAAAATAAATTATTATTCTTGATGCAATATTTGTGTCAACAAAGATCACTATATTTATTAATTATTAAATCAATGAATGTTATACTTCTGAGTTAACATGTAAAATAATTAGCAATTTTATTTTTTTTGGTGACTAATTATGAAATGATTTATTGCATCAATCAAATAAACATTTATAACACCTTTTCTTTATCAACGAAATGTATCACCTCATTTGAAATTTCAGTTTCAAAAGGATTCATGTGGACTGAATAATTCAAAAAAACTAATCTTCTAAACTAGAGCCCTTCACCTCCTTTTGTTAAGACTACTCTAATCTTATGGATTTTTAAGTGCATGCTTAATCACATCAAATGTAACTTATTGGTAGCAAACTTCATGTGCAACTAAGGATACACTCAACAAATGATAACTTGGGTCATTGTTGCTACCTTAGAACTGAAAAGTATATCCTTCTCAATCAACTACTAGACCCCACTTCCCTTTCTTATTGTGTATAACAAGACCCTTGTAGGGATTGATTAATTGACAAAATGTGATTTCAATGGATTCCAAGATCAAAACAAAATCATAGTCCAGCCAACATGTAACTAAATCCAAGCAATGAGGCACTCCTTATGCCAAAAAGTCAAATTTTCCTAAAACATTTATTTTCAATGATTATTTTAGGATTTGTTGTTAAAATGTATTGAGCACTAGCCCAATACCTCACTAGGATATGATAATCAATGTTGAAAAAAAATCATTTTTGAAATTGTGAATTTTTTCAATTGTATTTCACTACTTCATAGTTCACTCCTCTTTCATCATAAGTTATTACCTTATTTTATATCTCCTAGATTATATTTCATTAACTTGTGAAAAGAAAATTTGCCAAAAAATCAAACTATGTAATTCTTAATAGAAAGTATTTTTTGAAACATGTAATTTCTTATCACATGAATTTTTTTAACTTGGGCTCTATGTTGCTACGGACTATTAATGACAATAAATTGATGGAAAATATGATTATGGTGTGAAATTTAAGTTCCATTTGAATCAAAATATTGAATGGCATTGCATGCAACTTCAATTGAAAACAAATTCAATTTAAAAAAGTAGGATGAACATTGACTAGTGTAAAAGGTATGAAAACTTGTTCATGATTATGGAGTTGAAAAAACAAATTTGAAAAGACACAAATTTGAATAGAATTTTTTCCATTCTTTTTTACTTAGGAATTAATCAAATAGATTCTAGTTTGAAATTGTCATCCAAAAGAATAACTTATCGAGCCTAAAGTTGTTCTACCTAAAAAAAACCTCTAATGAATGTTGTCATTGGATTGTTTTGTTTTACAAAATTAAAAATCCTTTTGCAAAATGGACATTATTTGACACAACAATTACACAATTCCAAAAGTCTCTAACTCAAACCAAAATTTAAACCATTCATATTAGTTACTGAACACAAATTTTCATGACTATCATGATTTCCGTATGTCTAGATACATAATGCATATTATCCATTGTTTGTAGTTTTCATTAGGACCCAACCCCATTTTCTAATAAAATACCTTGGTATTGGTTGAATTTTTATGAAGTTTCATCCATAGTAGGTGAGTATTATCAGTGTTCATTTTAACACATATTTAAAAGTTTGTGTAGAAATGTTTTTGGACTATGAATGGATGGAAGGTTTGGAAATTTCATAGCTAAATCTCCAAATAGGTGTAATTTCAATGGAACTCATTACCTTCAGCTTAACCAATATTAGTTTGAAGTATGAAACTGGGAATCTAAATCTTTCTTTTTTGTCTTGTGTTCACGATTCATGTTCACATCTTTCCACATTATAAATAAATATACTTGGAATACATTATTTGCACACTATGTTATTTTATTTATGTGTCATTGGGATTATGCTTAAGTTATGATGCCATGCTCTAATTGTTTTTTTAAATTGCATCAAAATTCATAGTAGTTGTATTATAATAATTTCCAAGCACCATGACAATTTGATAAAACTCGCCATTTTGTGTATGGATATTGGAATGCTATACACATCTTTAGTTTATATGATGAAATAATTGCCTTAATGAAAGAAATGCATGCCACTTTTAGGTATATGTAACAATAAAATCAATTTCTCTAGGAATCCATGACACGTCTACAAATTATTCATGTTATACATCGATTAAAGTGGGTGTTGACCCCATGATTGCATGTTATGAAATGACCAATCAACAAGTTTCATATGTCATATTCTCCAAGTTTAAAAATATGACAAATTTGGTTCATTCATTCATTGGACTCATTGTCATTGTTATCCAAATGGTCTTCCCAAGGTGGAACTTTTTTTCCTCTTTTTTTCATTTTTGATTGATGTGATCTTGGAATGCCCCTTTCCAACAATTTTGTTTATCATCCAATGTCACATTTGGAGACTTAGAAAAGGAATGCACATAAAAAACTAGGCTTCAATAGTTTCTTCAAATATCATACCCAATAACCATGTATGCTTTTTGGCAATCGCTACAAAAATGAGCGAATTCAAATTCAAGTTACATTATGATGTGGAAGAGGATAATTTGCTTGTGATGTTAGACTCCTATGACCTAGAACCATGTTGTTGTACATGGTCCAATAAGAAAAAATGTGTTTTGAACATCTTTAAGAAAAGGGACCATACCTAATCACACTATGTTGAGGTCTTTACCACAAATGTGTTATAATTGACTGTACATTTCAAATGCAAACAAATAACACATGTTTCAAACCTTTCATAGAACCAAAAAGACCAAAACACACACACATACACATCGGCATGTACATTGTAAACATACTTTGTTTCTGTTGTGCGGGTAGGGGGAACCTTGTGGCATATTGCTCCGTAGTGCTCAACAACATGGCCAAAATGCAACATATATGCCACAATCAATGAGTTTTCAAAATCCTAAACATATGTGTGAGTAAATTGTTGCTTGACTTGAATGTGTCTAGACTCTTCATGTATTATTATTAATATGAATTAACGTGTGACAACATAAGTCGACAATGAAGAAGAAAACTACATGTACTTGTTGAATGGCATGATAACACAAAATCCCATAAATGTAAGGAAGAGTACATTGAGGATATTTTTGGGGAAAAAAAAATGCTCACACATTACTTAAACATTGGCCATAAGATTAAACAACATGGATAATGAAATAACCATTTTTTATTTGTTTGTTTATGTGAAAAACATATTATATATCTACCTTTTTTTTTTAAGGAAGTTTTGTTTGAAGCCAAAGTGGCCATCATCCATAGGAAGATGTAGAAAAAATTGTGATCGTCCTTACGAAGATTTACCCAAATATGGCTATAAGTAGAAGTTCCAGCTATTGATTTTCTTTATTCCTTCTCTTTCAAAGAAATCCTTCTATGACAACAAAAAATTGTTGAACAAAAATTGTGCTCTAACGCAGGAAAGAAAATTTGCCGCAAAAGAAAATAATAATAATAATAATAATAATAACAATAGTAACATGATCTAGAAAATGATGCTTTTTCCAACTATTATTTTATTTCTCCTGTAATTTGATATCTAGCCTATAGACATTTCAATGAATGTCTCATTGTTAGGTTTCAATTTAAGGGACTTGGATCTTCAAAACACACTCAAGATTCTGCATTGGAGGAATTTTTTATTTTTTAAAATTCCATCTCAAATTATTCAAAAAGTCAAAATCTAATTCTTTATCATGATAACTTAGATTAATTTTACAATCTACGTAAAAATGTACTTGAAGCAAGGGGAATTTTTTTGGGTATTGCAAGAGTATGACACTCACCACAGAAATTCATTTTAATATTAGGTTTCATCCCAGCTAATTTGAGCACATAAACAAAGACTGGATAACAAATACTAGATTTTTATTTCACAAAAATTAGGGCAAACTTTTAACTAAGGTGGGGGAGGGAGGGGGGGGTGATGATCTACATCAACAAGGGGTGTGTCACACTGTGGCCTTGCCATTTACATTGAAACTTATCTTAAGGCAAAAGAAGAATTACAGAAACTCAAATATTTCACCATGCAAAAATTATAATGTTCAAAAATCCTCTAAAAGAAACCAAAATCTTCAACATATTGTAACTCTATAACTAATCTAAAGTTACAACACAAGCCAAAATATCATCTTGCAAAAAGCCTCATATAAAAATAGACCTATTATCACCGAGGGGCCAAAAAATCCATTAAGCTACTATCTTATATATAATTACAACAGTGGTGTGCGTGCGTCCGTCCTGTCCGTCCGACTGGACAGTTCCGCGGCAGAACCGACCTGTCCGTCCGATAACGTTCCGCGGCAGAACCGGCGTGTCCGTCCGACGACGTTCCGCGGCGGAACCGGCTTTGAAATTCGAGGTCCTGTCCGTCGGGTTTCAGGACCTCGACCGACAGACGGACAGTTTTTTTTTTTTTTGGCCGCCCTAAACTGCCGTCGTCGACGGAGGGGTGGGGAGAGGGGGGGGGCAGCAGGGGTGGGGGGGGGGGGGCCAGGGAGGAGGTGTTTTTTTTTTTTTTTTTTTTTTTTTTTTTTTTTTTTTTTTTTTTTTTTTTTTTTTTTTTTTTTTTTGCCGCCCTAAACTGCCGTCGTCGACGGACAGTGTCCGACCTTTTTTTTTTTTTTTTTTTTTTTTCGTGTCCGAAGGTCACGGGCACCTACTAGTACTCTATAATGAACCTAAACACAAATATCCTTGCCTTGGTATGAAAAGGCCAACAAAGGAATCTCCTGAACTGGTACAGAATGAAGATAGCTTTTGCTCTATTTCCCAAGTCAATGCTCTGCTTACCTAAATGAATGGGATCACAAAAACATCACCTGACTTGTGGATTGAGTTGCAAACAAGTTTTCTATGAACACTGTCATGGAAGCACACCTCAGTGTGATGAGAGCTTCTGATGATGGAAAAAAAAAAAAAAAAACCCTAGTAGAAGCCTTTTTTTCCCAATTCAGTTCATTTCTCTCATTTTACAAGGCAGGGATGAATAGCATTTTTATCATTGTTTTCTTCTTGGGTGCATTTTCTTTTTGGTGGTAAGTAAAGGCCAGCCCAAGTGGTGGTGAGGGGGCATTCCCAAAATAAGGGCTAGCTCATTTCAAGAAATGGAGGGTAGGTCCAAATTTTAGGGAGTCTTCCCCCATTCCAAGGGCCTTACTTGGCATAATAAGCTGATGGCTGGATTCTCAAGCATGGATGGTGGTGACAATTCATTGATCTTAGGGTGTGTTCTTTTTATGTGCATCATAGTGAGGGAAATTACACAACATAATTTCACTATGTATGCACATAAGAACCCACCATACAGGAGCCTATGTGCATGAGGTAAATTGTATGAATTAAGGTGCCCATCATTTACATTGGTAAATTTTCAGGAATTGACTTTATGAATTGGATAATGTGATTTTGATACATATGAAGGATTTTGATTCACCAAACCTCCAAAAAACACCCTTCAATCACCAGATTTTTACAACAGGTTCTAGTAGGTAGGGTAGACAAGCCCAACACTACACATAGGCCTTTTGAACAAATGCCGAATAATTCAGAGGAAGGCCCTGATTTTTGTGTTGCGTAGTATATTGTCTATGACTGAATGTCTGGTATGAAATTGATGTGTTTGATTTTTTGACAAAAAGTGGTTTTTTGACCATGATTTATTGCCTTTTATGTTCACTAATGGGTGTAAAACTAAAAGGGCATGCATAATTCAGGGCATGCATAATTCTCGCCCACATCATGGTCTTGTAATGTTTAGTAATGGGAGGTTTTGTGAACACAATCAAGAATAAAAGTGATCATAAATCATGGACATGTGGGAGTGGGGGGAAAGGTTTGATATTGTCTAGTATTGGGGTTGTCGGGGCTCAATTTTGAAAAGGCATTTTACATTTGCAAAGTTTTTGTGTAGTATTGGGGGGTTGGGTATTCACTAAATACGCAAAAGGTAAGAAGAGGGGCATTTTTGTTGTTTGGTATGGGCCCATCCAAAAGTTGGGCTGATTTTGGAGCATTTATATTAGTTGCTAAGTTTTATTGGCTCAACTTCCCTTTAAATATAAGCCCAAGCCCATTAGGGCTCTTATCCAAGGTGGATCTCATGTGGCAAAGAAAATGGAGGGAAATTCTTGGGCTCGTTCCAAGGGAAAGATTGTTTCAAAACCCTACATTGTTTTTTTAAGGTCAAAGCCAAGTCGACTCTAGGGGTGTTGTTTGTTTCTTCTTCTCAAGCATTTCTTCACCTTCTCTTTTCTTTTTCTCAAGTGTCTCTTCACCTTCTCCGGAAAAATAGAAGAATATACACTTGCAAAAGATATTTCTGGTGAAAGGACAAGGTATTTGTGGTGAAGGGATTTCACCATACGAGATGGAAAGTTCCCTTGCAATACATTGTAGTGACCTAGGCATGGGGAAAGGGAAGTGAAAGGTTTACATAGATGAAGATATTTTAATTGTTTCCTCCAAAAGAGGTAAGGGATGTGGTAGTACTAGAAGTTGTAGGTGTCAAATCAAAAAGGAGTTTGTTTTGAGAGATTTGGAAAAAGAAAATGGAGATGATGAAAGGGTAGAAGAAGAATCTGAGGGTCGGAAAAATTGGGTTCCAACCAATGTGGAAACTTTGATATCTATTCATGGAGAAATGGATGAGGATTGCATGAAGAATGTCGAAAAACAAGGTGCATTGAAGTTTTGATTGTTTCAATTTCATTTTTTTATTTCAAATTTTTGGTTTAGGGTTGATCTTTATATCAATTTCTTTAATGAATTTTAGTTTTGATTTCAATGTTTTTTTGTAATGTCAATCTTCATATCAATTTTTTCTTTTAATTTAGGTCATCATTTTATTGTTTGTTACAATTTGATTCTTGACTATAATTGTTTCTTTCAATTCATTTTCAAAAAAATGCCATCAAGACTAAAATCAAAACAAGTTCAATCCCACATGACATCATTTCATATTTCAATTTTAGACCTTGAATTCAATTCTTGCTTGCAATTTTAATTTTGGTTTCAATTTTTTATAAGTAAAAGCAAAATCAAAAGGGCCACCCAAGTGAGTAGACACTCCTTACAATTACATTTTTGTATGTTTGAAAAATCACAAGTGAAGCATAATAGTTTGGATTATCATAAATTTTTCAGGAATATTTTTCGTTAATTGCAAAGTTTACATGCTCAAAACTCAACAAAAATAAAAAAATGTTTTTGCATGTTCAAAACACTCAAACCTTGAAAGTGGACAATCCTTGTTTTTTTCAAATATCTTTTTTTCTACGAAATGTGCATCATTCCTTTTGAAAATTGAAGAGGATTTTAACATTAATGATTGGAAGGGGAAAAAGGATGTGAATTCATGAAAATTATTTTAAACCAATTTGAACACATTTGGCTCAAAAATGTTTTTGACCCTGAAAACTATGGATTTTAAAAATGTGCCTTTAACAAAAGTTATTCATGTTTATGTGATAAAGGAAATGAATTCATAATATAAACTAGTGTGTACTCGTTGCGTTCGTTGCCGGATAGGCATTGATGTGAAGGATAATGTAATCATTTTATTACACCAAATATATATCCATTACATATACATGCACACACAATAATCTACCAAATACTTCCTTGTAAACTACATTGCGAGTGCAACCTTCCAAATGTTCGTGTCTAGCTACGGGTAAGATCTTCAAACCGTCTTTGGAAATAACCCGTGACACAACTACATACAATTGCCCATGAGTAAACATCGGGTTCGGTAGATACACTCCCACTCGTTCCAAGCTTTGGCCTTAACTCTTGTTGATAGTCATCGCAAAAGCTACGCGGACAGGAAAATGACATCGACGGATTGTAAATGGAAGGGTTATGCCTGACGGTGTCACGACAATGCAAGGTATGAACACTCGATTGCCAACGTGAGTTCCGATTATGATTTCAGCTTCCAGAACACGTTGTCCAAGCTTTTTAACAATGAATCTGGTTCCATTACATAAACCTGCGGACACATTCAAATTGCGCAACAGCATGATCGGTGTTCCTTTCTTCAACACCAACCGATGATGTGCGATGCTTCCCATTTTGAGTGAATTCAGAAATTCGACAGGAAACAAAACATTGGCATCCACATTTGTTTCATGAATATCAACGATGGAATCTGCACTCAAATATTCTTTTGTTAGACCCGGCATCGCTTCCAAAATCGCATCGTTGATTTCATCGACATTTTCATTCTTTGGTGCCAAGATCGCTTGTTGCTTGAGATAGATGGGATTCGAGAAGTTGTTCATGAGATCAGGATATACAAATTCAATGAAATTTTCTTTTGTGCACATATGAGCAGGCAAAAGCAACGGTTCGGGAAGTCGGATCTAATCTTCTTCCAAATCATGTTGTGGTGGCAACGTGGGCACTGTTCCATTTCCGATTTGTAGAATCTAATTGGCAAACTCGGCAGCCTCAAGATTGTAATGACCCATACTCAAGCGCATATTGATGTTCAATCTGTACACATGCACATACCTCCACAATAGTGACCGCAACAAACATGCACCGACGATGTCTTCTCAACCGCCTTTGGGAATCACCGGAAGGATCTGTCGAAAATCTCCAACGAACACAACAACCTTTCCACCATATGGCAATTGTTCAGCTTCAGGATTCATCAATCGCATGAGATCTCTCAACGATCTATCCAGAGCTTCAAATGCATGTCAACGCACCTTTGGTGTTTCATCCCAGATGATCAAATTTGCTTGTTGAATCAGCAATGCTAGAATCATTTGCGGTGCGATCATACACGTTGATTACTCATGAAGGTGGATGGGGATTTTGAATCCTGAATGTGTCATGCGTCCACCTTCCAAAAGCAAAGCTGCAATCCCAGAAGAAGCGATTGCCAATGCAATTCTTCTTTGACTCCTGACTTTTGCGAGCAGAAGACCATATACATGTGTTTTTCCTGTCCCTCCCGGCCCATCCAGGAAAAACACGATCGGCCGCTTTTCATGAACCGCGCCAATGACAGCTTGATAGAACGCAACTTGATCTTGGTTCAAATGGGGCTATGCATCATGGACAGCCTGTAGCAGGGCATCGTTGTCATAGCTCATTTCTTCACGAATCAGCCGATTGGACTAATAGTGTTCCACATCTGCCGTTGGAAGAGGCATTCCAGGGAAATCTCTCAAGCTCCTTCTGTTCTGTTGCAGGATGATCTCCAGCTTGTGCAGGGCGATGTTGTGAAGTTGTTCCGTTGTCAGCGTTAAATCACGATCTCCATATTCACGTCAAGCTCTTGCTTGAAGATCATCAGAAAGATCATCCGCAAAATGGTGCTAAAGCTCCCCTGGATTGATCACTTTGTTGAAGAGGAGCACCGATGCAAACAGATCATGCAACCGGCGTCCCGTGGCCCAATGATTAGCTTCTTCCAAGGCATGTGCCCATTCTTGATCGTTTTCAAGCAAACCTCTGGCTTGGCAAGCTTCTTTGAACGTCGCACATACACGTCCATCGATTGTACGCAAATCTTCAAAAGATGTTGCTCCGCAAACCACGTTCGACAACATCCGCAAATAATATCTTTCTCCAGAAGCTAGATGTACATAGTAAACACGACCAATCTTGGTTCTTCTTTGACGTGGTGTCCATTTCTTCGATGTTTTGTTCCACACCCATCTTTCTAGAAATTTGGCATAAGGAGTATCTTGAGCGCTTGCATAGTTTCTGTTTGCTGTAAACCACTCTGTCAATGTGGTTTTTTATACGTTGGATTTTCCTACCACCTTTTGTAGATTTGCATTTTCTGAGAACACCACAGTTTGTTGGTTGGGAAGATGCACTTGCAATCTCTGAATGGTCGGAAAGCGTCCATGCAGTTTCATCTTGAAGATATGCCACACAGCTTCTAACGTAGAGACATAACGGGCGTCGATGTATTGTTGGATCTCATCTTGTTCAACTTGTTGTCCATCAATGGGATTCTCGACCCGTTCTATGACATCGTCATTCGATCGTGACCTTTGTAGATGTACTTGAACAGATATTTGACGCCATAGATGGATATCGATGCTTCAGTATTGATGTGCCCATTGAACTTCTTGCATAGATAAGGATTGTACGGCACAACCCAACGATTGTCCAGTTCAACTCCCTTTACCAAGACTTTGAAATCGTTGTCTCGACGACGATACAAAGGATATCCGTTCTCGTCTAAACTTATTTCATTTTGAAACGGTCGAGGATACCCTTTCGAACATCGACCATCTTGCATGCATGGAGCATTGGGGAATGCTGGTCCACACGGCCCATGCATCATACATTTTGAAATTGTTTCAAACATCCATTCTGGATCCATCTCAAGATCAGGAAGCTCTGCCAAAATTGCCATATCAATCTGGGCAGGAGTGGTTGGTCGGAACTCTCGCTTCAAGATGATCAAGATGTGCGCATGTGGCAATCCCCGTTTCTAAAACTCTATGAGGTGAATTTGTGCCACGGTTGGTCCAAATACTTGATCTTTCATTAAATCTTTCATGAGCACCGACAATTTCATACGAAACATTCAGGTCACCAAATCTAGACGATCTGTAGCTATTTGTCCAGGAATCAGTTCTGCTTGGATCTCTGGCCAATTTGGGTTGCATGTGAATGTGATGAAATACGACGACAATCCGAATGATCTACAAATTGCCATGGCATCCTAATAAAGCTGAAACATGAATCTTGGTCCACTCGTAAACGATGAAGGCAACACAATCCTTGTGCCCAATGTGGTCGTATCCGTGTCTCCCGCTTCCAGCGCATCTTGCAGTCCTTGATATAGATCTGCTCATAACTTTTTTTTATTTCTTCGTAGATAATTCAGCCTATTCTGTTCAATAGCTACGTATGCATCAACAATGTATTGTTGCACCAAACGCCCACAGCGCAAGATGGTAAAAGCTTCATTATCTTTTTCCTGAAGGCGGAACGCATAATAATCGATCATAGTTATCGTTCTGTGACCACGTTTTCTTTTTGTCGAATTTAGTTCGCCACCTTCTGAATCATTGTCTCCATCAGATTCATCTACAAGCTCTTCACCATTCGTTTGTTCTGAATCAACCACATGGCATACTGGGATAGATGGATGCCCACCATCTTCTCCATAGGGAAACATGAGCGCATATGACATTAGCATGTAAGCTGGATGCAGCTCTAAGATTCTTTGGAGTCCCCCCTGTCGGTCTTGCACAATGACATCTCGATGATCAACATCTTCAGACCCATCACCAACCATGATCGCAGCAACTTTATTATCGGTTGGGATATTGTATGTACGTGCATCCTTTGAGCGCTTCGCCAGAATCCGTAAATGTAATGCTTGCGTTGGATTGTTTGATACTAAGTCTCGAATGCTCCTAAAAATTTGTGCATATGGATTGACCTCTGAAAGCATGGTCTGCAATTCATGTAGAATGTCAGGATCTAATGTCGGCATGATATTTTGGCGATGCTGCAGTTGATTAGCTGTATCGTAAATGTATAGCTGACAAAACCGTGGTTGAGCATCGTGTTGCGGCAATAACGAACTAATTCGATGATACATTTCTCCCTGAATACAAAAAGCATAGACACCTCTCATGCCTATTACGCTTTCGTGGATTCTGGTTCCAGTTGATGTGAATGACAATATCGAATTGTACATTCTGATCTTTTCACGGAATGCATGACTTTGAGGATCTGATCCACTAAGTAACCCTCGCATTAACATTAATGATTGGAAGGGAAAAAGGATGTGAATTCATGAAAATTATTTTAAACCAATTTGAACACATTTGGCTCAAAAATGTTTTTGACCCTGAAAACTATGGATTTAAAAAATGTGCCTTTAACAAAAGTTATTCATGTTTATGTGATAAAGGAAATGAATTCATAATATAAATGATAGAAAATCAATTTTTAATCATAATTTATTTATATCTAAAATGCAGTGTTAAAGGGGGTACTAAAAAATATAAATTATAAAATTATAAACCAACAGAAAAATGACACATGTCATGTGTAGTCCTTGGAAAAGGACTTTCACCTTGGCGCCCTTGGCTCCTTTGACCATATTTTCACCCTTATTTGTCTTTTGTGTGGTGTAGGTGTAAATGTTTAGCATACATTATATTGCCATGTGGTAGTAACCATTTTAGGCTTTTCAAGATCAATTTCTGTTTGCAAGAAAATATATATGATTCTATAGAAAAACTACAAAGTTGAGAAGATTACAAATGAAGTGTTTGGGAACAATCAACATGGAGGAAAATTTTATGAAATTATGGATCATTGGAACCATCACAAGGGTCAATTCATCAAGGTTGTGTCAACTTCAACCACAAGTTTAGAAACATTTGATATTAACAACCAAGATGATGTGGAAAATTTTGAAGAAACTACAGTTATCGCTTCGGTTTCTAAAAATTAAATGAAGAAAAAGATTTAGGATAATATGCAAGGCCTGTTTCAAACCATTATAGAAAATAACATAACTTTATTCCACAATTTTGCAAAGACAAAAACTTTATTAGAGAAGATGGATTGGCATATGGCAAATTTCATTGGAAATCTTTAATATTAGAAGTCTCACATCTTATCTTTATGATTTTCATACATCAGGGCTTCTTCCACATCCATCATGATTCTTGATCACCTAGTATTAGAGCTCTTCAATAGAAGATGAAAATTCAAGATTGTACTTTCTTTGCAAGCTTACTTAATACAAAGTTCTACAATTTGTAGATGGCTTATGGTATTTTTTTGAAAAAGCTCTTTGTCATTTTTTTCTTTTTGTTTCTTTGATGTACCTTGGCTAAGATTTTCCAAATCAACTTCTTATGGGTCTAATTCATATGATAGACAAAATTCTTGTTGCAATTTGGGATTTCCCACCCATTTCATGTCTTGGATGGCTTGTTCCGCAATGCAATACACATTTGTTTCCTTCAATTTCCAAAAACTTTCTCTTTCATGTGTTCCATCTCAGGAATTGCCTTTTCAACCCATTGCATATTGAAGTTGTCCTTGTGGATAACACACAAATTGTGTAAAGATAAACAAGTGGTGATGAGGTTTGGAACATGTCTCAAAGGTGTGTCAACCTTTTTAAGTAAAATTCTCGACCTCCCCTTCAACATGCCAAAAGCCCATTCAATAGCCATTTGTGTATTTGATTGGATGAAGTTCCAATGCATTTTTTCCAATGATAATTCATTTTTTCCACCTTTGAAAGGACACCAAAACCAAGGCCAAACTAGGTCTGTTGTATCTACAATTAGTTTGTAAAGCAAAAACTTTCCCTTCACCACACACTTGCCAATGTTATGTGACTGAACATGGAGTAACCGAACATGTGATCTTTGATCACTACTGTAGTGTGAATGCCAATTTCGTTTTTCAGGGTTTAAGAGTTAAGCTCGCCAAGAACTTTAAAAAAAAAGGCGATGGGGTTTATGATTTTGGGGAGGAGGACAGTAACGGCATGGGAAGCTTCTGGAAGGGGGCTTGGGAAGGAAGAGAAGTGGAGAGTAGGAGGTAGACAGGAAAAGTAAGAAGTTTTTTGGCAGTGAGATCTGGAGGTCCGTCTCTCTTCGACGGAGGAGTGGAAGATGTAGAGAAACAAACCAGAAAAGAAGAAGAGGAGTGGAGAGCAAGAGGTAGACAGGGAAAAGTAAGAAATTTTTTTGGCAAAGAGATCTCGAGGTCCGTCTTTCTTGGACGGAAGAATGGAAGATGTAGAGAAACAAACCAGAGAAGAAGAAGAGGAGTGGAGAGTAGGAGGTAGACATGAGAAAGTAAGAAGTTTTTTTGGCAAAAAAGGCATAGGAGCTTGGAGGAGAACCAATTGCTGGATTTTTCTTCCGCTGCGTCAGTAATTAGGAGATGGCCAACTCCATGATCTGGTGAGGTTTGGATATAAATGCTGGGGGCAATATTGAATGCTGAGGAAGCCTTGAAGGTGGTCTGAGTTACAAGGATGTAGGTAAAAACTATACCAATAGAAGTTCTGCATGGGGGAAGAGACCTTGTCTGGATTGTTCAATGAGTAGCTCTCAACATCTGAATTGGGGCCAGAACCCTCTATCTTTTTGTTGTTGGAACTAATTTAGGAGTGTTACTAATGTGTACTTAGGATCAGTTGATCTGTGCATCTTTTTGGGAATCGGTAGAACTAGGAGGATACGAATAGTGCATTTCAATAGGATTGTTGTGATTTGGTCTACTTAATATAAGAGGAGTCATTCTCATTTTGATAGAGTGGATTCATGAGAGGAGTTGAGGTGTTGTATTGACCCTTTCTTTTAGGTGACAATTAGTTCTTAGGAATAAGGCCCAATCATGCATGCTTCCCACCCAACCAAAACCATAATCCCAAAATTTGCATTAAACATCACAAATCCCTAGTAGTAAGCATGAGTAAAATCCTCTTCTACAATGATAAGATCCATGATATGTAGAAGAAACAATAATTAGAATATGGGTGTGGTCAATGGTTCCAATGATGTATGGAATGTGATGTAAAGCTTCAAGTTTTGAAATCATTTGTTTAATTTTTATAGTTGTTGGTTTCATGAAAACAATGGGTTTCAAATGTCTAAAAATTGCTTCACAAAAATTTTGAATTATAATGGATGTTGTACTTTTAGCAATCCCATACACCTCACCAACCATTTGTAAAAACTTTCCACTACCAAAATGAGCCAAAACAACAACAACCCTAGTCTCCAAAGAAATTATTAATCTAAAATGGGTGTCTTTGCGTTGCAAAGATTTTATTTTTTAACACAAAAACTCAAAAATATAGAAGTTCAACCTGATGCATTGCTAAAACATTTCTTGAAAGTATGAACCCATGAATTGATTTTGCATAAAACCTTCAATTCAATCATATTTTCACAATGTGTGTATGTGAAGAGTGAGTTTTTTCTTTTGTTGGTTGGAAACATAAAAACATATTTTGACATCTTCATGTTGTTGCATTATTTATTGTTGTAAAATTATGACATGAAGTATTACCAATCAAAATGCCATACGGGCCCATTCACAATTGGGGTACCAAAAAGGAGTGTCTAATTGAAAAAGGACTACAAAGGTTAACTTTGGATTCTTGTTTATCTTACATTATGATAATTGTAGTGGATTGTTGTATGCCAATAGATAAAATGATGTCTTCTTAAATTAATAAAAATATTTTTAAATAATTTGAATACTATGTAAATGCCATTTTGAGTCTTGTAAACTAATGGAATCAAGTGTCTAAAGTACATTTCTAAAAAAAGGAATCAAAAGGAAAACATAAAATTGTACAATTGATTTCAAATTTTTTGTACAATAAAAACATGCCCCCTTCTATGAAAGTACATGTTCATTGGATGGACTTGATGAAAAACCAAATCATACAAAAAATTCAAAGTCTTCAAATTTGAAGGAAAGGGTTGCAAGGCAAAGGAATCATTTTAAAAACCATTTGATAAGAAAATTGTGTCCAATGGGTTCAAAATGTCTAGCTTTAGATGCAAGTCACATGTGTAGGAAATAATCTTGCCAAAAAATATGTTTGGTTGTCCATTGAAACTCATCTTGGGATTTTATGGGATTTTCTACATTTATGGCATTAAACTAAAATATTCATACACAATTATGTATGAATGTGAAAAATCATCATTAACACATGAATTATCTTATATTGGACTATTCAATTTTTCTTTCATTGAAGTTTATTTCATGTAAATGTTATTTGTAAAAAGTAGCTTAAAAAAATCCTTAAGTCCTTTTCTCCCTTTTTGGTACTCCAATTGTGAATGGACCCATACAAACTACCAAACAACATAACATTTGATGATTTAAAACCATGGTGCTCAACAACACTAAAAAAACAAGCAAAAAATATTAGGGTGTACAAGAGTGAAGAGAAAATCTCTACAACAAAGATGAAAGATAAGATATGTGTAGATTTTGGGCCAAGTTCCCTTTATACACATATTTTAAACTAGACCCACAAACAACGTTTTTGAGCCCATGCCATGTGTCAACTTTATATTATTTTAGCATTTTTTTTTTCTTGGGACAACCTTATAATCTAAAGTGCCCCTTAAAATTACATGATCAAAAACAATGGCCAAGGTAATAATAGCTAAGATTGAAAAATGTAAATGAAAGGAAAAGGAAAGGAAAATATTTGAACGGGTAATTAAACCTTAATTGTTGTTGAACATGCAATTCAAATGTCCATTGAGGAATGAACAAGGGCAGTGTTCATGATAACCTAGTTTCAAATTGCAATTAGTGATGTAAGGGATCAATTTCATAACGACTTTGCAAACAAGGCTACAAGTTAGCCCACTCAAGTATAGAGGTGTCAACCTTGGTGCCACCACACATACTTAAAGGACTACTAGACCAAGAACAAAGACAAGAATCCAAGCTATTGAACATGCTTTAATTAAACACAAAACTATTTTTATTGAATAAACAATAGAAATAGGAGGGGCAATCAGAACAAAAGGAGATGAACATTACAAGGTGAATAAATCACATCACAAGAAGACAAACATTATCAAGAGGGGGGTTATTACCAAAAAAAGGACATAAATATCATTAAAATTTTGAAAAAATATATTTATAACCATCACCAAGGCCCACAAATAGATTAAAAAAAGGAAACAACCATTACCATGGCCTATGGTGGATCAAAAGAAGGAACGACCATCACCAGGGCCAACATATGAAAAAGATGACCATCATCAAGGTTAACAAATAAAAAAGAAACGATCATCACTAAAAATAATAAATGAAAATAAGGAGATGACCATCACTAGGGCTAATAAATTAGAAGAAGGAAACAACCATCACCAAGGTAAACATCAAATGAAAAGGAGACAACCATCAACAAGAACAACATAGGAAATCACCACCACCAGGGTCAATAGATCACAATAATGAGACAATCATCACTAGGGTCGACAACAATTGAAAAGAAGGAAATGAATGTCACCATTGCCAATGAAATGGAGGAAATAAATGTCATTGTGACTAACAAATCGAAAAACCTTAAACCACACAAAATTACTTGCGATGCCACGTCACATACATCACACACAACAATGTTTCAAAAGGTAGCAACATGCAAATCAGAAAGAGATGAACATCATCATAGTCACAAAAGGGGGGCAATGCTACTTGTTGACGAATGCTTGAAAGTTTGGAAAGGACATTTCAAAACTGGAATTATAACATGACAAGGAATTCAACATAATTGGTGGCCTAGTTGAAGGTAGTTTAGTTCAAAATACACAATATGAATGGCAATGCAATAGGAGCAGGAGATGTTGAATGTAGTAGGAACACGAGGAAACCATTGTGGCAATAGCCATGGTAGGAGAAGAAGGGGATTAATGTTTCATGGTGGTGCCCATCTTTGTTTGAAATTTAAGGTACCATAAACAACACAAACCCGCTCACCATTGATCTAAACCCCTAAATCTAAACAAAATTCAAACAATTTTTTTGATCATTGATGGAAATTGGATATGATTCCATGGGCTACTAGTTTGGCACATAGTGTGAAAGTGTTTGGTGAACAAAAAGATTTTGATCATACTATAAGAATTTTTGGATTGTTTGTAAGGTGAAAGTTTTTTGGAATTAGGGTAGTAGATGTGGTAAATTTGTTTTTCAAGTGGAAGATGCCCCTCCTCACTTTGGAGGAGCATAACTTTGACAAATCTAAACGGAATTGAATGATTCAAAAGCTGAATAAAGTGTCCATAGAGGGGTTACAAATTATTTTCATACTTTACCACCAACTGAGTGATAACTAGCATGCAATTGTATGAAAACCCACTAAATGTTCATTCATAAGCTTGTCTACCCTAGTCAAAATAGAAAAGGGGTTTAAAGTTTTGTTTATTTTCAAATGATGGTCGTTTCCTTCTTGTGATGGCCAAACCTGTGTAAATCTCCTTGTTTGGCTACATAAATAAATTGACCCAAAATTATTATTATATGTATATATAATCCTGAAGGGTATCTCTACACCCACTTCAAATTTTGTCAATGAGGTTGGAAGGGACAGCAGAGTAGGTCTGTAGGAGGGGAAGTAAGTTTGTAAGTAAAGGTTTTGTAAGTAAATAAGAAGGCTTCAGAATCTAGACAGACAGACACTACTTTTTTTTAAACATTATTATATTAGATTGATTAGACAAAGAAGATTCAGATCAGGCCATCGTAGTATTGTGCATAACTGCGACTAGCGACAAAAGGGAGAACATGGCCTGCATGAGTGAGGAGGCGGAGGAGGAGGAGGTGTGCGCACTTAGCTCGTAGCGTGTTTAACGTCCTGCATGTGAGCACCGCAGTCAGGCCGTTACACATTCAAAGAATTTGCTACTTATACGCTTGTCGTTTCATTCTGTTTCATTCGACGTTTCAGCCGGATTAAGTCAGTGACAGTCATGGCCACATTTTGTCCATACTCCCGACCATTGCCTTGCCTACAGTGCAGATGCAAAATGTGAGTTTAATACTACTGACGCTTAAGCTCTCCTCTTTTACAGCATCTGCACCTCCACTAGTAGTAGGCTTACAATACTGCATGTATAATATAGTCTTTTGGATGAAGCATTGCCTTTCAATACTGCATGTAGTTATCTAGGCTGCTAAAGCGGCACTAATTAATTACTTTTGGATTTGTCAAAAAAAAGTTCTGAAAAACTACCAGCTCCTTGCCATGCTGAAAATCCGAAACAAAACTCTCATGGACAACTATCTTCATTGTTTAGTATAGTGCCTAATTGTAAAATATTAGGCACCTTGCTGCCAAACCAGCCCAGGTACTACTCTAGTGTAAAATATGAGTTTGGATGTTTTGGACTTGTAAATATGCTTGTCCAATTTTTATTTATTTATAATTACGGCTTTTGATTCACTGGTCATAAGGATTGGCCCAAACTGATGACATTTATATAATTTTTCACTTTTTTTTTCTTTTTTTTTCTTTTTTCTTTTCTTTTTTTCATGTGAACAGGTGTAAGTATCGGGAAATAATTAACACTCTATGTTGGATGTGATAATCACTTGTAGAGGCCCAAATAGGGGATGTGGGTGGAGATACTCTTAACTCCAACCAAATGGCCTACTTGCACCTAGAGCATTGGCCCAAGCATAAAATGATCACCAGGTCTTGACTCCAAGTGCTTACATCTTGGCGTCAGTGCACAAAAAGGTTTGGTATAAGTGAAGATGATGTTGTAGGGGAAACATATGTTTAACTCCATCACCTAAGAGAAACAATGTTTCAAACACATCTATGTATCATTGCATAGTCATGATATGTGCCCTTCTTCTTTTTCTGTTTTGTGATTAGGTCTCTTTGATTGGTCTAAACCAAAAAGATATTGGAAAGATCCTAAAATAGAAGCTTATGTAAGTTTTCCTTAGGTCTAGCAACATAGGTTACAAAGGGTAAATCTTAAGCAAAAAATATGAAATAAAGTGTGGTGTTATTAGGAACAAAGAAGGGAACGCATTTGGAGCATCATTGGGAACCTTGTGGGACTGTTAAAAACAAAATTTGGCCTTCCTAAGTGCATGTTGAGCTTTCTCATTGGTTGCATGAAATTTGTATTCTTAAAATTGCTTGTCACCATTTTTGGCCTAGGATAGTTCACTACATAAGAAGGTGGGTACCAATGTTGGTATATTATGTAGGGTCATCGATTGGTATCAAAAGTGGTATGAACACTAGTATCAAGTACTAGACCATTCTCGTATCTAACGTTCAAATACCTGGTTCGATATCAAGATACCTTGGTATTAGGGTTAGAAAAAAATAGAGAATTCCAAACTAGTATGGTATTAAGATGCTGATACCAATCTCAATATTCATACCAAGGAGCTCATCTTTTTTTTCCTTTGGTATCACTTCATGCTACTTACTAGGAATTGTTAGCTACAACAAGAGTTTCTAGGGTAGCAATGGGCACATATTTGTAATAAAGTTATGCATTGAGAATCCGATCTTGATTTTGTTCTTCCCAGTTTGACATCTATTTGTGAAAGAGAAAGAATTGAAGGAATTCTCTCTCCTATTCTTTTTGTTCCTTTGTTTCCCAAAGAGGAAAATAAATTGTGAAGGGAGATTTTTCTCCTCCACATTTGAAGGATGCCTTAAAAAGGGAATTAAGTTTTTTCCCCTCCACTTTCTTTTTACAATACTTTGAATGACAAGATGAAAAAAATTGAAAAATAAAAATAGAAGATGATCAAGAAACTTTGAAACAAAATTTTTATTTTACTACCAATGGTTATTGCATACACCAATCGATTTATACCACTAAATCTATATTGATACCATTGCACACCCCTCATTCACAATGTTTGTGTTATTTATACCAAATTAGTACCCAATTTCTAAAAAAAATTCAAATACAAGTGTTGTACTGATATCTCACTTTTGTTGAAATCTATATTTCACGACCAAACTACTACCTATGCAAAATTCTTGATACTAAACCAACACTGATGGAGTACTTGTTAGGTTTTGCAATAGGGTAAGGAAGAGATTTCACGAACTTGTAAAAACGATGAACCCAAAAATTAATTTAATTTAATTTAAAATAAAAAATAAAAAATATATACATATTCCATTCTTTACTCGGAGTTGAAAATTGCAAAAGATATTAGAGTTTTCCAACACACATGCACATATGATTATTTTGTACCTTAGTTTTTGATGAAAAACAAAAAGATGGGGACTTGGATGGAAATTGTACAATGATTTGTAGCCTAAACCTAAACTCCCCATGACAAACACAGACCTTGTCTCTCATACACAACAAGGACAAAACCCAGAATAATTTGGCAACAATAGTTGATCACAAATGCATCAGCATTAGATGGGGATGCCAGTGGTTGGTTACTAGATTATCCTAGAACCTTTTCAGTTTTGGGTGGTGATTAAATTAATTTTTTGGAAATTTTGGCATTTTAAAAAATTATCTATTTGAAAATAGATAACCAAACCCAAAGTAGGTCACCATGCGGGCAAAAGGACAAATCATGTTCCAAATGCTCCACTAATCGCAAGAAGTATATCAGAAAGAGTATCTAAAAGTGTCCCTTATTTGTTACCTGCTCACAAGTTCAGTGAACAATGGGTGTGTCACACTATGGCCTTGCCATTCACATCCTATATATTAATTCACTAAGTCTATCTGTGTGTCTGTCTGTGACCGTCGGTTTGTTTGTCGGTCTGTCTGTGACCCCTTTAGGTTTTAGGTTTTACGTTCGATTCGTTAGATACGTTCTCATCATCGTCCGATCTCTAACTATTGAGTGACTGAAAGCAAAAGTTAGTATGCAAACTGTTAAGGGGACTCACCACTTTGTAACTCTTCCTTTTATCTTACGTCTGATTGGGAATTGACCGTTAGATGCTGATCACCTACAACTGAACGTTCTCATCACTGTCCAATCTCTGATGGATGAGTGACCGAACACATAACTGTCAAACGCTTCAATTTGAGCCTTTTCCGGTAAATTTTTCTCGCTATTTTGGTTTCCGTTACAAAATTGGAGCCAAATACCGAACGTTGAGGCCTATAAGTGGTCTGGTGTCTTTTGGGGAGGTCCTGTAGGCTGTCAAATGGGGGGAACACCTATTAATTACGGACATCTATTATTACCACACAACAGAAAACTTGGCTTCAAGTGCTAGAATATGTCAGAAATCTTGGTGCCTTGCAAACACGGGTTACCACTAGTTTTAAAGTATCTTAAGGCAAGAGAAGAATTATAAAAACTCAAATATTTGACCATGCAAAAATATAATCTTCAAAAAATCCTCTAAAAGAAACCAAAATCCTTCAAAATATTATAACTCTCTAACTGATCTCAAGTTTCAACACAAGTCAAAATATCATCTTTCAAAAATCTTCATATAAAAATAAACATATTACCTAGGGGCCAAAATCCCTTAAGCTACTATACTCTATAATGAATTAAAACACAATATTTATGCACTTTTTTTGTTTTCAAGATAAGGAAAAAGAGACCCCAAGAACAATGGTAGGCTGGGTGCAACACAACTTCCCTCGTGGCTAATGATCTCACCAACCTAAACCCAAAGATCAACTAACAATGATGTAATACCATGGCAAGTTCAACATTTCAGAACCAAATAGATCTTTTTTTTATTATCATTTTTTTATTAAAAAACAAGAATATATCACAATTAAAAGCCATGGACAATCAGTGGCACAAGCATAGACAAAAACTGATAAAACCTACCCACTCCCCACCAAGGGATGTTATACTCCCCCATTGAACTTCACCAAACGAGAACCCCACCAATTCTCATGCCAATTTAGGTTTCACAAAAATTGTCCCTGACATTGAAATCTATTCACACAATCCCTGAGAAAGTGAGTGCACATGTGAGACCTCTCTTACCCCTATGAGTCAGAGGAAATGATACCCTAGTAGCTTGGCAACTTCAACACATGTCTGTCAAATAATCAATTATTTTGAAATTTTCAGTTCGACAAATATAATATTATTTAATATTTCAATATTTTCAATAAATCTTTTCCTTTTTTAATATTTATTTATTTTAAGAACAATTTTTTAATTTTGAAATATTTTCCTCAGAAAAAAAATTTCAAACGTTTTTGAAACGAATATAATGTTCGTGTTGAAATTGCCGAGGTGCTATGGTAGCTCAACATTTCAAGCTTGACAAGTGAGAAACTTGTCTACAATTATGTAGGATGGTTCTCAAAAATAGAAGACTCACCAAATAGTTATCAATGCAATTCTTAAGGTCTATAATCGTAGTTATAATCATAGAATGGGTTTTCAATATTTACTCATGGTTTTGAAAATCATCAAACCCCTATAAAGCGTTATTTATAAAACATATTGCATATTCGAAAAATGTATATAGGTATTGAAAACAAGGGATAATTTAAAGGGCATAAAGTTAACACAAACTAGATGTCAAAAACTCTCCATCTCAACAACCAATAATTAATAATAGGTCAATTATGGCAATGGGGGTGTGTTTTAAAAGGGTGGAAGTCAAGAAGTAGCTAGGCCTACCACTATTGCTTGACTAAAGATGGAGGATGCTTACATCCCTTGCAATGTAATTGAAATTATTTGATGAGAAAAAGTAACCAAAACAAACAAGGAAAGCCCTCTGGCCTATTTATGCTCCAAATAACATTAGCACACTCATGTGTAAACATCCAAATATTTCAATTACTAGAGGAAGAATTGATCGATGAGGTGTTGATCACGATAATTATTTTCTTTGGTTTGGGCCACATTAGAAGCATCAAATTTTTTAATTGTGAAAGATCGGGGCAATTGATATGCACATGTTGGGTTAGCTATGACAACGTGATTAGCTAAGGTGCGGATTCCATCTTTGGTGAACACAATGTCAACATATTAACAAAAGAAATTGAGAGTAATTAAGGGAAGTGCATGTAGTTATTTTCTTCCCACATGGAAGCCAACATCTTTCATAATGGCAACAAAGGTGTTGGGAACTTCATCATGGGTCCCTGTGCATTCATTGTCATGAGTGCAACATAAGAAATGGATACTCATAAGGTTGATAGAAGGATGATTATTCCTTATAAGTCATATATTTGATACATCCTAAAACGACGACTTGTAGATAAATTTGACATGTGTTGGAATGTTAAATTTGAAACAATCAAATGAAAGTTCAAAGTCCTAGTCTAGTTTGTAATCTTCCAAAAAAAGTGGGAAGAAACCATCTAATTCAACATGTAAAGTGGTGATAGTTGAAATGGTCTTGGAAGATGTGGGTGTAGGAGAAAATGTTGTTAAAGCACATGTTATTGATAAATATTTTATTGCACCTCCAATGATTAAACTACGAAGAAAATGTTTATGAATTGGAAGATCATGTTGGGTAAAGAGGCATTGAGCTTGTGATGCACCTTCAAACTCTTCAAGAGATCCAAAGGTGGGTTCCAAAACAAAACAACGAATAATAAGAAAGTTGGGGCATGTTCCTTAATTCGCAACATTTCGGGGTAAGAGGTCATGCTAGAGCTTTCAGATGGGACCATGACAAACTCAAAGTGAGAATTCAAGATGAGATCAACTTGTACAACCAAAAAAAACGGGCGATTAATGCAAGTCAAATGGAAGTGGTGCGACGAACATAGTAAGACCTCACAACCTCAAACACAAGCTTTACACAACCTACAACCTTTGGGACAAAACACTACTCCCCTCCCTATTGTATACTTTATGTCTCTTCGTAAGGACTACATCCAAATGTCACTTTTCTTAGGACTCCCAAATGGGAGTCCCCTAATTAAGATTTTTGTCATCTCAACAACAAACTTTGGTCGCTCATATTTTTCTCAAATCAAGTCTTTTTTTGAAAATGAGAGGGCAATATCTTATAGTTTTCAAAAAGATTTTTCCAATGGTGTATAGCACACCTTAATCAGACCTCATTTAACCCTTGCTTTCTAAGGATTTGTGGTCGATACTCAAATTCCCAATTTGATTCCCACCCCTTCTTTTGATCATAACTCATGCAAATCGGGTCTAAATGAACAATGTGAAGGCCCTTTGAACATCTAAGTTTCAAGACCTTTATAATGATGTCTTGGGGGCCCAATTTGATGTTTGTTTTCTTTTTCAATCAAGGCTTTGAACATTTGTAATTCCCGCACAAATGCAATTCCCAAAGTGGGAATGCACTTGGGAATCATTGGGCTTCATCCCTTGCATTTTCCCCCATTTTTGAGAGTGTGTTTGACACCTAAACACATTCTTGGCCTCATTGGCCCTTGCATTTCACACTTAGTTGTGAAACCAATGTTAGGGTTGTGACACCTGGAACTTGTTGCTAAAGTTTAAACTCGAAAAAAGAATTCTTCTTACAAATTTTCCCAATCCCTTGCTAAAAAACATTTGAATTGGATCTTCATTTCCTTATGCCCAGTGGCCCCTTTTCAAAGGAACAAAGAAATACACCATTGGGGTAATAGAAGGAGCAAAGGCCAAACTACCACATCATAAGGGTCTCATGCTAACTTATCAAGTGGAAAATGAAATGTCACTTGTACATCATGTCATAAAGTGGTAGGGATGCGGTCGTACAATTGAAAACGATGAAAACCAAGATGAAAGGACCCAAGGACATTTAATACCAAAACTTAAGCCTAGACTAATGTAATCAAATTGGGAATAATAGAAGATAGTAGGCCAAGATGGTCATGTAAATTCAAATTAAATGGATTGAATGTTTGATAAAAACACTAATGACAAATTAAAACTCAAAAAGCAAATTGACATTCACAAGTGGGGCAACAGGCTTTATATGGAAGTTGTATGCGTGTTGAGAAAATGAGGTAGGTTGAAAGTCTGATCATGTACAACTATAAGGGTTGACAGAGGGAAAAAGGAAAAGTCCCTTTTTGAAAAGCTTTGAAAAAATCAACTAATTAAATGTGTGTAAAATTGCCAATTCTTTAAGATTTATCACATAATTGGAACTTGCAATTGTTTGATTCTGAAATATTCACAATTTGATTCTAAATATTCACTAAAACCAAATCTGGTGGCTATTTACAAAATCAAAACTCACCCAACAGTGGTCTAAAATTTTGGGTCCTTTTACATTGAGAAAAGATGACAAGTGAACCCAAGTTAACCTGTTAAAATGTCAGGCTGGACCAATTAATTTGGTCTGTTTTTCAATGTATTTTGTACTTTCTCTAACATTCAGAGGTTAAAGGAAATTTGACTTTGATACTACCATTTCAAATCGACAATGCTGTTTGGTTTACGATCTTTTATTTTATTAGTGGTGTCTTGGTTGTTATGTCCTTTCGCAACATGTGTTATCAAGCTTTTATTTGATTTGTATTTTTCTTTTGTGAATGGGTTCCAATCTCTGCCTTTTTTCTTTTTTTTAATAAGATGTTGATGGTTGTATATGTCTCTGAAATTGGTGCAAAGATTATTTCGTAAACAACTGCTTTTTAATTTCTATGTGCATTTTGAGGGATCTCCCCCAGCATAAGAACCCTAGGGCATTATGCTAGGGGAGCCCCCCAATTTGATATGTTCCCACGTTCCCATGGAAATATTCCCTTTTTTTTAAGAAACAAGAAAGAATTGAGGAAATCAAACCAGAGTTGTTTCCGTAAGGGGAGGTTCTGTACTCGTGCTGCGTTTCTCCCTGGGTTCAGGAACACCCTCAAGCTCACACCCTTGGGAGAACTCCCCTCCCTCAGGAAAACGCACTCGTACAAAAACCTTCCTTGAAAACCTCCCTTGCAACATAACCATTTCAAATTCCATTAAAGCATTCATGTCTTATTTTTAAATTCATATAAAATGAAACTGACACAAGATCCAATTTGTAAACAGGCAATCTGAAGCTTTGTTGTCGGCATATAGTGAACATTCAATGTCCTCATTCCGTTCCGTTCCTTTCCGTTCCGTTATTAATTGTGACATTTTTTCTTTAAAAGGGAATTACTAGCCTGCAAACTGAAGGGAAATAAATTATATATGTCTCTTGTGTGTAGAGTCTGTCCAATGAGGTGGCTAAGAAAAGCAATGAAGATGAATATGGTCGGTTCGAGTAGCAGCATTGGGTTGATCCTTAGCATTCTATTCGCCCATATTTGTAAATGCAGGCATTACAAGAGTACTTCTGAAAAGCCAAAAAAATTAACCCCCAGTCTGCCCTTTTTTCTTTCACCTTGCCATTCCCAGCCCCATTGTCGGTGTCCCCATATACATGTGCTAGTAGGGGATATGTAACATGCTTCTTCAGTGCCCCTTGTTGTTGGTACTCGGTAAGTGATAAATGGTATGTGATAAATAATACTAGATACTGAAACCAGGTGATATGTGTAGGATAAAGCCTTAGGTCAAGGGCATTACAAAAATAAGGGTGCACAAATTGATCGTCGAATGCCAGGCTGATTTTGGTAATGTCCTGGACCAAAGGCTTGCATCTGCACCCATATCCCTTATTTGGGCATCCATGAGTGTTTATCACATTCTACATACCATAGTAGCTTTTCAGGTTCAGCATCTTGCTACTGAATAATTATTTTATTTTGAAAATTTGACTTCAACACAGGGAAAAGAAAAAAAAAATTGAATTTTCGATAAAACTTTATTTAAATTAAAAGATATTCGACAACAGTCTGAAATCGCTTAACATACATGCAATAATATACATATTGAAACCCTAAAACTAGCTTGTAATAACTTCTTGAATCCTATGAAATTTTTGCAACAATAAATAATAATTTTTTTTAAAAAATCAGCAAGAAAGGACCTTAATTTTCTCCCATCTGGACTCATAAACATGAGAAAAAAAGACAAATCTTGAGTGAAAGACTATTCAAATATTACCAGCACCAGGCAAACCATTAAAGATGATCAACCAAGAGCATGTGTCTCCTTTGGATCGCCCTTATGGAGTTCCAAACTACAGGCCCCAAACTGAGGTTGGAACACTACTGGAAGGCTGTAGTACTTTATCCAACATTCTACAATTATTCGTAAAGTTAGGAAAAGACGGCACCGGAACCCCCACCCGTTTGGTCACATAGGGGATGAGATTTCAAAAAAACAGGGGAAAAAAAACGTACAACTGGGCTTCGACGGGGTATGAAATGAACCTCAGTTTAGTCCCCAAATTTGGTGCTAAACTGAGTTCGCCCTGTGCTTTTTTTTCCTTCAATCAATCACTGATGCTGCTATGTGTACTATAGTTATAAATGTTTGTCGAGTCTCTGCATTGAATCCTGAGTCTCAGAATTTCATACCCTTATTTAATAAAAATTTCATTACTTTGCGGATACCAGCCAGGTGAGGATGAAACATCAAATGAGGGGGTGCAACTCAGTCGCAACAGGCCATGACTTTACTACGGATGTCTCGAGTGTGTACAGGCAACTGGACTGCCTTGGGGCAAGATGTTCAAATTGCGGCAGATTATTACATCATCTGACAAGAGCAGCTCTGTTTCAGAGCATGCTTGATCAATGATGGCAGAGATATCGCCATCAAGGTGATTTGGCAGACTCCTAAATGTTTTGTTTTCAAAGTTTCTTTAACCATGTGAATTGTGTCAGCTTCAACTTGGTGCGGCCTTTATGGTAACTTAATTGCAAGGTACACAAAATGTCTGGAGTGATGGTGTAAAAGTGTTAAAAGTTCAAACCTCAAGGTCCTGACTCCTCCTCACTCCTGCTAGGAGACAGTTTAAGAGTAGATGCCTAGCCTCTCAAGACCAGGTTAGTTCAATTTCTTTTATTGGCCTTGCCTGCCAAGGCTAGGATATTGTGGTTAGATTCATTTATAGAGTATAGTAGCTTAATGGATTTTTGGCCCCTAGGTAATAATAATAGGTCTATTTCCACATGAGGATTTTTGAAAGGTGATATTTTGGCTTGTGTTGAAACTTGAGATTAGTTATAGAGTTAATAATATCTTGAAGGCTTCTGGTTTCTTTTAGAGGATTTTTTGAAGATTGGTATAATTTTGCATGATGAAATATTTGAGTTTCCATAATTCTTCTTTTTTTCCTTTAAGATACTTCTTAATGTAAATGGCAAGGCCACAGTTTGACACACCCCTTGTTTCAATTTTGTGATGTAGGCAGACTGGCGATCATCCACAAGAGGAATGAACCAAATTTGGCTATGTGTCAGAGAGGAAAATAGATTTTTAAAAAAATCCTGCTCTATTTTTGTGAACTACTCCAACCTAAAAGTTAAAACATGGTTGTGCTTTCAGGGAAATAATCCCTCTAAATCTGAGGACTTTGGTACCCTTTTTTTGGTCAAAAAAATCCTTTGTATGAGTCCCAAATGGGTTTTTTCATCATTGCCAGTGATAAAAAAAATTTCAAATTTTATAAAAATCTCATCAAGAATCAAGACCATCAGTATACTGTACAAAGTGGACGGTTTTGATTATGATTTACAGGACTCTACAAGTATTATGGAACAAGCAAGGTACACACCATTGTGCCCAATAAGGTGCCTTTAAGGAATTTAGGTGAGCCTTCAAATTTCCAAATGGCCGGGGAAACAGGCACAATGGCCTGTACCTGGCACAGTCCATGACATAATGGTTTTCATGATCTGCACAATGGGCATTTTTGGAGTTTTGAACAATGGCTAATTCAAGACCTAACCAATGTGCCTAGTAAGGGAACTCAAAAGAGGCAGTGAAGGTCACATGAAAACCATTATGAGGAGGGTAATGGTTGAGGAGTGGGGTGTCACCCTATGGAAAGCAACAAATAATTTGTTCTTCTTTCCCCCATGCTATGCATGATTACCTACACATAATGCAATGGATGTGGAGCAGCCAAAAAATTTGTGTGAAATTTCACTCAAATGCCAAAAAAACAATTTGGGGTTGCACAGCCTACAAAGTTTTTCCCAAGAAAGTTTAAAAATTTTGCCCAAAAAAACAAAGTTTCTAGACTAGATTCCTTTAATTTAGAGTGCATGTCATTGCAAGTCATCATGTAACAACAAGATTATAAAAGAAAATTATTATCCTATGTTAAGTGTTGTTGGGTTAAAAGATCTCAATTAATTACAAATGAATAAGGTTGTTTGGGCTTTTATTTTGAAATGGTTCAAGTGTGAATAGGGTTTTAATATTTTATGAATAGGATAAAATCCCAATTTGTGTGATCTGAAATCACTTTTGGCAATTCAAAATGGTCAGTCACCTATAATGAAAATAGGAGCCAAGCCTAACACTATCACACAACAAAATGAAGAAATTAACAAATGGCACAAAAACACATAAAAATTGGCATACAAAAAATCCAACACTACAAAGATCACTTCAATCCAACATCATATGATGAAAATATAAACCTTCACAATTTGTGGATGGATGAATTTTCCCACATCCAAATTATGGGTGAAAACTATCATCAAGTTCTAGGGGGCCAAAATGTCCAAAAGAATGTCCAATCATAGGTGGAATGTTCACCTACTGATTTGCCCGACATTCACTAGCCTAATGTTCGGTGACTAGCTTATGCCAAAAATAAAATAAATATAAAAATCAAACAAAAAATCCCATATGGATGAAATCCCAATAACATCCACACTATGGATGAAAAACCTTCCAAATGGATGAAATTTTGAAAAAATGAAATATTAAAAACAAGACCCCAAAATAAAAAAAAATAAAAAAAATTTAAACACATGGTAGGTTCAAATTAATGTTGAACATGTCCATTAACTTCAAAAAATATGATAAAAAAACACTAAATAAAAAGGTGGGTATAAATTGAACCCTTAACTTAAATTTGTTATGAAGTAAATGAACCTAGCAAATTTCCTAAGCCAATCTGGTTTAACCCAAGCTTCTACCAAGAAGTTTAATGGTGACAGTGGGGCAAAACTTCATGCTCCCACTTGCCTTCCCCTCATTTATTTTTTTTGTTATTCTCCTTTTTTTCCTTTTTTTCCTTATTTTCCTTATTTTGCTACAATTGGTGCCTACTCAAAATGACCACGAAGACAAAAACAAAGACATGGGAGTGCCATTTGCCTTTGTTCATTTATTGTTACTACACATGGGGCCAATGATGAAAATGATGTCAACAACAAGGAAGAGAACCCTCCCCACACTACATTGTTACTAAGGAAGGAGCCTAACCAATGGTGGCAACTTTTTTTGTTGTTACTATAGATCACAAACAGGTTTAGGATCGAGACTATGTATGTTTATTACATAGCTATGGAAATTTATATTCTTGGTTGCATAAATATTTTTTCACCTTTCTATTGTCTATGTATAACTAATATGCCACACCATTCTCCTACCATGAACTTCACATAAATTACACCAAAACCTTTCAAAACTAAAATCTTGATTCCTTTCACAATTTTATTCCATGAAACTTTACATTCATACAACAATTTATTTCTATCAAAATGAAGGTGTTTTCAAAAGTCACAAACATCCACTCATATATTAACCAAAAGGAAACTAAACAAAAAAATAAATAAATCTACACATCATATGGTTCCCCATGTGATTTCACATGCATAATAAAATACAAAGATTTTTCACACAATTTTTACATAAATTATCATGAAAAAATCAATGCACCTTCATGTGCTAAAGACTTTTCACTTGACTTTCACATAAATTATCATGTGAAAATCAAACATTATGACGAAATCATAATTAAACTATGAAATTTTATTAACAAGTAAATCACTAAACTTACCCGTTATATAATTACGTAGGTAATAATTTAACTACATCAAGTTACATTACCACCATTGTTGATGCAACAAAAAAACAAGAAAAAGGAAAAGGCAAAAATAAAAAAGGAAAAAAAAAGGGGGGTCAGGGACCTTATGATAGAAATAAAGACCCTCTTTTGTTCATATTTTCTTTCACAAATCTAACGTCCAAGCCTTATTTGGGTGCAACTCCACATGGAGATCCAAAAATCACAAAAAAATCACAAAAAAATTCAAGTGAATTTCTTCAACTCAAGAAGCAAATCAAGAAACACTTCACATCTACAACACCTATTAGTTGCAACTTCACAAACAAAACCATAACTAACACATCACACAACATCCTAGCAAAGCTCCCAAACAAACTAGTCCATGTGCAAACCACACAACTAAACACCCAATGCATAAAACAAAATTGAATCTAATTGTAATATTACATAATACTAGACCAAAGTTTTGGTGATTCCAAATTTTGGAGAAATCTAGAGGCTAATTGTCCATTTTTTTTGGTAAACTCACATCTCATATATATAGAAGTGGAATCATGAGTGGTATGCATCGGTAGGTTCCTAGGGAGGAACATTATTAGCATGGGCATTCAAGGCATTTAAAAACAAAAATTCCATGAAGCTTGTTCATGGGCGTGGAAAGGTATTGTATGTGAGGGTATGTTTGTCAAGTTTTTCAATACCAACTCTTTGAGTTTCTAAACACCTATTTCCATCACCCACATGTGGTGGAATGTTGCATCATTAGTGAATGAAGTTGATTTCTATTCAAATTCCTATCATGATTCATGTGCAAGGATAAGAAAAGTGGAGATTTATGTTGCATAATTTCTGCATCTTGAGTTGTGTTTGTTGGTTGCACTTGTTTCCTATTGATATGTTGATCAATTTGTCATTTGATTTCAGGGGGTAAGGGGGTTGCCAAGGTGGTGCCATTTGACCATAACCTAGGGTTGAACCAGAACTTTCAAGTTGACCTCTTGATGATTTGTGTATATTATTATGTGTGAAACCTTAAGTGAAAAGCCATGTGCCTTCTCATGCATGCCTTTATCATCGCATTGAACATAGGGGCCATCATTGCTATGGTTAATGGCCAAGCATGGAACAAAGCTACCACCTAATTTTCATCATTCAACAAATATTGTTTGGCACCTAGTTTGTCCAAACATATTAATTAGGGTTTATGTACAAGTTTGTTCCAACATTTGGAAAGGTTACAATGGATGATTATCGCAAGTTTAAATGTGCCCACATGAAGTTCATATTGTGGAATGGCACTTATACTATGTGTTTATTATGGAAATATATATGGTTCAAATTACACATGCTTCTTAATCAAATGCAACTTTAACAATCCCCAATAGTTGTGCATCAAATGGGATTGGGAGTGTTAGTAGCAATGGGACCATTCAAAATAATGGAATTCATTTTTCTGTCAGTAGGTGGGGTCATTTGCCTACATTCAACCTACTTATGGAATTGTTATAAAAATTATGATGGAATTATCAAAAGGTTTAGACCAAAAAGGTAAAAAATTATAAAATTTTCAACATAAACCCCATGAAAGCTTATGGGAGGCCTATGCCTAGATGCACAAACTGATCATGGTGACCCAAGGCATAATGAAAACCCAAGTGGTCTAGTTTTTGTATGGGATCTTAAACAAAAAGCTTAGGCACAAGGTGCAAAAATTAGATATTATTTTAACTCGCACAACCCATTTTAGCAATGTGTTTTAATCATCAAAATGCATTAAGATGAACATGGTGAAAAAATGAGTGCTTACACTTGGGTTTAGCAAAGGCAACTTAAGGAATGCATCCACACCATCGGTTCAACAACCTTGTGGCTAGTCCAATAAAACCACAACACAAAAAATCAAAGGGACCAAGTCAACACAAGGTGGTTCCACATCATATTTCATTAAATAAAGGGGAAAGGATAGATGTTGGAAATGTGGTGGGCCTCATTAGAAGAAGGATTTCCCTCATCCCCTTAAGCCACTACCACCAACCTTAACCCCAACCAACCTTGTTCTTACTACAAGGTTCATGGTCATGATGCGAACGATTGTTTCACATTACATCTAGAGTTGAAATGGGGTCAATCCCATATATTAAATGTTGAGAAGGGCTAAGGTTGTGGAAAAGGCCAAAATGGGAAAAACAATAATGGTCAACAAGGGGTCAACCACTAAACTAGCTTAAGGCCAACCCAATTCTTAAAGGTAGAAAATTGTTCTAACATTATGGGTGTTAAAATATGGTAGTATTGTCACTTGATGGTTGTTATTATCAGATGGTAAAACCATTACAGGAAAATTCAAGTGTTTTCTAACAGTAGTACCATAAACACAATGAACTACCTTCATAAGGAAAAATAATTAGAAATTAATTATGAAAGGAAATTTAATAAAAATAATATTAGTTAATAAAAATAATATCTTACTCTAATTTATATTAAAGGGCAACCTAATAACTATTTAGTGGTGAATATTTATTTACCATCTTCTATTTACTAGGGGATGAAACCATCTAAATTAATTAGTTCAAGTGCATAAGGGATGGATGGATTCCCCTTAACTAGGATGTGTGGAACGGATTAGGATGAGGAGATCTAAGAGGATAAATAAATATAGGAGAATAAGGACTCAACCTTTGTGTGGTGAACTTCTTTTTTAAATTCCTTATTTATTTCATGGGAGGAATGAATGATTTCATTAAATCATGAAAAGATTATATCATTAGCATTACGAGCATGCTTGTGTGTGTGAGGAGAGAAGAAGAGATGGAAGAATATTGTACTTGGTGTTATGTAATGGAAAATGGTTGAAGGTTGTGTGGAATCAACATGTGCATTATTTCTTCTTGTTTATATTGACGTCTAAGAAGGTAGGGAAATTAGTTCCTTTTTAATTGATGTGAAATATTAGTTCATTAGTTTGGTTTTTTTTCTTTTTTTAACAATGAAAATATTTTCTATACTTGATATTGGAGTAGAAAATGCATTCTGCCACATGATGATAGTTACCATCGGAAATCAACAACCAAGAGGTAGACATGAGATTTGAGGATTATAAGGAAGGTAACATTGTTACAAACGGTAGGCAATAACTACAAAAGGTCTACATGTGTTGTAAATAGTAAGCATCAGCTATTGGAGGTTTGCAAGCAATTGGGGGTCTCCTTTCAAATTTGCCATTGACAATATGTGCATGACAATGGTTGTTGCATGACAATACTTGTTGGAAGATGGTAGTTGTAGCATGACAATAGGCAAATAGAAGACAAGTTCTACTTTCATGTTTTTATTTGGCAACCTTTTTATTTGATGGTAACTAAATTGCTAAATTCCACGATTTAACGCCAATTCTATGGAAGCTAGATTTCCACACATGGAAACCTTAATTATAATCATGGCAAACCAAGTGAAATCTAATGCACTTAGGTTAGGGAAAACAAAAGGATTAAGAAGATGGCCAATCTTTTGGTTTAAATGCCAACCCAAGGTATTTTTGTGGAACCATCATTTCAAGATCAATGGCCCCAAACCAAGACATCTTGGATGTTTCAGGAAACCATGGTGATGGAAACCATATCTAAGGGGTCCCATTTTAATTGAAACATTTTCCACGATTGCATCGATGATAAAGGCAAATATTCAAATGTTGGAACCACAAGGAATTAATGAAAGGTTGAATCCTCAAAGCGGTGTAAATCAACACAAAGTGTGACTCCCATAGTCATTTGTGTTGATAAACACCATTCCCAATCCAATGGGGGCATCAATTCTTAACGGGGTGCCAAGGCACCTAGTTTTATTCATGGGCCTAAAGCACCCACAAGTTTGCTAGGAGTGGCCAAAATAATGTACTAGACGTCGTTATTTTTTGTTGAAGTATTGGTTATGTTAGGTATATAAGCAACAGTTATGTTGCACCTAGCAACCACATTATGTGAAAACATAGCAAATGTGGTTGATGTCTATGCTTACCCAACTTGACAATGATGGCCAAAAATTTGTGGCAGTATATGCTAGTTAATCTAATAAAAAAACATAAGCCAAATATAGTTTTTATGAAAGGAAGTGCCTTGCTATTCTTTGGGCAATTTCATCATTTTAAGTTATTTTCATGGTAGCCGACTCACTTTGGTTACTGACCATCAATCACTCAAGTTTTTTATGGAATTTGATTGAGACATGGGAAATTTGGCTAGATGAGCCTTTATTTTACAAGAGTATGATTTTGATATAACACGAGGTATGTGGTGCTTTGGGGATGTACCTCAAATTGACATGGGTATCAAGGATTCTTAGGGTGTGGATGTCAAAAAGTGATGGTGCCATAAATATACATGATGATGCACCTTCAATGCATAGCTACAAATAAATGTACTTCTGATTGGATTAACACCCAAAGAATGGGAAGGTGAAAGCACATTACACTATTCATAAAATGTTGTCCCAAGACAATTTTTGCAAGATTTTGAGATTTGTAATTGGCCATCTAATTAAATAGAAATGATTAAGTTGATAAAAGACTCAAGACTACAACGTTATATATCTATATATATATATCACATTGTATGAATTTGAATATTTTTGAACTATCATAATATAACAAACCTATTTTTTAAAACCCAAAAACTTACAACAACCCATAATCAATGAATATGGACTTCATGCACCTTCATATAATTTTAACTAAATAAAACACTAAATGATAATATGGTGTGGTAACATTGATACCAAGGAAGAATTTTTGAAAGGATTTTGATGACCAATTTTCTCTTTGTAATTTGAAGTATGGTATTTTTTCCATTAAATCCTTTCTTTAGTGAGAATACTAATTTAAAAACTCATATTTCAATTTTACATTCTCCATAAATTAAACTAGGGTTGAATTTTTCTATATATAATCAATTTGTAATGATAACTTGCAAAATGACTTGTGTGATTCAAGGTATTTTGCTTTCACATTGCTTTCGTAATGTTAATTTAAGCAATTATGGACTTCCATATACACCTAAAATTGTTACACCTTAATGTGCTTTCACCCAAGACTGCATTGTGCATATAATTAAGTTGTTCAAATGGGAAGGTAATTATCTTTTGTGGGTGTGGATGAATGGAAAAGTGTGGGTGGTACCTTACCCAGAGAAATGTGTATACCTTGTGCATCATGCTCATGAGGAGTTGGGCAATTTTGGGGTCTGATAGACCTTTGGTTTGCTCTAAACACAATATTGGTGGCAAGGGATGCAACTTTGGGTTCAACAATTTGCTTCTCAATGTTTTGTGTGTATCAAATACAAGCTTCATCTTCAACCATTACCCATGATGGGGCTTGGTTATTGGTGTAGTTTGAATTTTACCAACTTGGTTTGACCATCCAACATAACTTAGATGTTTTGGTTATAATCAAACATTTCTCAAAATGGTTAGAGTTGGTGTTATTGCCATGTCATAGTAGTGAGGTGCTACCTATGCATTTTTAAACAAAATGTTCAATAGATTTGGAATTCAACCAAAATACTCATTGACCAAAGTATGAAATTCTATGGGGAATTCCAAAAGTTGTGCAAGAAGGCATTGATTGATCGTCACACTATTTTTTGAAACCATTTTAAGCAAATGGGTTAATTAAGCAAATGGTGCAAATGGTGAAGCAAGATTTGCAAAAACATGGATTACAAAAAGGCCACATTCAAAATTGGGACCTACAACTACCATGGTTAATTATGGGGTATAGGTTCAATCAACAAGCCTCTCCTTCATTTTTTTCACCATATTTCTTACTATTTGGCCATGAACCCAAACTACTAGCCTCAATTTGATGAGATGTGATGGTAGTAATCAATTTGGATGATTTAATGTGTGAATTTTGGTATGCGAACAACAAGTTGCCTTGTTGCAATGTGTTATGCCCATAGCTATAGAGAATTTGCCCAACATTGGGATCATTTCATTATGCCATCATTTGTGAAAATGGTTATTGGATTTAAATCCATATATTCAAATCTAAGGATTATGTGTATTTACAACATCAATTATTTTGGATGTGATTGCAAGATGTGTTATTCTTCATGTGTGAAAGGTCTTACCTTCTTAAATTGTTGGAAGGCCAAAATGGTCAAACATCTCAAACAATTATGTAATTGTGTGCCAAATCATCTTCCCAATGTGAATGGTCAAATTAACTTATTTTTAATAATGGTTTTTGTTGACCTATGATGTATGTTATGCGGGCAATCTTTAGGAACTGCCACTATGTTGATTTGTGATCAATGTTTTCAGGGTTGGCATATGGGATGTCTTATGCCACCCTTGGAGGAAATGTAAATTAACAAATGATTTTGCCCTTAATGCACAAGATAGATCTAGGTTCTTAAGATTGAATAATAAAACTAACCTTGATGTTTTTCTTTCATGGTAATTCACATTTGGCTCGAAATTTGAAGGATTGCAACTAGATGACTAACAATGGGGTTCATATTTGCATGACTTATTAATCTTTTTAGCTCAAAACCAAAATATTCAACCATGGTGGATTTCCATCAAGCAAATCTACATTGTTATTTAATTTATGGGGAACATAAGCTAAACTTGCCCCAGATAAGGGGGTGGTTTGGACATTGTGTACCATTCAAGGTAATTTCATATTGTGTTTTGTATGTGTGATGACAATGATAGTTGTAGGTGCCAACAAAGAAACATATGACAATTATCAAGTGTGTTAGTTTAGTTACTCCATTAGTTTTCAATTAGTTAGGGACAAACTATATTAGTTTAATTGTTTGGGTTTTTATGTTCAACTACGAATGAGGTTTGAAATATTTTGTGGATGGGATATAATCCCAATTTGTGTGATCTCAAATCATTTTTTATCATTTAAAACTCTAGCACATTCTACTATTGTATGCAAGTGTCTTTGTGTTTTTGTGCACATTGTTAGTTTTTGCATTGTGTTATGTGAAAATGTTGGGCTTAAAATCTTTTTTTCATTATAGATGAGTGACGATTATAGTTTGGACATGGTGTATCATTTAGAGTATTTTCATATTATGTTTTTTATGTGTGATGACAGTGATATTAAATAGTTATAAACAACTTAAGAACACACAACACCTACCTATCTTGTAGCCAAATCAAACTAGATCCTTATGTGGATGATTGCTAGTGTGGCTACGCCACAAAAATGATGGAAAAAAAAACATTGATGTGCATATGGACAAATAAAGTCTACAATATATGGATTGGAACCCACTTTTTAAATGATTTTTTTGTCTCTTTAATAAGCAACATTTTCAGAAAAATTACACAATGGTAGTCCTTTTGGAACATTGTTGCATACATTGAACATCAAATGGCAAGGTGTGGGATTGATGGGGTTTCAATCAACTACTGAAAGTAATTGTGTAAGCTATAACTTGTCATGGGAAAAAATAAGGAACGTTAGAAAAATAAAAATGAAAAAATCAACTTTAACCACCAAGCACATGGAGCCTTGTAGGGGCTTTTCAACATTCCCACCACCTGAAATCCAAAAGTTAATGCATTAGATAAATCAACCATTGGATTTCGAGTGAAAATCATGGGTCAGATGTGACAAAAATTTGAAGCATAATGGTTTGGGGATCATGAGATCTAACACTTCGATTGACACCATCTAAAGGCTGGTAGGTAGCGCTCAGGCCAGTATCAAACATTTCAACATCAATTCAAAGCACCAAACACCTTCCTCATTGTTGCAACCTACTATGGACTAATGGAAAGGTAATAAAAAAGTCATTGTAAGCAAGGTTGCTTCCTTTGAGGGTTAAGTCAAGCAACCATATTTTAAAATCAGGTCAAAATCAGACACTATACTACTCTCACCACCTTGCAATTGCTAGAGGTACAAAGATGGCTAAGAATTACGACCCACAATTGAAATGTGGGTACTATAAATCATCCAAGTTTCAACAAATAATATTGACCTCCTCATACCCACCTATCCCCATCCCACAGAAGCAATTCATGCTAAAACTTTCCATCATGCGATGTCTTGATTCTTCGTTCTTACATTCAGGCAAACCCTCCAACCCTAGAGAGGTCATTACATTGCTTGTTGTCAATAACCCTCCCCCTGCCTAATTTGATATAAGATTCTCCAATTAACATACCATTTGAAGAAGTCTATGGCCAAACTCTACATGGACCCAATAAAAAATTAAATTTAAATAATTTCTGTTTGCTAGATCAATTTAAAATTGCAAAAGAAAAACAATTCTTGGCTCATCATGTGTTTAGGGGTTAAAACATAAGAACCCACTTAGAAACAAAACACCATGTTGCCTAGGTTTTTTCTTTTGGGGGAGGGTGCGGGTGCTGGATTTATGTTGTTCTCAATGTGTTCCCATGAAATTCCCACTGTGTTCCCAAACATGTTCCCAATAGCTCTCCCTTTATCCCATACCCTTTGGCCTAAGTTCTACTCTTGTGACCTACCTTACTACCTTGGCAGCTTCAACACTAATTATATTGATTTTAGATATGTTGAAATTTTCAGATTTTTTTTTCAAGTAACAAAATAGTTGTGAAGGAAAATATTAAAATTTCAAGAATATTTTATTTGTTGTTTTTCAACACTAATTATTCAACAGAAGTGTGCTGGTGTGCTGAAGCTGCCAAGGTAGTATATGGTATATACGCAGCTCAAAGGAGGAGATTACAACATATCTACTTTGGGACTGCCTAAAACCTGCATAATTATGTTTTCACAAGCTTCTTACCAATTTATAGGCCATTTGAAAACATGCATGAAACTTAAGTACTGCCACGATGCCATGGCAATCATGAAATGTAAGGATGACGAGCACAGAAAGTCTGTCTGTCCAGTGTGCGGATAACTGATGAAAGTGCAAACCAAGTTCATCATCATAGTAGCTCACAATTTTGCCAATAAAGAAGGCTGATGATTCAAACATGTTCTGAGTTTGGGTCTGAGGTTCCTGTCTCTCAAATGATGCAATAATTAGAGTAATTAATCTGTGTCTAAGACATCCAAAAATATCAACAATGAAGGTAAAGGCAAGTATGTTTACTGTTTACAATTCAACATCCGTTTGGGACCAGAGAGTCCGTGAAAGGGTTACAGATACAGTGTGCAACCCAATAAATAGGATGACATAACTTACCGGTGCGGCCTAGTTTGATTTGGGCATAAGTTTTTCAGGTTCTTCTTCTCTTTATGTGGGTCTTTGTTTCCTGACTATCTGTAGATGATCTACTGTTTGAAGCCATTTGATTGCTTCTCCTCTACAATGAAAAATTGTCAGTTCAACATGTCTGAGTTCTGGGATCTGTTACCTAGTTGACATTGGCACACAACCTGACTCCAAATTTCTGCCACCATGGTAAGGACATTGCATCCATTATCTATTGGGGGGAGATTTGGGGATTCGTTCAGACATAGAATTCTTCTCTGAGCTCCTTTTGTGCTCCCATGCCCCTCCTGCCATGCAACTCTTACAGGAATGGGCAGGAAATTTAAGACTTCTGCCACTTATCTTTTGCAGCCTTGGAAACAGCAGTTTGATGTATTGTGGGGAACAGGGGCGGAAGGGTGTGGCTCTCACCTCTAGCTAATGATTCTTTTTCTTGTCACATTGTTGCTATTGTTGACACTTTGGTGAGATGAAATTACCTCCCCCCCCCCTCCCCGCGCAATCTAAAGTGTTTCCAAAGAATATTTGAGAATAAGTATTCACTCAATTGATGTTTGGATGGGTCATGTATTTTGGTCAAAAACGCCATGAGCCAATGGCCTATTTGATGATTAATATGTATATTGGGAAGGTTTCAGAATCTATGAAAACTTGTCACAAAATGGAAATTTTGTATGTGACAACTACCCTACCAACCCATAGAGCACTCTGAGAAAATTTCTTAGTGTATTTGCAGGGCACATTATATACATGAACATCCACCCTAGAAAAGAGGAGGAATATAATGCCTACTCCTTAAAAGTGGGAGAGATTTTGATGCCTACTTATAGGTGTAAGATCTGTCCCACTCTTAAGGTGTAGGCATAAGAACCCTCCCTCACCTATGTCTTGTGACCTTTGTATGTTTTAAGATCATGATAAGCTTTGTTTTGTGCTTTACAATGGGTTTTAACCAAAGAATGAAGGAAGAAACAAGAAAATTTACAACCAAAGTAGCAAAGATGCATACACACGAGGGAAGGGGAAAACATATTAAATGAACCAACAAAGCAAAAATCAAAGATGAATAAAACAAGTAAGAATTGATGAGGCAACACATGAAAATAATAAAATCAAAAAGCTTATTTCTCCCCCTCCCACTGTAGAGCACACTACATATTTTAGTTGGTCTATCTCAACTTCTCTCCATGGCATAGAAATTGCTCAAACCCATTTTGGCAAACCATGTGTCTTGCCACACCATACTCTTTTTTTCAATTCCTCTTCCATTTGGACTTTCTAACTTGGAAGAAACAAACACAATGTAACAGAACAACACAACCTCTTCTTTGTTCAATAGTCTTCTACTCACCATGTTCAAGGAAAGGAGGTCAAAGGCATGGCAAATTTGTCCCAAAAAATCAGCTTTTATATATTCCTTTGGACCCATTTGTTAGGCCCCCATAGTCCTTTTCTTCACCATGTAGGGTGAAATTTTAGCTCCCTGAAAAAAAATCACTGCTGACCACACTTGTGTCCCTCTGGGCCACCACCCATCCCATGCATGCTTATATGCTTGGACTCTTCACCAAAGACACACAGCACACGACAAAGATGTGCATCTCTGAAAATGCTCAGGAAGGAAACTTTCTTGCAATTGCACTGTATGAGAGTAGGTGCTGCCGTTTAAAATGACCACAAAACTCTGACACACACAGCAAACAACAAGATCTGCAACTCTCTGAAAGTTCAGGAAGGTTTAACTAGGTACCTCAATGTGATGAGAACTTGGGCTGCTGTTGCAATGATCATAAAACCTGAGAGCATTCAGACCGGCATTCTGCAGCTCCACACTGCCATTGACCTGCAGTAAATATCCTTCAGAGTTAGTTGGGAAATACAAGAGGCCTGGCACCTAGAGAGAGAATTAGACTCCCATCTGTCAGCCAAAGGGTGTGGCCATAAAGCAAGTCTCTGACAGATAATGTCACATGCTTTCACTAGTTCATTTGACAGAAAACCTTGAAGTAGTAGTACAAGGACTCGTAGCTGGATATGTGAAGGATCAAAACAGTAGATTCAGATATGTTCACTCGTACAAGTACTCATAGTTGGATATAAAGATCAAAACAGTAGATTCAGCTTCACCTGTGTTAACTTGGTGAAGACACTGCACATGCCCAAGATACTATAAACCCAATTCAATCAATTCATTTTGAGATCTGAAACTGAAAAAGACTGTATCATCAGTAAAACTGTCAGTTCAGATGCACTGGAACATTGATGACTCCTACCAAAAAAAAATGCACCCAATTCTGCAAGAATTAGTCAACAAACCATAGTATTCCTGTTCCAGGCAACAACAAAAATACTTCCTTTGCTTCAACAGATACAACGGTATAGATATACCCTTAACCCTAAACCCTACAAATAGTAGCAAAGGATATTTTCTTTGATCCCCAAGAACATATGATGGTAATTTTGATCCCACAAACAGAGCACTCAAGCCAATTGAAACTATTTTGTGCATCACTCTAGCAATCCAAAACAATTCATACATACAGAGTGGGCCTACACAAAAAGTGGCCCAAATCCACACAAGTGCTACTATATGGCATTGCAACATATGTTCACAAGACTTTGCCATCTCATCTCTCTAAGTGATAACAAATGCATACATTATCACTACAATTGCAAAAACACTTACCATATCATGAAGGTACTAATTAAACAGAGTGGTCACCTTAGAAGACACCTCTAAACCCTAAACCAGAGGCTAAAATCATTAAACTATTCAGAAGGCACATCCAATTTCATATATAGACTTATGCACACTATCTCCCACAGCATTCTTAACAGTAAACAACAATCAGATCATGTGCACTAATATGAAATAGAAAGAATCCACTGTTTTTGCTAGAACAGTTTGCATCTACACTGGATGCTTGCACGACCATAGAATACATCAATTCCTGGTTTCATGTGCAATCAGTCATCTCAGCTCATCACAGTAGGTCTGATCTACATCTATAGCTATTTCGTAAAGAACATTCCTTTATGTGCTCAATACCACATCATCAGGGCAGTATGTTGCAGGAAGTTTCTTCTCAAACTTCAGATTGTGCTGCTACACAAGGGTTGCATTTTGATCCTTGTATACAATCTGCAAGTGACATCCACAATTCCAAACCTTTCTTACTATCTTGAAAAAGCCTGGGAATCAGACTGCAGAACGTATTTGTTACTTTGCTTTGCACAATCTTCCAATAGTAAGAAACAATTGGAAAGCTAAGGAAAATCACAATGACATTTTCATGGTCCATGAATGTCAAATAGAGGTAAACGATACTTACAATAATAAAGCCATTGTTTCTACCTCTATCTATAAGAGCATGATCTTTCAAAGACACTTAGGATTAAGAAACCTCTAAAACTGACTACATTCACAACTCCAAATTGGAGTAATAATCTTAAGTATTGGAATCCATAGGAGGTATACAAGTCTTGTTAATTACTGCATGCTAGCTGAGAAAACTTGTCAAAGTGTCAAATTTTCCACCTTTAAGTCTTGGGATATGGCTATATCCAGGAGATTGTGAGAGAACCCATTTAAGGTTCACATATAATTTAGGGTACACACCACCATCCACAAAGTCTGTGGTCTAGAGACATGAAGACATCACAGATCATCTCCAAACCTTTCTATTAAGGTTAACAAATTGACTACTGAAATTTTGATTGACCAAATGTGAGGAACAAATTTATCCAGGGCATGCCAAGAAATCAAATCTAAGTTTTTGCTGCCTTAAAGTTATGGACAAACTTCCTAGATCAAGGTTTTTTTTTGTCAATTTTGTGATGTAGCCTCACTGGCACTCATCCACAAGAGGAATTTCAAATTTGGCTAGAGGTCAGAGGAAAGTGGAAAATTTTGGCAACCTGTTGGAAACGATTGTCTAAATATGGCAATATCAGAAAAAAGAACATCCCTTGAAATCTTGCAACTTTGGCACATTCTTTTCAGAAAAAAAGTCCTTTGTATGAGTCACACTGGATTTCATTTTGTCACCAAGCAGCAAAAATTTGCCAAAAACAAAAACATTTCCCTAGATCTTATCTCAGCATTATTCTCCAACTAAACATATTTGAAGATAAGGGCTGACCTCTCCACCAACTATAAAACTGAAACACTGGGACATAATAGGATTCCACTGGAAAAATTATTGACTGGAGCTTTCAGTCTAGCTTTCAAAACTGAAAGGTGATCTTTGTCGAAAAGAGTTGAGAAATCAAAGGGAAGGACTACCACAAATGGGGGAGAAGATTTGTCAGCAACAGTTCTTGGGCAATCCAAGAGCTTGATGACTTCAATTTACTCCCAAGGAGTTTTTGTAAGGATTCTTTATTCTCAGAGGGGGTATCAGCTTCTTGCAACTTGGCAACACCAATGGTCATTGATCATCAGCAGGATAGCTGAATAAAGGAAGCTCAGCCACATAGAAACATCTGAGAAAGAAGTCGTAGATTTGGCTGCATTTACAAATCATGGAGAAAGAATTCCCAACAGAGAAGAAGGTAGAATTCTTGTATTCTCATGAACTTCAGGCTCTATTGAAACCTCAGAGATCCAGAAAAATAGATAAGGACAAGTTCATGATGCCCCTGTCCAACTGCTCTAACCCTTCTGACCTAAAATCCATCTATCAAGGTCAATCTAGTCTACCTTGTAAGAGCAATCCCACCAGTGCACTATACAGCAAATTTTGGATGAAGAAAAGTCAAAACATGCCGGTTTGGCTTAGCAAAATGGTTTTGGTCCAGCATTTTTGCACATGATACTGAGGCTGGCAAAAGGCACAGCAAAGCCTGCTGATTGCCTACATGGTTTGATTGGTCCAAACAGGTTGCTATTAGTAGTCTCTCACCTTTTGCAGTCCCAGTTTCAGTTTTATGGGTGAGGTTGGGAAAAGTAAATAACTAATCTTGGATGTGAGAAATACTGCTGCAGGGCCACACACTGAACATGGGTGGAGGTGCTCTAAAGACCCCCTGAGATATAACCATGGATCAGCAAAAGCCAAACAATCACTTACATTTTCTATGATGAGATTTCAGACTCTCCTCCTCTAAATTTGAGCTCCACAGTGAGAAAAAGAGAAAATGTAGTCAATTGTCTGCAGTAACCCCGAATTCGTAGCCACCATCTTCAAAGACTCCTTTTTCAACCTAAAACTTGACGATGTCAACAAAGAAAGAGTTTCAGTACTCAAATTTCCACCAGTAACTTGAAAATCAGGAAGCAGGGTCAAGACTCAAGACACCATCCAGAACATAAGCAGCGACATAGGAGGAGGAAATGAGCAACAAATTCATTCGCTTCCTCTCTGCCCACCAAACTCCATCCTCCATACCCAAGGAGGTGCCTGAAACCCTAAAATCGATTTCAAACGAAACACAGCTATCGATAAATCTCTCCTCATTTCTCCTAATCAAGCCATGACCCATTTGATGCTCATGTAAAAAGTCTTCTGATGGCCCTTTTTTTTTAACTGAATGTTGTGTCATTCATTCATTCAGACTATTAACGTCCGTAACAACCTAATCTTCTTAACGTTAGGAGTACCCAAAGCTCTCTCTTACCTCTAAGATCAGAAGAGAAGAGAACTCGAACCGCTTGAGACTCGGGATCTCCAACAAAACCAAAACAATCAAGAGCTCCAGGGTGGTCTGCTGAGCCGAGAGCTTGGCAGGGGAGACGCGATTCTCGCGCTCCTAGCTCTATACTTCTGGTTTACAAGGAGGTTGGCAACCACGAAGACAAACGATTCCCGGGCCTATAGCGACCACGATCAGATTGGACTGGGCAATGCAACTCCAGGTTGACGAGACGCGAGAAGGCCGTCGACGTTCGCAGCCATTCCAGCTCCCACTCGCTCACGATCATCGGTCTCGCGCCCTAAACCCTAAACCTTTAAACCCCAGACCTGCCATTAGGTCTTCTTTTCAAAAAATTGCCCATTACCAACTAACATAGTGCCCTAATGGATATATATATATAATTAAATTGTCGATCTTTTGAGAAATTTATTACCTGAAATGCTGAAAATTTTAAATTTTCAAACAGCACATTGCCAAAAGTTTTGAAAACCTAAGAATTATAAGCCCTAGACACTAAGCATGTTTCTCATTTTATTTTCTTGGTTGTAACTTGACATGGTTGGCTTTGTTGATAACATGATCTTGGAACTGTAGAGGAAATTGAGCTATTGTGATTACAAATGTTTGTTTGGTGAATATCATTGAGTAAATGTTAAAATTTGACACAAGATTGTTTCGAGAAAACACATTTTCACTGAAAATTGGTGGTTAGAACTCTAACCCATTATCAACAACATAAATCTTCCACATACATTTTATTATAATCCATTTGATTTCATTCTGAAATTTGTAGATGTGAATTGAAACATGGCTAACAAAAATCAAAGAAACATAAAGCTCAATGCAAACAAAAATCAAAGAAAATGTAACACATGAATGTTATCTATAAAAATGAATAAAAAAAAATTGACATCCTCATTCATGCTTGAAATATTAATTAGTTTTGACTGCAAGCCAAAAATCTTGGAAAATATTATAATAATATGTCAAAATGCATTTCTAAAAATTACCTTAACAAATTCAGCATCTCGATAATGTTAAAACGATACTACGATAAACTGGCCCATCACCAAACACTTCAGCAAATCTTTCTCAATTCTTCTCCATTTTGAGTGCCTTTACCATTTTGGCATAAATTAAATTATTTTTTTGTTTTGCTGAATTTTTCAAATTTTTATTTAATATTTGTGCAATTTTTTTAATAAAGTCAAAATTTTCTCTATTAGGTTTGAACTATTTACCTGCAAGCACTATGAACCAAAATTTACACTTTCAAGTTTGAACCACAAACTAGGAAGGACTCGGCCTTTAATCTGAAACAATCTAGACACACAAAGTTGTTCCATAATGCAAAAGGTTGTTTATTATGTTATATAACCATTACTATCAAAAATTTCAGAATTAAAAAATCCAAGTGCCGAAATTAAATTTTTAAATTTTACTAATTATTTGATAGTCAATTGTCAAAATGGTAAAGGTACTATGATAGTGTCTAATGCAAAAAGTGGCCAACAATGCTCAGATGTTTAGTTTTGGTCACAAGGTTTGATTCTTTTGATGTTACAAATATGTTTAATGTTTTAAAAACCTATTCGTTTTCAATTCTATGTTGTAGGTTGTTACTTTCTCTCTAATAAAGATAGACATATTGAGTTCAAATTTGGCTTGAATAACAAAACATTTAAAACAAATTAAATAACATAATTGTTTGACAAAACATGCCAAACATCAAAATTACACAAGGTGGTTTCGCACAAAAAGACAAGCTCCAAAATGCACTAGACAAAGCTTGTTAAAAGGTATTTAATGTTGAATGCAAACTATATTTGTTTGCTTAGAAATGACCCAAATAGTTTACAATGACCTTTGATTAGGATAACAACATATTACAAAGACCACAAAAATGATTCATGTATAATGTACTTTGAAGATACCTTTCAATTTTTATGTCCACGGTGAAAAGGATTTTTTTCACAAAAATTAATTGATATAAAAGGCTTTGAAAAAAACTTTAAATATCTTTGAGCAATATGCATACAATTTTAGAAAATTTAGAATCAATGAAACTTTTTAGAAGAATAATTGATAACTTTTTTAAAGATGTAACTAATAAGAGCTTTCTTCTAAGAATAATTGGTAAAAAAATTCCAAAAAATGAAGTAGATGAATTTTTTTAGTAAAATAGTTGGTAAGAACTTTTTTAAAATGTGGTCAACAAAAGCTTTTAAAAGGTTATATAGTTTTTTATTTTTATTTAATAAAAACTTATTAAAAAATTAATTGGAATTTTTTTTAAAATGTTGATTCTTTTTTTAAAATTATTGGGTAATATAAGTAAACGTCCAAATTGCAATCTCATCAATATCAACTGATAAATTTATATTATTAATTTATCTCATGCATAGTTTGCATCATGTTGTATTCAAGTAATAAAATCATGTAATATCAAAAACATAATTTGGACGAAAAAACTAAGCAAGGAATTCAGAAGGAGTCAAATGTATGAATTTAAAAAGTTTTCAAGATAAAAACTGATGATTGCATCCTTAATTTGGAGTTGAAAATAGTGAAAATTAAAGGCTTGGAAACTTTTTAATATCATAGAGAGAGATGTGTTAAAACCTTCCTACAAGCACACAATAATGCAATATCTTTTGCAAATGACAATAATAAAACTTGGGTGCCCATTAATTTTTTAAACCATGTCAAGAAAGCACAAACAACTAACAAGTGTCCTAAATTTTCTAATTTTTAAAAAAATAACCACATACATGTCTTTTGAAAATTGTAAAAAAAATTTGAAAAACTTTTTCTCCAAATAGTACATATATGTCTATAACATTTTATTTATGTACTTAACATTAACACCCCCCCCCCCCCCATTCCATGAAGAACAATTTGTTTAATGATTCATTGAAGTACTATAAAAATATATCTATTATTATAATAAGCACAAAACTACCTTCTAACTCATTGTTAATTTACGTTTAAATATTTTACAAGTTTGACTTTTGGGGTATCAATTATGAAACTTTCAAAACTTATCTCGTACATTGTCAAATTAATACTTGGTTCTCATGTTCATTCATTAATGTCATAACCACCAACGAACAAAGTAAAATAATTTTTTTCATACAAATTTATATTAAGAAGACGTTGCCATAGGCTATATGGACAGTGTTAAGAAAACTTGGAATGTGAACACATATCACATATGCGCACAAATTCCTTCACAAACTTCTAATGTTGTGCCCACTAGTAATCACAATAAATAAGTTCTAAGGTTTTGTTGAATCCAATATGTTTTGTTACTATAAAGTCAAGTTGAACTTGAAGAATTTACAAATGGACTAGGCCATTTAAAATGTACAAAATTCCTTGATAATACAAAATATCATCCTTGAATTCGAAACAATTAGTTTCATCAATAGTTGTTGATTGATAACATCATCAAACACAATGTTCCAAATCAAGAACAAGAAGGCTCATTGACATATTTACACAAATGTAATAAAAAAAAGTTGGATCTAGCATTGCAATTGTTTTTCATAATGCTTGAAAATGTAATCGTTCAAATTTCATGGTGGTTGTTTATTGTTGATTGAAAGCAACATCTCATGATTTTGGTGCAAAGAATGTTTTGATAAAGTGTCAAATTACAAGTTAGTTGTATCAAAGGAGCTACAATACTAAGATAATGTTCTATGAAATTTTGTAAAAACTAACAAAGCCCAAAAAGCATTAAACATTTGGGACAATGGTTGGGAAAGCCAAATCCATGATAATCTTAGTTTTTTTAGAATCCATATGAAGTCATTTGTCAAATAAAAAAGTATCCAAAACATTCAACTTGAGGTTGGTGGAATAAACATTATTCAAGCTTAGCATATAGTCTAAGTTGTATCGTGTATTTTTTGAAAAACTAAACAAACATGCCATTGACAATCCATTGGATTTTGTGAAAAGATCAAGATATATTCCAAATAAACAACAACAAAAATCATCCAAATTTTCTTGAAAAAATGTCATTCACTAGATGTTGAAAAATGGTAAGAGCATCAATGAATTTGAAAAACACACTGCCCCAGAACACTACTACAACAGCACACAAACCCCATCCAGAAGTGTTAGAATTTCCTTTTAAATCATTGAATCTGCCACATCAGACCATAATGTCATGGAATCGTCTTCCCCTTGCTCATTATGTGAGGTGCGCACTGCCTGGCTCACCCTAACACAAGCTCACCTGGCACTTTACCCAACATAATGAGCAAGGGGGCTTGACCATTCCATAGGATGAGAATGAAAGGCATCCATCCAATTGGCCCAAAGAGCAAGTTGACGAAATCTAATGGCAATACTCAAAATAAATGGATGGATGAACGGGCTCGCTTGGCACCTTACCCAACATAATGAACCGGGGGGGCTTGACCATTCCATTGTACTTTCAACCAAAAAAAAAGTCATCCAAATTGGTCCAAACAGCAAGTCGATGAAATCTAATTGCAATACTCAAAACCGATGGATGGATGGATGGATGAATTGGATGGATGAATGGATGGATCGCTTATTGGTGATTGTGCGGTTGTAGGCGGCCTTACCCTAAAGCACGCCTGAGAGGGAGAGCGAGAGAGAGAACCACACAAGGAAGTGTCGGTTATCTCTTTCCAAACCAAGAGAGTGTGCGCGGAGAGGGGAGGGGGAAGGGCGATGGCATTGCTGCAGCTGTGCAGGGTGCACATTCCTGTGTGCAATTCTACCAATTCTCCTATTGCTCTGCTGCTAGACAATAACGGTGCCAACAACAGTAGTCAGAGTGCGCATCTCACCGCTTTCAGCAATTCTGCATCCTGTTATCATCATGGCGTCGATGTGCGCTTGTTTGCTTCTTCTTCTTCTTCCAACAGACGAGGAGCTGCCGGTGGTTCTTTACTTCAGGTCTTGTTCTTTCTTTCTCCGCCTCAAAATTGCTCAGCAGAAACTATGTTTTTTTTTTTTTGCCTCCCCACTCCGTTTGTTTGTCGCTGGGAATTTGTTTCGTCACTTTGCTCGGCGGCGACGATGTCCTGCATTCTTCTGGATAGGCGGCTCGGCTCGGTCGCAATCTTCTTGTCACACGCCCCCCGTACATTTCTTTTTTTGTTAGGGCTGCAGCCGTGGAACACAGAAGCGCATGGAGTGTAAGAGCATCTCCACTGGCACTCAGATTGTGTCCCTGCACTGGAAATCTTGGATGAGATGCAGGATCTCGGATGAGGTGCAGGAAGTCAAATCCAGGGGATCCACTGAAGGCTGCTATGACCCTGGAAAAATTCACATCTTGAGGAGCCCTGGAACAGTCTAACGAATACAGTCAAATCGTATTTACTGGCTGCTCTCTGTTTCTCATTGGCTAGGTAGTTTGATTGGTCCAGGTGGGTTGCTGTTAGTAGTCCCCACCTATTTGCAGTCCCAGTTTCAATTTTATGGATGGGGTTGAAAAAAAAGAGTAAGTAACTAAAACTTGGATGTGAGAAATATTTGTGCAGGGTTACATACTGAGCACTGCTGGAGATGCTCCAGTGTGGAATTCTTGTAGGGGAGAGACAGTATTAGAAGTGGAAACTCACTTTGTCTAGGGATGCTGTGTTGCAGGCTTCACCATCAGGAAATTTCATAATTTTGTCTCAAAAAGGCCAATCCTTGTCTCATTTGAAGGAAATATCAACCATGGTTTGCCTCTCAAAAGGAACAGCCCCCCCCCTCACATCTTCATCCAGGGAAACAAAACACTTGTGGGGAATCAGTAGACTCGAACAACCAGCAGTTGGATGTTTAGGCTCAATTCTTCAGAGGACAAGAAGAGAGGTAGTATGCGGAGGCTTAGGAGACTTTGTGGGAGGTGATTTACTGGGTTTCGACCTTGGAAAGTGGGTTGCAGATGTTGAAACCTATGGATCCATAGCAGTGTACGCACCTCCAGAGGGAGGATATGAAGGTCGGTATGCCACAAGTCTCAAGGCTGAGGGATACAAATTCCTGAACATGTCTGCCCGTGGGTTGGGTGATCCTGAGGCATACCTCACCAAAGTCCATGCTGTCCGTCCGGTATCATATACTCTTTCTCTGTCTCTAACCATTGCAAACTATAAAAATTTGGAATAATTGCCGGTTTAAGCCTGGGCACTGATAAGTAAACTTGTAAGACGAGTGCATCTTTCTGTGACGAACCTTATCACTATTAATTGTCCTTTGTTGCTTGTACTCTCCCCTAATCTTTTCCACAGAATAGAGGTCCAAAAAGCATTAGAGAGGTTTCTAGCCCTGGTAATGGAGGTTGTTGGAACAATGCAGGCTCACCTTGGGAAGCAAGCAGTGGCACGCTGGTATTGTCCTCCAGAGGTTGACTACCGGCTTTCTGTGCTACCCAAAAACTCAAAGGGCCTTATTCTCTGGATTATTGAAGCACAGGTACAGTTTCCTGGTACTAGGTCTTGCAATTTTGAGTTATTGTCATCTTCATGTGACTAGTGCACTGGGCTCCTCATGTTGGATCTCAAGGATGCTTCTGACTACCACAGAATACAATTCAGACTCAATCTCAGTCATAATGGCTTGTCCTCAACTGTTTGCATGACAGCCCCTTTATTGTGTAATGCTTGGTAATGGGGCACTATGCAACCAATTTTGTTCTGGGGAACTCTCAATATGCTTGAGAACCAAGCAGTTTTCATGACTCTGAGTCAATAAAGTATAGAAATGGTTGCAGGTGCTTTCGAAGACAGAGCTACAGTTTTTGGCACTGCTGCCAGCATTGAGGCCCAATGTCAAGGTGATTGCAGAATGTGGCAGTTGGTATGTGCCTCTCTTTCTTCCCACACGGTTCCCATTTGCTTCTGATTGCTGCAAAGTGTCTGAATGCTACAGATATACTGCATCTGGCATGGCCATTGCCAACATCTGGTTTTAAGATAATTCAGCTTCAGAACATAGAGTTATAATCTTCTGCAGTTGCTCATAAGTGCATGTGTTTGTGGTGGGTAGGCGAAAATTCAGATGGAAGCCATTAAAGGAGGTTTCAGGTCTTCCGCTTAATATGGAAACTGGGATTGTTTCCAAAGCAGGGCCCAAGGTTTCTCAAGTGAAACAGGAGATTGAGACTGACCAGGAAGTAGAAACTGAGAAGAAGGTTGAGACTGAGGAGGAGCAAGCACCAGTCACTCTAAGCTCATGATTTAGTATGCGTGTCATTTCTGGTCAACATTTTTGAAAGCAATCAAACAAACCAGAAGGTGCCATACAAGGTCTCAGCAATTCTGTATGTACAACATTGGGGCATTCCTGTATGCATTGATCAAGGAAGATTACTCCCAGGTACTACGATTGGTTACAACATTACAATGCTAAGAATGGATGGCCACGAGTTTTACTCATTTGCAGTGCATCTCCAGGAGTGACATCCTCTCCTATTTAGGGTACTCCACCCCCATCAAGAACACATGATGGAGCCAAATAACTGTGTAAAATTGCTATCTCAGTCTTTTCCATTCAAACTCAAGTGCTGAAAGTCAGTTTCCCAATAGTTGAAACCCATATTTATGTGTGTGGTTTTTCCAGGGTGATCATAATGGCTGCCTATTCAGCAGGGAAACTAACATTCTGCATGTGGATTGATTTTAGGTGACATTTTTGTGCTGTATAGAAGGCACATTCATCTGGAAGCCCAAATGTCTCTCTTTATCCCACCAGTGCACCATCCATTGGGAAACCTGTTTTGATTCAGTTCTGGATGAACAAAAACAGCGTTCCCAAGGTTCCACCATGGTAACCTACCCTGTAAACCTCCTAGTTCCATCTGACCTTACCTGGTACCTAGGTAACTACCCAGGTAAGTGGTTAAGTATCATCGGTAAGTAGGTAGGGAATGTAAGAGGTTCCTGTGTAGGCAGGTAAGTAGGTAAGGCACTTGGTGGGTACTACGTATGTAGATACATTGGTAGGGACAGGTGCCACCGGTTATCAATCTGGGTATATACTCAGGTGCCTGTCAGTTTTCAAAATATTCAAAGAATTGGTTATGGTATATAACTGTGGTACCAATGAACCTATAAGTGTAAGGTAAACCCCTAGGGTCAGGCATACCCAAACTAAGAGTCCTACTACAAGGTGGTAGGCAGGTCTGGCCCTTAATTTTGGGGATGTTCCCTGGCCTAGGCTTTGACCATCATAAAGCTCAAAGTGAACACTATCATGAACCTCAATGTTGGTAGAACCTCAATGTGTTGTGAAAGGAATAACAAGTGTGGGTGGGTACCAACTTCAACAAGTAAGAGTCATTGCTTTTTGTTCCAAGGATCCAAACCAAAACCTAACCCAAATGTTAGAACCACTAAACTACAAGGGTAGGCAACTCAACCCCAGTTCAAAATTGGGAGAGGGAGAACTGGAATTGGTATGTTAGTTCTAATTATGGAAAAGGTGGTCAATTAGGGTTTTGATATAGAACTAAATTATGATTCCCTCAAAATCCCAATTTCAATTCTTCTCTAAGGCTTAGGGGTTTAGGGATGACACCATCATGTTCCTTTTTCTTACTTGATGGCTTCATTCCTATCATTTTGCTACTTTGTCAATTTGCCCATTTTGCTCATTATTTTGCTCACTTTGCTAGCTAACTTTACTCGTCACTTTGATGCATTGTCATTATAACCATGTGTTTGATGTTCAATGACTTCATTTTTGACATTTTGTGGTTCATTTATTTGTTCTATTGTATTATGTTTGATGTTCAAACTCTGTCACCATCAATTTGGTGTTTAATCTTTTTGCTCCACACATTTTGGATGTTGCTCAATGATTCCATTGTAATTAGGTTATTGCTTCAAATGCTCTTAATTCCATTGTGTTGTGTTTCTTATTTGATGGTTCCATTATGTTTTATTTGTTGTGTGTTTTTTGCATGTGAATTTTCTATGTTTTGTTGCTTGCCTTATTCATTGCGTTTTTAGTGGTCGAGCACAACAAAGGCCCATTGCATTTGTTTCTTAAAGTATGTCCTCTCTTTATGTGCATTTCTGTTTGTGCTCATCATTTGTGTCAGTTGTCTCTACCTTGCTTTGTTTACCAAATACATGTCTTGTTTATATTTGTTTTTGTTAGGTTTTAGGAGATGGAGGATGTGTGATACGTAAAAGCTTTTGCAAACCCCCAAGTTCGTAATATGGTTAAGATTAACACCAATTTAAAAGGCTTGGATTGTTGTGCTTCTATGATGGTATTAAGTTCTATCGATTGTACTATTTTGACAAAGGAAAATTTTGTTTGTAATATCAAATTATGGAGCAACATGGTCATTGTTGCCAAACAGCGAGGGTTCTAAAAGTCAAAAAGTTGCATTCTCACAATATGGGCCTTGTATGCACATTAAGGTGAAACAATTTAGAACACGTGTGGAGTCCATAATAGAAGCAAATTAACATTGTGTAAATAAGATTTGGCATGATACCTTGAATCATACAAATAGTGTTGCAAGTTGTTAATAGAAATTCATAATTCAAAAAAAACGTTATTGTGCTTTAATACATGAAGATCTTATATAAAAAGTATGAATATGTGAATGATTTATTTCAATGAATTAGAAACTTTATTTGAAAACCAATATTACTTTTTTTGGGTCTTCCTAACCCTTTCAAAAGTAGAAAGCTTGTTTAGATACTAGCATAAACCCATGCAAATTAAACATTCCAAAAAAGACTCAATATGTTTCAATAGCCATTTTGTTCCTTAAGAAATCATTATAATTTAATAACATCATTTCTTGTTGCTATGGAAAACAATAACCTAGATGGCCTTTTAAGGTCATGTGTTTAGTTTGCAAGTTTGGGTGATAGCCAAAGTTGTTTTATAAACTATGTTTCATGGTCAGCAATGTGTTGTTAACCAAAACTAACATAAAATGCCCATGTTGTTGGTTGTTGTCCACTGCATTTGATGTTACAATGTTTCTTTTCATCCAAATGTGGGTACAATGTTTAACATTAGATTCCTTGAAAACCCATGATTTCTACTAACAATGGATGCAAAATCAAATAATACAAATATTTAAAACCCTTCCCTTTCATTTATGTTGTCATTTTAGGAAAAAAATAGTTCATAACATGTTGTCAATGATGTTATACCTAGGTTTCAAAGGCCTAAGGTTGGTCATTATTATTATATATAGTAAAGGACATGGTGGTTGTTTTTCGTGAAGCTTTTTCCATCCATCCATCCATCCCGTCATCCATCCATCCACTTAAAGCTTTATGAGGCCAAAACCCTGCCAGCTGAGATGGCATATTGGTTCAAACAACTTCAAGAACTTCCGTCCATCCATCCATCCATCCACTTAAAGCTTTATGAGGCCAAAACCCTGCCAGCTGAGATGGCATATTGGTTCAAACAACTTCAAGAACTTCCGCCCATCCATCCATCCATGGATAACATCATGTAAGGGAAGAAAACCCTGGCAGATGTCTTCGAAGAAACAAAAATAGGTGCGCTTTCCGTTTATATAGACCTGAAAATATTTTCGGCAAAGATTATGGGTTATATACTGCAACCTCCTCTCCTACTTGCCCTTCTTTGGGAGATCCTTCACCTCGGCTTTTCTGGATCAGTTTCGCTCAAGATTTCAACGCGAGTCCGTTGGCACTTTCAAGCACCCTGTCAGCCTAACATTCACGCCACAAAATTGTGGTTTTCATGGTTTCGATTTTCGGGTTCGGTGAATACCTGCAGCAATTTCTCCTTGAGCATCACACCTTCTCTTTTCGGTTTATTACAGGGCAACCCCCTGTTGCACAATCATCATTCCTTGCCTCACTTATGACAATTGCGGCGGGTGTCGCAGTGTACAATGTCTTCCGACGCTTTTGTGAACCGTGCTTCCACTGGGTAGCCACTCGCGTAATGTTGATATGAATGCTTGAATTGTTTAACTCCAATTTTGTTGTCATTTTTTTCCTTCAATACAAGATGTATAGCAGGACCATAATATCAGCTTGGTTTCATGGCATTTGGACTTGCGGTGGGTGTAGAAGTTCTTGAATATTGAATGATTTCTTCACTGAAAATTAAATTAAATTAAATTGCAACTAAAAGTTTCAGAGGAATTGGAATGTGCCTTTGGTGTTGTTGGAAAGATCTTGATGAGAAGGATTTAATGGGTTTTATTTGATAAGATTTGGATTCAGAATCTGGGAGATATTGATTTTTTTAAGTGAATTCTGCCACGGAAAATTCAAATCAATTCCAAAAAACCAGGTTTTGGAAGGAAAAATCAGTTGAGGATGTGGTATTATTTGAATTAATATCCACAAAAATGACTCTAGAGACTCCTATAATTTCCACTCAATTTGAATCATTCTTAGTGTGAGAATTGAACAAAGTGCATCAGTTTAAAACTATTAACTTAGAACTGGACATTAAAGAAAGTTCATCATAGTTTGAGTGACTGACATCCACGGCCACCAAGTTGCAAGTAGACTTTGTGGACTCAACTCTCCACAACTCTGAGGATATTGTAAAAGAGGTTGATCACACTATCCCAAGGTCCAGGCAAGCAATAGTGCAAGCAATCACTGGCAGCAACATGTCCATCAGGTCTCAAACTCAACATGCTATCCACATTCATGTAAATGTAACCAGCCCGCTCCACTATGGCTTTAGCCAGCAAATTTTGGGCATGGAAATCAGCCCAATGAAATGGAATGTTTGCATCAGTTTGTCGCTCTTGAATTGGAGCGTTGAAGCTCATACAATCACTATGACCTGATGTCAACCAAGTGCCATCAATTTGTGTTATTAACCTCCAGGGACCATTAATTAATATGAAAATAAACACCAAATTAAAAGGAAAGTTAAGAGCAATGGAAGCTTCATGGATTGGACATTTCTCAATGTATATATCTAAAGAGCTCTAAGCACAATTAAACCCAGTTGAGTTCTAGGGTAAATATGGCTTAGGTATTATGATTTTTAAAAATAAGAACAAAATGCCAATCTATGATTTATCACACACCCTAATAATATTCCTTTGCAGCTTTGACAATACTTATATTAGTTTCGGAAAAAAATGAAAATTTCAAGAAAAAATTTAAAATAAAACTTTGTAAAAAAAATTATTGAATCTTCAAGAAATTTATATTTGTCCAAATGAAAATTTCAAAATCAATTAATTATTGGACAGACCAAAGCATGTGTTGAAGCTGCCCACCCCCCCCCCCCCCACAAGGTATTCCATATAGTAAAGGACGTCGTGGTCGTTTTTCGTGAAGCTTTTTCAGGTGACCCATCGACCTCTATATACGGGTGCACTCAAGCCGCCGGGCTGCTTTTTTTCTTTACTCACTTTTCCCCCTTTTTTCTGATTAGATTGCACACCTGCAGCACCGGGAACCTACATAGGACATTGCATCATTTTGGTGAGTGCATCCATCCATGCATCTATGCATCCATCCAACCATCTCTGCCGTCATCCATCCATGGATGGCATCATACAGGGAAGAAAACCCTGGCAGAAATAAATAACCCCCCCTCAAATACCATCAAATACACACACACTTGTGCATTAGGCACGGGGTTCAAACTAGTATTATATATTGGGAAGGAGGGGGAGGTGCAAATTGTAGGTGAGTATGACTAACAATTCATTCTACTTTTGGAACGTGTGCATGAGAATTTGAACCCAATTGATGCAAGAGAAGTTGTTGACGCCTTTTTACAATGAATAATTAAAAGGATAAATCATTGTATGACCTCATGAAAACTTGTGAGGAAATGAGATCATCGGTGGTCAAGAATCAATTAATAAAATATGAAAACTAAGTGGTGATGAATGCAAATACTCTTTTGGATGGTGCAAAGTTCATGAATCACAATGTTCTTATGTTGGCTTTGTAACCTAATATATTTCAAGGATTGTTACATTTTAAATTGAGGCATAAAGAATATTCAATATTGGAGGTACATGCATGAAAATGTGACATTATTGATTGGGCATAAAAAATGTTGAGATGCTTGTGAACATATGTATAAATTTACTAGATGATGTTCATGTGGGTGCATTGTCCATGGAAATAGTTCAAGGAAGTTTCAAATGGAATAAACCTTTATGAAGAACAATGAAAATAATATTGGTAAGATTGGGCTTTTGGAGGTGATTGATAACACCATCATCCTTTATGTTTGTTGTTATGTTTCTTGTTGTTCACAAGTTTAATGAAATGACAACAATTGAAAGCAGTGGACCAATGGAAAGGCATATGGTTACATGGGAGCTTTTGATTTCTTTGCTATTGTTTAAAATTTAGGTGATATCCTTTTGGGTAAAATAATGTGCATTCTATTTGTAATTTTGTTGGTGTGTTTGTAATTTGGATTTGTATTAAGCTTTACATTAATATGATTTAAATAAGTGTGTATATTGTTTATGATCACACCTTGACCTTCCCAAACTATGGAGCCCTTCATTAATTTTTGGTACTATTGGAAAGCCTTCAACAAGGCGATGTGCATGGTAGTTGTTACACAAATTTCAAATCATCAAAGCAAAAGTTATGAATTTAAAGTGATTTTTGTCATTGGAAATTAATTGAAATTTACAAAATTGGTTTTTTCAAACATTAAATGTTTCTTGATCATATCACCTTTTTGTTTACCCTTTCCCATCCCAAACCTTAACATTTGAAGTTAATGACATTTAAGTTCACAACTGGACCAATAATTTTTTTTCACGATTTAGTTTTTTAAAACAATCGTGTCTCTTAAAACTTTGAATAAGTTTTTTCATACTTGTATCGTTTATAGCCTTAAAGATGATTCTACTTAGGCCATTGACACAAATGTTCATTAATTAATACGAAAGCATGCATTTGGAAATGGTGAAGCAATGGAAGAAATGCAAAGTTTGTCAAATTGGTAATACACAATGTTGTCAAGAAACTTGAAAGTTAAGAGATGCAAAGTTAGGGATTAAAAGATTAATGTTCCTTTGTCATTTCTATGGAATTGATTTAGAGGTAAATTGGGAATTGAAATTGCAAATTAAATGATCTAGATTATTATTTTCCATTTCTTCTTAAGTGGGTTCAAAGGTATCTGCTGGAATTACAAAATATTTTCATGTCTAAAGGTGTTTGAGGATTGTTTTCCAAGGTTTTTTTTGTTGCAGAAAACATTGAGTGAAAAAGAAATGCATTCATAATTATTGTCAAGTATGTATGCCATAGAAGGTTAATTAAAGTTTTGTGATTTATTGAGTTACATGAGAAAAAAAAAGTGAATGGTTTCAATGTTCAAATGTATTCATTTAGAAAAATTAACATGAAAACACATTATGAATGTCACAAATAGCTTTTTGCCAAATGAAGGGACTTTCTAATACAAGATGACCCACCAAATTTTCAATGTTTGGTGAGTTTTAGCTTTTAGAAAACATGTGATGATTATGTCAACCTCATGTTGATCTTGAAGATGTTGTTGCTTCTCAAATTGATGCTTGGAGATGTTCTTGTTCAAGAATTAGGACCATCATGTTGTTTAACATCTATGACCATCATGCTTTTGAAGTTATTTCTACTTACAAATGAACTCTTCAAGTATCATATTCTTCAAATGTTAAATGTTGGCTCCCATTTTATAGTTTTCAAATGTTAATTTACATATTGTATATTGCAATGTTTTCTAGCAATAATTTTCTTTAATTAAGTTTTTTGTAATGTTTGATTTTGCAAATGCAAAATTGATCAAGTTTATCCAATTGGAACCTAATTGTTAATCAACCTTCCAAAACATAACCCTTAATCAAGAAATGAATGAACCTTTGAAAAATCAAGAAAACCAAATCCAAATTTGCTCCCATAGTTGAAAACTTGAATATTAACAAGATGACATGTTTTCCTTTTTGAAATAACCCAATGAGATTTAGAGCATTTCAAAGAGGGTGCATGAACACTCATATTTTAGCATCACCTCATTTTTGTTTTCATATTGTCATCACATTCGGTTAAGATCTTGCATAAGCCCAACTTTAAATGTTTGGCTTTTTGCCTACTTAATCTTCCCATCTTTTAAGATGGCTTTTGACATTTTCTCCTCGTCATTATGCACCAAATTGGGCCTCCCCTATCATATGGCTCATGGTCTTTCTTGATGCATATGTGACTAACCCATTGATTCGAAAGGGATACACCTATTTCATTGTGTTCATGGGGAGAACACACTACCACACATAATGTAGTTTAATATTCTTTTGCTTCCATCACTAAAAATGTCGAATTCCATATTTTGCACAAGCAAATACATGTTCTTCCAATGCCATCTTTCTAGTCATTATGACGACAAATGGATATTGTGCTTGCAATAAACGGTATTTGTATTTTGGCAAATGTAATCATTGTTGACTTCTGACTCATGAAAATCTTGTTTCGTAGTTTCACGTGTCGTTTCTTCTCGAAGAGTGGTTGGGATGATTACATCTTAGGCAAAAATTGTGTTATATCATGACTAACACCTTAAAGATTATTCATCTATCTAACAAGAGAGATATTTAAATGTTTACACTCGCAAGGTGGATGATTTCCTTCATCAATGTACCAACATGGGATTGTCAATGAAAGGCTTTAGAAATCTTCCTCTTTTGATTTTACATTCATTTTATAGGAAGAACTTGTGTCAATGATTCTTCAAAGAATTTAGGCCACCACTACCTTACAACGGGAGTTGTAATTACAAGAAAGGCCTTTTTTAAGCTTGGTGTCCTTATAGGTTTTTTTGCCCACCTCCCTGCATGGCATGCTTCGTGCTACTATCATGGGTTTAGGTCCTAGGCTTCTCAATTTCTCCTCTTAGGGCTCCCCATTGTGTGTTGTACATTTTGGGGTGTGGTCTTTTGTTTGGACTTTGGTCCTTTCTTTTTTTCTTCTCTTGTTACCTTGTGGGTGTTATTTATTCATTTATTTATTCAGAACTTGACCCCTAGTTTGATTATGTAAAAGAAAAATCAATTTCGACCAAATTTTTTTAAAAAATTTAAAAGAAAAAAACCCCGTATATTACTATCTACACCAGGCTACACGAAAGCTTGCAGGCTCATGAGTCCCAAAACAGCCCACCTCTGCAACCTACCTAGTAGTACCTACCTAGTCGCTTTAGGCAGTTGATTCCAGTTGACTTTTTCAGGTACGGTGCGAGTTGAGAATATACCCTAAAAAAGAAAAAAATTCAACGCGCGAGCGATCGTGTTTCTCAAACACGTGATAGGAAGTCGCGTGAGTCTTGGTTGACGATGATGAATCCTGATGCTGTTCTTGTTCAGTAGCGAGAATCTTTTTTCTGTTACACAACTCCATTTCTCTGCGCAAGAGATGGAAGAGGGAGCTACAGCCCAAATCTGCTAAAAAAGGAGAAAGTATTTGGAGAGAGAGAGAGAGAAGAAGAAGAAGAAGAAGAAGAAGAAGAAGATTGCATTTGTGGGTACTACGTCGTGTTGGGAAGATGGGGAAAACAGCGCCGGAATCGAGAGTGGCGTTCATTTTGGTAGACGGATTGGCCGATGTGGGTGTGCCTGCGTTGGGATGGAGGAGTCCTGTGGAAGCGGCGGTGACGCCCAACTTGGATGCTATTGCCAGCGCAGGAGTGAATGGGCTTATGGATCCTGTGGAGCCGGGTCTCGCCTGTGGCAGCGATACGGCGCATCTCTCATTGTTGGGGTACAACCCTCGTATCTACTACCGCGGCCGTGGCTCCTTTGAGTCTCTGGGTGCAGGTCTGGCCATGGTTCCTGGCGACATTGCCTTCAAGGTATGTGTGTATTCATTAATCTGGCTCTTTCTTTGTTTCTTTCTTTTTTTCCTTCTCCAATTATGGCAACATGTAATAGTTTGATTCCAAGTGAAGGGTGCAGCAATTTTGGACTTGTTGATTGTCTTTTTCCTGTCCGTAGGGTTTCTTGAAGTGCGCCATCAAGGCAGCATTCTTACAGGAGCATTCTGTGGTGTTGAAATGTTTTGATTGGGCTTGTGGTTGTTTCTTTGTTTCTTTTCCCTTTTGCAATTATGGCAACATGGAATAGTTTGATAAGGATGGAGCAATTTTGGATTTGTGGATTGCCTTTTGCCTGTTTCTGGCTCCAGTTAGGTTTTCTTCAAGCGCATGGTCAAGACAGCATTCTTGGAGGAGCATTCTGTGGTGTTGAAATGTTTTTGATTGGGGTTTGTGTGGTTGACAGAGCAATTTTGCAACAGTGGACGACCAGACAGAAGTGGTGACCAGTAGGAGGGCAGACAGACACTTTGAATATGCTGGTCCCATTCTCTGTGCTTCTCTCAATGGATTGAAGCTGCCATCCTTCCCTGAGTACAAGGTATCTGTCAAGTATGCAACAGAGCACAGGTGCGGGGTGGTGGTGAGTGGACCAGGTCTAAGTGGTAATATCTCCGGGAGTGATCCACTGAAAGACAACAGGCTGTTGCTCAAGGTAAAGCCTCTGGATGACAGCAAGGAAGCTGCACACACAGCTGCAGTTGTCAATGAGCTCTCAGATGTCATGCGAAGAATTTTACGATCTCACCCACTCAACACAGAACGCCAAGCACAGGGCAAGGCTATTGCCAATGTGGTGCTGCTGCGGGGTTGTGGTATTCGCATTGAGGTTTGTCCAATACCTTTCATATCTATTGCACAAATCCACTATACTTCACAGTTTAAGTTGTCATGCAAGGATCTTACTTTTGTGCAATTGCTCATAAGCAGTCCAATGGCATGATTGAATGTAGCTTGTGCATGTGAATCGCATGCATGGCTTGATGTATGCTCTGGACCCTGCAACTCATGCAAAAAGAAGGGCTAGGGATATGCCATAACACCTCCTGTAGAAGTAGTCAGAAAAAACACTACCCAGAAGAACTTGGAGGTTACAGGAAGGGGTAACAGTACTTTATGGTTCTTTCAGGCGCCAACATTTCTGGAACAGCACGGTCTTCGGCCATGCATGGTAGCCCCCACAAAGATCATAGCTGGTCTTGGATTGTCTCTGGGTGTAGACATTTTGGATGCCCCTGGTGCTACAGGTGACTACCGCACTCTGCTCACCTCCAAGGCAACAGCAATTGCAAAGGCTTTGGCTGCACCATTGGAGCCTCCCCCAAATGTTTTTGTCCCTGGTGAAGATGATGGCAAACCTGGATATAGTGATGGCTATGACTTTGGCTTTCTTCACATCAAGGTGAAAAAACCTTGCATGACATTTTCTTCCTTGATATGATCATGACTGTTCTCCTTTCATTGTCAATGTAGCAAACATGTCACATAAATAACAGCTTTGCATGTCATCACCCATTCTTCAACAAAATTCTTGAAGTTTGCATGCTTTTTATTGCTCTGAGTTTGTAACAGGGATATCCTCTGTTTCCAATTGTGGCTGAGTAAAATTGCTGAGTATAAACCAAAAGATTCTGTGGGTATTTTTCCAGGCCATTGATGATTGTGGGCATGATAAGGCACTGCAATTGAAGGTGAAGGCATTTGAAGCTGTTGATAGGATGATTGGCCAATTAGCACGATTACTTTGGCAAGCTGAGAAGAAGGGATTAGCACATTTTTCCATATGTGTCACAGGAGATCATTCTACACCAGTGGAATATGGTGATCATAGCTATGAGCCTGTTCCATTCGCCCTTTGCCATTTGAAGGACTTTGTGAAAGCAAAGGGTGGAGAGGATGTGATCTTGGCAACAGACTTAACCCCCTTCAATTTACCTGTTGTGGAAACAGCAAAGCCTGTTACTGAGACTGTGAGCAGCTCGGAGGAACAACATGTGGAGAGTTCAAAGGCAGTAGCAGGGGATTCAGTGGTGTCTTTTGGAGAGATTGCAGCAGCCAGGGGCTGTCTTGGACGATTTACAGGCAGCGAGATGATGAGTGTTATCAAGGGTTACCTGGAATTGCCTTGATTTGTGGGCAATGTGGAAGAGTCAAGAAAAAAAACTCACATACAATATCAGGTGGTGTGGTTTTCATGATAGTATTATTTTTCTGTGTGATTGTGGCTCATGAATTAGCTTCTGCATGATGGAAGCTAGTGATGCTCATAGCCCACCATTACCACAAAACTTCAAGGTTGCAATATTGCCCAACATTTGAACTGGATAATGCAAAGTGCAAGTCTTCCTATTTGCTCTGGAAATACAACAGAAACTGAGGATTCGGATATTTGTAAATTGTTTGCTGGAATTGTTGACGAGTGTATTATATAAGTTTATCTACACCTACTGTTGGGAGCTGATGAACTCAGTGGGTAGTCATGGCAGCTTGTCACTGCCATTCGTGATGAAGGTGATGGTCTGTCGCTTTGTGAGCGACTCTCATGAGGTTATGACTGCACTCATTGTCGTGTTACCTTTAATTGTTGTTGTGGAGATTTCTCTGCAACTTCATTGATCTTTATCTACACCTACCGTTGGGAGCTAATGAAGTCAGTGGGGAGTAGTTGCAGCTCATCATGGCCACTCATGGTGAAGATGATGGTCCTGATACTTTGTGAGCAAGACTTGCAATGATATGACTGCACTCATTCTGCTCATGCTTTGGTTTAGGACATGTGGGATTGTGCAGCAGCATAAAAGCATGCCACTTTGCTTCTAGAGATGTGGGAGTCAAGAAATGCAGGGGTTACTTACTGTGCACAATGGTCATCAACAGCTGCCCCTTGGATTTGATTCTTCTCTCCTCCACGCTTCCCACAATTAATTCTTCTCTTTCATAAGATGACTTCTCATTGCCAAATCATGCACAATGGAAAACACCATCAACAGTCATATTGAAATCTATTAGTCACGACTCAACTAATAGCTTACTATGCAGTATCCTGATTTATGTCGATGTTAATATGCAACCAAATTTTGTATCTAGAGTGGGAATTCATGACACATTGTTAATGTGTAGGGTAACGCCTGAGGGCTGAGGTGTTCCTGAAATAACAGGTCCCCCAAGGTACCCCCTGGGTATCATGGGAAAAAAATGACTGCGGGTGTTTCAAAAAATGAAAAGCCTACTTCTGCAGGCATTTCATTTTGTGAAATGCCCACATGCATCTTATGCTGTGTAAGCATATCTGCAAATACACTGCGAAAAAATAAGCAGGGCTTATGTATAGAAGAAAGCCCTGGCAGCAGGGCATTACACCTGCCAACCAAGGGCGACATCTGAGGTCACCAGGTGTAATGCCCTGCTGCTACGGCTTTCTCCTGCATAAAAACCATATGGTGGGCATTACAGAAAATGTATTGCATGTTGTACTGGCGGTCATGCCTGCTGTGCATTTTTGAAAAGTAAATACCTTACCTGCCCTGTGAACCAGGTTTTTATGAGTGCTTAAGAAACACAGCCACATCAATTATCATGGTGAGGGTGAATTTGAGACATGAAAACAATATATAAGTAGAGACTTTGACATTGGATTGTAGTGTACCACATGTTGAAAAAGGTTCCAATGTTATTTCAAATGCAATACAAATTTGTAAATGAAAAATGACTTTGTTTATTCAACATTGGAACTACTATTACAAAAAGTGTCAATGATCTACAAAGACCACTAGTATTATATATACATGCTAGGCCAATGTAATATCCATCCATACGTTGTGATCTACGATTAAGAATTCATCTTTGGATAATGGCACCTAATCCTTAGACCTTCTACTATTGTGGAGAGCAGATACATCTTGCAATATCTTGGAAGAGCATCAAGGGTGACTCATTTATGTCCACACACTCCCTTGCTCCTGAGCCTCCTCAAGTATCCTTCTTATCTTTATAGAACCTTGATAGACTTAGAAATTTGCTTTCATGGGTTCCTATCTTCCCATGAAAGCTATTTCTGATCAACTACAAGTTCCTATATCATAGACATTTTGTCTATGCTTGTGGATGCTATTCGCATGCCTTAGCAAGATTTATACTAATTGCAAAATTTATGCAAAATTTGGTGTGACAACATAAATTGACATTAGTGAAACTAACCACACCTATACCATGTCATGTGATTGATGTGCATACAATGGTCCGGTACTGAATTTTCTAATTTTTGGAGATAAAGAAAAATCTAATTCAGATTTGTTATGCATTGACATGTTCTTCATTTGCCAATAACCATATCTTGGTCCATTGTCATCATTAGGAATGTCTTAGGTGCCTATTCTTTAATTGACAAAAATTCTGCAAAAGTGTGCTGAAAATGGACCTCTTCCTTTCACTAGTAACCTGGCCTTGGCTCTCAATGAGTAAAATTTCAAAATCCTAATCAACAATTTCTAAAAAGCTTGAATGCAAGGGGTGCATCTATGGTACTACTTAAGATTCATATCACTTTACTACTATTGCACAACCTTGTTCTACTTGAGATTGCACAACAGTCTTATGAGGTCTTAAGTTGGGTTAGAAATGAACTTAAAGCTGTGTTATGAATAATCAAAAGCATGATTTTAATTAAACCCAGGCTGTAAGTGTATAATTTTTTTGTAAAATACACAATTTTCAAAGTTCTGAATGGGCTAAATGATCAATCTCTATGTGTATCTATCAGGTCAGAAAAGATCAAGAGATAGTGTTTTCTTCACCTTTTTTTTGGGAATGCAGGCACACATCAAATGAATGGCTATGACTGAATACACAGTGGCATTTGCCTTATCATCTACCATAGTCATCTTCTAATACTTCTAGTCAGCTCTTGCTTTCTAACTATCCTCCTTTTCTAAGACACCAACTGCCATGGTGAGTTCCCCGCTCCAAGAACTCTTGGAGCCAACTAGACATTAGGGCTGGCAACATTCTTAACCACATTCCAAATATCGATATCACCACAATCACTACACTCATAAGGAGGTGCACTGGCCCTAATAGACACTCACTGAACAATATATTGACTACAACTAGTAGCACTTGGAACTTGTAAGTGCAACCTCAACTCCACAAAGTACTTAACTACCTTGCAACCCTTCATTCACTAAATCACAACTAAACACTCTCATGCCTGCCACGAGGCTGCTTCTTCACAGGTTTAGGGCCATTACAAAGGGGAACTAGATAGCTTGTTGGGGGAACATATGTAGGCCACCAACTGTGTGCTACTTGCAAGTGTTCTGCTGCAAGTAGCTATGCACAGCATCCTGAGAGGGAAATACCACCACAGAAGAAAGCAACTAAAATTTAGAGCAACACCAGAATGAGACAAATCAATGTTAGCTGGCAGACCACAGAAGGCAACAGTGGAGTTAGTGATCATAAAATTGGACTATTTCTGGCCATTGATCTCCAGCCTTATTAGCCTTAAAAATTACCCTCACTTCACTGATGGATTCAATTGAGGTTAGATCTGGCAAGCTATGATTCCTAAACATTGCATCTCACTCCTCTTTAGAGATGGAAAACCCTCATCACACCGCCCTGAATAATGAAGTGCATAATCTGTACAGGGGGAACTGAGAAAACAATTAGCAGTGTTTTCATGTTACCAAATAGATCCTCCTAAACTTGCTGATTATGTCCACCATCTAAAACCTTGATAACCACCAAGTTCTATGGGTGTATATACTCATTGCATTCATCAAGGTCTACATGATGGTTTGAGAACATACTGCTGTGACCCTGAAAAACTGCAGACTTTTCAGAGCCCTGGGGGAGCCCTGGGGGAGCCCTGGAACAGCCAAATCATATCTATTGACTGTCAACCAAACACTCAAGAATCTGACTTGATAATGCCAGCAGTAGTAACACAAGCAATTCTTACTTCCAAAGGTGTCACTAGCCATGCAAAAGAAAAATCAGGCCGTCTGCCTTCATGATATGGAAAATGAGACGCTCTTGTGAATATGATATGCAGCTGTCTCCTCCTGGAGGTAACTTCTCCAAAATGCGGCATGCTATTGTGATTGCATTCCCAGATGCAACACTAAATTCTGCAAGCACTACAGTCCCTCTTGCTACCAATGCATACATTGTCATCTTGTCTCCCATTTTTGGCAATGCCTTCGCCAGTCAAAATAGCAATGTAGGATTATCAAATATGACCATGGGTGCATTCTTAATATTGCAATCTTCAACACCCTCTCAAGCAAGTTAATGCCGCTCTTTTTGTAAGAGTAACAGGATCCACAAAAGCTAAACCCTAACCCTCAGATCTAGGAATTTCAATAGCCATGTTCTAACAGCTGCTTTGTGAGACGCCACCGCCTCTTTCAGAAAGGAACAATTTGATAAACTGATGACAGTGGAACACCAAAAAAACGTCATTACCCGCAGAATTCAAGCAATTCCCAAAATCCTTAACCCTATATTGTCAATATCAAAACACTGAGAACTGAGAATCCAAAACTAACCATCAAACCTAAAACAGCAACTTATTCAATTCCTTATCGCTGAAAACAAGAGGACATTATATTCTGATGAATACGTGTTATCGGAACTTGAGGTGCATTGCTAGATATGCTGTTATATCCGAACATAGAAACATGCATGAAACCCTAAGGGGCCAGAAAACAAGTAGAGCTGAGCAATCAATCTTGAGAGAAGAAAAGCTGGCATCCGCTGTTCATAAGAAAAAGCTCCTCAGAATCTCTCTCTCTCTCTCTCTCTCGTGCTGCAGGATTCGGATCTCACTGGTGAAATCTGCAACGCAGATGGGTTTATCTCGATGAACCGAAGCTCGGGGCTAAGACATTTTATTCACTCCGTCGCAGATTGCAAGAGCATGATGCAAGAGGCACAGAAGCAAGCACACCTTGTTTATTTGGTTGTTTGTTATTTTGTTTCTCGTTCGCTTTGGGCATTGCATTCTCTCCATAAACCCTAAACCCTAAAAACACGCCAGTTTCAGGGTTTTTGAACAGGGGTACTGTTAGGCACCAAGAGGGGGGAAAAAAGGTGGCAAATTCTGATCTCATAATCAGACGCAATGATAAGCTCAAAATTTGCTCTACTACCTTGGCAGCTTCAACTTATAATATAATGTTGTATTATAATGTACACTAGTGTAGTGTGTGCAGTTGGCCCCAGTGTGAACACATTCTTCATTTTTCACATTTTCAAAATTGAATTTTTTTTAATTCGGCAATGTGAACATATTGAGGGCTCACCTGATTTTTCCTTCCAAAACCCAATTTTTGCAATTTGTTTGAATTTTCAGCAACCAAATTCACTCAAAACACAATATATTTCATGCCTTGGCTCTGAAAATTGTGAAATAAAGTCTATTAAATCTGACTTGTTGATTTCTTTCAACAACAGCAAGAACACTCCCAAATTCCAATACAGTTTTAGTTGGATTTTATTTAGTTTTCATTGAGAAAATGGTTCAATAATCAATAGCTTTCACACCATAGCTCCAAATGGTCTCAACCCAAGTCAATGCACCCTTACTCATCAAGAGCTTTCTAAAGATACCAAGAGCATGACATGAAGTGCCATGATTTGGGAGATCTCAATGTGACAAAACAATTGCGTAATGTCTTTGGCCTAACATTCAAGAATATTATTAGTATTATATTAAGTGGGATATGTAGGTCATTATCCTTCATCATTATTTTGTCTTATTATTATTGTCAATATTTTTTAGAGAAATTTTATTTGTATCTATGAGATGGTATTATGGGATGTAATCTAGGAGTTTGAATTCAAAATATATTGGTTTATGGTCAATTCCATAAGCTTCAACAACTCCTAACATGCATTGTTGAGTGGGTGCATTTGTCCATATGTGATCAATATGGGATCCATAAATTGTCATAATTTCTTTAAATTGAAGTTCCATTGAATATTTGTCCATAAAACTTTGGAGTTCATTTGGTTGTGTTGAGTTTTGATCAAACATGTTCAAATATTGAAATTGCCAATTATTATCATGGGACAAGAAGTTGGCATTAGATCCAAAAACTTTTGAAAGTGAATTATGAACATTGACAAGGATAATGTTGAAGGTATGCATATTGCTATTATATGAATAGCATTTCTTGAATTTGCATTGAATGTAGTTGTAATATACTCAACTCCTAAAGATGTAAAAGTTTCATGTGATGATAAGGTTGTGAAATTGTCATATATAATCATTGTACCATTTCGATCATTTACACTAATCATTGAATGTGTTCTTGTATCAATGTTCAAAGATGTATTATTAGACATCAATGTGTTGAAATTTTCATCGAGGCACAATATGTGAGTTGTTTTGATATTGTAATCCGAAAAATCATCATTTTTATGTAAAGGCAATGATCTAGTATTGAGAAAATAAATTAGTACATGTGAATCATGAAATGTATGTGATTTGGGGACAAGTACATTGCATCATGGAATGGTTTGCAATCAACGCATCTCCATGGCAACACTTGGATCAATTTGAAAAAAATCATCTACAAAGGTTGTAAAAAAAAATTTAATTCTTTTTTCTTAACACAAAAAAATGTTGTATATGTCAAACCATGTTTATAAGCATTAATAGGATCAAATGCTTAATAATCAAGTGTTAATCCTTGTGTTTGATGTATAGTACATGTTACAACCAATTGAATGGGAAATTGTGTATTTGTTATAATGTCAAATGAATTTGAACCAATTTGAATATCTTTGGATATGTGTTTTGTTGGTGTGCATGTAAAATGTATTTCATGTTCAAACAAATGCGCATTTTTTTATTTGGTGAATTGACCACATTTGGGAATATTAAATAATATCCATATGACTTCTTGTGAATTGAATACATTAGTTGATCCTTGGAATATTCCATCTACACCATTACAAGACCATCATGTGTTGCATAATTTTTAGCACAAAGTTCAACCAACATATTTTTCTTTACTTGAACCTTTGAATGTAGTCTTGTTATGAAGTTTGTATCATTTTGTAATTGAAATGATTTAAGGACATGTATCATGATGTCTATCTTGTGCACGCAATATGAATATATCCCTTTCACTTCAAAGGAAAGTCGATTCATTATGGTTTTTCTGTGCTTCATTCGTGTAAAATAAATATGAAAATTTTGGATCATTTGGTAGTGTATGAAAACATTAATTATTTATGGTATCCACATATGATTGCAATTGTGTAGTAGTTTGAAATTGATTTAAAATGTTAATGAATTTTTCATCATTTTGGCGCATGACTTGCTTCAATTCATAACATTTAGTTTTTTCCATCCAAAAATTTGGAGTAATTACCAATGTTGTTTGCATTAGTTTTGAAAACTCCTACATCACAAATTAGCTAAACTTGATAATAATCCTCAATAATAATTGCATCAAGATTTCCAAAGAATTTAGTGAGAATACGTTTAATTGATCTTAATTGAAAATCAATTCCACATATTGCAAATAACATTGAAATCAAAACCAAGCATCAAAAGAATATAAAATTGCAAGATCAAAAGAATGATGAAACTACTTGCTTCCACATTTTGATCTTTGCAACAACTGTAGTAGGAAGCTCACTAGTTGTTACAATTTTGATCCCATCAATAATTGCAATGTATACTTCTTTTGTTATGGGATTTGACATCTTCATTATTGGGTCGCAACGAACAACTCGAAATGTTGTGGTCAAAAGTTGGCTCAAAACACAAATATTATCTTCCATTTGAATTGAAATCTAGAGGATCAATCACCCATTTCATGAAGATGGCATCATGCTACACATGAATAAGTGCTCTAAAATCCCAAAATTAATCATGGGTGTATGTTGTTGTTGAATCCTTGTACATTGCATACACATTAGTTTGATAAATTAATTTTTGTTTATAAAAAAAACGATTTTTGTTCATGTTGTTAATTCTTTTTACATTTTTTCATTTTTAGCTAGATTTGCTTTAATCATCCCACAAATGATCTCTACTTCAGCTACATCATAAAGTTGGAAAAAAAGGCTTTGGTGGTCATCTATTGGTTCCCCTTATGGTTGTAAGAGCATCCCCAGTAGAACTTAGTATGGGACCCTACACAATAAAATTGGATGAAAAAGTCAATATATGCTGGTTTGGCTTAACAAAATGCTTTTGGCCCAACATTTTGCCACATTTTGCCTAGATTAGTAATTTCTTGTGTACTTGCTAGAGTGCTCAGTGTGTGACCCTGGAAATTAAAAATTGGATGAAGAAAAATCAAAACATGTTGGTTTGGCTCAGCAAAATGGTTTTGGGCCACAATTTTTGCATTTTTGGGGAGATTAGTAATTTCTTATTACTAATCATTTCACATCTTGTGCACCTGCTAGAGAAGAGTGTATGGTTTTTTTTATTCTAACAAGTAATTAACTATCAATGCGTGAACATTGAACTTTTTCAGAGGTTTGTAACTATTATGTAAAAATATTACACCCACATTTGCACACAACATGAACACAAGGAATGTGCACGACTTTCCAACAATAACAAAATGTATGTTTTTCCCCTTTGGACTCATGTTTTTCATTAGTGTTGTTTTAATAAGTTTCAAACACTATATAGGTGGAACATGCCAATTTACAAGTAGCCTATATCAATGCACAAAACAAAGTTTGATTAGGCAAGTGGAATGTGAAAGTGGGCTTAGTAGGTTGTAGGGATTACATTATACAAGTGGACCAAGTTTAAGGTGAAAGTGGGGAATGAAATTTGATTAACATGGGTGTCCATTGGTTAGGGCCAAAATGAAAGTTAGAATGGTGGTTGGAATGGAATGTAAGTGACATGGGGGAGTGACCATAGGTTTGGAGTGCCATCATGGTAAAAGCTTACATGGTGGATTCACCTTGAAGTGCTAGTGGTCCATGCATGGTGAAATGCATCAATGTGTTGGGTATTGCAAGATTAGAATGTATTATTCAATCTATGTATTCCATTATCAAGTGGGCAAGGTAGGTTATAGCAATTTGATAAGTTTGGAATGATATTGTGGTGGAAATAGTGGTGGAGTGGCCTTCAAATGTAAGTGGTCGAAACCTAGTCAAATGCATCCTGGTGGTGGTTGTTGATCAACCACAAAAATGTAAGTTTTTCCTTCCACTCATGTTTTTCACTAATGTTGTTCTAGCAAGTTTTGAATTTTCTTTTTAAACAATTTACATTTCAAATTATAGTAAATATAATTACTAGCCTAATTTGAAAGTTTGATTGACATTGTTAACATATCAAATTTGATTGATTTTACAAATGCATGGTTTTTTGGTTCCAACAAGCTTAATTAGATACCAAGGAATGAATGTTGATTTTTTTTCAAAGGTTTACAACTATTATCTTTAAACATTATGACTCTCTAACAACTCTTCAACAACAACAATGTATGTTTCTTCCTTCTTGACTCGTGTTTTTCACTAGTGTTTTTTTAATACGTTTCAAACACTATTTGTTTATTACATATAGTAAAGGAACAATGAAGCTTCCCCTAAAGCTAGATGAATGAAGCTTCCCCTAAATCCACCCAAACCGTCATCCACCTGAACGGACATTTCATCCATCCCATCATCCACACAAACCTGTTAAAGTGGGAAAGACGAGGGAGTTGAAGTGGTAGTCACAAAGTTTTGTCAAATTTTGTGGGAGAGTGATGGTGGTGGTTTGATTTGCTACATGTGTGACAAGTGAAGTTAATGCAATTGATGATCATGTGAACTTCAATCAACAATACATATAACTGCAACAAACAACGACAACAACAACAACCACTTCTCATTGAAACTACCATCTCTCTCTGTGCTCTGTAGTTGCAACTCCAGAGCTTCAAGCCCATCAACAGGATCCACTGCCATCTATGTATTTTCCATTTTTACGCGTATGACATGAGCAAGCAAGTGGAAGCGCACCACTATTGCATGCACTACAACTAGGACATGCGACAATGCGCCATCTTCGATAGTCTTGAGGCGGATGCTTGCCTCATTGGCATCAAGTACATCATCTCCAAGAAGCTTTTCAATACTATGTTTGATGAGGAGAAGAAACTGTGGCATTCCCATGACTACGAAATCAAGGGTGGGATTCTCTTCATGCCAGGAATTCCCAAAGTAATCAAAAGAATAGAGCTTGAAGAGGTACAAATGTCTAGCATTTGAACTAGCTGAATTTGCTCACGAGTCGTGGAAAAAATCTTCTTCTACAGTTGCTGAAAGTTCTCAGACTTCGTTGCAATCCACGATCACCGAACTTGAATTCAAACTCTCTTTCTCTATTTCTCTCTCTCTGTGGGAGTCTAAATTTGGGATATGGTCGATTTATGTTTTGTTGTTGTAGATAGCCAAAACGTATGGGAAAGTGTTCCATTTTTGGCAGTTTGACAAGGGCGACACTCTTCCAATCGACCCACCGCAACTGATGATGGCCATCACTGCCGATGGTCAACTCAAGCTTACAGCAGGTGAGTGAGTACCTCTTGCTACTCATCCTCTTACTGATCTCTTGCTTTTGCGGAATCATCAGTACTGATGATGAGATTCTTGCAGCAAAACACACTCACACACATACACACACAAAGCACAGATTTGAGAAGCTTGAAGTTGTTCTAAGATGCTTGAAAGGAGCATTTGCAACATACTCATCCCCTTTGTTTTGTCTTGGCTCATATCAGAATGCAAGTGAATATGAACCTTGTGGGGGGGGGGAGGCTATTGGGATTGGGAAACACTGGTGAGATCTACAAACAAAAGATCATGGGAGTGTCCAAGTTTTGGGAGTTTTCAAATCCCAGTGGTGGATGAAGGATCATCATCTGCATGGGTGACATGTGGTGGTTACATGCCATCTCTTCTCATGGGTAGCTATGTCTTCCCACCATTCCCAAGTTTGCAAACAAATGAAAATGGCACAGCTGCAGCAATGGAAGAAGATTTTATGGAGTAGAATCTCTCCATGAGCTTCCACCAACGGAGTAATACCACTTCAACCAATAACAGATCAGGCTATTCAGACCGACCTCTTAACGTGTGCAAGTTCAGAAGGTGTGGCAAGGGACCTTGAGGAGCATATTGGCCTTTGCATTGCTCATGGAGGTGGCCGCAGGTTCATTTTGTTCATTTGCCCTATTGGATCTGCTCACTTTCCTTGTTAAACAATAAGCTTTTGACAACATTCAAAACAAAGTAGAAACAAAAAATTGCCAATTTTTTTTTGCTTTAGTATAGCTAAAGGACCGTATCGTCAAATACTCACACCTGTGCATTATGCACGGGGCTCAAACTAGTAACATACATTACCAAATGCAATATAGTTATTTGATTACTTGCATATATTATGAGGGAGATAAAATGAGTAAAGAAAAAAAGTTCATGAAAGGTTAAAAGATTAAAACACAAAAGATATAACTTGAGAATCTATCTTTTAATGAACGTGAATGAACTTTGCATACATAATTTGCTTGATTCAAATAAGTATAATTGACAATTAAATAGTTCAATAATGGTGATGACTTGTAACTCAACATGGCAATGTTGGTAGAACGCAAAGGGATCAAATGGTCTATGTCATAACCTTAGCTTTGGCTTACGACCAAAACAAGGGCATGGAAAAATGTAGGTCAAGAATGTAATTTGGGAGTCACATTCACACTCCTAGGAATGCAAGGGAGTGTGAGGGAATGATCCCACACACTCCCAAATGGACTCCCATTTTGGGAGTTGGAGTCCCAATGGAGTTACAAATCTTCAAAGATCGATTTGAAAGGTCAAAACTCATTGAATTGAAGAGTTCCTTATACCATTGAAAATTTCTTGAAATTTTGATGTTTAAAATGATCTTGCATGATCCATTCGAGTGTTTAAAAATAAAGTATGGCTGAAAAAAAGGTTGAAAGTCAATGTGTCAATTTGACTCTCGACCACTAAAAGTCAAAAATCGCCTTAAATTACGTGTGTGCATGTGGCATGACACATATCATTGTAATGCTTTCAGTAAAGGCTACAACTTTGCTTAAAACTTTGCTTCAATAAGAGGTCTACACAAGAAGTTATGGGCCTCCAAAGTGGTGGGAGTCCCAATTTCAAGAATTTCGGGACTCTTAACTTGGGAGTACTGGGAAAAAATGACATTTTGGTGAAGCCCCCGTGGCCAATCACAGAAAATACTCTAAGGGGGAAGGTGGTGGCGTCCCCCAAGTCTGGGCCATGGTAAATTTTGTGAGTCTATGTATGCCCGTGGTTCATTTGTGCATCGAAAATGCTCCAACTATGCACTAAACAACTTGTTGTTTAGTTTGTGCATGTCCATATGAATAATTGACCCACTTGTCATCTATCTTGGTCCCCATCCCAGAGCTCTGACATGCCCCTTTTACCTTCGAAGTGTTGCAAGCTAAGGAGTGTACCCTAATTCCTTTTTCCATGGTCTTCATTTTTGAATTCGCATTTGAATCTTTAAAGGAATTTTGGGGTGTGTTAATCCATATAGTGGAATTTGGATGTGTGAATTAATGACGTGGAAGTGGTCACAAGCTTGGAATGATGTTGTAATGGAATTTAATAGTGTTTAATGATGGGCTACTTGTATCAAGTATGAAATTGAAATGGAATGTGCAAATTTACAAGGATTTTTTGTTAGTGCACAAATTAATGTTTAATTAAGCAAATGGAATGTGAAAGTGTGCTTGGTAGGCTATAGGGATTGTATTATACAAATGGACCAAATTTTAGAATATGAAATAAAATTTGATTAACATGGGTGTCCATTGGTTAGGGCCAAAGTGAAAATCACATGTGCCCATGGAATTTGGAATGGAATGCAAGTGGCATGCGAGGTGATCACAAGTTTCGCATGATATTGTTATGGAAGCTTATGCCAAATTAACATTGAAATGTTAGTGGTCCATGCATGGTCAAATGCATCAAGGTGGTGGGTAGTGCAAAAGTGGAATGTATCCTTGATTTACATTCCATTATGAAGTGGGCAAGGTAGGTTATTACATGTTTAATTGACATTGTGGTGGAACCAATAGTGCGATCATTGTCAAATTATGTGGTTGAAGCCTAGTCAAGGGGATTGGTGGTGGATGGTGATAAAATCGAATGTAATCAAACATTCCATTGGTCATGGTAGGCTATTGACGCGCTCCTAAGTTCTTTAATAGACTCAACATGAATCTAAAGTAGTAAAACAACGGAAAGGTTAGGAGCTCGGGGCACGCCCCCTGGCTCTTAACACTTTGAAGGGGTAAAAGGGTGTGTTGAAACTTCGGGATGGGACTAGGAAGAGTGAAAAGCAATCTATTTACTCACTCGAATTTGCATCAAACCAACCAACAAGTTGGTTAATACATTATTGGAGCACCTTTGGTGTCAGGACAAACCACGAGCGACTTTGGATTCTCAAGACTCACCACGGCCCAGATTCGGGGGAAGCCACCACCTTCCCCCATATAGTATTATTTGCACCTCTCCACAAGGCCTACATCCAAATGGTTTTTTGTCTCAAGACTGCCAAGGTTTGGACTCCCGTAACTTTGTAAGACTATAACTTCGCGCTTCAATTTCCGATTGGGATGAGGTCTAAAGCAAAGTTGTAGCTCTTGTTGAGATTTTTCCAACGGTGTCTTACACACCACCTGCACGCACGGGGGTCGGGTTGATTCCCAACTTTTTGTGGTCGGGAATCAAATTGCCAGTTTGACTCTCGACCTTTCTTTTTGCCATAACTTGTGTTGTAGATGTCCAAATGGGTCATCCGAGCCCATTTAAAACATCTACATTTCAATAGATTTCTAATGATATAATGAACTCTTCAATGCAAGGTGTTTTGACCTCCGCAATCGCTTTCTGAAGGTTCAGGAGTCCACCAAGACTCTAACTCCCAAAATAGGAGCTCATTTGGGAGTGTGAGACTTCATCCTCACACTCTCTCAAGACTAAGGTTACAATAGCTATAATGATGAGAAGTTAGAACCAATTCACCAGAATGTAGCTAAAACACTGAAGTGGAATTAAAGTGTAATGCATGTGATGTTAGTTGTGAATTTAAATGTGGGATGCATTTGTGAAACCCTATCGGAATACACTTGGGGTATGAGTGGCTCCAATGTTGATTTTTAATGTAATTTTCAATTGGTATGTCTCTTTAGTTTGGACTAACTTAGGATTATCAATAAGTGTTTTTTTAGCATGGAGATTTTTGAAATGTCATGATCCAAAAGTCTAGTGAGCTTTAAATGGAATGTGGGTGGACATAGGGTGGTTGGAAATTATAATGCATATGGAGTGAAAGTGGGTTATACATTGTAAATGATGTGTAAATGGAACCAAGGTTGAAGGCCTTTGGTCAATGTTGGAATCTATATATGGATTTTGCATGGAATGAAAATGGACCAAGAGTGGATCCAAAATGTGATGTAGGTGGAACCAAAATGAAAAATAGGTGGAATGTCAATGGAACCCTAGTGGAAATTATGTAAGGTTGTAAATGTAAACAATATTGGATAGTTATTAGTGATTAAGCAAGGCCATACTTAGGTAGTTGCCATCTTCATGCATTGATTGGTGTGTGTGTTTGTTGATTAATCACTTCATAACTAATATGTAGATAGGTCTAGTTGGGACCTAACTAAAATTATCTTCATTGGCTTTAATTTACTTTGACATTGTTGAAATGCTTAGAACTTGTGTCATTTCAATGAGGTTTGGATGGGTTATATGTGAACCTTGAATGAATCCAAAGTGGTATGTAGGTTGATCCAAATGAAATAGAAGTGGGTTGTAAGGTTCACCAAACTAGAAAGTAGGTGGGTTTTTAGCAAAGTAAATGTGTTGCATTTGATGGGCAATTGTCACCAAAAAGTAAGGATGTTTAGTTGTTATGATAATGTTGATGAATTGGTGGGTCTTTATGTTGGATGTCATAGGCACATCGATGCCTTATGTATGTTTTTTTTACATGAAAATTGCCACCTATAGCCAAAGCTAATGTGGAGGATGGGAAGGGTATAGACACCAACATAGGGAAAGGACAAGACCATAACACAAGGAAGTCCCTATCCATATCAAAGGTTCAATATGTTAGTAGGAGTGATTCAAAGACACTTAGAGACACATAGGTACTATCTACATATGTTACACATCCATGTGATAGATGGGAGTTAAATACCATGTTGATGGGATATACCACTATTGATGTCAAGGCTATTGTGCTTGATAATCAACTTCAACCCAATCTATGATAAAGGAAAATTAGGTTGGCACTAGGACCAAGTCAACATCAAGCTTTTGTGGTGAGTGACATTTTAGCCCCGCCACTAAAAAAATAGACTACCATTAATATGTAGTTTAAATCCAAATACAAGACAAATCAATTAGTTTTTGGTGGGTCCTAAGGTTCATATTAGTTGTATGGAAATTAAATTGACAATGGGTATGTCCCACATACAAGAAAAAAACCACTAGCACTCAAGGCTAATGTGGAAAAGGAGAAGGGACTAGTTGGAACAAGTTGTACACATGCAGATAGTTAGGCATCAAGCCCCCTATTGACATTTCAACCCATGGAAGAACCAATAAAGGGGTGTTCAAGCCAAGTTGGAATATGTTTATGAAAAATTACCCAAGGGAAACCCTTGGCCAATGTTAATGTTATTATGTCCAACCAATTTGTGCCACAATTAAGACATTGAGGATGTGAGTACTTGGACCATCTATTTTCCAATTTAGTTGGGGCTAGGTGTGATGACGTATGTGTTGTTAGAGTGTTGTGTTCATGACATAACTTGCATGTGTGCCTTTTCTTGGGTGTGTGGTGGTAAGCTCCATTGAAGGTTAGCACAAAATGCAACATGTTTCACCCCAAGTTTAAAGGGAATTTGGTGTTTCTTGCTATTTCATGGTCAATTTTCAGTTGGTATGTCCCTTTAATTTGGACTAACTTAGAATTATCAACATGTGTTTTAATTTTAACATGGAGATTTTTGAAATGTCATGATCCAAGTTTGGAAGTCTAATGAGTGTCAAATGGGATGTAGGTAGACATAAGGTGGCTAGAAATTGTAATGCATATGGAATGAAAGTGGGGTGCACATTGTAAATGATGTGTAAATGGAACCAAAGTTGAAGGTACTTGGTCAATGTTGGATTTTATATGCATTTTGGATGGAATGATAGTTCACCTAAAGTGCATCCAAGGTGTGATCCAAGTGGAACCAAAATGAAACATAGGTGGAATATATGAGAAACCTTAGTGGAATTAGGTGGGGCTATAAGCGTAATCAATATTTCTTTATTAAGATAATTGTTAGTAACCAAGTAAGGTAGTAGACATGTAGTTGTAGTTTTCATTCATTGGTTGGTACATGTGTGTGTTTATTGATTGATCATTTTATACTCAATATGTTTATAGGTCTAATTGGAACCAAGTTAAAATTATCTTCATTGGCTTTAATTTACTTTGATATTGTTGAAGTGTTTAAAATTTATGTCATTTCAATGAGGTTTGGGTGGCTTATAAGTGAACCTTGAATGGATCCAAAGTGGGATGTAGGTTGATCCAAAATGAAATATAGGTGGGTTGTAAGGTTTACCACAATAAAAAGTAGGTGGGTTTTCAGCAAAATCAATGTGTTGCATTTGATGGGCAATTATCACCAAGAAGGTAGGGATGTTTTGTTGTTATGGTAATGTTGATGAACTAATGGGTCCTTATGTTGGATGTTTTAAACACGTCAATGGCTTGCGTATTTTTTTTACAGGGAAATTATCCACCTACATCCAAAGGTGATGTGGAGAATGGGAAGCATATAGATGTGCTAGCACAGGGAAGGGACAAGATCATAACATAAATAAGTCCCTATCCATATCTAGGGTTGAATATGATAACATGACTAGTTCAACAACACCTAAAAACATGGAGGTACTCTCCACATGTGTTACACATCCATGTGATAGCCAAATACCAAATTAGTGGGATATACCGCTATTGATGTTGGGGTTATTGTGCATGAAAATCAACCTTACGCCAATCTACAACAAATGAAGATTAGGTCACCAACCAAGACTAATTCAACATCAAGCTTTTGTGGTGAGTGACATTCTAGCCCCACTAACAAAAAATGAACTACCAGTAATCAAAAATTTAAATCCAAATAGAACACAAATGTTGCTAGTTTTTGCTAGGTCTAAGAAGGTTCATCTCGTTAGTTGTATGGGAATTAAATTGAAAGTGGGTACATCCCACTTACATGAAAGAAGCCACTAGCACTCAAGGCTGATATGGAAAAGGGGAAAAAACTAGCAAGTACACATGCATCATGGAAATAGTTAGGCATCAACCCCCCCACTAGCATTTCAACCCATGAGGAACCAACAAAGAGGTGTTCAAGTCGAATTGGAATGTTTACAAAGAATTGCCCAAGGGAAAAACCCTTTATCAATATTAATGTGTTGCAAGTTGATGATGTGAATACTTGGACCATCTATTTTCCAACTTAGTTGGGGCTAGGCTATGATGATGTATGTGGTGATAAAATGTTGTGTTCATGACATAACTTGCATGTGCACCTTCTATTGGGTGTGTGGTGGTAGCTTCCATTGAAGGTTGGCACAAAATGCAACATCTTCCACCCCAAATTTAAGGGGAAAGTGGTTGGAGAAGGTATTGCAGGTGTCAACCATGCATCCAAAGGGTCTGCAAGAAACTTTCTTGCTCAATTGTGTGAGTTAGGTAGGCAAATGGTCATGGTGACCAAGGTCTACAAGCCCCAGTCAAGCTCACTCATGGTTGAAAAGCTTGAACAAAATTCAAATGACAAACTTTGGATGAGGCATGTGTGTCCTAATGGCAAACAAGATTTACATCTTATGGAAATTGAAGTGGTTGCTCTAGAGAATTCTAGCAATTAAGCATATCTTAATGGGCAACATTAGTTAGCGTGGTATAGTTTGACATGGACAATTTTACATTAGGTTGACTTATACAAATTTTGGACATCATGACCATACACTTTTCCAACATCATTTTTAATGTTGTCCATTCTTTTTATTCAAATTCTATTTTTGAACCTTTCAAATGATTATTTTAATAATAATAAAAATATGAACAAGGCTAGAAATATTACAACCTTAACCTTGAGTTCATGATCAAAGTTAAAACATGAAAAAGGAAACAAATCAAAATAGTGTCCCAAGGTTCAAGCACAATCCCATAAGTGTGGTAGTATGGAAGAATGTAAGGAAATGAATTTTTACATTCCCAAATAGATTTTCACTTTGGGAATTGAAGTCCTTTGGGGCGTTTTGAATGTTTGGGATAAAAGTGCAAATAACAAACCTTTTCCAAATTGATCATTTTTTAAATTGTGGGAAAGTTATTGAAATGTAAATATTGAGAATGGGTTCACACTTTCCATTTGGGGAATTGAAGTTCAAGGTATGGCCAAAAAATGGTTAGGAATCTAATTAGCAATTTGAGTTTTGACCATTAAAATTTAGGAAGTACGAGTCAAATGATATCCAATTGGAGTGTGTGTAAAATTTTGATTCTTAACCATTAAAACCCAAGAAAAAATTGTTAAATGATGTCTGATCGAAAAGTTCTCCAATCGAAGTCCATATGTTAACATTATAAGTTCACAAGATTATGATACTCATAACTTTACAAAATCAAAAAAATTCTAGACCTCCATGTTGGAATCTTGGGAATTGTTGTCATTTCAATGTAGTCCCATTATAATCCCCGTTGTCAATCACAAAATATAATATAAGGAGGAAAATAATGAATTCTCCCAAATCCAAGTGGTGATAAGTTTTGTGAATGTTTGTTATCCATGGCATATTTGTGCACCATTTTGGTTCCAACTTGTACTAACCATTTTTTTGGGGTTGTGAGTTGACTTCACCTTGAAGTCACATGTGTAAAATTGTCTTAGACTTATCCAAATGATCCCATCTTCTTTCTTTCTCTTAGGAATTGGGAAACGTGCCTTTGGTTTGCAATTCGTTGCAAAATTAAAAAATCAGTTTTTTTAAAACCATAATATCACTTGATTAACTTAAGGTGCACCACTAACATACAAGACTTCCATGTAAGACACCTTTGACTTCACTTTTTCCCACTTTCATGGTTAAATTGACATTTTTTTTTCTAATTGTTTCTTGGATAAAATTGTTGCCCATGTGATAGATTGTTCAAAAATGCACTTGTAGGTATAAAAATTATGTATCTAGAACATGAGATGTTAAATTGATGTTCCCAAGTCGATGTACCAAGTTTCATTCTCCAAAACATTTGGTGTTGCAAATAAAGCTTGTTCGACAAGAGTTTATTCATCTCTTTGGTGTGGTCCTTTTGTTTCAAATTTGTCACCTTCTTTGACAATCCCTTGCCAAGTGCTTGACTTTCTTGTAGTAGTTATGCAAGTTTTTTTTTTCATATTTTTTAATGGTTGCCTTCTAGTCAATTGACAAGTTGTTAGTAACTTTGGACATGCACACAACCAAAGTTGAACACCCTTCCTTTGAACCTTGGGCCTCCTTTTTCAATTATTCATGAAGAAGCCTTGTTGTCACACACTCAATGCAAGGATCTTCATTTACTCACAACTCCTGGCAATGCGGAAATCTTCATTTACTCACAACTCTAGTGCTACTATCAAATTGTTGTATGAATCCAACAATCTACATGATAGTAACATCACAACATTACTTTTTTCAACCATTGCTCCATAAGCTTCAAGCTATTGAACCATAGATTTTACTTTGTAAATGTGCTCCAAGACACTAGTAGTGCAACTGATTTCGTAAGCAAAGAGTTGATGTCTCAATAACAATTTGTTTGCTAAACCTTAAATCTCATACACCTTCAACACAATCCCATGTCTCTTCTATTGTTTCCACTCCAATTACGTTCTAAAACAAAGAATTATGTAGCCCCATGACAACAAGGTCCTTACTTTCTTATTTCTCCTCCCACTTTGCAAAATCTCTTGTTGGTTTAACCTCTAATCCTACCGCAATGCTCCAAAGTTCTTTGTCCTTTAATAACATTTGCATCTTGAACTTCCTAGAAACCAAAGTTCCCTACAAAATAGTGATCTTAGTGATGACAAATGCAAATCCTTGTGGGTCCACAACTTGTTGACTCACCAACAACTCCATCTAACATGCAAAGATTTACAATAGCAAATATAACTTGATTAGAGACAAAGGTGAGGACTCCATCTAACATGCAAAGATCTGCATTAACAAGTATAACTTGATCAAGACTTGCTAAAAGTCAGGTAGGCACACACTTGTGCTCTACTTGGCACTATACCAAAATCAGAAAAGAGACGAATTTGACTGAATGAAAGCACATGTTATATATGACTCTACTAATTAATACATTCAAAAAAATCATGGGCAAGGCACCCAGCAAAACTAGAACAATAGTAATAGTCATAATAACTCGAAAGAAATGAGCCCGTTGTAGATATGCTTGATAGCTCATTGCAATCTCAACAACTTGGATGCAATCTCCTTTTCTCATGGAATTACAATGATACATTAGATAGGACAGTGGAAATAAAGTACTTCTCAAGATGCTTTGGAAATCATGGAATATGATTCATGGTTGGGCCATTGCCATGCATTTACTTCTCCCATGCTCAAACCCATTTCATTAGAAGAAAGCTTTATTGGGACTTTAATTTACAAACTACAAACCACATTTGTTGATAACTAGTATTTGATATTTATTAGGTTAAATCATTTTTTGTGCTCATTTCACTTGCTGCATTACACATGTGGACTCCTTCATTCAATACAGGTCAAAGGTTTAAGTATGCTTCTGACTAGCTAGACATTGAATGTAAGTAATTCAGGCCTGATAGCAATAGCAAACAAGATCTCTACAAACAGTTAATACGAAGCATGCGCGAGTGTTATCAAGGGAATTGCATATTTAGAATATGACCTGGAAAAATTTCTCTCAACTATACTGCATATGTCATGGCTCAGTTAGCTAATTCCAACTTCGAAAGTTTTGAGAAGAACCTACATTTTTCCATTCAATGTCCCAAAAAAATTGACATATTCACAATGGCATACAATACATTCAGCCATGTGCATAATTTTGCCTTGCCACTGTCAAGTCCATGTTAGCAGCTTGACCTGCACAAAAAGGTTCAAAATAGTTGTCATCAATCAAGGTTTTGCCCCTTGAGTAGAAGAAGAATTACGACACCAAATTCACAACTTTTTGAATTGTTTCACGAAATACGTCATTTTTGGCTCATGAAAGAACTTGAATGGTGACCCAAGGTCCATGAACTAGGACTATGAACAGAAAGGGAACCCTAAGTTGTACCTCTTGTCACTGTCATCCATGAGTGTGTCTTGCTTGGCATCCTGTGGCCCTTCCATAGGAGCAGAACTGCTGCTGTCATTATAGTCAGTGGTGTCATTGTCATCATCGTCATCTTGCTGCTGCTGCCGACGCACTACTTCATCTTGCAAGATTTTCAAACTCTGTTCATTGTCATTTTCTCTTGCCTCATCCACAGGTGTATATCCATGACTGCATAACAATTACAGACACATGAAAATGTCCAACTCAAAAGATATAGATTTGATACATTAGGTTCATAACTACCATCAGTTAGGACTCAAAGAAAACTTGCTATAGTGGGGCATATATGACAGATGTTTGGTTTTAGAATCATCAACATGACTTCTAACATCACATCTTAAGAATGACTCCAAACTGAGCACAAAGGTGCATCACTGCATTAATAGTTGAGCAAATACTCTCTCTGTCTCTCTCTGTCTCTCTCTGTGTAAAGTACTAACCGATCCCTGGCAAACACATCTGCACCCTCTTGTACCAAGAACTTCACAGCTTCAGCTGTTCCCTGAGCAGCAACGACATGCAATGGAGTACGTTGGGAGTAATCCACTACATTTGGATCCACACCTGCCTTCACAAGTCTCTCCACATACTCCATGTTCCTACTAGCTGCAGCTTTGCACATCTCTGTTCCTGCTTCCTACAAAGAAAAGTCCAGCACAAAAACCCCAAGTCAAAAGCACATAAACCAGGGAAGAGTCACATTTTTTCACTCTCTAAACTACTGTCTCCTCCTAGTTAAAACCACATTTTAATGAATTGTGGCAATAAAACAAACAGAAAAAAAAAATACAGTTCTATTCCCCTCACTCATGTCCCTTCCAATGTAAAGCACACGGAGAAATTTCCTAGTGTATCTGGAGGGCACCTTGTATTTGTTTAACATCCTGTTACTTACACCTACTCCTTAAGAGTGGTAAGGCAATTATGCCTACTTATAATTGTAAGAGTCCTCCCACACTTAAGGAGTAGGTGTAAGAACCCTCCCCCTTCCACACCTCATGATTTATGTAAGTTTGGGGTCATGATAACATTAGCCTTGTGCTTTATGATGGTTAAAGCCCACGAATGGGGGTTCCCAAAATGCAGGGCCAGACTTGGCTACCACCTCATTTTAGGCCCTTATTTGGGAACACCCCCACCCTGGGACTTTACCCTGGTACATAATCCACTGACCCAATCTGGCTCTGCGAGTATAGACATACTTGGGCAAACCTTTAAGAGAGGTTTTGCACCATTGTTAACAAGAATCTGTGCAGCAGCGTCATGGCCTCCTCTCAGAGCCTCCAAAAGCGGTGTCATGCCCAAATTATCTGCTCAGAAAAACCCCACCATAACAGTTTGTTATAACAAGAACACGAATGAAAAGTAGAGACCAATGATGGACAATTACTGTGGTGAACAGTAACTCTATGCCCAACAACCATAGGATAAGGCTAAGGCAGAAACTCCATATGCCTATCGTGCTGGGTAAAAGCAACCATGTAATTTAATTGCTCACCAAATAATCCAATGTTTTTCACCTCACCTTTCTTATTCACATCAGCGCCTTCCTTCACCAATAATGCCACACAGTCAGTAAGACCCTTAGAAGCTGCCAAATGCTGTTCACCATGCCAACCAGTGCATCTTTTTTGGATCAATTTTGTGATGTAGCCAAAGTGGTTTTCATCTATAGGAAGAATTAGCCAAATTTTGCTATTAACAAGATATGAAAGTAAACAAATTTAAGAAATGAACTGTATCCGGTGATTTTTATTATAATAATACACACACACACATATCACTTCATTTTCACATTTTGGAGAAAAATTCTTGGCAAAAATTTTCCAATTAGAAAATGCTGTTCATTTATGGAATGCATGCTTTCTAGGTTTTGGTGTAGTACTCCAAAACAGATCCACAAGAATACCAAATATCATACCAAGGCAGTTTGACCATTATAGTCCGTCTCTGATGGGTCAACACCAGTCACCAAAGCCTCCTCAAGTTGGGCTACATCACCACGTAATGTGACTTCCATTAAGTTGATGGGTCCTCGCCCTGAAGATGAAGGATGCATATCTCCAGGAGCATGTGACTCACGTGTCTCCTCCCCCAACTTGCGAAGTGCTATCTCCATCTCAAATGTTGCCACAGTATACTGTGCAGCCTGGATGGGAGTTAGCACCTGATACATCTCCCGAAGAGTTTGTAGTCTAATCTTTTCTGCTTCAATCAGAAGGTCCCGAAGCCCTGCTAGTTTGGACTCCATAGCTCCCTTCAACTCTGACAAATCATTCAATGTGTCACTCGGAGGAGGCTCTGCTGTCGTTACCCGAGCCATCTGTTGATCCGCCAGCAGCATCTGGAATCACGTCCAAGATCCACACATTTTCTCCATCAGCATCTGGAGTCATGTCCAAGATTCACATAGTTTCTGACTCAGCACCAATCATTTGACTTCCTTTCCATTGGAATTGGAATACGTCATCACAACATGAATAACATCTGCAACCAATCATTTGCACACTTTGTAGATCAAGGTTCGGGTTTCGATACAAGATGGACAATCTCTGATTTTTTTGATGAAAAATGAGAGAAATCTCATATTGATCAAGAATCCTGCAAGGAGGAGGAGGAGGAGGAAGAGACATACCTGCAAAACAGCCATGCGACTTGAAATATCATCCTCTGCAACATGAGAGCTTTGCTGCAATGCATCCAACCTGAAATCCATTCCTGATTGAGAAATTCTTATTTCTGTGTTATCATGAGTTTAACATGCTTTAAGATGTAGATTAAGCTTTCATCATTATTAGGTGGTGCCAGTGTTCAATGAACATGAACCCAACAGTCTCTTTGGAGAAATGCACTTATCTTCATTACTATTGACCACAAACATGTGAAAGGAAGGCTAAAAATCTATCGACCTCTTGCAATGCTGCAATGCAAAAAATGACAAACCCAATGTGCTAATCCACTGTGTCCAAAATTGGCAGATCTTCATTTCTGCACTTGGTGTAACTGGAACAAGTTACACAAGCACACATAAATGTGTTTGCAATATATAAACTGAAGCCCCCTATTTCTAACACAACTTTTGCCTCTGGACCACATTCGGCCACATTTTGCAAGCAGTCTTCCTTTCTGATAATCAGTCCACTGAGACCTAATCTAAACCATCCAGCCCCATCTGCAGACAAAAAGGAGCAGAAGAGCTGAAGCACTCATTGCATAAAAGCTTTTTTGTGTGTTGGATGAATAACGAACCTTGAGAGTTGTTTCGGTGACAGAGCAGCCATTGATGGGACCTCAATTCCTTCCAAAATCTTCTTGAAATCCATCTGTATTTGCATCCCCATAAGAGAGAATGCAAAAACAATAGCAGTGGAGGGCCGCCACCCACCCATCCACATCAAACCTGCTTCAAGAGGTGTCTTCCAAGCACCTGCAGCAATATAGGTCGCATCCTCTTGAGCCATCTGTATTTTGGCCTCCACAACCTGGGAGTAAGATTCAAACCCAGCTTTCACCAGTCTGGAGAGCTCACGTTCTCCATTTGGGTTTTCTAGGGCTTTGCGAAGAGAGGCCACAAGAGATTCTTCCTCCTTGACCCATCTGGAATAAAACTGTTCAAACAAGGCAATGCTCATGATGTGCGCTTGGCTTTCAGCTTCATCTGGGTTCATCAGTTGTTCGTCTTCTTGATTTGATTGCAACCTGGGTCTGTCCCCAAAGGACCTAAACCTGATGTCTCCTGCCATAATTTCTGTAAACCATGGCACAAAACAGAAACCCTCAACGATAGGGCTCAAAAAAGTACCGCAAGAAGACAGGCATATGTTTCGATCAGCACCTAATTTTCAACGAATAGTGTGTGTATACAATGAATGCAAAAACTGAGAAACTTGGGACTTGTAAAACCTCTGAATTCCATAATGGGGAGATTTAGAACTTGCTAAATAAATTCTGAAGATCTCATCAGCTCTCAACGCAGTCTTCCTTCTCACCACAACCCCACAAACTCCACAAACAACTTACCTGTTGCTGAACATTCCAGTAACATCAATCCTCGCATGTTTTCTTTTTCCAGCACCAGCAACCGACACCACCAAGCCCTGCACTTTTGCAAGCTCCACAGAATACCCCAGACCCCAAAAAAAAAGAAAATAAAAAAGAGAAAACAGAGAAAATAAAACACTCCCTCTCAACACAGTCCAACTCCTGATTTGCGTCATGAACTAACAACCCCACAAAATCCCCCTGAAACCCTAAACCCCTTCCTCACCATTCATGAAGAGGCCTTAATTTCTTTGCACTCCGTGTTTTCACTTTTCACAAACAAACCTCAATTCTGGAATATCCCCAGAAAGACATATAAGTAACAAAGGCTTTGTCAGATGCAACAAGAAAATTCTTCCTCTGCCAGAAAAAGAGAGCACCCAAATGGGTTGCTTCTTCTGCATCTTCTGCTTCTTCTTCGGAGGAGGAAAAGAATACTAAAAGACTTCCAAATCTTATATAAACTACTGCATTCAGGAAAGGGACTTTGTATTTCTTCAAGTGTGAAACCTATCTATGAAGGAAGGTAGTTTGTTTGCTTTGTTTTGTTTGTACTTAATGAGATCCACCGAACCGGGATGCTTCAGATCGCAGTCTTGCGTTCTTGGTCTCTTTGGAAAGCTCTCGAGGTGGAGGGGTGCATTGGCTTGATTCCATGGTGTTTGGTCTTGCGGTGTAGAAGTTCTTGAATATCAAATGGTTTCTTCACTGAAAATTCAATTTAATCTTAGCTGAAAATTTAGGAGGAATTGGAATGTGCCTTTGGTGTTGTTAGAAAGATCTTGATGAGCAGGATTAAATGGAATTTATTTGATAAGATTTGGATTCAGAATGTGGGAGATATTGATTTTTAGTAATTTTTGCCGCTGAAAATTCAAATAAAATTTTAAAAAGCAGGTTTTGGAAGGAAAAATCAGTTGAAGATGTGGTAACACTTGGGCAACGGCATAGGCCATATTAGTCGAGTGTGATAGAGAATAGAGGACCGGAAATAGACAAGACTTATTACATACTAGTGGGTGCCCGTGACGGTCGGACACAATCCACCCGTTGCCCTACTTTACATCTCATCCCTCCATTCTGCCCAACTCCATCTACGGTCCTCAAGCTCTTTCCCTCCGCCTCCTCCGCCTCGGCCAGTCGATCGCCGTTCATTTTGATTTTGTGCTGAAACGGACGGTGCCGATCTCCTTGTTTCGCTTCGTGTGTGTGTCAGAATCTCTCTCCTCTCTCTTTCTCCTTTGCATTTTAGCCACTCATTTAACTACACGTGTCTATTAATTAACCTTTTAACCCTGGGCACACCGTGACCTTCGGACACGCCGGAAAGGGCCGGAAAAAAAAAAAAAAAACGTCACGGACAAACAGCCCGCCGGAAAAGGACGAAAAAAAAAAAAAAAGTCACAAACGGACACTGGACCTCGTTTCTGTCGAAACTACGCTGGAAAAGGCCAGCCCACCGGAAAAGGGCGAAGAAAAAAAAAAAAAAAAGTCACGGACAGACAGCCTGCCGGAAAAGGGCGAGAAAAAAAAAACCAGCGCCGTTCTCTGTGGCCGGTTCCACCACAGAAAATCTCTGTGACCGGTTCCGCCACAGAAAATGTTGCCAGAACTGTCACGTCGGACGGACAGACAGACGAACCAACGCAATTAATAGTACGAGTGTTGATAACCCGTGGCTACGCCACTCCAGCCACCCCCAAGAAAAAGAGGGAGGACCCAAAAAAACCAAAAAAACCAAAAACCAAAAAAAACACCTCCCTGACCCCCCCCCCCACCCCTTCCCCGCCCGTGGCTATGCCACTCCAGCCACCCCCAAGAAAAAGAGGGAGGACCCAAAAAAAAAAAAAAAACCTCCCTGGCCCCCGCTCCCACCCCCACCCCTGCTGAGTTATACCCATTACCTTGAGTTTCACTAACCTGACACTGAGTTATTACAGTAGGACTCTAATCACCGCCCACCTGACACTGAGTTATTCTAGCCAATAGGATTCTAATCGCTCACGTAAAAGATGGAAAAGAAAAGTAAAAGACGCACAGACGCACAGACAGACACACAGTTTGTAATTATATATAGTATAGATAGTAAAGGAAGGAAGTAACTTCCCCTGACTCCGGACGGACAGTGGCTATGGACAATTTCCATTTAAGTCCAGTAGCCACTGTCCGTCCGAATTAAGGGGAAGTATCCGGACGGACAGTGGTGGTTCGAAAATAAGTCGGAATGCACATGGAAACCGAAAGTCACCGGTCCAAATAACGTTCACTACAAAACTTTAAATACATGTGAGGGAAAAACGACCGGACCGTTATTTAGCGTAATTATCACTCAGGAGACAATTCCGCTCACAAGAGAAAATTCTAATAAATTCCACTCATTCTCATTCAGGCGACAGTCTATTACCAGAGAGGGAGGGAGGCAGGCAGGCAGGTAGGTAGGTAGGTAGGTAAGGGGTGGTTTTTGAGAGAAATAGTGGGACGGTAGGTAAGGTGGGTAGTGAGAAAGTGGGGGGGATGGGCGGGGAAGGACCGGGGGGAGGGGCCAACAAGGGCAGGGCCAACAGGGGGGTGGGGGACGGGCGGGGAAGGACGGGGGGCCAGCACGGGTACGGGATCAACGATTGTTTGAAATAACACACCTGTGCATTATGCACGGGGCACACACTAGTTATTACATATTACAAAGGAAGACTAGAAGCTTTCCTTTAATCTGGACGGACAATAGTTAAATATAGCGAGGACATCGTGAAACTCCCTTTAATCCGTCCATCCATCCGTCCCGTCATCCATCCATGGATGGCATCATATAATAATCCTCTACAAAGTGAAGGCTGAAAACTCCTGTAGTCTTGCAATTTGCCAAAAGCTAGAAACTAATTTTTAAAAACTAAAAATTGTTGAAAAAAAACTTGAGAAACAAGAGAAGAAATCTTTTTAAAACAACACAAGAAATTTCAAATTAAAAAAGAAGAAGACAAGTTATTAATAAATAAATAAAATGAAACAAAGTTGTAACAAAAAAGAAAAAAAAGAACAAATATATATTTTAAAAAAGGGGAAAAACTAGAAAAAAATAAAAACAGAAAAACACTTTAACAATTAGAAACTTTTTTTAAACACTTAAATATGAAACAAAAAAGGGAAATACAGTAAAATAATCTTAAGAGAAAATTAAAAAATAGATGACAAAAAATAAGAAACAAAACAAAGAGCAAAAGAAAGAGAAAAAAAAACCATGCTTGAAAAAAAATGAGGTTTGTCTTCTTTTTCCAAACTTCAAACCTGCATCTAATCAAACAAAAATAAAATTTTAAATTATTTTTATTATAAAACATATTAGAAAAACTATTTTTGAAAAAGAAAATAAATAAATAAATAAATGCATAAAATAGAAAAATATGAGGATAGACAAAATAAAAATAGAAAAAACTAAAACATGAAACAAACGTAAACAAAAAAAAAGTAAAAACACAAAAACTATAAAAAAGGAGTGGAAACAAATGAAACAAGGAAAGGGAAATATAGTAAAAAAAAATACAAAAAATAAGAAACCAAATAAAGGGTAGAAAACAAGAAAAAATTAAACTTATAATAATGAAGAAAAACCCTACTTGAGAAAGAATGAGGTGCGTCTTCTTTCTACAAACTTCAAACTTGCATCCAAATAAACAAAAATACAAAAGTGAAAAAGAACCACTTTATTTTTATTATACAAAATAATAATAAAAACATAAAACACATAAAAAAAGATAATTAAAAAAAAAAAAAAACTAAAACATGAACCAAACATTGTTGAAATAACACACATGTGCATTAAGCACAGGGTTCACACTAGTATATATATATATATAAACAAGGATGGAAATCCATCCACAAAAAGTATGAGGCATGTCAATGCAAATGTAAACACACGAAATGAAAACCAAGACCATCATAATAGTAATATTGAAGTGAAAGACAATAATGTTATAAAGGCCATCCTATGCCATGAATCAACTAGTGATGGCGGTTCACTAGGTGATATGTGTGGAAGAGTTAAAAAATTGTGATTACATGTGGCAACTTGTTGAAAAATTGTGATGGTTTACACACATTGTAAGGTTATCGACACTTGTTTCCTATAATGAAATATAAGCATCGAAAGTACCAAGGAGGTTTGTTGATGGCGAGTTATACAAGCATGTACACAAGAAGTCAAAAATGAATCAAAATGAGGATGGAAGCAACCATAGGTCTCTATGGCAAGGGGAATGGAATCATATCTTAACGTTCATTCTGTGTAGGATTATGTTTTGTCTTGAATGACAATTGTCATTGCATGTGCTATCATCGTTGAAACACGCTACATCAAATATGTATGAATCAGATCAATAATGATAACATCTAACAAGGTACGAAAACAAATTCTGGTGATGACAATATTCATTCATCTTAGTGTGTGGCAAGGGAAAAGCTGAGAAACCTCTCTCTATGTGAGGTTCACTCCCCAATGCAATAATTACAATGGTACCTTGAAATGTATCATTAGTTGCAGTGCGTTCATTCCCACACATGCAACATAACAAATGGATACCCAAATCATCGATGGTATGACCACATCGGCATCATAAAAGATGCGACATTGTAGGATGTGGTATACTTAAACAAATACGAAATAATGTAAGAAAATGGGTAGAGGATAAACGAAATGAAGAAGTGCTAAAACAAGTTAATAACCAAGCCATTATTGTTGCCCTACACAGGAACAAAGATGTGTTTGCACAACATCTAAAGGAACATCTGCTAGAAGCAAAATAAATTTATGCTTGTGTAGTTGGTCCATCAAACACGACTACATTTGTACCATTAGACTTTCAAAAGGTAAGAAATGTGATCATTTGACTTCAAGTAACATCACACTAGTATCCTGTAATGCGATTTGAAAAGGATATAGTAGTTTCCCGCTTAAATACGCACTCGTTTACATACGCATTTTTGGGCAAAAAAATTTAAGGTTCAAGATTCATTAGTTGAACATGTCATGAATCGTCATTTGGCGTAAGTATCTTGGAAACAACTGGAAAAACAAGCCAATCTCGTCCATATTGTAGACATTTTCTAGGTCATATTGCATAATAATCTCGTAAAATTCTTCTAAAATTGTCAACAATTCCGGATCGTTCTTGTTGACTTCTATTCCCTCTCCGTGAAGGAGGATCTTTTGCAATCCACAGCACACTCTGAATCATTTAACTATTGCCAAGATGCCTTAAAATTGAATTCCGAAATGGAAAGACTGGAAGCAATGTTTTTCGTTTTGGCTATGGTGAAAGATGACGGGACAGGCAATTTGGCATGATGCATGTTGTCAATCCAAATGTAAAACATGTCTTCAAGCTTAGTAAATCGTCCAATGGAAGCTCAAAGTGTCCTCTCTTTAGCTTCTTCAGATAATAAGGCAGACCATTCCAGGATTGCCCCTCGATTGTCCCACACCTTTCGGATGGCGCCTTCACTAATGTTGTACTCTCGGGCTAGAGCCCTTTTACTCAAAACATTTGTTTTGTTTTGTTTTGAGACGATTTCACATCGTTGATGTTCATTGAGACACTTTTCGTTTGGTTTCTTCAACATTGTAGCAAAACGTAAGCGATTTAAGAGCGACAAATCTAAAGTAAACACCTACTGGCTAAGTACGCACAAATCGTGCAAGTTCAAGTTACGTACTTAAGCAGGAGACTACTGTAAATAACAATTTTTACATGTGCCAACACATTAAGAAAAGCAAGGTGGTCATCTTGTTAGAAACAAAAATTAATGTAGGAGTAATCAAAATTTAACATCTTAAAAATGTGAAGCAATACATCAAACCACTAAGGGAAAGCCTAGCCCCCTTGAAGAAGTAAGAAAAATGACCTAATGATGAATTAAATGGTCCATTGTGGTGCTAAAGGATCCTAACCTTAATAACTTTTCTAACATAACTATGGTACGAACATCAAACTCAATATAATGTTATAAGATATTTGGTGATGGAAATATAATACATTGTAAGTAGCTTGGTTGCTAAGCATAACAAAGTGAAAGCATCGCAAAAACTGTTTGAAGATTTGCGAGCATAGGAAGGCTAACAATCATGTTGAAGTCCTTGTAGAGCACCTCTAATACGAAGGACTCCACAAAATGGTGAAAAATCCATTGAGGCACCTAGAATATGAAGATCGAACTTCAATGTAAAAAAACCTGGAGGAAATGATATAAAATGGTCTAACCCCTATGGAAACCAATTGACACACTTTGTTGACTGCACTGAAAGTCCTAATATGCCAAACTTTTCTTATAACCGCAAAAAAACAAACAACACATCTAAAGTAGGACCAACTATGTGTGTATCATTTGCAAACGAAGGAAACATAAGTAAAGTGGGCCGTTATAGTAGGATGGAAAATCCAAAGATGAAATAGTGTAAATAACATGCTTCCCAAAAGATCCCCCTTGTTGTGTATTAAACTCAAATGACAGTGAAATCTTGGAGCTTAAAAACCTTTGAGAAATATAATGAAAATGGGCATGCATAAAACTACTGAACAAATGGGTAAAGTTGATATAAGGTATCGATAGAAAATTGCAACTTTTAGAAAATGGCTACTCGAAATATTAAATTAAATGCATTTTGAACATCCCATTCCCGATGTAGATTCAACATGGCTCTAACCCCATGAACCATTGTCTTACACTCATCCAACGTTGCCACCCCAAACTAGTGTGGACTAAAATGTTTTACAAATGTATCCTTAAATTGAATAGCCAACGTGTGGACAATTAATTAATAAACCACCTCTCCAATTAATGAGTCAAACACCTCCGATTTATTTGTCTAAAACCAATAGTCGTAATGCAACAAGCAGGTGTGATATTGATGGAGGAACATGACCACAAGTGATGTGCTCACATATCTCTAAAAACAAATCAAAATCACCAACAAAGTTGTTAAGAACAAAGCAATCCCACAGAAGTTCATATACCATATTTAAAAGATCATCAAACAAAAACCATGAAAAACGTGTCAAAGCAAAAACAAATGCCTCTATATCCAAAACAAAATCTATCTTTGCATAAAGATCCCGAATAAAAACGAAAAGTTCAACCTCTGCCAATGGATGAAATTATCCATAAAGTTTTTTAAAAACGGCATAATAACTAACAAAATTTCAAAAAACTGGGGAAAAAAGTACACTGAGCTTTATGGGGGCTTGAAACTCAGTTTAGCAGCAAATTGGCTGCTAAACTGAGTTTGCCGTGTCCTTTCTTTTCATGAACACTTTCAACCAATCACTGCTGCTGCTATGTGTAGCTATAAATGTTCTGGAGCATGGTGCATTTAACCCTGAGTCTCAATATTGAATACCTTCATTTAATAAATTTTCATGACTTTGTGGTGCATTTAATCCTGAGTCTCAAGTATTTCATACCCTTATTTAATAAAATTCCATGACTTTGTTGTCCAGCCTGGTGCATTTAAGCCTGAGTCTCAACATTTTCATACCCTTATTTAAGAAAATTTCATGACTTTGCGGACAACTAACTGCCAGGAGGGGACGATGAAGCATCAAATGAGGGGTGCAACTCAGGTCCAATAGGGCATGACTTAACGGATAACTCTCTATTATAACAGACAGCTTTTTTCAGTGCAATTGAAAAGTGTAGAGTAAAGCCCCCAAGGCTGAGGCCCTTACCCAAATAAGGGCCTTATCTTGACACCAGGTAAAGCCCAAGGGCCGGGCCTGCTCATAGGGAGAGGAACTTCTTGAAATGAAATTGCCCGCTCAGAAAATTAAATTTTAACTCATCTCGCCTTTTATGGCCATAGTGAACCAGCTCCCACCAGTGCACCATGAAGGATGAATGATAAGTGGTCAGGAAACAGTTTTCTGTCGAGTTCCCTAGCTAATAATCATGGTGGTTACCTCAGTTGCTTTCCTTTTCTACCTACCTACTAACCTACCTACTAACCACCCACAAAGCAGTTTGTTAGTAAGTAGGGTACAAAAAACAGCCCTTTACCTAATGTAGAAACCATCTACTTACCCTAGTAGTTACCTTTTTTTTAACCTATCTACCTAAATATGAGACCTATTTCCTACCGAATTGGTTACCAAGGTGAAACTAAATATTAACCCTGTTGAGGTTCATCCACAACTGAGGCATAAAAGGCATCCCTTGGATGGTTTCACTCCCCCCCCCCGCCCCCATGTGATACCTAGCGGGTATCTGACAGGTACCCACTGGAAAAAAATAAATTTAAGTGGTAGGGTATTTCCAAAATAGAGCACCCTCCACACAACAATGATACACAAAGCATTCTGGAAAATAGAACACCCTCCATACAATGGTGCAGAAAGCATTCCAGAAAGCAGAATGCCCTCCATACAATGGTATGAAGAGCATTCCATTTTTTCGAAATGCCCTGTTGTCATATTCTGCTTTATAAGATAACCTCAAAATACACACTTTAAAAAAAAAAAACTGGAAAGGGGGTATCACACCATGGCCTTTTCCATTTACATAAAAAAGTATCTTCAGGCAAAGGAAGAATTATGGAAATTCAAATATTGCACCATGCAAAAATATATAATTTTCACCAAAAAAAAAAAAAAATCCTCTAAAAGAAACCAAAATCCTTCAAGATATTAGACTCTAGAACTAATCTCAAGTTTCAACACACAAGCCAAAATATCATCTTTCAAAAATCCTGGTATAAAAAGAGGCCTATTTGGTAGGGGCCAAAATCCCTTCAGCTATACTATATACTCTATAATGAATCTAAACACAATTTCCTTAGGCCAAGAAAACAAATTTTTAAAAAAAGACCCAACTTCTGCTTCTATTGACTCCTCCTGCTTTTGTTGTTTTTGTCTCTTCTGTTGTCAAAGCTTTGTTGATGCCCTTTTGCCCTTTTTAAAAAAATAATTTCAGCCACTTCTCAAAGTGCCAATTCCCACAAATTTAATAATGGTTGGTTCTCCAAGGTGATTCTCACAAGCCGGTTATCAAAGTTCTTTTCTAACTTAACAAATTGAAGAAAATTAACTTAAAATTCACAAAAATTGTTCAAAAAAAGGATGAAAATGAAACAAACATTTTTTTTTGGTCAAAAGTATATGTTCATAACTTCATATTGTTCAAATGAATTTTTGGTATTTAAAAATTTCTCTTCCAAATTTGCAATTTTCCCAATTCACTCACTAAATTAAAAGGTGATTTACAAGCAACCCTAGGGTTTAAAAAAAATTAAATCGCTCACAAATATTAACTTATTTAAATTGATGACACCTCCTTAATTTACTAAGTATGTTGATTAAAGAAAATGTTCTTTTGATCTCATTTTTTGATCCCAAAATGCCTAGTATTTGATGGACAACCAAACCAACAATTTTTTTTAAAACATGTTTTCATGCTTCTCCCCTTATTAAAGAAGAAAACATTCGATATTCTTACATCCACTTGGTATTGTTTGAAAATTAACAACTCTTTATTGACAACCTTTTTCATTGATTACTTGTGTTAATAATCATTTCAAAAAATCTGAATTATAATATCATCCACTCCTTTGATTTGCAAAACCACTTTCAAATTCTACCAATGGATGTAAATTATGATCACATTTTGAGAGTATAAGATATAAAGACTCCTTGATAATAACCACAATTTGCTCACAACCAATAAAATAAGGTACTAAACAAAGATTTTAAAACCAAGGGTCTAACATCAAAATTTTATTATAATTTTATTTTCTTTCATATTTGCTTAAGAAAGAGAATAAACATAGACTTTCTTTTTTATGTTAAAAGGAACAAACCTAACCCTATACCATCATCCATCAAATTGCCTGATGTTGGTGAGATTTCAAAATTATTTTTCCCTTAATTTTCAAATACATTGTTATGACAATACAATGCATCATTAAATAAGGCATCCTAGACACATAGGCCATGCCTATATATAATGTGTGGTACATGTGCATGTATCCATGAATGTCTATGTGTGTGGTTTATAGATTGCAACTGTATATAATGACTCTTGTGTGTTTTCATTAAAATGTGCAACAATAAACTCAACACCAAAGTTTCTTATTGTTGTTTGTGTCAATGAGACATTGTTATCATAAAGTATCATAATTTCATGTTCATCATAACATGACAAAACATGAAATTTTTGTTTGTGATAAAACATTGTAAATATTTGAATCACAAATGAACAATTATTTATTTATTTTTCATTTAAACAAAGCATATGAGATGTTGACAAATTTGAATATGCAACAATATAGTTTAAATGTAATTTTAAAGAACAAATATTAAGAGATTATATGATTGTGAATTTTGAACAATAGGATTTGAAAGGAATAATGGCAAGTTCGTATTGTGCATTTGTTGTTAATTGGAACCTTTTTATAAAAAAAATTGTTTTACTTGAAAGCTTTTGTTAATAATGGAAAAGATATATAAAAATATTTTTTTGAACAAACCTTGGATAATGTTATATATGTTAAACCATGGTTTGTTACACTAGTTGAATCAAATGTTAAACAATCAAAAGTTAACCCTTGTGAACAATGAATGGTGCATGTTGCAACAAATGGGATTGTGAATTGAATTTTCATAATACAATGAGAAGGATTATTGCCTATTTGTATTTTGACAATTTCACATTTGATTGGTGTCCTTTGTTTGTCAAGTTCAAGGAATTTTTCATATATTTACAATTTTTTTATTCATGTATTATGTGTAATTTGAAGATTTTGAACCAAATTTTATGTATTCTTCAAAAATTCCATTAGCAATAGCACCATTCACAAGACCATATAATATTTCATAATTTCCTACACATAATTCCACCAACATTTTTTTCTTCACAAAATTTTCATAATGGAAGTTAATTATTTGAGATGGTAAATTAAATAATTGAAAATGAAATATCACATGTTAGGGATATGAGTGTTTCACATAATGTGAACTTTGAATTTGGCTTTTGGTTATACATAGTTGTTTTAACATTTGTATAAAATAAATATGGTAAATGTTGTCCATTGGTGGTGTTTTAAAACAAATTTTCAAATTTTTATATATTTAGTTGTTTGTGAAGCAATTTGAAACCTTTTTAATATCCTAATAAAATTGATATTGACTTATCACTTGCCTAATTGATATCATCTTATCACATGCCTTGTTGTAATTCATAACATTATACATATTTTGATCAATACTTTGTTTCAATACACATAACATTCTAATATTAAGAGTATTAGTTGTTGGTTTGAAAATCCATGAATCTTGGATGGGGGGAACTTGATATAATCACCAATCATTATTACATTTAAACCGCCCATGAATTCATTATGAACTTGTTTTATGACATGTAGTCTACGATTGATAAATGATAACACCTTATTTCCAATTAAAGATATTTTGTCTATAACAAGCAAATGATGTTGATCATATGTTTTTATAAAAATGTCAGATCTTTTGTCATTTTCAATGCATGACTTTTGTTATATTTTTGTGTAATGAAATTTTAAATGCAAAATGTATTGTTGTGTCATTAATGTTAAATGATGTTTTCCTTATGTATGTTGATTTCATAACCTTTGGTTTGATTCGTATGATCGTAACATGTTTTGTATAATACACATGAGGGTGAAAGTTGTTCATATGTTTGCACCCCTTGTTAAAAAACATGAAATGGTTTTGTAAGGTTTTTTATTTTATTAATAAAATATCATCAACAATAATTTTTTGTTCATCACTTTTTTTTCATATGCAAAGAGAATTATTTATATGTTATGCATTCACTAGCTTGTGAAAAAAATTATGCATTAACAAGATGTGCAAAATTTTCATGTGACAAAGTCATATGGTTCGATATTTTTAGTATTTGTGAATAATATATTCTTGTGTGGATTACTTGCGTTATTAATTATTTCATTTGGAAATATTTTTTCCCATCCATTTTTTTTCATGAATTTTCATATATGCTTTAACTTTGATTTTAAATTGTCCCATTGAACATCATACTTGTTAAACGAGTTAAAATTATATACAAAATTTTTTCACATTTCTAATATCATTCTTTTTCATTAATATTGTTACTAGGTTGTTGACCAAATTACTAATTTGAATCAAACGAGGCAACTTTGAACAAGGGTGTAGGTAATCCAAATTACATCATTTCCTAGTTTTCTATGAATTGTGTGATTGGGACCAAAATATTTGGGATGGTTTGTGTGGTATTCTTTCCTTTTATGCTATGGCATATGGATTGAACCTTGAGTTAGTCTTTATGAACTTTAAAATTGTTATGGCCACATTATTTCACCTCATTTCAAAATGTTTCTAGTTTTTTGCAAATTGGATTTTTGTTTGTGACCTTTAGATAACAATATCTTTTGAAACCCATTCCTTTTTTTTTTGGATAGCTTTCTAATGTTGGTTTGAACTTGTAAATGACAGTAGGTCAATCACTTGCAACATGTCATCAAACACATGCCAATTATAATGGCACATGCATCCCTAGCCTTCCAAATGACATTTCCAACAATGAGATTTTCTTAAGTATGTGCAAAGGCAACAAGGATAACCACTATTGAATTCACTCCATAGTTGGAAGCTTGATTTTAAAGGTTGGAAGTCAATTGCATCTATTAACATGGTTTGGCATGTTTTCCAAATGAACATTAGATGTTATAACATCTTATTGGCTAAATGGGGAGGATAGAAATGCAAATTTTTTTACTTATGAAGTTTGGAAAAGTTCATTTGTAGTGTTGAAACACAATGCAACTTAGAAAAAGTGAAAAAAAAATCTTCAATTGAAATCCCAAACATAACTCAAAGAGATTAAAAATAAAAAGAACCTAATTGTGGGGGGATATGTTGTGCCTAGATGGTGGGATGATAGCCTTTCAAATTGCGAATGTGAATATGAGTCTAAACACACAGTTGTCAACTTTTGAAAGAGAAATTAGGAGTGGTGTTGTCATCATCAACCACTATTGGTTTGTAATTGATCAAGGTTGAGAAACCAATTTTTTAATATTACATGGAATAGGTAGCTAGAGAGATTATAAAAAAGAAACATAAAGAAGAAGACCTAATTATTAATAAAACATTATCATTCATGGTGGGAGAATAGTTTGATAACAATGTTTTGATCCTTTGATCTATTGTTATGTATATTTGGCAATGCTAATGATCCTTTAATCCATTGCATTGTGTTTCTGTGTTGAGAGTGAATGGGTTATTTCTAGTAGTTAAATGCAATGTGTTAACATGTGCATGTAAGGATAAACATTGGGGGAAGGATACAATTTTGAATTGCTACATTGTTAATCTTTTTCATCAATAGATTGTTGTTTAACTTGATATGTAATCAAACTCCCATGTTATTATATTTTCCCTTTGATATCATTCAAAAGGTCACATTTCATTGTTTGAAACATCAAAGCATTTTAAAGTGGTTCAAAATAGTAAATGCCCGTACAAAGTCCATATCCATTGATAAATAATGTTTAAATGGACATCATTGTTACTTTTTAAGATGCCCTCATTCTAATCTTTAACTAACAAGCATTCACTCATCTATGAACTCTCCCAAACCTAGGTCAAAACTTATATCAAAATATGTTGATGTCATCTTTTATGGTAAATGCAATTTTGAAGTTTTAATAGTAAAAACCCATAAAGTTCAAACAAACAAAAGACCAACTAGAGATTTTTTTAAAAAATTAAAACAAAAAAAATCCATTTCCAAAGGAGTTTTGAAAATAAGCTCAAATTCTAACCTTTTAAAAATGTGTAATTAAAATTTGGTTCAAGTTTTAAAGAAAATGGTTTCAAATATGAATTTATTATTTCATTTTTCAACACATACTTAATCACTAAAAACGATTCAAAATGAGACTCAACATCAATTCCTCAAATGTTTTACATTCCAATTAAATGATATAGTCCATATTTTTAAATTTCAAAAGTTCATTACTTAACAATGAGAACATTATTTTACATTTGAATATGATGCAAATACTTTCATAATCAATATATTAATTTGTAACTATTGTCTAATAGACAACTTTAAGGTTATGTTATTCAACACAAGCATTTGAACACAATGCATTCAACAAAAAATATCACTATGACATCAAAAGCAAACCATTTTAGCTCATCCATTTTTGAAATTGTTTAAGTCATTAATGTTGGGGCTAGATTGTAAGGAGAAAGGTTATTTTAAATGCCATTTATGCAAATTGGTCATGAGTCTACATATTAATGTTGTTAGGTTAAAGTATTAGCCTATGTTGAAAATGGTGACAAATAGTTTTAGAAATAAAAATTTCATGTAACTAATTATGAAAAGGTTCAACATGCATTTAAGAAGGCCTAATTTTCTTTTTTGGTTTTGGGGGTGGGGGGGAGGGGGGGGGGATTTTTATCTTATTTGGTTCCCAATGTGTGGAACTTTTATCCCATACGCTTTGACCAAAGTTGAATTTTAACATATATATTATAAAGGTGGGCCAAAGGTGAACACCTTTGTGCTTCTCTTTTGGGGAATGCCTAATCATTACACTAATATATGTCTTAGTCCATTCTATATTTTAATAGATTTTGAGTGAATTTGAACAAATTTACCATGGTAAAAATGGCCAACACCCTAGAATACAACGATTAATTATTATAAACAAGGGAATTCATTGATAATTATTTCATTAAACTAACCACCTAATCCATTATTATGTTAAACTAAGCTAAGAGCCTAGTATAAGCTAGCTAATTAATCTAAGCAAGCCACACATAGGCCACCAAGCCCACCAACTTAAGGTGTAAGTGTGAAAATTTGGACTTTTCATCTCCATGCTTAAGGAGCAAGCCTTTAATTATTGGACCAGTATTTTAAAAAGTGAAATGATTGGTCATCACATACTATTATCAACATTTTTTTCCTAACCTATGTGTAGGTTACCATAGATTAAGTTTTTTGCTTATTCCTAAATTAATATAAGTTATTTAAAATAATTATTAGATTGGTGTAAATTACTTTAAGCTATTTATAAGCTACCATATATTAACATTTCAAACTAATCTTAAGTTATTATACGCTATTTTCAACTATTTTACCTTAAGTTATTTTAGGTTATTTTAGGTTATTATTGAATATTCCACCTTTGGTTATTATAGGTTGTTGTAACCTATGTTCTTACAAGTTATTTAGGTTATTATGCTTTAAGTTATTGTTGGTTATTTTAATTTAGGTTCTTAGTTATTTAGGTTATTTCACCTTAATCCATTTTTGGTTATTCTAGGTTATTTCACCTTATGTTAATTTTAGTTATTTTAGGTTATTCTACTTTAGGTTATTCAACCCAAGGTTATTTTTTGCTATTTTAGGCTATTTTAGGCTATTCAACCTTATGTTGTTTTAGATTATTTTTGGTTATTTTTTATTAATTGACCCTATGTTATCTTTAATTATTTTAGGCTATTCCATCCTACACTATTATATATATATTATACCCTTGGTTATTTTTGATTAATTTATGTTATTTCACCTTAGTTTATTATAGGTTATTATACCTTGGGCTATTTTTAGGTTTTTTTTGTTATTCCACCTTAAGATATTTCAAATTATTCTAGCCTAGGTTATTTTTTATTATTTTAGGTTATTCCAATCGATCTAAAGCAATTTTCAATTAATAGTTTAATTGAGGTTCTTTTCAACTATTATACCCTAAGTTATTATTCATTATTTTGAATTATTCCACCTTAAGTTATTAGGTTATTTTATTAAAAACTATTATTGATTCGTTTAGGGTATTCCACCTTAGGCTGTTTTAGGTTATTATTCATTTTTCCAAATTATTTCACTATAGTTTTTTTTAATTAGGTTATTTTTTCCTAATTTATTATATATTATTCTAGACTATTATAAGGTATTCTACCCTAAATTATTATAGATTATAACCTTATGTTGTTTTAGGCTATACTTGTAAGTTATATTAGGATATATTTAGAATATCATAGAGAAAATAACCTATGGTAACTTTGGGTAAAATAATATAAAATTGAATAATTTAAAATACCTTAAGGTACCAAGAAAAGTTTAAAGCAAATAGCTTAAAATAACATACAATGGTATAAACTAAAATAATGTATAATGGATTAATTTAAAATAATTAATAACAATTAAAAATAGCATAAGGTGAAATAACCTATAATAAAAAAGGTAACATTGGAATAAATAAAATAATAAATAAAAACTTAAGGTACAATAATTTAAAATAATCAAGGACATCCCAAAGTGAAATTGATATAAATATTTTAAAATAACCACTACAACAAAAGGTGTCTTTGCATGCCAAATGATTTCATTGCATTTTGAGTGAATTCATTGGTCATAGTGAATAGGATGTAATGGGGATGTTGTGAATTCATTGGTTTAAAAGATTAATGAACGACTCCCATATTTTGTAGAAGTGAAGAGAGGATAAATCATTTTAAATCATTTAAAATAATGGAAGCTAGTGTATTAATTTAAAAGAGTTTGAAATATAATAACCTAGGGCATTTAAAGTAATAAAATAAAAATAAAATATTTAACTATAGTGAATTACTTTAATTATTTGTGAATTATTGCAATTAGTAGTGAAACATGACAATTACATAGTGATTATGTGTTGACATAAATTTAGGTAAGGTGAAATGCTTACAATTGGGTGAACATATTTTATTTTCAAGGTCTCATAGTTATTTAGGTTAATGAATTGCACTTTATTTTTGTACTACTTTTGAATGGGTCAAAAAATTTGGTCATGGGCTAATAAAAGTAACTTCTTTGATTCTATTTTGTAGGTGCACCCCTTAAATAATTAATTTATAGAAGTAACAACAGGTACCACAATAAATTTGATTTTATCCCAAGAAATGTTACACACCAAATGCATAAACATATAAGTGTGCATGGACCTTGAGCACGATCCTTAAGAAACTATCAACATTTTGTGGTTGATGTCTTGTCATTTCCTTTATTTTTCAATTGTGGCATTAAATCCAACAAATATTCCTTTGAAATCATTCATTCAACCCCAAGAAGTGACATTCCAAGAATAATGCAAATTATACCAAAGTCATGATTTTAAAACAAAAATACCAATCAATGCAACTTGGGCAAAGTCATTTAAATAATGATGGAGTTTGATGGAGATTGTGAACATTTGATTCATAAAAAAATCTAAAATCTAGACATGTCTTATGAAACTTGTATGAAAAAATCATAAATGACATTTCTATATGAGATTATGTCATGGTACCACTTTGCAATGCTTGAGGGATTCCACTACTTTGCAAATGTGCAATGGATTCATGAAAGGATTGATTTTGTCTTGGACATATGTCTAATAACAATTATATGTTTTCTATGGAACTAGTTGTTTCCTATGTGGAAACAAACATAATTTCAAAATAACAACAATACACGTAATCATGATAGGAAATATTTAAAATTGTTAGTAGTACATTAAAGGCATATGAATTATATTGAAGTAAACATGACATGGTTCAACATTATATCAACCATGCACAAAAACAAGGATCATAGTGTGCAAAATGCATGCCAAAAAATGATTTATCATAAGTTTTGGCAAACAAAAATAGGGACATGAAGATGCATATGACTATGTTGGAAGGTTGTATTTCAAACTTGCATTCATTAGATTTAAGATAATGTGTTGCCATACTATATATATTTAGAACTATTTGGAAGTTAGGCCATGGTAGCTTCCATGTAACCTTTTAAAAATCCCAACATCTAAACAAAAACTTTAAGAATTTTATCTTACGTATGAACATTGGATTGTGAATTCCATTAATTATGGATGAAAAATGAACTAAAAGATGGATGAATTTCATCAAAATTACAAATAACGAATTTTCATATGGAATACCATTTTGAATTTTTAAAGATGTCTATAAACAATGAGGTGTATGGGTTAGTCGATGTAATCCATGACAACAAATCCCTATGTGTATAAAGTCTAATTGGTATATTTTGGTTTCTCGTTTTTCACCATCACACCAACTTAAATAAGTTTTAACAACAACATCACATTTCAGTCAAAATGGATTGTTATTAGAATGTAGTCACTTAACCACAAAAATCATAAAATAAAATCCTTAACAAAGGTTGCCAAAAATGATTTAAAATGCAAATGATGTTGCTCTTGTTGACTTCACTTAAAGTAATTCCCACTTATCCCCCCTAGTTATTAAAGAGGTTATAATATTATTCAAAATGGTATCTCCAACCAACACACATAAGGTTATGAAGATCTTGTCAAAGAAATCATCTCTTTTCATACCTTCCCTTACTTTGATTGACAAAGCTCATCAACCCTTGCACCAATCCAACATTGAACCAACATTCCTTTGTGAGCTATTTATTCAAAACAATGTTGACTATGTCTAAAAACCTCTCTTTTTCCACCCCTCCTCTCTTTACTGTTTTAGTGTGTACAAACTTTTCAAAACCAAAATTTGAATTCAACGCTTATGTCTTCAATGCAATTTTTCTTAGGTTCTTTTCACATCTTCAATCGCAAATATAACCCATGTTCTCCTTCCTTTACTAAGGACATGTGTATTGAATTAATCGTAGTTGTAATTGAGGTTAAAAAGAGAACATGTTGTGAAAGTCTTGCCCCCATGAGACACAAACAATCTTCTTGTCTAAGGCATCTTTGCTTCAATTGCCACAAAAGGCTACATGTAACTTGGGGAATGGATTCAAACATATTTGAATCACACTAATGGGTTTTAAGCTTGACCCAGTGACTTTGGCACTGTGAATTTTGTTCTCCTTTTCCTCTGTCCCAGATTTTCTACAACACCAAATAAAGCTTCAAGAATGACAACACCCAAATGCCACTATTAGATTATGTTACATTGCATGCAAATATAAGGAGCCCTTCATCTATAGACTACAAAAGCTCAACCTAAAAAGATGTCCTTGGTGAGAAAGATTCTACTACAAAACCAAGGATTGAACCCGTTCAATGTAGAATTATGACTTGTGAAGTGCAAGTGATGCCATATCCACCACCTCCACAACAATTAAATGGGGTGTCCACCATACAAACACAAGCTGGATAACCAACCCATCCTGCTCACAACAACTACTCTCAAAAAATCTAAGAGAAGAACCTTGCTCCTCCACTAGCATCACTACACCAAAGAAGAATGAAAAGAAGCAAATAAGGTATGTAGTTACAGCCTACAAACCAAATCTAAAGCATTACACATCTACAATGCAAGTCTGTTCAAAAGAGAAACTTAAGCCCTCTATAGGTGAATAATCAATCATGAGAGTGCTATGGTATGTTTCCATGCATTGGGTGCATGTGTTTTTTGCCTAACCTTTCACCCACTCAATTAAAACTTAATCTGTTTTTCCTTTGAGTTGAAAGAACTTGGATAACTACAAGATTCACCCATCACTGGGATAGTTCACTTGATGCACTGGGGCAGGCTCTAGTCCAAATGGTCAAAAAATGCTCTCCAACTTCTTAGAGGAAAACATAATCAAATATGAACAAGCAGCATGGCCTCACCAGCATCCAGTATTTTGAAGTGTGATAGTAGTCTCCTCCTCAACAACACCAATTTGAAACAAAAACCTGGAAAGAAGAAAACCAGAACAGTTTCTTCCAGATCTAGAATTCCAGTCCTTGATTCAACTCACGATGGGTTTACCACACAAATCTGTACAATTGGACCCAGACTGCTTGCATAAAAGAATGTGGGATTTTCTCATTAAGATCAGAAATTTGTGTCCACAACAAACCGATATACTATGGGTTGATTGTCTCTGTATTCTGCCACTAACAGCTTGGCAGAGCACAAAAGCTGTACCCTTCCTCAAGCTGATCACTGATGCTGCTGCTGATAATATATCAGCCTCAAGCCAAGCATCGTAGCATCTCTATCAAAAACTGACCCAAATAAAATAGTGATGCACGCAGGAACTAAGTTTGAAATCTGGCATGTTGCTAGTCAGCAATGTTAAGCTTGAGAACTTGCTGCAGATCTGCTCATCTCTTATCAAATAGCAGGCAAAACAGTACACCCATGAGTTGGTGAAACACTGACTTGCAAAGTTCAAATATGAATCCACCCTCAAGAGATCACTACTGTACCCATGAGCTACAAGAAAAAGGCTTCCTGACAAGAATCACTTGCAGAGAAAGCTGGAAAAATCTCAGTTGCAAAGCTCAAATTCTCTTCCCAAGCTTTGGTGGAAAGATGGAACCAGTAGCATCAAAAAAATCATGGGGTGTACAAACGACCATGTCGATATGCAAAAGACCATGTTGATCTGTAGTAATAATTTGCTTAATACTACTAGATTCATGGTAACAGATCAGGAAAGAATTCCAAGTTGTCTACGTTACAGTTTGCGATACTAGGATTTGTGATTGCAGGGAGGAGATCGATGTCTGACATCTCAATTTCAGGTTCACAACAGCTACTTGACATCAACAGCTGCTCCAAATACTCTGCACCCAGATCTTGCAACTCTAGTGTCTCCTGGATTGTCTCCATCTTTGATAAGTCAAATTCATAGCTGATCTCCATGCAGCTATTGCTTGTCATCATCTTCTTCTTGCAAGGCAAAGGTTCAAGCTCAAGACAATCTGTTTCCAATGATGACAGACCTGTTCCATTATTACTCGGCTGATCCCTTGATCTCTTTTTTGGTGTGGTTGTATCACTTCTTGATTGGTGCAGCAGATCAAGAAGTTCATCACCATTAAGCTCCTTCGAATTTGTAGCCACCATTTGATCCCCACCTTGTACAGATTTAGCAATTGTTGGTGTTTTGTAGGTAGCAAGAGTTGATCCAGATTCAAGTTTTGCTGTTGGGGTTGAAATATTTGTGCTGCACTTGGACTTGATTTTTCTTGCTTGACCTGAGCTAGTTGTGTTGTTGTTGTTGTTGTTGTCATTTGGAGTTGGACTAGAAGAGGCTTGAGCAAGGGAGCTTGCCCTGAGAGGGAAATTGAGAAGAGCTCGACAGCCTCGCATTTTGAATGCTGCTGCATCATAAGCTTCAGCTGCTTCCTCAGCAGTATCAAATGTCCCCAGCCATACTCTTGCACCTTGGCGAGCTGAATCTCGAATCTCAGCTGCAAACTTCCCCCATGGCCTTCGTCTCACGCCTCTGTAGTGCGGCTGCTGCCGCTGAGGAGCACAGGGTTTTACCTTCTGTGGTGGATTTGCAGCTATGGCTCCTCCTCCCACATGACCTGTGTGATGATCCACATCCAGTTTTTGCTTCTCAAACTGTACTGGCTCCGGCACCTTGTCTGTGGATTTGATGTGCTCATGGAGCCCCTTCAACTCCATCTTTTGGTTTTGCTTCTGAGCTAATTGGAACTTCTGTTGTTGCTGCTGCGGATCAATCCCAGGCCAATTGCTGATCATTGATGGCTGGAGAAAAGGATGCACAGCTTGATGCTTTGACATGAAACTCATTGCTGTAGCTTCAGGGAAAGCAGAGCACCTGCGAGATATAGATCGAATTGCCACAGGAGCTTTTAGCTCCAGGAGCTTCGTGGACTGCTGCTGCTGGAGAGGAGCTGGAACAATATGAGCAGAAGACACAAGAGCCTGAGGTACTTCAGTGGTGGCAGCCACTTTCAACATACCCACTAGAATTGTCTCCTCGGAGTCATTTTCGTTGAGAGGGAGCTGATTCTGAACTTCTGTGCAACTGTGAGTTTGGATGGGCTCTGGCTTAGCATCTGCGGGAGATCCTTCTTTTTCTTCTTCTTCTTCCATCAGCTTTCTCAAGCTGGTTGAAATTTCAACCTCGTCCTTGTAAGACCAGTCTGCGAGGAACTGATCATCTTCCCGACATGACTCTTGCCCTGGAAGCAGCTTTGATACATAAGTAATTGGTGAAGAAGCAGCTCCTCCTACTCCAATCTGTGAGTTGGTGAATCGCGGGCATGCCTGCTGCTGCTGTTGCGTAGTGTTGGATCCAGCAGCTTGTTGTCGTTGTTGTTGCAAACAGCTTGTCTCCAGTGCTTGTTCAACCTTTCCTCTGAAGCTTTTAGCAAAGCTGGAGACCAGTGAGTCCCTCACTGTCTTTGCAAACATCCAAGCTTTTATCTGATGTCCATTACCAGGAGGCAAAATATCATTCAACAAAAGCTTGTCCTCGTCAGAATTGGTTCGCACTTCTGTGAAGGGATTCCTTTCCCATGATGTCTCCTCCCTGATCACCATTTGGTTGCCAATCCCAACAGCGGAACCAAAATTCCGGCTTGTTACTGGAGGAGCTTCTGCTGCTGCTCCTGTTGCTGCTGCTCCAGTCCTGCTGGCCGCTGCTGCTGCAAGTGCATCGTCTGGTACAGGAAGTGGGATTTTGGAGAGATGGTTTTGGAATTGTTTCAACACATCTTTGCCAAATTCCTCTTGCTCTTTATAGCTCTCCCACATCTGGTCTGCCCAATTCTGCCTGCCATTCTGTGAGCTTGATCTCCTCCTGAACCCAAATGTGTCAAAATTCATGATCTCTCTCTCTCTCTCTCTCTCGCTCTCTCTCTCCCACCACCTATGATGCTCCTCCTAATCAATCTCAACTCTACTTCTTCTTGTTCTTCCTCCTTTTTTCCCCTCCTCAATTCTTCTCCCAAACCATCCTCCTCCTCCTCACTACCCAAATACACAACTCTTTCACCCGATTCCCCAACTCGTCGACCCAATTCCCCAATTCTTCTCTTGAGAACAACCAACAAAGCCTTGTTGGCCACAGCTCTCAAAAGCTTGACTCATTCATTCTAGACTTGTAATCAATCTATATGACTCTTTTCTTCTCCAAACAAAAGGCGCACTCTTCAAAACTGTCGACTACTTACCCTTTCCTTTCCTTGCCATTTTTTTCCCTTACCTTTTCCCAATGGTTTTTTTTGTGGGTTCTCTTCTTCAATTCCCCCCTTGCCTCTCTAGACCCACTTCCATCAAGCACACCATTTTGTTGCCCCCACTTATTCAACTCACACACTTATGCCACGAAACCCTTTCTCAACATCAAAATCAACAATGCAAAAATGCCCAATTTTGCAACTCTCTTTCTCCCTCTCTTCTCAATCTTTCTTTACCCAATTTTGCCACTCTTCTCAACTCTCTATATCTCTCTTTGGGATGCAATGAACAAGTTATGGTGTGGCCCTATCGGCAATGAATTCAAAAGATGGAGAGTGGGTATAAATAAGGGGGGTGGAGAGATAGATGGGCATAAAGAGAATTCCCAACATTTTAGGGCAAATTTTAAAAAGGAATTGGGTGTAGCATGTAATTTCAACTAATTGGACACCAAACTTCGTGTGGGAAATCACACAAGATCAAGTTCACTCTTCTCTCTCACCCCCACACACAAACAAAACGACAAGAAAGACTTGAGAAAGCTAAAAAATATACTACCCTTCCTCCTACCCTTCCTCCTACTATGGTTAGTTTACTTAACCTTGGGTTACAATCTTCTTTCTACCCAATCACTCAGTTTGTGAAGCAATTGCATAGGAATTTCCTCGCACGAAAGAACTTGAGAAGTTCACAACCCTCACTACCCTCACTATAATAGGAAGTTGCCAAATATATATATATATATATATATAGTATATTGTCCTATCTTTATTTCTCTACCTTTAGTTTAGTCTTTCTCTTTCTCTCTCTCACTCTTCCTCTCTCATGGTAGTATACCATACTATACTATAATATATTAAGCACTAATAGCAATATCCATGAATGGAATCTAAGATTTAGAAGCCATAAGGAAATGAGCAAGGGCTCCCTTGCTTTAGTGGTGATGCATAGTTACAACTATAGTGGGATAGTTAGTTTGATCCATATTATACAAGTACTCTCAATTTATAAATGGGGGTATTAGTCCATGTTGAAAATGGTGGCAAACCCCTTTTGAAAAATAGAAATTTCATGCAACCAATGAAAGGCTCACAAAGGGTTTTTTAAAAAATTCATTTGGATTTCAAGGGGACGGGGGGGGTTTGGATTTCTTGTTTGTTTGTTCCCAATGTGTTCCCAAGGTGATTGCATCAAGTTCTCAGAGTGTTCCCTGAGACATTCCCAATAGCACCTCATTTTTTTAATCGCATATTGTATTGCCATGGTTCAACTTCCATGTAATTTGTAAATGAGGGAGGGTACAAAAAAAAAAGTTCTCGCACCTGATGAGATGAAGCACACACATTGGGACCTAGGCTTTTTTTTTTTTTCTTTTGGGGAGGGTGGGGTTATTGGATTTGTGTTGTTCCTAATGTGTTCCCATGACATTCTCAATGTGTTCTCATCAAGTTCTCAATCGGTTCTACTCTTCGAACCTATATAACCAGCCCCAAAGGAAGAGATATTACAACCTATCTCTATTTCAGGACTGTCGAAAGCTTGATAATTTTTTGGTGATAGGCCAATCAAAGATGCCCATCACACAAAAGAAAAAAAGAAAAGAAAAAATTGAACTTTGGGGGGTCCCAAGAACTAATTAATATGAGTATACATTTAGTTCAAAATCATTTTTGCAATGAGCCTCTTTGATTGGCTCATCACCAAAAAAGTTCGAAAACTTAGTTTCTACGGTTAGTCCAAAGCTTAGTCCAAACATAGCAACATATAAGTTCCAATATTAAGCCAACCATGCAGGCAAAGAAAAGGGGACCAAAGAGTGAGGTGCTATTGTGAACATGTAAGAACACATTGGGAATTTCTGGAACATCTTGGGGGAACTCATTGGGAACTTGATGAGAACACATTGCGAACCAACCAAAATAAGGTTCTATTCAATGCATCCTGCAATTCCTCATTGGGTGAGCACAATTTTTATTCCCAAATAGATTCATCACCTTCTTTTATTTTATTTATTATTTATTTATTAATTTATTTATTTTTCCATGACCTATTTTTGACCTTGGCTAATGGCAAGGCCATGAACTCTAGGGGACATGGTCTTCCATGACTCATTTAAGCTCCTGCTCTTATGCACCAGGTAGTTTGTTGCTGGAGGAGACAAGCTGAGGAGATGTGGGATCTCAACAAGAAAATGATGTAATTTTTTTTAATAAATTAATTAATTATAATTCATAATTTTTTAGAATATTTAAATGCCACTTGCATTAGCTCCTACTTCCCATTATTTGTATTCATGATTTACATATTGTAATTTTTTTTTGTAAAATTAAAAAGATAAATTAAACATCTACAATTGAAGAGAATGTATAATTTGATTTTACTGGATAACATGTGTATTTTCATGTCCATGTAAGTGAATAGGGGAAAGCAGCAATGTAGTTATTAGTAGGAGAGGAGTGAGATAGTTTTGAAAAGGTGTTTGAAGAATATTTGCTTTGAATTAATAATAATTGTGGAATATAATAATAATTTTTAAATAACATAATAATAACATTGTTACATAGATTGCTTTGAAGCCATTGATTTTGGATAAATCCAAAGGATAAAAAATTTCACACAAAAATGTGAACTCTAAAACATATCATTAACAACAATTATGAAAGAAAAGTTTGAAATTCTTAAAATTAATCTAAACTAAGAATTCTTCAATTTTTCATGTCACACTTCAAACACCGTCTTTTGATCAATGTTGTTTTTTCCAATTTTGCAATGTAGTTGAGGTGGTGATTATCCATCTCTAAACAAATTTTGGCAATTAATAAAATATGATTGAAGAGAAAATAAAACATATTTATATATTTTTGGCTACCTATTTAAACCATGTATTGAAGTTTGTTGATTTGAAAATAGTTTTTGAATCAAATTTTTTTTTTTGACAATTCTTTTTTGAAAAAGTCATTGAAGTTGCAATAGAATACTTTCAAAAAAATTGCAATGGTGAAAATTTTCACCCAAAAAAGGAGGGGTCCATATTGTCCAATTTTATGCAACATAATGGCACTTGTATCAAAACATCTAAACTTTCTAACCTCAATAAAGCTTGGAAGTGACTCTTGATAGCATTTTGTTTTGAAAATGTTTTTTCACAAATTGTAATGATACTCAAAAAAAAATCTTTCTTGCCTCATTTAAGCCTTGGGTGAATCACACTTACATCAGTCTTATAACATCAACATGGGTTAGTAAGAGTACAAATCAGAAGTAAAATAATTATGGTTTATGGGTAGAAGGATTGGTAACTATGAGAAATAGATAATACAAGTTATGTGTTTTACATTTAACATCTTTTGTTTACAAATTTAGGCTTGGACTCATGAATTATTTAGTAAATCATTTTGAATTAGGCATAATTGAAATTTAACCTATGAATTTGATGATATCTTAAGAAATAAAATTTAAATAATTTAATGATGCAGTCATAGAAGGATCATAGTTTTAGAAGATATGTAACATAATATTATTGGCTTGACGTTGATGAAGGATCATGTTTAGTAAATGCAAATGAATTGCATTGATAATTCATTCATTTCATTCTTCAAGTATTTAAAAATTTGTGTGTGGAGATTGACTCATTCTCCTTTTCATAATTTCATGTTATTAATTTGATATTAAACTTTGAAAATATTATTTTTGTGAATTGAACATATGTCACAATCAATTTATGTGTCATTTTGACTATGGAAATGTTGAGAAAAATAAACAAATGTACATTTTTTGGCGAGTGATTCTCATTTTATTTTTTAAAAGTGCATTTGATAAGCTCCCCATTGGATGTAGCTCACATAAAAACCAAACTTAAAATGCATGAATGATCCTAACTCAAAAACATGTAAGTTTCATTTCTTGTATTATTCAAATGTTTTATATGGTGTACAAATGTTTTGTGAGAATTATGTAACGTACTTATGTGCTCTAAAAGTTTAATTGAAAACTAACCCTTTAAGTCCATACCTTTCTTAGGCTATAATACCATGATAAAAACTCAAAGCTTTTACTTTTCTTAGGTAGCTTCTAACATTATAAATAATCAATTGTTAGATTAGATCAGGTCTCTAAAAGGAAACATCATTAAAGAAGGCGAACTTATCAACCTAAGTGGTAGTTCATCTTCGCCTTCATTTAGTAACATTAGTCTTTTCTTTTTCTTTTGTTATGAGTCATTTTTTCCTTCACATTTCTTTTAACAAGCAAAAACAAATCTATTTTGGTTTTTTTTGTTGGGTGTTTTCAAATTGCTTGTGTGAGGTGGAAAAAGAAACCTTGCACGACCTTCCCTCTCTCCTTCTCAGGTGGGTCCAATGCAAAAGCAAAAGTGAAGAATCCAATTGATGGGACTTTTTTAACAACTTTCCCCCTCCATGGCATGTACAAACTTCAAACTAAACATTTCCCTTAGTGGATCTTGACCTTCTTAGATGCATGCATTTCTACGTTACGAAAATGCTCATTCATTCATGATATGCACACACAATATTCCACATGTCACTCACACATTGGGTTGGGTTTGAGTCAAAATCTTATGCCCAAATGCTACAACAATGTGTAATCTCTTCCCTATGGACAAAGCCAACAAAACTAGCATCAAAACAACAACAATAGGGAGTTCGCACATGTTATAAGAATTTATCTTATAATTCACTTGAGTTTTACTCCACATTTTTGCTCTTGCATAGTGCTTTAGATTAGGGTTTGTTTCATCATGAAATATTATTTAAAATAATGAAATAAAAATTTGTGAAAATATGGAAATGAGGTGTTGAAACCATCATAATTTTATCATTGGTTACAATCTGAATACTTTCGCTCTTCCTATGACAATATATCATAGTAGATCAAGAAATTTTAATAATTTCAAATTTATAAAATAAATAAATTAATCTTTTTTAAAAAATTATTGGTTTTGCCCATATAAAAAACTGACCGTAGGCTATGGTACCTATCTAGGGTGACAAAAAAAAATTCATTTCTCAGCTGCTTCCATGGGCACTTAGTGGAAACTAAATGGAAAATGTTTCAGATGAGCTTGGTAGTTTAGTAGCAAAAAAACATCTGAAACTCTTGTACAACATGAGATCACTGAGGTTTTTTGTTGCATGATTTTTTTTAAAAAAAATTCTCAATCAGTTTTTACACTCACATTAACCAACTTTTTCTCATATTACTTAGTTGCAAAGGCTCCCAAAGTTCAAATTTTCTTTTTCTTTTTGTTTCTCTGTTGCAATGAGCATTTTTTTAATTGGTTCCTCATCAAAAATTTAATCAAACCTTGGACAATCCCAAAATAGATTTGTTGTAATCTTCTCTTTAGGCCACTTATATAGGTTACAGGACTAGAACTTAGGGCAAAGGATATGAGATAAAGGGAGGCGTTATCAGGTTGGGGAACCAATTGGGAGCATGTGGGAACACATTGGGAACAACACAAATCCAAACACAAAAACTCAGGATGAGAATTGAAAAAAAAGTGTGCTTTTGTTGCTACTCTCTTCTCTCTCCTAATGGGGGAAAAAAAAACCAAAACTGCTCTCAATCTCACCAAAAAGGCTCCATTCTCTCCATTGAAAACAAAACACACACACACACACACACAAAGGTACCCCAATTCATGATTGTGGTATTAGGTTAGGTTTAAAATGGTGTCAAGCTGTTTTAGGGGTAAGATTTTCATGTAGCCAATGAGAGGGTTGGACATGCACTTAGGGGATTTTTTTTCCTTTTGAGAGTGGGTGAGGTGGGTGTGGGGTTGTGTGTGTGTTTTCTTTCTTGTGTGATCATGCACTACTTCCACATGCAATAGTGAAATGCTTGTCATTCCTTTGGGGTGAGACTAATTTCTACAACTCCTTATCTTGAGTCAATTTGTTCTAAGACACTTGTTTTGTGCAAAGCTTTGAGCAAGTTTGGCAAGTTGCTTTGGGTGAATGGTATATAAGAATTACAGTTCTACTCTCATAATTGTGAAGTGGTACTTTCATAGAGGCACTCATAGAGAGAGAGAGAGAAGGAAGGGAAGAAAGTATATGTTAGTTCATTTTTAATATCTTGTAAATGTTAGTGCAAATAGCAATAAAGGTGATTTTGTTTGAAAAAGTCTAAATAAAAACTTGTAAAAAAAAAACTTTTAATTTGAGGTGTCTCCTAAACTTTCACTATTTATTTTATGATAGACCAATCAAAATGGCTCATTCTAAAAATGATAATAATACTTGAACTTCGGAAGCACAACAATTAACTAACACAATTAACAATAGGTAGAATCTTCTTTCATTCTCCTCTCTCCAAATTGAAAAAAACTTTGTGGAATGATTTGCTTTATGCACACAATTGTCTACTCTTGATTGCTCTACTCCTCTCTCCCTCACTCAAGCATCCGCACACACACACACACAAATCCCACACAAAAATTTGAAAAAAAATTCAAAAATGCTTGAGGAACTTTGCTAATTACTTGCTTTGAAATTTAAAGTATTTACCTATTTACCTACCTACTTAAAAATCTATCAAAGACCCTCAACCCCCTATTCTAAATACTTTAACGATAACTCTAGGTAATTAGACCACAATTGTAACAGAGGGGGGGTGGGGGCCACAAAAGAGGGGTCAAAAGTTGTAACCCATCTTGACTCATAACCTGCATCTCCGTTTGTGTATCCCCTCCTGGAGACATGGACAGAAAAATGTGGGGGTCAAAGTTCCCTATGTATATTAGACACATAACCTATTAGACACATAACCCCATCCCCCTTTGTTCATCCACTCCTTGGAAACATGGACAGAAAATGTTGGGTCAAAGTTCAAAACCATAAACCCATAGGTGTAAGTAAAAACTAAAAACCTCTTAGTTTTTTTTTTGGAAATATTGCCAGATTTCTCTATTGGGTTTGGGCATGTAGCCATAAATGTGAAGGAATCTTAAACTTTTTTAGTTTCATATCCTATTTATAGCCAAATTTGGCTAAACTGTATTATGGATGATTGCCAGTTCAGCTACATTACATATATGAATGAATGAATAAATAAATAAATAAATAAACCCCGGTCAATGCCATGGGGTTTGACCCTATACCATTTGCCCCACGGTCATAAAGAAGTGTTTTTTGTTCCTTTTCTTTTTTTTTTCTTTTTTGTGGCACAAATGAAAGAAAACTCCATACAAAATGAAGTTTGGGCAAGGGATAGCCACTTCTCTCTACCCACCACCACATCATTGCCCACATGTTGGATATTTAGGTCAAAGTGTTTTAGGGTTACAATAAAGTGCACAGCCCTAGAAAACTCACATAAGCATGACGTGTGTGAATATGCTTGCTGTCTTCAAAAGGGATGGCCACAAGGCTGGGATAATGGGATAATGTAGGGTGGAACAGGCCCAGCATGGCCCATTCCACCCTGGAACATGTTGAGCCTCATAGGGTGAATAGGCCTGGCTGGGCCCATTTCCACATCGGAATGTCTCATCCTCTAGGGTTATATGCCACTCCATGAGGTTATAGTAGAGGCTCTCATATGAGTGGGCTCTTTTGAGGCAAGGGCACCCAAGGGTGTTCCCCAGAACCTCAAGAGAACCCCACTAGCACGGGAACCTCCACCTACATAAACAACTTCTCAAGGCTTGCTAGCTTACACCATTACCTTATAGTAGTAGAGGTTCTCATATGAGTGGGTTCTCTCATGAGGCAAGGGCACCCAAGGGTGTTCCCCAGAACCTAAAAAGAACCCACTCGCAAGGGAACCTCCACCTACATAAACATCTTCTCTTTTTTACTTTCCTCCATGGGATTGTGGGAATCTATAAAAAGAGGAGGATCTCCCCCATGGCATTAGTCCTAGGGTTTTCTCTTGGGAGAGATCTCTCAAATACACATAGAAGTAAAATGAAAGTGGGTTTATGGGTAGTATGGTAGCTCTTGAGGAGCCAGGAGTGATTGAAATAACTGCCCACCAACGCACCATCCACTAGATGCCCGTTATTACTCACTTGTGGATGAACCTCAAGAGTTAATATTTGGTTTCACCTTGGTCACCAATTCTGTAGGAAAATAGGTAACTACTAGGGTAAGTAGATGGTTTATAGGCTATTTTTTACTACCTACCTACTAACAATCTACTTTTGGGTTGTTGGGAGGTAGGTTAAAAAAAAGAAAAGCAATTGAGCTAATCACTATGGTTAGCAAGGGAACTGGAACCCAACAGAAAATTGTTTCTTGAACACTTACCATTCATCCTTAATGGTGCACTAGTGGGTGCTTGTTCACTGTTGCCGTTGGCATGGATCCCAACTTACTTACTTACTTACAATTTAACATCATTAAGTGGGCCAAACAAGTGCCTGGGCCAAAGCCCAATCGATGTTAAGTCTGATGAAGTAATTCATATCTAACCGTCGGACATTACACTAAGAATCTAGCAAGGATGCCTTGCTACTGACAGTTGAGTAATTCAACCAAAGATGTGATGGTAATTAGTGGCAATGAACCTCTAAACCTCTCTCGAACATTTTGATAGGCAAGGCAAACCAACAAGAAGTGGTCCTCATCCTCAACCGCACCTAAGTTGCACAATTTGCAGTAGCATTGCTGCATTAACACCTTCACTGGCTTGACTTGCCTTCCTAGCTCAATCTGCAGCTCGTGATTCACACAACGAAAACATGCCAAGCTTCTCCTAAGTTGTGCATTGTTTACCCTGGAGAGGTATTCTTTATACCCATATTGTGCTGAGTTATTCAACCCCAGATAGGCTCTCACCTTGCTGGAGCCAGTTGCAGCCACTTGATGGTGCACAATGTATTGCCTTTCAACCAACTGCTTGAGGTGAGCACATGGTGGCAGCTGATCACTATCGATGCACAAATTGTATGTCGACAGTCCTTCATCTACTTGTGCTAGCTAGCAAGCAGGCAATCGGCTCTTTCTACCCACCACATTCTAGTTCCCGAGTAAGACTTTTCGCTTGGCTACAAACAACTGCAGCTGTACCTTATAAGCTAGCCTGAGCATGCGATCTGAATCTACCTTAGAACTAACACATGAGAGAAAGCACATGGTCTATTGCCACCAATATATTTCTAAGGGAAACCTGCCAAACTCTACCAACATGACATAATTGGATGTCGTGGTGCTAACCCCCAGCAACAACTTCAGAAAAGCTCAATGAACCACCTTTAACTGTTCGCGTGGCAAGTGGTCTAACCATACTTCACACCCATAACTAAGCACTGGTTTGACTAGTGTATCGAATAGCTGGCATTGTAATGCTGGGTCAAAGATGCGCAGTTTTGCGCATCTGTGTCACAATGCAAAAACTACCTTTTTCCCTGACATTGTTAACCGTTGTATTGCAGTTTACATACCTTTTGTGCCATGTAGCTCAACACCTAGATACTTGAAAAAGTTTAGTTATTTTATAGCTTCGCCCTCATACTGAAAAGCCTGACACACAGACTTGCGTGCTTCAAACACAACAACCTTGGTTTTCTTGACATTCATAGTCAATTGACGTTCACAGCAAAAAGCTTGCAAAACATCCAGTTGTTTCTACAATCTAGCAGGAGTGTGTGACATGAGAGCTAAGTCATCTGGATACAAAAGCAAATGAAGATCTAGCTGTCCTAACATCGATGGTGCATCACCCTCCAAAGCATTCATCCGTTTTTCTAGGCCATCTACGAAAGGGCCAAACAAAAGCGGGCTAAAGGTGCATCCTTGCTTCACTCCGATGTGGCAGAGGAAAGTGGGCGTGAGCCCCTCCTTTGGTTGGTGCAGGCATGCTTGGTCTTGACTGTACATGGAGCGCAAGCACTCTAATATCCGCCCACTAATGCCAAGTCCCTCCAACACTTGCCACAACAGGTCCCTTGGTATTGTATCAAAGGTTTTTTTTAAGTCCACAAAACAAATGTATAGCTTCTTTTTCTGAAATCTAGCTTTTTTGGTTAAAGTGCAAACAAAAAACAAGTTATATGTTGTCCTAAAGTCCTTTCTGAAACCAACCTATCCCTTTGAACGTAAATCATTGGTCTCCGCCCATTGACTGATGCGAGACTCAAGAATCATTACAAACACCTTCGCTAAGACTGGTCCTACTATGATCCCCTTGTAATTCTCAAATTGACTACAATCACCCCCTTTGTATAGTGCATGTATGATCCCAATAAAGAGCGATTCACAATAGCCCTCATGCAGAATTTTGTTAAAAGCAATCAATAGTGGTTGCTACAGGGCAATAGCCGCATCCAAAAGGAACTCTAATTTAATGCCATCAATGCCTATAGATTTTTGTCGTTTTAGTTTTTTAAACGCTTGCTGTACTTCAACTAATGTGATGTCAACATTCAATTGTTCGCAATCAATACCATTGGGTGGAAAGGAGACCACCTGGGCTTGAATAGCGGCACCTGTCACAGCTCTTGCTGTGGCTGGTGTCGCCGGAGGCTACAACGGTTGTTGAAAGCCATCCCTGAACACTTCACTGGTGATGCCATTGACAACCTCAGCGTGCTTGCGGTATCACTTCCAGAATGTTGTAGGATCCACCTTCATTAAACCACATAGTTGTTTAGCCTTGAGCACATCATAAGCACGTTTCTTCCTTTTGTACAACTGTTTCATTTGCTTAAGTCTAACCTGCCTATCTGGGTGTGCATGTGACAATTTAGCAAACTGGCTTTTGGTTTAGCGACATTATGCGTCAAACCAGGGTTTGTTGCTGTGCTTTATTGCTTTTCCTAAGGTCACTTGTCTATTTTCAAACACTTCTTCTATAGATTGTGTGATGCACTATTGTAACAGATTGACTGTTGTTTGTATGTCAGATGCGTCAAGTACATATGGGCTTGCCTAGACACCAATGTTATGTTGTACACTTTTGCTAAACTATGTTGCTTTGGCAATGTCATATTTGAAACGTGGTAGGTGTTTGATTACCTTTTGCTGAATAGGAAGGGGTTGCCACTACTGTGTGATTGTAAGTACCAATGGTCTATGATCAGAGTGCGCATCTTTGTGACCTGAGTACTTTTCATCGCAATTAACCTCTAAACGCTTGACACCTTTTAATTGGTCAGCTGTCGTAAGAAAATAGTCCATAGTGCTAAAACCTTTATTGGATAAGCATGTGTACTCCCCTTATATGTCTCATGGTGTGCAACCATTGAGGATGAACAACCTAATAGTTCTGCAGAGATCCAAGAACTCACGATGCCAGTTAGCTGTGACGGTGTTGTGGTTCTGGCGCTCCAACATATTGTTGGGCAGGGTGTCTTCAATGGCATGTGGCACTAAAAGCACATTTGCTAGTTGACTGCAATCAATGAAGTCAATGTTTATGCTTGTCTTTGCATTGAAATCCCCAGCAAGAAACACATCGCCTAAGTTCATGGCTTCTCCAACCTCTTGGCATATGTGGTCAAACATGTTGTTGTTCACATATGGCGAGCCTTGTGGAACAGCATATACTATGCACATGAATAAAGGCCTTTGGAAAGCATTGCCCAAGCGCAACCAAATCCTAGTCCCATCCTTTGCAGTCTTCCAAACAGCAGTACCATTTGCCCATGTTTCCCTTACTAGTACCGCAATGCCTCCACTGTGTTTTTGAACGACACCCTGTGGAGTCATAGGCCTAGCAACATCAAAACAATAGAACCTCGGTAAGATCGGGAATGTATCGCCCGAAAAGTGATGTGTTTCTGTCAAAACAACAATGTCAACATGTTGAAATAGGTCAAGCAGATGTTCATGTGTTTCTAGCTTTGTGATAACGGCCCCATGGATGTTCCACAGGCACACTCGCAAGTCTCTCTGGCACTTACCCCCCTATGTAGTAGGAGAGTTTATGACTTTATGGTTAATGTAGAGATCGGCCCCACGCTAGTAGACTTGTTTGTCAGCCTCTTTGGCCTCCTTGAAGGTGGCCCAAGCAGCTTGTTTTTGGGCCTGCTGAACGGGAATCAAGTCCTCGTCGAACCCAAGCTGAGTGCCCTACAGGCCTTTGCGAGTGCACAACACCGTGAGCTTGTTGTGTATCGATGCCAACGTGATGATGACTGCTAGTGCTTTGTCAGTGGCCTTATCCAGTCGCCCCGACAGCATCTGCCGGTGCACCTTCTGCACCTGCACATGGTCAGCAACCTTTAACCTATTGAGCAGCTCTGTCTGCACCAACTCCATAAGTTGTTTTGAGGTTTCCCCCTTGCTCATGGTCAACCCGGTGACCCAGATGTTTGCCTCCCTAGCCTTGACCAAGTCAACATCTGTTGCCCGATCCACCTTGTTGGCAACCTTGTCAACCTTCCTGCCCACAACCTCCTTCCACTTCTCCCCACTGTCCTGCATGGTATCAAAGCTCTTAGCCATCTCATTTACTTTATTTTGTAGAGTTTTGACTTGGCTAGTAACAGTCACAATCTTAGCTTCCATTGCTGGAGCTAGAATGTTTTCCGCAACCTGCTCCATAGTGACCTCAATAGCATTGTGCACATCCTGTTTCGTCACCACATCGGCCCTACGGACCATGAGATGGTTAACGATGAATGCTACAGCGGCTGCCTTGTCGGTCTTGGTAGGCTTGAGGTTATAGCGTGTACAGAGCACCTGGAGTTTAGCTGCCTGCATCTCCATGATCATCAGCAAGTCCTTGTTCCATTCCCATGCTTTAGCATCGAAAACCGTGGCATTTGTCATTGGGTTTAGGGTTTAGGGTTTCTGCTATGGTCCCTTATGTTCTTCAATTCAAAAAATCAGACCAGACCTGAAATCGATTTCTCTAGATCCTCACAAAAATTTCCAAAAGCTCACTCCAATCGCTCCTACAATTTAGCAAGGAAAAGACTACAAGGGTTCCATACACATAATCAACCACTGTAAAATTCAAAATATAAGGCCAAATTGAACTGTAAAAGCATCTACAAGCTCCTCATGGTGAAGCTCTTCAAATTTTTAAAAGCACCCTCCCTCTCTGAACCTACAACCCTTATCCAAGAGTTCTGTTCCTCCACCTATCGCTGTATTTCAAAAGTGAACCAAAAACACAATTTTTTTTAAGAAATACAAATGGCAATAATAACTCCCCTGTGGCCTCCTCCTCTTCTCGCTCTACAGTGCCCTAACATGCCTGCTTGTACACAGTACTAGAGACAGTAGCGCTATGGAGATAAGGTAGGAGTGTGTTTATCACGTGACTCGCAGAGCTTTCAATTTTCGTTGCAGTGCTGCTGTTGATGAGCCGTCGCATGTCCGTCCGTCCGACCGCTACTCCTCCACACTCCAAACCTCCCGGACCTACTCTTAGTCCTCCTGCTCCGAGGGACCTGTTGACACCCACTTGGTACCCAAATTTGGCCATTAGGCTGGGGGTTCATACCTGTTCATGGATGTTATGTTGGATGGAGGGTGCAACTCAATTGTGGAACGTTCCACAATTTCCCCAAAACTACCTCCCCCTTCTCTGGAGGGAAATCCCTTATTATTAAAAAGACCAAAACTCCCATTCCCCAAACTCCCATTCCCTTCTCCAGATGGAAATCCCTTTTTTTAAAAAAGACCCACAACTCCCATTCCCCAAACTCCCTCCCCCTTCTCCGGAGTGAAAATCCCTTTCTTTTAAGACCCAAAACTCCCTTTCTCTCAGGAGATGGGGGAGGGAAATCCCTTTTCCTTAAGACCTGGTCCCCATAGTGTTAAAATTTGGGCAAAGGGCTATAGGGGAAGAACACCAGGTTGGAAGAGGGCTCTAGTGTTTGAGAACAAGCGAGTTCCCATCAGTGTACAAGAACACTGTTGGGATGAAGACTTAACAACTTTTAATTCAAGTTTTCCTCCAAATCCAAAGAGTATCAAAATCACCCTTTGGACAAAATCGCCTCCAGTCAGAGAGACCCAATCCGATTGAGCGTTAGTCAAATGATCCTAGTGGTGTGCTTGACTAGAATAGTAATTTGACCCCAAAAGAAACACACACACACACACCCCACACACAACTGGGTTCTAGAAGCAAAACATTCTTCATTTAGAATATCCGGCCAAAAAACCTTTCCAGCCCTGTCTTCCCAATTTCACCATGTGGGCATTGTGTGTCTAATAGGTATTATACAAAAGGGGAATAATTGTGCAGACCAACACATTGAAAGCATTTTGAAGAAGCAATGCATTTGATGACCTAAGCTACAAACTCTCATAAGCTACTTTGCGTAGGGGGATGATGTAGGAGTTGAAAGGAAAATGAAAATTTGTTGAGTACAAGATGTCATGCTAATGCCGATTCAAGCTGTCACGGTAGCACAAAGGATAGGAAGTTATGGCTTTTGTTCACGTTTCATTTTTTTATTGGTCCTTTTTAAGTCCACGGTTGAAGGGTGGAATTTGGTTTTCCAAACCAAAGGTGTGTATACGTCACAAATTCGTCATATGATTGTCAAACTAAGTTAGTTGTTAGTTTAATGCTTTGTTTGGTTGGTTGGAACTCTTGAAGGGCAGGGTAAGGGTACCTTTGGGATGCGGCAACTAGACGCTTTAATAGCTTAGTTGAGTACTAGAGCTCCTACCAGGAATTTTTGTTGTTGTAAGAGCTCTCTAGCAACTAACTAGGTTATCAATTAACTAGATGTGTCTAGTTGCCGCATCTCAAAGGGACGTTTACCCCTGCCCTTCAAGAGTTTCAACCAACCAATGAAGTATCAAACTAACTACTAACTTAGTTTGACAACGACAAAGGGTTAGAATTCTTGAACCGGCCACACTCTCTTGGTCAACAACAGGTACTTGGTAATGGCTGATTCAACGTCCTGCCACTTTATATAATAAGTTTTGGTTTTTTATTTATGTACTTGCTTGGGTTTTTCTTAGGTGGGACACGGGGTTCCATCTGACTGTTCCACTTGTGGTTCTCCCAGTTCCACTTGAGATGTGAGTTTTCGTTTTTTATTATTAATGTACTTGATTGGGTTTTTCCTAGGTGGGACACGTGGTTCAATCTGACTGTTCCACTTGTGGTTCTACCAGTTCCACTTGAGATTTGAGTCAATGGGTGTGGAACACTGTAGTGATGTGGAATGAATGGTGGGGAACACTGGTTGAGGAGAAGGCCTTGAGCGCCTTCCAGAAATACTGGACGCTTCTGAGTTCACATCGCCCTCTCCTCAAACGAGGTTTTAAGACCTGAATTGGCGAGGGTTGTCGGAAAACAACAAATTTGCTTCTATAAATATAGTAATTACACATTTTGGCTGCTAATATATTGAAGATTTGTTTTTAGAAAAAAATCAAAGTATCAAAATTCAGTAACCCCATTGGTCTGAAAATGTCGCCCTATCCAACAAAGTGCACAAGTATTTTACTAGAACACTATCTGTAAATAACAACTACACATTTTGACTATCACTTTATTCAAGACACTTTTTTTTTTTTAAAGAACCACCAAATTCAATAATCTCATTGGTCTGGAAAAAAAGAATCCAGGCCTACATGTAACCCTCTTCTATTGAGAATTCAAAAAAAAAAAGTCTCTTTCTACCAATTCCATTGGTCTTCCCAAAATTCTCACGAACCTATCAAACCATATTACATAGGGTTGATGAAGATATTTATAAACCCATGTGATATGCTGGAGTTTTCATCATTTGCAAGTTTTCAAGGGTAGGAGTGTTTTAGGGTTCAAAAAGGGGGATTTGAAAGTAACAATAGTAATGAGATGGTGGCAAGAGGAGTTGTTGCTACAACAAATATAGCACGTACATTGATGCAAGAAAAATGGTGAAGTCCCAATATGAAGCAACCACTAATCTATCTTTGACTGCAACATTTGTGGCTTTTGTTACATTTTCATCCCATCCAACCATAGGTAAGGAGTATAATCAATAAAAATAAACATGCATTGTCTTAATGGATTTCTTGAACATGGTGTACATTGTTCCATGTTAGAAGAAGAGCATCAATGAACTTCTACAATGGCCAATGGCTAATTAGGGATTTTGGAAAACCATGGCCAAGCATAAAGTTTGAATATGTGGTTTGCATTTCTCTATTACTAGGGTATATTGTAACTTTGGGTATTGATGATGACTATGTTGTGTGTGATGTTCAAGATATCTATGAAGTAGAAAAGAAAAAGATGTTATTGGGAAAAAGGTTAGTGTTCACCACATTAGACACTGATATTAACATTTAGCATCCCTACAAGCACACTCTCTCACACTTCTCTTGGCCCGCGCCTTGTAACCATTTTTGCCTTGGTCACGAGCCCAAGGCTAAGGTTGCGACACCCATTGTGGGATCAACATTTCAAATTGTTACAAGTTCAATGTAAGACAATTTTCCCTTTGCTATTTCGACTACAATCCATGTGGGGTGTTTCTAAGTATTACACACAAGGTTAAATTGGAATGGCAAGTGATCATTACATTAGATTGTGAACACATGCAATGTGAACTTAAATCTTTTTTGAATTTCATGACTTATTCAAATTATTGCAACCTTTCAAAATTCATTGTTTTTATCATCGAGGAGACATTAGACAAAAATCAGTTTTTAGAATGTTTGAAAATGTTTTAAAAATTTGCCATACTCCCCAAATGCCTAAATCTAGAAAGTTAATCACATAATACTAAACAAAATGGAAGGAAAAAGGTAAGAAACTTTCCAAGGAGTCCTTTGCTAATGCATTATGTCAAGGCCAAACCCCAACTTCATTATAGGCCTAGGTGTCATAATCATTAAGCTACTAGATTCAACAAGACTTAAACATTTTAATACCAAAATATTATATTAGGACCTATTTGCACAATTGCAAATATATCCCATATTTTAAAGATTACCTATTTCAACAATGCAAATTTAAACTTATAAAACCAACCACATAAGATTAGACAAATCAAATGGAAAAAGATAATGAACTTTGTTGTCTTATTGTCTGTTGATGTTAGTGTTGTTGTCATCATTATCCTCTTCCTTTTCTCTAAAAAGTGGTTGCTTTCAAATGTCCCACCATGTTAAGAAAATCTAGAAAGCTGATTTACAAATAATCCCTTTAATGAATTGTAATTAGACTACCAACAAGGCCTTTTTTTACTGAAATGAAATTAAAACCCTTCTTTCTTATTTCTTGACAACCTGCAACTGTATTTTTTTTCTTTTTGTTTATGTTTGTCCCTCCTTGTTTATCATTATTTCTCTCCTTTTTTTACACGGCACTGACAATGACAATAATGGCATCAAAGTTGTGCCACCCCTACCATCGCCACCCAAATTATAGCAAAACCTTCCCTACCACTATCACTTGGTTATTCTTCTCCTTTATATGTTTTTCTTTTCATTGTTTGACTTGAGAGGAAGTTGTTAATTTGTGAACACAATGTCAAAAGTTCGTTCATAACTAAGCATAGGCGTCCATAGCATGCACAAGAAATCCAAAATCTAGAGCATTCACAATTGTTTGGCCCCAACTTATGGAAATTATAGATATCATTTCCTTTTTTTTCGTAAAAGAATGTGATGAGACATAAAAGGTCCATGGACCTTCCATTGGTGGGAGGAGAAAGCCTATTTGACAATGGTTGTTTTTATTGGCGAAGTGGCGACATAGATGGAACATGCTTCATGTGTGCAACCCCATGTACATTAAATTTATTGCACGTTAGATGCACAAGATAAAGAAAACACCATTTACAAAATATGCAACATTTCCAAAGTCAGTTTGAAGTTTATAAACAAGGTCCATGGATTGAAGTAAAAACAAGAAACATTTCACATTGATTTTGACCGTAAATGTTTAGGGTTTGGAAAATCAAAGGTGATGGTTCATGAGCCAAATGTAAAAAAAATTGGGAATTACTTTTTGAAATTTGTCCTTTCATTAATTAAAATGAAACTAACATTCCACTGATTTGGGGTGGGTGGTTTTTTGTGGTACTACCCAAATATGTTTTCACCCAAATGGTAGTAGGGATGCCTTGTAGTGGTAAGTAATCTTTAGAAATTGGGGCCCATATTCATAGTAAACCTCCTACCTCATGGGCACCAAACATCCCATGTCTCCCAATTCATCACGTTTCATCGAACCTAATAGTTCCCATCACCCATTCGCCTTGTCATGTGCCACCATCAACCTATTTTCCACCTCATCCCCCCATGCAAACCACAAACCACCCATTAGTTACCTTTTTAATTCTAACAAATCATACACCACCTATTCATTCCCCCTACCAGCCCCCAACCCTTCATGTGAATGTGGGGTCCCAACCTTACATTTTCCCAAACCCCCTTGACCATGCACAATTAAGACATTTTCCCCTTCCCACTTTATTGATCCCTACAATTGGTTATGATCATACCCACAACCTACCCCCATTTCTTCAACACACCTTCAACCTCCACCTAAAGTCTTGTGCAACAATTTATTAATCGAAGGTTAACTCGTCATTGGCATTCTTGTTAGACATCTAATACATTCAATCCAAATCCTTATTATCATCTTGGCCCAATACCTTCCCTTATTTCCATTTTGCATGCATAAGCTTAGACTTGGGTTTCAACATTGGATGTTTTCGGGTCTTTCATTTAAGCTTTTATTGTCTTCATTTGTATAACCACATCCCACCACTTTATGGTGCAATATACAAATGGCATTTCATTTTCCAGTGGATAAGCTAATGCAAAACTTATACAATGTGATAACTTGGCATTTGTTCTTCATGTTACCTCGATGGTGTTTCACTTTGCCCCTTCGTGGTGGGGTGATAGGGCATAGGGAAATGTGGATTCGACTCAAGCATTTTCTAACAAGTAATTGGGAAAACTTGCTGAAGGAGTTTTTTTTGTGAACCTAAACCTTGTTAACCAGTTCAAACTCAATCCCTTTTCCCCAACATGATCCTCTAACTCACAAACGCCTACTCTGTAATTTAGCCCTTGGGCATATAGGGAAATACTCTTGGGCAACTCATGTTTTGGCACCATTTTCTCTTGCACCCACATCCTCTAACACCACCCCAGCTTTCACCACATTACACCTCAAATCAAATGATTACTTGCTTTTCCTCAAAAACTATGAACCAAATTAGGACCTCAAATTTTATTTTGATCTTTTCAAGTTGGCATTTCAATGCATGTCGCATTTATTGGCAAGTGGTCATTCTAGGATGGTTTTTGAACACCTTCGGGATTATTTTCACCTTGAAGATTCATCAAGTGGATTCCTTTAGTTGTTCCAACTTTGTTTTCATATTGCACAAGGTCACATTCCACCCCAAATTCCACACGTCCTTGGAGCGACATGCCTTTTAACCATGACCAAGCCTTCAAGTGGAATTCATCCCATTGTAATGACAAAAACATTGTATTGATTCACAACCTGAATTTTATGCATTCAATTATGCGAAAATTTTGCAACACATATTTCCCCACACCAATTTGGAGTTCCAACTAAGGGTGGTTGTGGAACAATAATCCACAACATCAAGTGCACCTTAAACCTTTACCCTGACTAGGTTGCTCTTTAGTTGAATGTGGAAAATGCCTTCAATTTAATGTCAAGAAGGGTCATATTTCAATAACTTCATGTAGCAGGTGCGGACATCATACAATTCATCTTTTTTGTTCCTGCATTTAATGCATTTGAATTTCCTTTGTTTTACGGTCATCGTAATCGTGAAAGTGATGTCACAATCATCCCATTTGCCATGGGGATTCATCAAGGTGATCCTTGGGGGGGGGGGACTATTTGCCTTAGCCCATTTTAGGGCTTTACATTATATAGCTAATCATTTTTGCTATTGTATATTTCCATCCATTGCAAATGACATTCATGTCATAGGTCATCCTTTGATTGCATCATCTACATATGAACATTTCGAGACGGAACTTCATGCAATAGGTCTTTCTATCCAACCTCAGAAATGCATTACATGGTCATCCTTTGGCCTACCATTAAACCAACAACCCATCCCAGTTTATCACCCCGTCCAAAGGAATTAAAATGTTAAGGGTTCTATTGTGCACCTTAACTTTCACATCATCCTTCATCAAATATGTCATGTTAAAGGATGTTCAACATGTGGACCTTTTTCCTAAAATGGGTGATGTTTAGATGGCCTTTGGAATTTAACTCGTTTTTTTGTGTAACACCCATCATATCTTTTATGATGCACACTTCATCTTCCACCTTCATAGAATCCCTTATATCCTTTGACTCCTCCCTCCTTTAAGTGTTTGGACACCTTTGGGGTTTAAGATCCTTTGAAAGCCCAAAAGGACCTTTAGTTCGTAAACAAGCTTCCTTCCCATAACTTTCAGCTACATTGGGTTCATATCAACATCCATCATCACCCCAACAGCCTATTTACGAAATTTGGCCCTTTTTGCTTTAATCATAGGTGTTAGGTTTATGGTTGATTAATGTCCTTTCCTCCTTAAAGCCTTAACATGAATCAAAAACAACACTTCAAAGCAACATGTGATTTTTTACCACCCCCAGCCCATGCGTGTTTTCCTCCATTTGAACAACTTATTGAGCAACAAATGGTTCAACTTCAAGAGTCCATCTTAAAACATCTACACCATCATACCATTTTTAACATGTTCTTCGATAAGACATTTAAGGCCCATCGTGCCCAAATTTTATCATGTTCTAGCCTAGGGGCAAACGTTTGGCTTACACCTCAACCAATCTTCCCAACCTTTTAATTATCTTCCCCAATATTTTCCACAACATTTCGTATGCGATTTGGACTACCCCACCCCTCAATTTCAGACATCCTTTGATGTGTGTACACACATCCCATCGACCCTATGGGTATCCACCTTTTATGTTGTGTTCATGGCAACGAACATATTAGAACCCATGATGCAATTCAAAACACCTTTACCTCCATTGCGTGAAATGCTAGCTTCCATGTGGGACAAAAACAATTTTATGCACTTCTTTCAATCACATTCAACTCCTCTCATTGACGTGTCAACATTGTGCTTACCAAAGATGGCATTCGCACCTTAGTTAATGTTATCATTGTTAACTCAACGCGAGCATATTTACTTCCCTAATCTCACGGAATTCAAGAATTTGTTGCCTCCTATGCAACTCAAACCAAAGGAAGGAGCTATTGCAACCAACACCCCACTTATCAATTCCTCCTCTTAGCAATTGAAGTATTTGGTTGCTTACACAAACATGGCAATGTGTTTTTACACAATTGTGCCAATGTCATTTGGAGCTTGAAGAGGCCAGGGGGCCCTCATCTTTCTACCTTGGTTTTTTTTGTCAAAAAGTTTCAATCACATTAGAAAGGATGCAAGTGTCTTCCATCTTAAGTCGGGTGATAGCCGTAGGCTTAACTACTTCCCGACTTCCACCCCTTCAAGACACACCTCCCATCACCACAGTCGATCTATTGCAAGCCATTGGTTTTTGACATATAAATATGGCCGACCTACCACAAGCGATCGGTTATGGACATGGAGAGATTTTCATAGCTACTTTGAGCCAACTTGATGTCATGTCACTTCTCCCTTTTCCTTAATTTGACTCCTTTGTACTTTTCCCTAATCTACAATGTGTTTTTTAATAAAGCTTTACATGACTTTTCAAAAATGTTATCTATAATCTCACCTTGCTGGATTGGACTGGTACCCAGGTTGAACTAACAAATTCTACCAGGACCATTCCATAGAATGTAACCAGTTGAGGTATTCTATTGAGGCACTTCTATTGAGGACATGAAAGATCCTCGTGCTTGAATACCTACATTTTGGAAAAGACCCACATAGATCCTGTTACCACCCAATGGAACAATGCATCACCCTCCAGGGCTGGCTGTGTTGCTAGATACTGGGTCCATTCTAGAGATCCCTCAAAAGCACCTGTTTGGTGGTTGTATCCTCTCAAAATATTGGAATTGAAATGTTGTTGGAAAAAGTTCATAACTTTAGTCAGTATAGATCGTCCTTCATCCATACTTGGAGATGGAATTTGCTTTTGGGGGCACAGAAGGTAAAATGAACTCATGAACTCATCACATCATAGTCAATAAAGTGTGATCCAGTACTTGTCACAATTGTGAAAGAGGCTTTCTTTCTCCCTATGTGACTTAGGCCAGCTTTACACTAGGAGTCAGGGCCAATGTTCAACCCAAATCAAGCATTCCTATTGGTGCAAAAGTTGAAATCAGCCCCCAGGGCTTTACACTAGGAGTTAAGGTTGAACCAGGAAAAATCTTTTCAATCTGCCCCAAGTTACTAATAAATGCTGAACTTCATGGGCTTGTATTGGCCCCAAGCCTGGAAAAAGGATACCATCGAATTTGAGAGGCCAACTTGCAACCCTAGAGGCAGATGTTCCAGCATCTATTATATCCTGACACCAATGTTCTAGCATTTATTAGTAACTTGGGGCCAAACAACAGGCCAAAAATGCTCAAAGTTGGCCCCAAGTTCTTTCGGCCCTGATTCCTAGTGTTAAGCGAGCCTTAGTAGACATTGCATACTAGCTAGAGCTCATGTTAAGGCTTGTTGTTTTCAAACCCTTCAGGACTGGGGAGATACTTACTTCTTTTCAAGTAGGCACAGGTTCGGTCAATAAGTTGTCCACTAAGGAAGGCGAGGTTGAATAGGGGTTATGTTGCTTTCATCCAGACATGGGGACTCAGACTTTACCGGCCTTTGGTTCCATGAGCTCAAAATAACATAACCGAAATGTGTGTTCCCACCATTGATTCTAATCCCTGGGCTGTTCCTCACCGTTGATTCACATCACAAGTGGAACTGGGTGCACCCAACAAGTGAAACTATCTGGGGACACTAGAATCGGTTATTTATTGGCAAGAGTTAGACATGCGTATTGTGCAAGAATTCTGGAATTTTTTTGCTTCCAAAAAATCCACATGGATGAAGTTTGAAAACAAATGCGTGAGACTTGTTTGAGGAGGAACAAAACAACAAACAAAAAAGGACAATAAAGAAGGTGAGGTATAACTTGGGTCAACCACATGGGTCTGTTTCCATAGCCCCTACTTCCCTGGAGCTCCAGGCACAAGATGCCGGAACTCCAACAAACTTTTTTGTGTCTTCCATCCTTTTTGTACAAATCAAGATAAACTAATATGTCGTATCATATGGTGTGTAAAGCAAATGGGGAACATCCAGTTAGACTCAAACACAACATTTTTCAACTCTTTGCTGTATCTTAAGTGCCGTTCAACTACCCAATTATGGGTACTGAATAGTTGTTCTTCTTTGGTATGAATTCATGTCCAGAGTGAACCCACAAGCATGCACTTACAGCATCTCCAATGGGTGCTCAGTATATGACCCTGCGGCATAAAAATTAGATGAAGAAAAGTCAAAATATGCTGGTTTGGCTCAGGAAAATAGTTTTGGCTCAGCATAATTGCACGGTTTGCGGTGGCTGGTAAAAGGCGCACCAACGCTATGTGCACCTGCATAAAAAAATGTAATAAAATGATCTGAGTGCTGCCCAGTGTTTCTAATTGACCCATCATAATGATTAGTCCAGGTGGTTTGCTATTACTAGTCTCTTGCGTATTTGTTGTCCCTGTTTCAGTTTTATGGGTGGGGTTTGCAAATAAGTAAATAAGTAAACTTGGATGTGAAAAATATTTTTGCAGGGTCACATACTGAGCAGAGCTGGAGATGTTCTTAGAGAGTAGCTCTATGGATGCACTGCATTCGGGTCAAAACCACTTAAAATCTATCACATTCTAGTGTTCTCTCTCCCCCTGTTGGTAAACAATAAATATTGGACATTATACGTGGACACAAATTTTATTGAATATCTCTCACATGAGTCAATCACTATGGCTGGCCAAGCATAAGCAGCCAAGCATAAGCAGCCAAGCATAATCAATCATTTTCTATTTGGAAGACTGTTTTGACCCAAGGTATCCTCAAGATGTTTGTGTGAATTTTATGGGAGCTAAACTCATTTTTTCACACCCCTACAACGTTGACTTCCTCCCCAGGTTGATATGAATGTAATTTTGTTGTTCTTGCTAGAGATGCTCTTTATGCATCATCCATTACAAACCATAGACACGACCAGGTTGTTGTTGATTCTTTCTATTTTTAAGGGTCTTTTGACCAAAGGTATCCTCAAGATATTTTGTGTGAATTTATAGAGTTAAACCCTTTTTTTCACACCCCTACAACCGTTGACTTCATACAAGATTTGACATATGTGCCATTTTTGTTATTCTTGCTAGAGATGCTCTTCATGCACCATCCATTGGAACTATAGACACCATTTTGCTGTTGTTGCTGGAGATGCTCTTCTTGCACCATCCAATGGAAAACCTATGATTCAATTATGGATGAACTTTGGCTGAGTTGACTTTGGGTTTCACTTTCATTTCAAGATAGGGGTCCTCTATGTAGGTAATTGGCTCGCTACTAGGTAAATAGATTCATATAGATGATTTCTATCATATCTATGTACAAAAAATGCTTATGTGATTATCTCACTAGGTCTTGTTTGTAGATAGATATTATGGCTATGGCATTGAGCACATAGTTGGAACATAGATACACAAAGTAAATATGTTTTTTGAACCATAAAATTAAGGCCAAATCAATAGTTGAACATTGCCTAACAATTTTATTTTTCTATTTTTATCAAATTTCCACTAACAAAAATGATTCAAATTTCAATTCCCCTAACACAAGAAATCTAGAGATTATGAAATCGGCTTGGTGCCATCATACTCATATGAAGGCTTTCCAAAAGTATCAAGGGCACCCGCCCACCCCCCTCACACAAATTTCCTTAAAAATTTAATTTTGAATTTTTATTAAATTTTCAATGATAAAAATACTCAAAATTCAATAACTCTTGCATGTGTTGCAAGTGTAAACATTATGAAATCAGCTTGATGCACCTATACTCATTGGTAGCTTTCTCATGGTATTAAGAACAAAGTCAAGGCCTTGTGGTTTGGGAGATCTCCCCAAAAAAGAACAAATCAAAACGAACAAATTATCTTCTATAATAGTAGGATGATACATAGCCACAAACTACCAAAACAAAACCTACATAAGGTATTATAAAGTCAGCATGACACAACACATGGTGCCACTTCTTGTGTTGCTGTTATTATACTTCTATTTTTTTCTATTATATAAAGATATTCCACTTTTTTAAAATATGTACCTTTTTTTCCCCTAAAAATCTTACCTTTAGCCAATGGTTTTTGAGCTCATTCATTGTTAGGGTTCCAAAAAGGATTGTACCTAAAAAAGATTGGAAATTATGATTTACATTTTTTATAGTCTTTAGAATATTGCAACTATGATATATTGTTGTGTTTTTACTACTAGAATATTGAGAGAAAAAATCTTTTAAAAATCCAATAATTATTGGATGATGTATAAAACTAGTCCTTTTCAATCCTTGATTGATTTACAATCAATTGTCCACATTATAAATTTTTTATGAAAAAATACAAAATAATTTATATAATGATGCAATTGGTTTCAAACTTTTTGTACAAGAAAATCATATGATTCTTTTTATGTAACTATATGTTCATTAGGTTAATTTGATGAAAAAATAAATCATATAAAAATTTCAAAGTCTTCAAATTTTGAGGCAAAGGGTTGCAGGGGAAATGATTTTTTATTAAATCATTTGGTTTATTTTAAATATTTATTAGGTTCAAATTTTGCAACTTTAAATCTAGGTCACATGTGCAAGAAATAATCATTCAAAAAAACATGTTTATTTGATTTTTGAAACCTATTTTGGCATTATCCATGTTTTTGTTTGTAAACCAAAATATTTATGCACAATTATGTACATGTGATAAATCACCACCACCGAATGAATTATCTTATCTTGGACTATTAAAAAAAATTAATCAGATTTTTTTCATTTAAATGGTATTTGTAGAAAGTAACCCAAAAAAGTCCTAGAGTCATTTTTCCTTTTTTTGATACCCCAACCATAAATGGACCCCTTCTTCTTTTCTTTAATTATTTTCAAAATTTTCACTCCACAAAAGTAGCAAATTTTTAATTGAAAACACATTTAACACTTAAAACACATTTCACACTCAAAAAAGTCAATTTTCTCTCAAAAATTTGCAAAGTGAGGAAAATTCATCACCAATAATATTCATTGCATTCAACCAATAAAAGGATATCTCAATGTGAAAATACAAACCAAAGTTAAGCATACAATTATTTGACCCATTACACGTGATCAACAATTCTACACATGTTATGAATGCAAACATATCTTTGAAATTTATTGCAGTTTTTGAAAGATGTGACATTGATGGAGATTATGGAAGGGGCAAACCTATATATGTAATATACACATATATCGTAGCGGCAAGGGAATTCACCCCGAAGCGCCGCGAATAATTAATTTCGAAAGTTTTGAGGTTTCGCTAAAGCAATTTCGAATTTAACAACATTTCGCGACCGCCTTCCCAAATATAATTTCCATTTTCTCCCGTTGTGAAACAATTTCTAGGTATGCACCGCGTTGTGGCTGGTAGGTACCGTACTGAATGCCGTCCGATAATGAGCAGGCTCTAATAGACGATGGAAATGATGTCTTTTTGGAGGGAAGCCCCTTCAAAGAGTGACACAGGCTCTGAGTCTGAACATTGGGCCACTCTGGTCACTCCAGAGTTCAACTTCAAGCTCCTCTGGCATGGCTTGACCTCAGAGTCAGAGCAGAAGAGCTGTTGCAAGAAGAGGCATTAGGGCCGGGCGTTATGGCGTCAGGGGTGAGAGTTGCCACAATCACCCGATTCTTTTCTGTGGATAAGAGGTCTGAAGAAGAAAAGGCTACTGATAGAAAGTCTGTTCTAGCAAAGTGGCATGATGAGGAAAATGCTAGATTGGCTCGCAAGAAGGAGGCTGAGGCAGCTACTGAAGCGAAAAGGCTTGCATCTAAAAAACATGTTGGTAGACCAAAGAAAGTCAAGCAGGCTCAGGCAGTTCTTGTAGGACTAGAAGGAGAGGAAGGGAATCTAGAAGATGGGGGTGAGGAACCACTTGCCAAGAAGAAAAGGGGTCCTTACACCAATTGGTTTGTGCCGGATCTCTGGAACTTCATCTTCGTTGCAGTCAAAAAGTATCCTAGAAACCTTTATGATGTTTTTTTTTCCCTCCAACACAACAAGAAGCCAGGTCGATTAGGCAGCCCTTTTGACAAGCTAACCGTCCAAACGCTGAAAGGCTGGTTTGAGAAAAATGAGGAGGGGGTCTTTGTCCTGAAACGCAATGTCACAGACTGCATTGCACTGCAGAATGCGAGGAAAGCTAGCCACAAGCCTAGACCGACGGGGATTTTCAGTGTTCCCTGAAACATTTAAGCTAGTCTGCAAAATGCTCAAGGGTGTGAGGGATGCTAGGCAGCCATTGGACGGTGGGATCATCCAAGGAATCATGCAGGGGTGCATCTAGCAGTTTGCCCCTGAGATGTTTCAGCGGACGGTGACGGGCAAGCGCGGGGAAGATGTCAAGTTCTCAATGTCAAAGACCTTTGGGAAGGCCTTTGTCCGGAAGCACCTGGGGTGGACGTGGAGGCGGGTCACCACAGCAGCAAGCAAGCTCCTGGAAGACTGGGAGAAGCAAGGTGATGAGACGGCGTATAGGGTTGCTGCCCTTTGCAAGTTGCACAACATCCCCCCTGAGCTAGTTGTTAATTCTGATCAGACTGCCATCTACGTGCGGCCCGCAGCAGAGTAGACATATGAAACCAAGGGAATGAAGGTTGTTCGGAGTTTAGGAAAGGACGAGAAGAGGCAGATAACGGGGATGGTTAGCTCAACTTCCAGTGGTAGCATGCTTCCATTGCAGCTCATTTTCTAGGGGAAGACCATAGCAGTGGTACCAAATCATGTTGAAGCTAGGGAAGCTGTTAGGAAGGGGTGGGATTTGACCAACTCGGAGAATCACTGGTCAAATCAAACCACCATCAAGCAGTTTTTGGAGAAGGTCTTGGACCCGTGGCGCGTCGAGAAGTGCAAGGAGCTGGGGTTGGATTCTTCCAAGCAGAAGATGGTGTGGCTCATAGATTGCTGGAAAGTTCACACGTTGGAGGAGTTCCAAAACTGGCTTAAGGAAAACCACCCCCTCGTCCACTATCTTTATGTGGCTGCAAACTGCACAAGCAAACTCCAGCCAGCGGATGTAATGTTACAGAGACCTTTCAAACATGGTTTTCGTAAGCAGTTTGAGAAGTAGCAGAATGAGTTGGTTGCTTCGCAGTTTGCTGAAGGGGTAAGACTTGAGGATGTAGAGCTGCAAGTAGGAATCAAGAAGCTGCGCAAGTTACTTATTGGCTGGCTCCTATCGTCATGGGGCGAGCTTTGCGAGCAAGTGGAGATGATCCAGAAAGGTTGGGCCTTGTGCAGACTGGGTAGCATTCACATTCCCTGCTTCCAAGATGCAGCCATGGGGCAATGCCTATAGAGGGGTCTGCTTGCGGAGCTAGAAAACCCTAAGGATGAACCTGAAGTCACTGAAGATGAACTAGAAAGTGGGGCTTTTGGGAGTGCAGGCATTGAGGAAATTCCATTGGTGGCATCGGTGTAGGATGTGATGAGTGCTTGCTTGGAGGAGGAGCACATGCTCGAAATTTTCAGATCTTTGAGCCGGCAGGATGATGAGTTAGTGGCAAAGTTGGAAGAACTAAAGAACCTGGCAGACCTTGATGACGTAAATGATATTTTCTTCTGATTTGCTATAAGTTGTACCTATTGATCCGAGCTACATGCTCAAGTCAATTACACTTCCTGATTGCTTGCATAATATGTGCTGTGTGATTCAATTAAAGTCATCAATATATCCAGGATGCTTCGGCTAACAATGCATTGACTGATGATACAGCCATGGATCATGTCATTGTCATGATCTACATACCTACTTCCTTTCTAACACTATGGTCAATTTCTCCTGCGTCACAACAGATTTAATTTCTTCATTTCTTCATTTCTCCATTTCTCCCTGCATGCCCAATTTAGTTTCAAGTTTTTCTCCTTGGCCTGAAATAATTATTAAAAGATGAATTCCCTTGCCGCTACGGTATGAAATATTTTCTAGATGTGATATATGAATATTTTAAAAAGATGTTAGTCTTTAAGGTCCAAAAAGATTTTTTTGATATTTACTAATATATTTTACATACCCATTGTAAATACAAATAAAATTTGCCAAAGTAGTGTATGGGTATAACTGAAAAAGATAATCACACCATTAATAAAAAAGTTAATTGTTTGTTGCATGTGTCATACATTCATATTTTGATGCTTATAATATCATTATTATCACACATATAAAACATACATGAAAATACTTTGAATGGTACACCATGTCCAAACTAAACAATCATTCACCTAAAATGAAAACAACAATCCAAGCCCCACACTTCAATACCACAAAAATGTGAAAAGTAACATCATGCACAAAACACATAACATTTGTATACAACAATAGAGTGTGTTGGATTTTCAAATCACCAAAAGTGATTTGAGATCACACAAACTAAGATCATATCCTATCCACAAAACATTTTGAACTCGTTCATACCTAATTTAATTCAAAATGAAAACCCAAACAACTAAGCTAACCCAATTTTTCCCTAATTAATTGGGACCTAACTAAATATTAAACTAACACACCTAACATATGTGTTTTTTTTGTGCAATTTTTAATTTTAAAGGCCACTTTTTAATGATCATTCACAAATCTTATAACAATTCAACATGTAATAGCCATGGACATGTCCAATCTAAATCAATATATTATAGTACTTTTCAATTTTAGTGGTAATTAAATTATTTTTGGAAATTTTTATTTTTTAATAACTTTTTTGAAATGCCAGTTTTTTTATAAAATATTACCCTCGATACCAAAATGTTAAAAATTGGGCTAGTTTTCCATGACGATTGAATTATTATAGTGTAATTTGGTTTTTCCCTAGATAATAATTAGGGTCTGGAGGTTCATAATGTGTTGATGCACCCTTAATGATATTGAGGTTTTTAAAACTTATCAATTTTGAAGTTTGTAATAGAATGCAAATCCAAGGTTCACGATCCTTAATTCTTAAAAGAAAATAGGGTTGGAGGGAAAATGTCTTCCAGTATGAGCCTAAGCTTGAGCTTAAAGTATTGATTTGACCATGGGTGATAATGTTGACGTGGATGAAAGGAATGGATGAATGGTCCAATACATGGATGAAATTTATTCATCTAAAATGAATCCAATGGGGATTGGTATTGAAATATTACATTGACCTCCATAAGGGGTTTCCAATGGGGTGCATTTATTAGAAGTAAGGTTAATTGAAATAACGAGTATGTTGGATTTGAAAGAAGCAAGGTGTGCAACATATATACACATAGAACATGTCTACAATTCCTTGAAGGAAATTTGCTTTAATGCATTAAACTTGCCATGTGTTTCTTTTTTATACATGTGCATGGACTTTTAAATATATATATTTTACCAAAGAATATACAAACTTATTAGTGAAAACCTACAATAACATTGGCACAATTTGCACACATGCAAAGAAAACAAGACCAATTTGCCAAAACAAACAAAACACTTCAATCTCCACAATTTCCCTAATCCTTGAAAGTTAATAAAACATTGCACACATGTATATACACCCAAAATCATCATGTGGGGTTAATTGTTATTCTTTTACATCATCCAAAGGCTCCCCATCATCAATGCTAACATCTATGTCTAAAAACAATTCAACCCCATGTAACTTACCCATTCGAATTTCAAAAGCTTTATCTTTAGACATTATGAAATCATCATAATTATCATTGGCCTCTTGTTGAATAGAGTGTAAAGCTTCTTGCTCCACATGCACAGGGAAAAAGAAAGATGAAGATGGATTGCGGGGTAGAATATCCATGATGGACCACAAAAGCCCATGGCTCTTGAATCATCACACAAAAAAATCAATCTCAACAATAAAAGATCTATATTTGATGACATCAACATAACGACAATAAATACCAAATGGTTTTTATTGCAAATAAAGGACATATTCATGATGAAGGTCTATTGAGGTTCAACCCAAACTTGCAAGCCACTTTGGGAGCAAGTGGTTCTAATGAATGTAAAGGAGGTCGGCTAATGGATGGAGTAACCAAAGAGTGCGCCACATTGCCAACATTTTGTTGTAATGCAAACAAACACACAACATACAATGTTTGGTCGCCCTCTAAGCCAAACACATGATAGCTTGATGCACGTGAAATAATGAAAGTGGATCCTACATCACAAATGCCAAAAAATGCATTTTTTTAATTTTCAAAGGAAGAAATTATGAATTTATCCAAGTACTAAAACCAAGACTTCAAAGAAGATTCAAAAAAAAACTTGTCCCAACTATGAGATCCAATATCTAAAAACAAGGAGGTGAACATGTCTTTAGTAGCATTTGCATGAATGCAAGATTACAATCTTGTGCATCCCTCCAAGCTTCTTATGGAATCTTCATGGGCAAAACATCATTTGGAATGTGATTGTAGATTACATCCAACTCTATTGGATCTAAAAGTGGGTCAATCAATTGATCGAACTCTAGAAACTTGAATGATCCCCTAGGTTTAGTAAAGACATTTGCATGAAATAACAAAGTTCACCAAAATAAACCACATCAATCCAATTTGAAATTCCAATAAATGCATCCATGTGATTGACAAAATTAAAATTAGTTTCCTAGAAGTCTTGGTATCACCTTTCCTGACATAGTGTGCATAAAGATGTTGTTGATGCATGTATTTTTTTGGCTAGGATAGAAACCTTACTACCTCATGCAAAAGAAAACAATGTCATCATGGATGCATCATCAAAACTCTACAAGAGAACCAAACATTCATTGTCATCCAACAAATCATTAGCCATCGAGAAAGCATACGCCCAATAGTGTTTTGTTAAATGCATTCCAAGGGGGCATTTGAATGCCATCCATGTAGTTGTGGATAGGCATTCCCATTGGACAATCAACAATGATCATGTCCATAGAAAATTGGACCAAAACACCACCCACAACACTATACTAGACCATGGTCATGACAACTACATGCAAACAAATGAAACAAAAAGTGTTAAAATCCGTAACATTTGCAGGAGGAAAATTAATAAAATGGTGTTTTTCAAAAAATGTAAATTGGGCCTTACATTCTTGAAGAACTACATCAACTCTTTGAAGGTCGAGTGTGGGGATTTAGGTACCTCAACAACATCAAATAGATGAGTCATGGTTATCTTGATTCGATAATGACCAATATTGTGATAATCAAAGGATATTACATTGTATGGGTGAACATATCACTTAAGATTATTTTTAGGAAAACCAATGTTTGGATTATAGGCCCTATTTGCAAAGAACCACCATGGGCACCAATGAGAAAATCACCTACATTTGGGTTGACCTCCTTCCATTTTCTTCCCTTTCCTTTATGTCCTTTAGACTCAACCATTGATGCAAGAATTGCTTGTGCCATAATAGTGGCTACTTGTGAAGCTATTTATTATGCTTGTTTTGAATCATCATGGGGAGGAAGTTCAATTGAGGCACCCACAACATCACTTGCAGCTTGTTTAACAACACACTCCTATGAAGATATGCCTCAATATGCTCCACAACTTGAATTTCTATTTGAACAACAACACAATTTGATTTTCATTAGTATCCAATGTTTCATGTTCCAAATTTTGAGGTAAAAACAAATGCCTGGCAAGGATTAAAAGTTGGGTTATGTTACCTTTTGGCCTACATTCAAGTTTTGAGGTGTAACCTTTATTCCTTTATTCCTTTATGCCCATTTGTCCAAAAAATCTAACTCTAATAGACCGAAGGCCCCCCATATCATCTTACATGTTTTTAAATGAATTCATGGACAATGGAAAACCTATTGAAAAGTCCTTAGTGACCCTTTGGTCCAAATCCTCATCTTTAGAATCTTGAATTCATGAATCCTTTTGGAGATGGTGATATGTAATACCATCTTTGAGTTTGCATGTAATGTGCCCCTAAAACCTAACCTTAGCCCTAATTTGGGTAACTAATTTTTGAAAATTCCCTACCTCTTGTAAATAAATGATAACCCAACCAACATGATGATAGGAAACAAAAGTGTATAACCCAACAACATCAATGGGGGGTTTCCATAACAAACAAGCAATTGACATGTGCATTATTGCCTCCCATTTTGTAGGTCAAAATTGTTTGACCCACTACAACAAACTATTACATGGAAAAGGAAAAACCAATGGAGCAATTCTCCATGTTTGTTGATGGCACAACATTTCATCACATGTAGGTCCAATAAGTAATGCTTACCCACACACTAAAGCTTGGTTGTCAACAATTTATCGCACATTCACCAACTCCCACACTCAAGAAAAACTTTTAAAAATTTGTCTTTTTAAATCATTTGAAAATTCTCATACACATTGTCTTCCTCTCTAGGACTCCAATGTTGCAAACAACACCCCAATTTGATTATGTATGTAAAAGATGTGATTTTTTGAAAAAAAATTCCAATTAAATTAAAAAAATAAAATTGAAATTAATTTTTAAAATCCTGTTTGTTGTCCAGTCACAAGGTTCAAGATGTTTGAATTTTTTAAAAATGATGTCCATTCATTAGGCATGTTTGCCAACTAAATGGATGGCTAAACAAATTTCACATCCAAATTATGGATGAAAAGCCTCATAATTTTTTTAAAAAGGGAACCACATGCTAAGTTTGGTTTGGTGTTAAACTTGCCCATTCTCGAACCTTAGGTTCCAAGTTTTTGCAATTAAAAAAAAAAAAACCTCTACTAGGTGAGAGAAAAAGAGGGAAAAATAGAGAAATGGAAAAAAAAGAAAATGTGAAGGTTGTGAATGGCAAAGTTTTCTTCCTAAATATATATATTTTTCTCCTCACAAAGGGTTGCTCTTCCAATAACTCCTTTTAGCTTCTCTTACAAATCATTCAATGCTTTACGGTTTCATGCCTTAATGGGGTCCAAATCCCCATGGAGTGATGAATGAAAATCAACGCAAAAAATCCCATTTTTTCCTTTGGACCAAGATCAACGTCTTATTGCAACCTCTACCCCATTGTAATACCTTTTCTAGTGCATAAACAAAAATTAATCTTGATGCAACACCAAAACACTATATTGATTTTTCATGTTTCATGAAAACTTAATCTACACATTATAGGAATCCAAATTCAAATAAACCATAAACAAAACTTGTTTCTTTTGTGTGTTTTGGAATTTCAAAACACAAAAAATGAAACTTCAAATACACATTGTGGCAATAACCCCCCCATTCACACTACATAGGGTTCCAACCACACAACAAACTACAAAAACCAATTGTTTTGCAATAAATACCTAACATGGATTTAGAATGGGGGCTTTGGGGTGGGACTAGGATGAACTCAAAGGCATAAGTTTAGTGCAAAATCAACATACATAAATTAAAAAAGAGGGTGGTTAATGTAAGTTGGACTATGGAATAAAAATGGTGCATAGATGAACCATAGGCAACCAAAACTCACAAAACACACCATGATTCAAATTTGGAAAGGAACCACCACCTTTTTCTATGATATATTTTATGGCTAGTGGTAAGGGGTTGCATTAGTCTTGGGCCTTTTGGGAAGAAATCCCAAAACAAAATCCTCAAAGTTTAATTTTACAACCTTTGTTATAAATCTTGCAATTTTTGGACTCATAACTACCACACACAAGTTTTGATTGAAATTATCTCAATTAGAAAGCTTATGAAAAGACATTTCCAACATTGTATCATATGTTCAGTTCAAATATCATTTGGCCCCTATTCCCAAGTTTTAATGGTTGCGAGTCAAATTACCAACTTGGACCATTATTTTGGCCATATAACTCCTAGCTCACAACTCCAAATGAAGAGTGTCAACCCACTTTCAATCTTTACATTTCAACACCTTTCCAGTGATTTATTGAAGCCCAATTTGGACATTGTTTGTCACCTTCACTTTTGTTGTAAAAATTCAAAATTTCCATTAAACTAAAATTCCCCAAACTATTGTGGATTCATTTCCTGGATTCTCCCACACTTGTGAGAGTGTGCTTGAATCTTGGGACATTATCTTAGTTCACTCCCATTTTGATGCTTGAACCTTGGTCACAAGCCCAAGGCTTAGGTTATGACATGTGATATCTTGTATGAGGTATGTGTGAATAGAGTTGAAGAATAGGGTTTTTGAAGGAGGAAAGGAAAAAATTTGTAGAAAAAAAGTTGAAAAAGAGAGTTGTGAAAGTCAAAGCATAAAAATAAGAATTAAAAGTGCAAGTTTTTCAAATTGAAACAAATAAATCCATTGTTAAGGCAAAGGTGAAAAAAATAGGTAACATTGAATTAGAATTGATGACATTGAAAGAACTAAAAAATGAACAACAAATGACATGCATGCATAACAACAACAAAAAAAATACAAAATACAAAGTTTGACCTCAAAACCTAGGAGTTTCATGCTTCAAATCAATCCACCATTGTAGAACAAACATCCAATAATTTGGTGGAATGTTATCTTTCCCCATTTTTGCAAAAGGATATTGTAAAAAATGTTGTAAAATGTCCCCTTTTGTTAGATGTTCAAAGCTCAAAATCAAGAGAGCTTGCCAAAGAAATTGCCTATATTTACTCTCAATATTTCTTTTTTGAAAAACCTTTAAAGTGGATTTTTAGAATAAATAAATTATTCAATGCTCATGTGCCAAACCTAAAAAGGTACTATGGTATGAGGTAATATTTGTGCAACACTTTTATTTGCCAACAAGCATAAATGAAAAAAAATGCAATTTTCTCGATTACAACATAGATTTGCTAGTCAAAATGGACATACTTTTGTACCTTGTTTGTTGGGAAGGTTATGATGTTTGGAATTAACGATGGAATCCAATGCAACATTTCACAAAATGCCCTAAAAAAGGTTAGTGTATTTCACATGTTCAATATTTGGACAAACCTTTGGTTGTTTCTCATGGAACTTTTTGTTAAAAAGAGAGGTGATGTCATGAATGACATCAATGTTCATTTTCAAAAGCCATACATGCATTAAGAGGCCACCTCTAATATTTCATCCACAATGATGATGATGACGACATCTTGAAAGTTTTCCATTCATAATCTGCCCATACTTTGGGAAATACCTAATAACAATTTTCATCCATATGAATGAAAAATTCTCACATTTCATCCTTAATGGGTGCTTGTGAAAGTTCTCATGAAAGATCATTTAGTCAATGTGTTGGTAAAGAAAATTTCAAAAGGCTATTTGGATAAAGATGTTTGGATTCATGTCATTGAATTTTTGTCACCATGTGTCACTTCTCAACAAGTGCTTATATCATTTGGTGACACTTCTTAGGAATCTACCTGAGAGAAAGTGATCAAGTTTGAGACCCTTGCTTCCAATGTTTTTTTCCAAACAGATATTTGTCCTTTATTTGACCAAAAAATTGAGAAACTTTTTCAAATTTGTGTTTATCTAGCATAAAAATTCAACTAATTTTGCTAATTTTTTGGACAATGTCACCAACTTTTGGAGATCACAAAATTGAAAAGAAAAAACCTAGCCTCTGTGGAGCTGAACCCACCTTCAAGAATGAATCATTCTTAGTGGGATCATGACTTAATCACAAAAAAAATTCTTTCATTGGATTCTCATCATTAGCCATGCACCATTTTGGATTGATGAGAAGTCGTTTGTGAATGAACTAGTGTCCATCAATGGATCTTTAGAGGATGAATTCTTGTTTGCAACTCCTCTAAAAAAGCATGTATGTGCACAATCAACAACGATAGATTTTCAAACTTCAAGTTGGAGTGTATGCTTGAAGTTTATCTATCGTTATGTGACAAAAATTCGAGACAAAAACACAAGGACAGATTCTATTTTTGCAAACGGTAGAAAATGCTAACTTTGATAAGTCAGATAGGCACATGTCATGTGTACTCCAGGTATAGATGTCCAAATTGGATTTATCCCTTAGTGAAATAGTCATGCACATGGGACATCCAATTCTTCAAGCAATTGAAAGTTCAAACAATGTCTAAAGATACTCTTCTAAAAAGGCAAAGTGTGCAAGAGACTCGAAATTATTGAATATGTAAAACACATATGAAAGATAACAAACATCCCCATGAAAGTTGGAACAAGTAACATCCCAATTCATACCAATTTTAAAGAGTCCTCTAAATTATAACTTCTTAACACTCGTCATAGCCATCAGGACATATTATATTTTGTTGCATGAAATAGGTACTAAGCACAACAACATTTTCCAAAAGGCAAAAAAAAAAGAAAAGGAAAATATTAGAACATCATTTAAAATATGCATGAAATGTTTCAAATATTGTAAATATTTGAGTGCTACCCATGCAAGTAATGTGCAGAAGGACCTGAAAAAGGTTATCTCTTCATATGGTATGAGAAAAACACAAAGAGTGCCTTCCACAATCATGCATAGGTACATACCCAAGCAAATGAGATCCATTCGACTTCAGATATTACACTTTTAGCGAGCGAAAGCTGTTCATCACCCTTCCATGGGAGAGAGAGGAGATGAGAAAGTCATGCATTGGGTCTAGAGATTAATGAGCATTACAGCTAAACATACATGTTCATTTGTTGCACCATATTGTAGGTTGCATAAGAAGAAAAAGTTGATCAGATATTTCCACTCCCAACATTCATGCTTGAATTTGGAACCCAACAATATCATCTTCACATGTGAAAGAAATAGGAATAATGTCAAGTCTTTCATGAATGAAATAGGAATAATGTAACTCATAAGGGCAAAGAGTGGCCAAGGCTAAGCCTCTTCGCTGAATTGTCACATGTGGTGTGGGGATCTGTGTTGTCAAGTTCAACCTTGGGTGAAGTGTGTGTTCTTAGAAGTGGTCTCTGAAAAGGCCAAAGAAGGATTCAAGCTCTTGATGATCCATCTTTACTCCATCCCATTGCTGTCTTGACCATCCATCTCTCAAGCTCATGATCTTGCCCTGTACAACAAGCTGCTTCAATTTTGACATCCTCTGGTTTCCAGTGTTACCCATGCCCTTCATTGCCATAAAAGGAGAATGAGGAGGTAATCCTCCGATCCATGATGGGGTGGTGGAGGCAGTGGTTGTGAGAGAGGCAGAGGTGGAGGCAGAGGCAAATGTAGGGATCGTGCAGGAGAGGGCAGGGGCAGGGGCAGGGGTGATCTTGGAGGAGGAGGAGGAGAGCATGGAGGTGGAGGAGGAGCAGCAGGAGAGAGGGATGGACCAGGTTGTGCCTTCCAGGAGTTTGAGGAATGCACAGACTGTGCACAAGAGATGTTAGAGAGTGGGCAGATGTGTGCCTAAAACTCAGGTCATCTGCAGATGTCTTTTTTGCAAGGCTATGACATTGCCCCTTGGAAACCTGCTTCGAATACAAGCTGAAAAACAAACATTCAGACTTGACATGGTGAAAAAAAATTCTTCAATTTGGTTGGTCTCTCTCTCTATATTTTCTGCATTTGACACATCTGTAAACACTAGACACCATTGGGTCTGTCTGGCTCTGTAGATCTGTTCTAGTGCACCCTGTCACATCACCATTCTGCTCAGAAAGAATTGGTAGGGAGCCAAACCTGGCTAGAATGGCAAGTCTCCTTGCTGTGACCAGATGATGATCCATAGATGATCTTAGGCATAGAAGTTTCTGTTTTCATTGAGGATGTGAATGTTGTTGTTGTAGCTTGCAAACAGATCTGCAGTCCCAGAGTAAGAATTAGTCCTGTTCAAACACCATCTTCATGTTGATCTATGATCACTTTCAGTCTACCCAAAGAGAAAAGAAAAAAAAGAAAAACTTTTGAAGTATGTACGACCTTGGCTTGCATTTGTATCTTGACTTCAGTCCCAGCACTGTTTCTGTTAGGAACCACAAATCTTTTATAGTCCTGTTGCCTTTTGGTTTCCATCAGCAACACATGGGGGGAAGGAACTCCATACACATCATATTGCATGCTCTGTTTGCTCAGTTGCATTTCCAGATTGGAACTGGAGTTGCAACTGGAGGCAATCATTGATACCAAATGCCATGGACCTGCTGCTGCAACCATGGACAAACACATCACGAAATGATCCTGGCTAATGATGAGAGACATTGAGCTTCTTCACACAAAAGAACCACCCTGATCGGCTGCAACAGCATGAGAATTCAAATGCTTCAGCACTGAAGTGTAGTTCAGATTCATGCCAGATTTTTCTAAACCCTCTCAAAAATTTCATTGCAGTGGATCAGATGATGATGATGAAGAGGGAATGATTGAATGCATACCTGAAATTGCAAAGTCTGCGGAGTTTTTCCGCGTGTGTGTGCCTGCTTGGCGATGAAAGCTCCAAACCCTAATGCAAGCTCCGAACCTGAGAAGTGGGCATAGACAGCAACACCCGGAGACGAGTGTTTTTGGGAGAGTTGGTCACTTTATGCTACAGATATTATTGCAATACTTTTGTAGGTAGAACAGGATTCTGTGTGACTGGCTGCTGCAAAAAGGGTTAGAGTTTGAACGAGAAGGGAGAGGAAAAGGCATTTTGTTTGAAAGAAGAGCAATGACGACAGAGCAAGGCAGGGCGACGAGGACGCGGCCAAATCTTCTGGTCACCGGGACACCCGGCACCGGCAAGACGTCCACATGCTCCTTGTTGGCCAGCGCCACGGGACTGCGCCACATCAACGTGGGAGAGCTCGTGAAGGAGAAGTCGCTCCACGATGGCTGGGATGCGGAGCTCGATTGTTACATCGTCAACGACGATCTTGTATGTATTCTTAGAAACCCTAGACTTATGGTTGCTGCAACAGACCCATGCATGCATGCCTGCAACCCTTCTTCTGTGTGCAGTAGTATCTATGGCGATTTCTGAAATGGATGGAGCTTTTGTAGACATCATCATCAGAAAGGAGGTGCTTTGATATCTTGCTCTGATGTTTGTGAGATTGCATTGCCACTGTCCCTGCATTTCGTTGAAGGTGATTATGGGCCTGCTGCCGCTGTGGCACAATTGAGCTTTTGTAGTTATCATCATGAAAGGAGAGAGAAGCACACTCTACTGTCTTGCTTCATGTTTTGTGAGCTTGCACTACCATTGCTACTCTGAGTGTTGATGATGAGCAGCACAATTTAGCTTCTGTACACATCATGGAAAAGAAGGGCATGTCTAGTTGCTTGATGTTCTGTGAGGTTACAGTGCCATTGCTGTCCTGTGTACTCATGAGGGTGATGATGATTGGCACAAATTGAGCTTCTGTAGACATCATGACAAAGAAGTGCATGTCTTGCTTGATGTTTTGTGAAGTTGTGCTACATTGCTGTCCTGCATACTCACCAGGGCGATGATGATGAGTGGCACAATTGAGTTTCTGTACACATCACTGAAAAGAAGTGCATGTCTAGTGCTTAATGTTCTGTGAGGTTACAGTGCCATTGCCGCCCTGTGTACTCATGAGGGTGAGTGTTGCAATTGAGTTTTTGTCCAACATCATGAACAAATAAGTGCATTTCTTGCTTGATGTTTTGTGAGGTTATGGTACCAGTGTTGCCCTGCATGCATACTCATGCTGGTGACAATGATGGTGTGGCATGATTTGTGGGATGACCAGCTATGTGATGAGATGGAGGACATGATGAGGGATGGAGGCAACCTGGTGGACTACCACAACTGTGATTTCTTTCCTGAGCGTTGGTTTGATTATGTTGTTGTGTTGCAGACCGACAATTCAGTGCTTTATGATCGCCTCACAAATCGGTGAATTGGTTTTCTTTGCACTCCCGGAATGGTTTTACCTCCTGTGGGCCCAAATGTACAACATGTAGCCTCAACTTTTGCAACTCAACTGCTTATTCTTCCCCTTTTGTTGCAGGGTTACAAGAAGCATGCACCAAATGTATCAGCTTTTTTTAATGATGTTCTGCTGTGTGGGGATTTTATGTGAACAAAATTCTGTTAACAGATGCATCATCAATCTTGCAGAAATAACACCCATCTTGCAACATTCACTATATCGTAAGCACAGATTCCTGCATGCAAAAGGAAAGTGGGGTGTGACTTCATTTTGTGCTGGTGGGGTGGGTGGGGATTGTGCAGGGGTTACATGGGTCGTAAACTACAAAACAACATGGAATGTGAAATCTTCCAAGTTCTTCTGGAGGATGCACATGAGTTTTACAATGTAGACATAGTGCAAGCCTTACCAAGCAACACCATTGAAGACATGAGCAACAATGTTGAGATTCTCAGTGGATTGATAAGGGCATGGGGCCACCACCTAATACAGTCCTGAGACACAGTATTGCTGTGGAGTGTCTGTCCCTTGCAATTTCTCATAGATATACTCTCTGAGACAGTTGTTTCTCGTCTTCTCCGAAAACAGACCATAGTTTGAAGAAGATGGGTTGTGCATCCCTTCTTTCCACAGAAGGGTTGCATCAGCCTTCATCTTTATGTGCATCAGCCTTCTGTGGAAAATGATAATCACAAGTGAAGGGTGTTGTGTCAAAACATACCTGGTTTCCAGCACATCTAACTGCATTATCAGGTAAGCAAGCATTCAGGGAATTTAGCAGTGATTACAAAACTCTCCTGTGGGGATAATTCCAACAGAGATTTATGCAGGATGCTTTTTTCATGTCTTTTACTCTGGTTTTTATATTGACAATCATGTCAATGTCTCTCCAGTGGCAGTAGTATATCAGCAAAATGTGCTGGTAGTCTTGGGTGGCATGTTGGGCTGACGCTCTAGATCTGCAACCACCTGTTGAATGCACATGGGTTGGAATCTTTTTGATCTCTATCAATGGAGTGCAGTTGTCTCTGGATTCAGTGAATTTGTCTTGGTGGCATATTGAGCTGATGCTCTAGATCAGCAACCATCTGTTGAATGCACATGGGTTGGAAGCTTTTTGATCTCCATCAATGGAGTGCAGTTTGTAGCTGGATTCTGTGAATTTGTCACGGGTCGCATGTTGGGCTGATGCTCTAGATCTGCAACCATCTATTGAATGCACATGGGTTGGAAGCTTTTTTATCTCCATCAACAGAGCAGTTTGTTGCAAAATTCAGTGCAACAAGTTCTGCAGCCCTAGGTGCCATAGTTGGCTTCACTGATGCTCCAAGCTTTACTTCGACCCTGATTCTGGTGTATCTGCAATCATGATGAACATGTACCAAAACATGGGGAATCTGCTGGCACCTCAGTGGTATTTGGGATCTGACGCTCACATCCTTCACAATCTCGTAGCAAACAGAGGCTGCCATAGAGCTGAGCGGCTCGACGTTAATGGCTGAAACCTTTGTATAGCTCAGTCAGTCATTCTGAACAGGCATGTATGAGCTGTTGAAGAATCAACAATGTGGACGAATTGTATTGAAAGAATCGGTTGCTTTTTAGTGTCCCAGAAGTTCAAATTCGCGAAAGAAAAAAGTTCGCACGTTTTTCGCTAAACCTTAGCCCTTTCAACCCTCAAGTGCTTCAACGTCAGAAAAAAGCTTTCCCGCAAAAATCTGGTGTTGCGGGAGCAGGTTGAAGGTTTTGAAGTCTTTTGTGATGCAACTGCTGCAGCGATGGGCATCTTGTCACGGGAGTTTTGCGGGAGCAGTAGCAGCAGCTGCCATGTCCGCGCTCCTGGCCAGTGGCCTCACTGCCTCGCCGGTCTTCAGGAAGCAGCCTGCCGCCGTATATCCCGGCGCTGCTTTCCGCGGCTGCAGTGGGAAGAAGAATATGCTGGTCGTTTCTAGCGTAGGAAGCAGGAGGAGCAGCAGCAGCATCAGAGCTTCTTCTTCAGACAACACCCCTGCAGCAGGACTCATCTCTTCCATAAACAATGAACAGATCGGGAAGCACCCTGCTCACGTCACCGACCAACTGTACCAATACATCTTGCAACATACGCGGGAACCACAGGTGTGTGGTCTTTTCATTCTGATGCGTTTCCCGTTCACAGATTGAACGCTTCTCTCCAGAAGAATTGTCTTAAGAGTGGGAAGTCGGAGAATTAGGGTTTGAGTCGCCGGCAATGGCAAACGCTTGTGTGGTTCTTCAACCAGTTTTGTGTTGTCTGGAAACAATTGTCAATCTTTCTCAAACCCTTTCTTCTTCGATATTCTTTCACAAATTGCCTCGTGTAATGATGAAGCCCAGCTGATTTCTGGAATTTGAGAGTCCCAGATTCTCCAACAACTGAGAGAGGAGACTGCCGCATTGCCTGGCAGTCAGATGCAGGCAAGTGACAGCTTTACTGCTCTACAACTCTTAAACCCTAAACCTTGCTCATTTGTACTTTATTGTACATTGCTGCAATATTCTCAGGATGGATGCCTGGTTTCATCTTCAACACAATCCTGAGAGGTCTGTTCTCTGATTTTCCATCTCTGTAGCTCAGGAAGAAGGAGGTGCTGATTGCCATCACTTTGACATGGAACAGGTTTCTCCAGATCAGGCTCAGTTCTTGGCAATGCTGGTGCAAATTATGGGAGCAGAGCGCTGCATTGAAGTTGGAGTGTTTCATGTAAGCAAACATGAAGTTTCTGCATTCAGTCTGTCTTCCCTTATTTTCTTCCCAATGCTTGCTTGCATAGGAGGCCAAAATCTAGGTTAGAGTTTGCTCTCTAGGAGCAGACTCTCCTCTTCTCCCTGGGATCTGTTTGTTTCCTTCCTTCACATCACTTTTGCCTACTCAAGAGTGTAGAGCAAGGATCAACAATGTAAGTAAGCAGACTTTGTAAACATGCTTAACCACAGAACTGTCGTGTACAATGTGTGAGCTCTATAAATTTTGCTACAAGATTCTTATGTGGAGAAATATTTTGAAATAGATTGGGGGATTGGGTGCAGGGCTATTCGTCACTAGCTGTTGCTTTGGTGCTGCCAGAATGGGGTAGACTGGTGGCTTGTGAGAGGGATGAGAGATGTCTTGATGTAGCAAGGAAGTATTATGAACGTGCAGGTGTGACTCACAAGGTGTGTTTGTTTTATCATATGTGGGTTGCAAACTCTAGTTGTGCTGCTATGTGTGTATGGTGAGCAGTGAACTAGAACAATCAGGTGGTGAATGTGTACAAGTGGAGCACAGGTTGGTTATAATATTCTCTTATCTGGGTGGGAGTAGGTGGATGTGAGGCATGGACTTGCAATGGACTCTTTGCAGTATTTGCTTGACAATGGTGAAGGTGGCAGGTACTGCCACCACCTTATAGGTTTCCAAGCACTATTTTCTTTCTAATTAGAGGGGAATTTGTATGTTTGCTGAAAAGGAGGCCAGCAAAAGTCTCGTCTTTTCTCTATGTAACTTGAGGATCCACTACAGTTGTCTTTCTAAATGTGTGATGACTTACAGATGTTTGCTTAATGTACAGTTATGACTTTGCCTTTTTAGATGCTGATAAGAGGATGTACCACCAGTACTATGAGATGCTTCTTCAATTGGTATGTAGATCTGGCCAGTTGCATGTGTGCAGGAGGATAAGATTGATAGAGGAGAGATTTCAGATCCTGCAAAGAACATGCTGTCATGTCCCTTGTGTCATATTTCCATTAAGTGTCTGCATATGATTAAGGCAGTTGTCCTTTATATTACCACATTAATTTGTGAATTGTTGTCCAAGTTGCTTCATCTGGTACATGAATGTCTTCAATCACAAATTGACCAAGAGTTGATGGCAGGTCAGATGCAACGGATTGGTAGTTGTGGACAACATCTTGTGGTATGGGAAAACAGCAAACCCCTTGGTATGGCCCTCAATGCATGATGTTTCAATTCAGGTTTTTATTCTTGGTCTTCCACTGAAACAAATAGCATTAGACCTATTTTCTATGGAGGCCTAACTATGACCTATTGCTGAATTAGGTGGCCGACAAGAGGACACAGTCTCTTCGGGATTTCAATCAGTTGCTTCTGTCAGATGAGCGTGTTAGCATAAGCATGGTGAGCAGCAGTCTTCAATTCTTCTGTGATGTTCCTCAACAAATAGTGTGATGAGAGGCTGTTTGAGATATTCCAGGGTGCTTCCTCCTTCAGTCATTAAGAGTTGTGCCTGGTGATGGGTTGTTGTCATTGCACATGCAACAGGTGCCTATTGGTGATGGCATGACACTATGCAGGAAGCAATAATACACAAGAGAATTTCTGAGTGCACAATGATTCTTTTCAAGGAATCAATTTGCCATTAGTAACTTGTCTCAGTGGCAGAGGAGTAAGGTTCCAGAGATGTTCCCTTCTTTTACAGCCACAGATAGTAACCAAAGTTTTGTGAGTTCATACTGCTGTGAACACAACAGCACATTGTGAAAACATATATTGAGAAGAACCCTGGAACAAATAGACAGCAAAAAGGGGGCAGACTTCTTTCTCTGGTTGTGTAGTTGCACCCTACTGGATATGTTGAAAGACTTCTCATATTCAAGCACTAAGCATGGACAGTTGTACAGGGTGCAAGGGTCAGCCAAGTTGAGATAAGGGTGAAGACATCTCTTCATGATGAGAGCAACGTGTGTTACTGCAGACATTTGCTGCAGGTTGATGATGACCTTTGAGACCTAGCACATGTGGGAAAGCGCACTGACCTTATAATTTTGTGCATGTTTGAAAAATCAGCTGGAGGAAATCTAAGATGAGCCTTGTGCTTTCTTGAAATCAATCTTGTCAACTTTCACCTCACCATCAATGAGCTCATACACATATACAACAACCCGTAAGCCATCAATGTCCATGAGAACAAAACTTGGGTTGATATTGTAAGTTATGCTGCTGTAAGCCCCAGTGGCTGAGCCAGGGTTGATTATCACCCCTCCTTCATGCTTGTATGCCTTGAATTGGTGTGTGTGGCCTGTGATCAAAATGTCTACATCCAACTGCCGCTGCAGCATTGCTAGTGAATCCAAATCTCCCCAAGGAATGACCTTCTCACATGCCAACAGAGTTAAATAGATGAGTGCAAGGACATGTTAAGTCTGACTACTGCTAAGTATTTAGAGGGAGACAAACATGATGATTTTGTATACATACAATCCCTGGTTCTCTCACAGGATCACTTTCAACACATTGCCATTTAGGTACAGAGGTGACTAAAATTCTGTGAAATCAATGAAAACAATTGCTTGATCCACTAACATGAAGGCCTGGGGGTGGCAGATATTGTCATTTTTTTATCACACTAGATGAAATAATCTTCCAGTCATGATCATATACACTAGTAACAGTGACTAGACCAGTGCTGGTTGATCTCATCCATTCTGGTTCTTCTAGCAACAGTGACTAGCTGTGTTTGTTGAACATAATGTTTTTGTAAATCATTGAATCTGCCACCCAGACCTTAATGTCATGGAATGGTCTCACCCTTGCCCATTATGCTGGGTTAGATGCCAGGTGAGTTATGTTGGGTGTCTCACCTAGCTCACCCTAACAAGCTCACCCTGTGCCTTACCCAACAGAATGGGCAGGGGCTTGATCATTCCACTGTTCATCAAGCATCTGCAAGATGGATAAGTAACAGGGTCCAGCAAACTGATTAGTGACACACCTGATGGCCATGGCAGATGCCAAGCTTAAATGCGCCAATAGTCAGCTGCTTTGTCTCAGGGTATCGAGAATCATCATCATACTCTCCTCGTGTGATGTGCACATCCCCACACAATGACTTCAAATAATCATGTACTTCCTGCCATTGTCCCCCGCCGTTGTTTCCAGGGTCAAATTCTTTCCTCGGCCTTTGTTCCAGATGACATGGAGTTGCCCTAGCGAAGGGAGAGGGGTGAAAACGGTGAAATTGATGAGAGAAGACACTGGTCCCTAACATAGAAAAGGAAAGCAGGCAAAAAACCTGGAAAGAAATAGCTAACTAGAGACGGCTGTGAATGAGATTAGGCACGAGCGAGCGATGGAGTGCGAGATGAAGCAGCTAGACACAGATAAATCGAGAGAGGGAAAGCTGACAAGAAAAATCATGGCTATGCGAAACACGAGAACATGAAGAAGAGAAACCCTCGGGAACACACTAACCATCATTCTGCAGAACTTCAGAATTACAGTCAAGCTTGCCAGGCAAACACAGTTGAATTCAACACGGAAAATTAAGGTCGATCTGTAAGGAACTACCATTGAAACAGGAGCGTATGTGGAGGTAAAGTAAACATCGCAAAACGCAGGAGGTCTGACAAAAGCGGGAAAGAAGAGGAGAGGAGAGGCAGGCAGACATGCACCTTGATACATAAGTTACCGGGGCTGAGAATGTGTTGGATCTTGCCGGGTACCAGCATGGACTTGAACTTGGCAGGCAGATCGGCCGCCCTGTGCGGTATGTGCAGATCGCCCAACGCCAACACCAGCACCATCTTCTAATTCTTCTTCTTCTTCTTCTTCTCCGTCGCGCAAGACTTTCCTCCCTCCCCCAAAAACACCGAAACGCCGAAACGCACCAAAAACACAAACGCACGAAGGCGCGCGCGCTCGCGCACAAGAAGAACACACGTTCTCAGTTCCACATTTTGCGTTCGCTTGTTCCGCGGGTGATACGTTGCCGACGTCGTGCAGTTCCCAATTGTTTTTCCCACGTTCTCCACAGTTGCTGGAATTTTGGAAAACCCATGTTCACACTGTGACCAGTAAGGCAGTAGGTAGTTACTAATTTTACTCTGAGATGTGTGTGTGTTTTTTTTGCGTCCACATTTTGGGGGAGAAATTGATATGTTTTGGTGTGATATTTGATTCAATGTGAACCGGTTTGTAGTTAGTTCAGGCACTAGTTTCTTGGGTCTAGTTAGTGAACAAGTCATAGTTCAATTAGTGTATATACCTAATCAATGGACAAAATTGAAATGAGTTGTTCATTTTCACATTCGTTAATAGTGAGGTGTTCAGGTTCTTTCGAAGCTTTCCAAAGTACAAGTTGTATTTTCAACCTTGGTTATGTTATATGTGTATGAGAAGAGTCTATCAACAAACCCTTTTTCTATGTAACATGTTGTCATATAGCGACAATGCAAAATGTTATATAGACATGGAGGAGGGATAGGTTGGTGAATAACTTCCACCTAGTGGAACCCTAAACCCTAAACTTGGTGGAAGTTATTCTAACATGTTGGAGAATACTTTTTGGATTGTGTAAGTTATTTGTTTTACAACATCATTATGATTCAACAAACATGATTTTTTGAGCTCAATGAGGGACCAAAATATATAAAGGAAAAAATGTGACGGTGTTTTATATGTGTGTGTGGGTGCATCGTGATAGGTTATTGAGAGTGTAGAATTGAATTGTGTTTTATTCGATTCTATATGTGTTTCCATGTTAATTTGCCATTCATTAAATGCAGATGGTGGTGTTAATTCTTTTTTAATCAATTAAGGTTAGCTAACTTATTATTGCATATTCTAAAACCATTTTGGATTTTTTTAATTTCAATAATATTCTTGTTAAAATTTGGTATATAGTGAGTGCATAGTCACAAAACCCAAGTTTTAAAATGTGCAAATATATACACATGTTAAAGTTTGTGACCTAAAATTAATGAGTATAACTTGAATTCACCATTCTCCATTCATGCCATGATTGCACACTTGGTTGCACATATAAACTTTATCAACTCAATTTCTCATTGCACACTTTATACCCAACTTAGACTTTGCGTTGTTATGCATTACCAATGATGATTAACTTTTTTTTTCCTTTTGTTTTCATATGGTTTCCAATAATTCATCATTATTTAAGTCAATGTCAAATTTATTTTGAATTAATATAAATATCATGGACATGAAAAAACACATGTTAATTTGCCTTTTCATATCCATGTTGTTGTAGGGAAATTCCAAGGGTGACCATCCAATAGGAAATGTCTTAAAAAATGTCCAAGGAAAACCATATGATAGGTTCCAAAAAATTACATGTATAACAATTCTTCAAATTTTTGTCACTATAATTTACAATTTCCCAAATGAGAATTTAGCATAATTCAAATGTCATTGCACAAGGATAGATAACAATGGTGTATGACAATAAGGTTTTATGTGCAAGGATAACTAACAACAATGTATGGCAATAGGAAAACATGAGTGTGATAATAGGGGAATTGCAATGATAGGTCCTTTTAATCCATTGTTGAAGACCTTGGCAAATTAAAAAAAGAAGAATGGAGAAAACTAGGAAGTTGGAGGTAGAATTAAGCAAGATGAAAAATGAAATATTGAAATTCAAATGAAATTAGTTTAACACAAAATAACTTATGACATTCAAATTCAATATAATTAATTTCGTGCATCCTTCATGTATGTTGGAATGTGTTTGTAAGTCTATTCACGGTAAAATGTGTTATGTTGTTAGATGAATGCAATAATTTTATTTCATATGTAACATGCATTTTGTTTGTTTCAAATCATCTCCAATATACAATTTGTCATATGACTATTAATTATGAAATGTTAAAAGGATTTTGATTTGGGGGCAAATAATTTGTTTATGTTGATGTGTGTACAAATTTATATGGCTTAATGTATAAATGTAGCATTTTCAAGTTGTGTGTTGTTGAGATCATATGTTGGAATATAACATATGGATGCATTTTAGACTACCAATTTATGTTGTACTCAATGTAGTATTCAAAGTAAGACCTTTAAGAATTGTTCATTATTATTTGCAATAAATATATAATAGAAGATTTTGTGTGAATGATTTGCATTATTGCATACAATACAAAAGGTCCTCAACTACTATAGTGCATTATGGTTGTCATAACCTTAATTCAAGCTCATTTTTTATTGCCATGATGAAATTAAGCTGAAAACTTAATATGGACTTGAAGAATCAAATGTAAGTTGAAGACATGATGTTGGTCAAGGAGAATGCAATGTTCGCCCAAACAAAATGAAAATGTTTGAAAATCAAATGGAGGCATTTTTAGAACTTTCAACATGAATTTTCACTTTGAAACTTGAACCTTTCAGGGTCCAAGATGTTCAAAATAAAGTTTTAAAAATCAAACATAAAAGATCATTTGATTGTTAAAAAATACTTATCAAGGAGAATCGTATATAAAATAGCAAAATTGCATATTGAAAACAAAGTTGTTGATTGAAAGTAAAATTGGACAAAAGCTTTTAAATTATCTTCCCATTTAAAGTTTTACAAAAAACTTACAAAATGAAGTACTTGGGTGTTTGATTTTGTTAAATTTATTAATAATTATGAAGCTCCAAAATCATGAGAACATAAGTTAGGAATGCAAGGATTTTAACCATTTCAATGCAAGAAAGGTCATTTAGATTTCACATCAACTAGAAGTAATTACATTGAAATGAATTTTCCGACTTGTAATATGATGAATTTCTATCATAAACATTTTTGCAAAAGTTGACCACCAACCCCAAATTTATGGTAATTCCAATTTTCCAACTCTTTTTTTACTACAATTTTCAAAACTCCCTTCACAATGCGATTTGCAAAAATAATGCAAGATTCACAACAACCAATTAGTACATCCATGTTCATGTGTTGACAAACCATAATAGAACATAAACCCACCAAGATGAAATTAAAATATTACTTAAGTGGGATGTTGTTTAAATGATTGAGAGATCATGTGTCAAAGTTGGGAATACACATAAATCAATGATAAAACAAAGTAAAATAACCCATAAGTTTTTAGAAATAACTATAGAACAAGAGATCACACATATTTTATCAACCCCAAACCATGTATAACATTTCATGAATTTGAACAAGATTCATTATCAAATTTCAAAACATCATTTATTTCTATTTTATATTTAACATGATACAACATAGACATATATGCCTTGGAGTTAAATTAACAGTATCAAGATCGTCAAACATGAATGAAAAAAAATCTTTAATAAAATACATAGTATATATTTCAATGACATCATTGTCAACCCACAAAACACATGTGTCATAAAAAAATAATGTAGTTTATTATGACATTTAGGTTGTGATAAGTATGTCATGGCTTCAAGAAGTAGTTGTGTAATACAAAGATATGGATTTTCAACATGATAAACTTCATGGGAACACCAAGTTTGTTGCACTTTCAAATATGCATTCAAGCATTGTCCTTTGTTAGCAATTATAAGTTATAAGACAAAGAATGAAGGATGCAAAAATGCAAGAATAAATCCAAAAGTTCAAGTTACATTTGTACACATTATTACTGATGTTATTTTCAAATACATGGGTTTTACTGAATAAAGATGAAAATAGAAAAAAATTATCTAACAACAATGTTGTCATGCTTAATCACATAATAACTCATTATGGGTGTTATGAATTACGAAAAAGAGCAATTTACATATCAATACATTATTATGGCTTAATTATTTTTCAAATCTTAACACATTCGTACAATCATTATGCAATGATAATTTTTTTTTAAGAACATGGTTACTTATTTAAATCATATACAAGACATCAATCAATATAAATCATCAATAGTAACTCATTGCATTAATGATGGACCATGATCAAACACATCCATGGACCACAAAGCCCCCTAATATTGAAAACAAAACCTTTTTAAAAATATTCCAAAATGACATTTATAAATTAATGAAAATATGCAATCAATGTTATAAGACAAATATTGATGTATTGAAATCATTATGCAAGTATGATTTCCTTCAACCCTTAATCAATGAAACCCATTTTAACATTGAAATTGGATTATTGCACATTAGAAAACTTACAAATGGTTAAATAATGCAAATCCATTGACATTTTGAACCTTAAAAAGCATTGTCAAAATGATGTTACAATAGTAGTTGCACACTGGTGATGTTAGAGCTGCATAATAGTTGTTCTTACATGTTTGTATATGTATATAATTCCATATACAATGAATCGTGTCTAGTACAATTCATGTAACTCATTTAATAACATTCATATCATAGAAATACACTAATTTACAATCAAGTTGCAAGTGGTATTTGCAACTCAAAAACTCATTTTCAAGGCTAAAACGTAATCACAATTAAAAATTTATAGTATCTTTTAGTAGAAACAACAAATCACTAATATATTATATCACAAATCACATCATAAAAACATCTATTTATACTTCACACATATATTCTCTTTTACAAATTACAATTTAAAAAACTAAAACAATAAATGAAAACCCATATATTAACTAAATTTCAATTGACAAAAGTCAACATGATTTGTTCATACGTTGTTTGAATACATAGGAAACCAATAAGAAATACTAACTATTAAAACAATTAATTACAATATTGTTGGAAACAAATTACATTATGCTTCTCTAAAGTTGGTCACATTGATTTTGTTACATTCAAATCAAAACATAACTTCGGATTATTTGATGATTGATATTTGCTACTTTTTAGTTAGTCAACATATTTGACTTTAGATGAAGACTATGGTAAAATTTTGGTTTGCATCCCCCTCAATCAATGATGTCCAAATATGTTCTCCAAATGGGTTTGCTTAGGCTTTATATGGACACATTTAGATACAATTGGAAAGAAAACAAGTTTTATGTTGAGGAACCTACATGGTATTCAAGGAAAATGTTGACTGCCTATATACTGAAGGTTTTTCTCCTCCTTTTGCAAATTACATTACAATACCTTCCTTCTATGTAACCAAAAAGTTTTCAAGATTTGTAGTATTTCTATGTTCCTTTCACATGCACCTTGCTCTACTCTAATCACAAATATTAAACAAAAAACAATGTTACATAATTTTGGAAAAGCTTGGAGCTTGCAAGTTTCTAGTTCTAGTTGGTCCAACAAATGATTTTAGTTCTAGAAATTCAAAGTCTTGGAGCAAAAGTTCAACTCAAACGTTGCTTCACCTCCATATAATCAAATATTATAAACTTTCACTCTTCCTTCAAATTGTAAATAAATGACAACAAAACACACATCTTAACCTTCAAAATCAAGTTGCAAGCTTAAAGATTTTAAACCTCAAAACATAAAGACACACACTAAGCATTGTATGCATGAATTGTAGACTTGACCCCACATAATTGAATTGGAAGACATTTGATGTTGCTATGATGTCAATAGGCATTAACACCTTCTTTGCCCCCTTTAGTAAATGTAGCATCTTTTCATTATATTCAACAACAACATTTTCACGATCTAAATATGTGGTATCTAGTTGCATCAACTTAAACCAAAGATCAAACATCAAAATCAACTTCATTTTTTATCAAATACAAGCAAAAAGGAAACAAAGGGTAGAAAAACTTCTAGAATCTGTTAATTCGTGCAAATCATGAACTCCTTCAACTCATGATAAAAACATCCTCTTTGACATGGTTGTTAGGAACAATTTTGGGATCCTAGCTCTTCTTGAATGTCTCAACAAGTCAATTTTATAAAATGCAAGGCATATCTAAGCAACCAATGTCCATGATTGTGGATCAAACACACAACCAATGACTATTGAGGATAGAACTTTCGGAAGTTCACATACAACCCAAATTATTAGAGATGGTCCACAACTTTGTATTGCCACAAAATGTTGACTATATCATAATGCAATGATGTTCCAAAAGGTTAAGGCATCTTGGAACAACAATGCCTAACTTGCAAATTTGTTATCAACAACAAAGATAAATTAAGTGACACCCATGAACCACATAAATAATTAAAAAAAATCATAACCACAAAATAAAAAGAAAGTAATAAAAAACCACAAAAAAAATTTAAAAAAAAGAAAAAATATTTACCTTGTTTCATGAATATATTTAGTTTTCTAGGCCTCAATCTAAACTCAATGCAAGTTTTGCCTCACGCTTGCTTTACTTTTCCAAAAACTTTGAACCATTAATACATTTCCAGATGGCACCTTGAACAACATTCATAGATGTGTATGGTAGACCAATAGACACTTTGTCATTGGAAGTAACATATCAACACACCTTTGAAAGTGCATACCCCAAACACAAGCCATCAAATGGCTCCAACAAAGCCAAATTACTACATAATACAATAGAAGTGAGGGAAAATGCACATGTTTGCAAGCTAAACCCTTCATGTTCAACATAAAACAACATTTTCTAAAGTCAAGGAAAACCTATCCAACAATTGCTACAATTTAGGATCCATAGTTGCACTACTTGTGACATATTTTACCTCCCAATTATTTGAGATAAAATTATTAATAATGGCAAAGACATCATGTGTAGGCTACACATATGTAGTCATGGTTTTTTCAACAAAACTTAGTAAATTAACTTCAACCAAAACATTCATAGATGGGAAAACAACCCATCAACACAACTTGCATGCAAACCTTTGGAGCCAAATGGACTCAATAGTCTTTAGAAGCAAGAGCCCTTTACCCACTTTTTAAAACTTACTTGTAGTAGAGAAAAAATTAAACAATACATATGGAAATACATGTGCCTTCTTTTTAATGGGCTCATGATCAAGTGGATCTTGGGCAATGTTTGCATCTTTTAATAATTTCCTTAATAAGGCATATTGATTAGAATCAACATATTTTTTCATCCTTGTTATGCCATTAGACTTATAGTATGCAATGAAACCTTTCTTACATCTCTTGTGTTTAGCAAAGATATAAGGTGAGGTTGAATCATTGTGTCAAATAATACATTTCATAATCTAATTTTGAGAAAGATCCATAGGTTGATTATCATTCACCTTTAAAAAAATGTTCATGTAAGTGGATTATGATAGTGCAACTTTCAAAGAAACCTTTGTTTTTGCAAATTCTTCGAATGCACTTCGGTGATATGTGCTTCATCAACACCTAGAGCCTCTAGAACCTCCAACTCTCCACTTTTGTGAACAAGTTGCAGATTGTCAATGCTATAACTATTGTAACTCATGTATTAGATTGGTTATATGCATACTATGATAATGTCTTAAGGTCTCATGGAGTTTGCATGATGTCAACCTCCTTAAGGAAAAAGGTGGGCGTGATGAAATTCATGGGGAGATCGTCAAGCTAAAGCTATGATTGGTTGGCAAAATAGTTTAAATATCTTTTGAACGGGTAAGTTTGGGAAGGATTGAATATGAAAAAAGGATTGTTCAACATGGTTCATTTGTGCATACTAGTGTTGTTGGGAGGTTTTTGGATTTAGCAAGTTTAGGTTATACATCAAGTTTTAGGGTTTAGGGTTTAAGCCTTTGAACCAAAAGAGGTTTTGAGATTTTTTTAATCATCATTGGAGCTTAACAAGGTAACTAGCCTCTTTTCAAAATTGAATTAGAAATTAAATTGCAGGTGTTGTCCCTTTTTAATTAGGTTTAGGTTCTTTAGTTAGATAAGTACAACTTTATATTTAAAAATATAAGCTTGGCCCTACACTTTAGACAAGTTATTCCATTAGATTGGATTTATATAATTCATATTACATAATTGCTATACCTAGCAATGTGCACTCAATCAACAAACTAATACTATCAACCTAAAACTAATCTTTAAAAAAATTGTGTGTAATGGAGATGAACTAGATGTGGATCGAGTATAAATTCTTTGTGAAAATTCTTTGTGCCTCTCATACAAGTACCTGCTTTCTAAGGACTAGGAACCTGACATATAATAGTATGAAAGCTTTTTTAACATCCCATACCGGTACTACTAGCCAGTTATTATGTTCCAAAAGTTGATATCCGTGTTGAGCAGTTCTTTGAATTTTTTTCTCTCAAGAAATGTCAATTCTGATTTCCAAAATGAAAGAACTGTGAGTTCCAGTTATTTCAAAAATCTTTAAAGATCTGGCAATTTTTCATGAAAGAATCAACCCCCCCCAGAAAAAAATAAAAATAAAATAAAGGTTCTCTGACTTTTTTCATCATTTTTTGAGAATTGCAGTTATATATGCCTAACCTGCTCTTGATCTTTGAGAACCGATGGGTAAATTCAATTCTCTTGAGAAGAGATGGGTAAGTGGGTATATGTGTATATGTGTACTCAAGTTGATGGCCAAAGGGTATCATTCCCCTCATCCCAAGAACCGCTCAACATGAGTTGATACCCGCCCAACAAACGCTTTACTCGAATGATTGCTTTGCTCAACTGCCGTAAAGCAGGCTGTCAGATTAGATTTGCTGCATTATTTCTCACTTCAAAAATGCCTTTGGGATATTGAATAAGGTAGGTGCATCACTCACACACACACACACCAACAACACCCACCTCCCTGAAAAGGAAAAATCATGCTGCCTGAAGAAATCTGGAGGCTTGAAGCTCAGTGTTGAAATTTCTTCACATGGGTGTCTGGGGATAAAAAATTCAACTACTGCAGAGAAATACAATTCCTAAAGCAAAGCAATATAATCAATCTGCATGAAGTACACAGCAACTGCAATTCTGGACTGCAGAGAAATACAATTCCTAAAGCAAAGCAATACAATCAATCTGCATGAAGTACAAAGCAACTGCAATTCTGGACTGCAGAGAAATACAATTCCTAAAGCAAAGCAATACAGTCATCAATCTGCTTGAAGTAGAAGCAACTGCAAATCTGAACAATGTCATAGTAAATGCAAGTAACATGAAAGAATATTTTTACATTCACCATATGATTTTGAACAATGGTACTCCTTTCCTTCCTTCCTTCCTAAAATAACATAACGAGTCCAACCATTTTGTCTTGTGTGATATAAAACTCAACTCAAACCGGGAAAGCTTTCAAAGTACTGTCAGTACGCACCAGTATTGGGCGGTTATCAGAAACAGTAACATACCCCCGCCCCCACAATGGATATCAAGGTGTTTCAGGGATCCTAACCAGGGTTCTCTCAAAATAATTGGAATTTCCAAAGAACCACCTTTATAACCGTGGGGGGGGGGGTTCTTTGAGGGTTTTGACATAACCAGACCCAATGGTTCTTTGAATCTGATTTTTTCAAAAAAATCAATATATTAGAATCAGCACTTATTGGGTGCAAAAATTTTGCACTTGCTGTGAATTATTTTTAAAAGATATATTTGGTTGTCCAAAAACTTCCCCCAAAAAATATTTTAGGTCAATTTCGCTAGACGCCTCTGATTCCCAATTTTTTGACCCTTCAATAATCTATTAGTTTTTCTTTCTTTTTTAACCCAAAAAAATTAAATCAAATAACCAATACATAAGACTATGTATAAAAATTATTTGTTTGACAAATTCTAACAACGCGTTGCCATTTACTGCTTAATCCCTCTTGGGTTGCTTGCCGTAAATTTTCTGGTAAGTGCCCACCCAACTAGGTGCGTATATTCAAAGGAAGGAGTGAATTCAAAAGGGGGATGATAGCAAAATATTGTAATTTTTTTTAAAAAAATCACAAATAACCCAACAAGGGTTTTCTGTTTTCCAAAATCTTGTTGGCTTCTAAAATTTGGCTATATTTTCCAAAATTTTAGCAAATGTTTTTGGCAAGTTTACACTTTCAAAGCCACAATGCAAAAATTCACCCACAAAATTTATATTGAAAAAAAAAAGAAAAAAAAGAAAAAGAGGTGCTTCAAAAAACCCAACTCTTGAATCTTTGATCTAAATAAACTTTTATTGACTTACACTCAAGGTGCCTCTTGACACCTAGTCCCAAAGTTCGCATCTTTATGAAAAAAAAAGGGAAAAAAATTATAAAAACAAGATTCTTGTCACATAGTTCACAACCTTCTCTCTACTTTATAAAAGAAGAGAGAATGAATGAATGAATGAATGAACGAATGATATCCTTGGCAATTTGGTTACCAAGTTTTCAATCATGGATTTGCTATCAATCTTCAATCATCCCAAAATTGTACTCAAAAAAAAAACTCACTAGCACTATTTATTTATTTGTTTATTTTATTTTGGTTGTTTTTTTGCTTACAAAGATGGGGGACAACAATTGGGTCATGTCAGCAATAAAAACAAACAACAATCAAGTTTTTTTGTGGGGGGTGGCATTGGGTAGTTGAGTGCCATTAAAGAAGATGGGAGAAAAAACAAGCAAGAGAAAAAGGAAATGTAAGAACAGCCTTCAATTCATGGATCTCATGTGCACTGCAAGGAAATAAGGTGTGTACCTCTCAACAGGAGTCTAGACAAATGTTTTTAGTCTCTCTCTGTCTCTGCTTCTACTTCTTCTTCTTCATTACAAGTTCACAAATATTTCAAGTAAGTTTTGTTTTTTCATTTCTTCTTCTTCTTCTTCTTCTTCTTCTACTGAAGAGCTGGGAAGTTGTAAAGTTTAAACTAATGTTGGAGTGTTAGACAAGGTGTTATTATTATGTGGGTTGTTTTTCTCATTGGTGGAGCAGTTTTTTTTGGCAGCTGAGCACATAATTTGGAAATGCCCAATCGATATCTGCATCAATGTTCAGGATCACCTTCGATTTCTCATTTTCCACTTGGTTAATATTCTCTATTCAATGCCAAGGTCTTGTGGATTTTTGAGGAAGAGGAGGGGGCTGTATGAAAATATTGTGAATTTCAAGCTAGCTTTTCTTGGGGAGCTCAAGCAAATTTTATTTATTTAGTGTCTTCTCAGAATTCAAATTCAAGTCCATCTACATCTGATTTTTCAAGCTGTCAACAAGGATTCTGTAGCATTGACAGCTTGAAAAATCAGATGTAGATCTACTTGAAACTGAGAACACACATGCAAGAACAAATATGTGTTCTTGCAGCAGCTGAACTCAATTTACTTGTCTCTCGCAATTTTGCTACCGATAATCATGGTCAATGAAAAACAAGAAAGAGAGGTAAGCAGCAAATAAGGAACAATTTCATGTCATTTGTACTTCTTGGGTTTATAGAGTTGCAGATGGGATTTTCCAGTTGATGAGTTTTATTATCATTTTCCATGTACAGCTGCAAATTTTTGCAAGACAAAGGGACAAAACATTTTGAATGCATCAAGCCCATGAAAGCCAGCAGCACACACAAAATTGCAGAGGAGTGCTTTGTTTCCTGGAGCATCTGATCAGCAGATCACTGCTTGGCTTGTATATTGCATCTGTTGGAGCAAAAGCTTGATAGATTCATACAGGTGAGTCCCACACTGATCACTCAATTCACCTCCTCTAGACTTTTGCCACCTATTCTTGTAATACTTGTGTATTCTTTGGCTTGTATTGCTAATTATGTCAAATTTCTTTGCACCCAATTTTATAGTAAGAGAGCCTAATTACTACAAATGATTTTGAAATTGATTTTGTGCTGCTAGGCTTGTGTGAATTAGTCTTGAAGATGATTTATATCTAGCCTAATTTGGAGCGGGTTCAAATGCTTTGGAACCATGCTACTGATAATCTACCAGTGCAGAATGGCAATGTCTATCGACATTGCCACATTGTTGTTGTTGCAGGTATCATTGTTGTTGTTCTCAGCAAGTCATGCACAATTAGCTTGCAAAATGGCTGCACAAGCAAGTCACAATCATGACAATGTCAGCATCCATCACAATGTTAGCAGTACCGGACATAAAAATTTCAGTGTTGCTCCTACTACTACTACTACTACTAGTACATCAAGTCCCCATTTGGAAATGGTGAAGGATACAGATGGTGATGAGGAGTCTTATATCACCAACTCTTCCAGTAGTATGATCATTGCAGACTTACCTGCAACTGCTACTCGATTATTGCTATCCGATTCCTTTACATGTCCACAGGCGTTTTTCATATTCGGGGATTCGCTTACAGATACAGGCAACATACAACTCTTAGCTCCTGGGCTCGCTGCTACCACTCTCAACTATCCATATGGTGAATCCTATACTTTCACTAATGAGCCAAGACACAACCGCTACTCCGATGGCCGACTCATTGTTGATTTCATAGGTAAACATCATGAATTCACTACCATGTTTCAAGTAAATGATCAATGTATGTACAAACCAGTCCATGTTCACCATGTGGCTGGTCATTTCCATTGTGGTGAAATTACCCAAATGTCAACGAAATGCACAATGAAATATACCAGATCCTCTATTGCTTAGAAAAGAATGTACATTGTTAATTTTCAAACCAATCCTCCCCTGCCAAGTTGATACATAATAGTTGATGGTTTTTTTTTCTTTGATGTTAAAAGATAATTGCACCCCAATTGCAATTACTCACGTAATAATTCTGGGCTGGTTGGTGTTTTATCTCAACTTTTGAACATGTGTCAAAAAAGAGGAAAATCTGATTTTCAGTGCGCAAACTAAAATATACTGTTGTTGGCTGTTTTTGGTGGGTTGCAGCTCAAGCCTTTGGTTTCCCATTTTTTGAACCCATTTTACTAGAGTTGGACAATGGATACCAAACTGATTACACTCATGGAGTCAACTTTGCATATTCAGGAGCAACTATTCAACCTGACATTACCAAAAATCCCATCTACCTTCAACTTGAGCTCGACCAATTCTTTGTTTACAAGGAAGCACTTTTCAGCTCCCCACGTAAGTAAACGAACATCACTACTCTTATTACTTAAAACTTCTTTAAACTTTCATCTATTGTAACCTACAATATGGTGACTTTTTCATCACCGCAAACTTTATAAAAGAACTAAATTGTTGTAAAGTTCATTGTGCAACTCCACTTTGGTGTGTGAGCGAGAGCATATGGAGGATATGTCAATGATCATGTGGTCACTAGTTCTTGGATTGGGTGGTAGACAACCCATTTTTCTTGTCCTAAAAAATTGCTTCCCTTTTGGTTCTGGATTTTTTGGGAGGAAATTGACATATGATATGAATACTATTTCTTTATGTATTCTCCACTCTTTCAGAGCCATCTACACCATTGAGCTTCTTGCCAACCGCAGCATACTTGATACCGGAGATAGGAGGAAATGACTTCATTTATGCATATTTTAGAGGAGCCTCACCACAAACTGTTATAGATGAGATTGTACCCCACTCATTGAATCTTTTGGTCTCTGCTGTTGAGGTAAAAAAAACTTATCAGCAACCACTTTATTTATACCCAAATGGAATAGAAATAAGTTGATCTAATTGCAAATTCAAGTTGAAATAAAGTATTGAGATATGTATTTGAAAAGTGTATTGTGCAATACTTATCGAATTTATATGAATTGAAGTTTTGTAGTATTTTCATTGAACTGTTGTCATGAACAATAAACCATATATTCAGTTAAGTACACAACAACAAGAGTGAGAAGCCTTTGCAAACATTGTTTTGGTTTGCAACTAGGGAAACACCCTTTTGTAAGCACTTTGTTAATAACCATGTTACTATTTTTTCTACGTGGCTCTCAACAAAAAGGGCTTGGATTTTGATACTTGGGTGGTGGGTGGATGAATGGGGGGTGCCCATTCAATCGAAAAAAACTAACTTATGACAAAAAATAATTTGCAGCAACTTCATGAAAGTGGAGCAAGAACAATCATAGTTGGAAACCAACCAACTCTAGGTTGTAGTCCTTCGATTTTGACTGCCTTTTCAGGGAGTGGACCATATGACACCTTTGGTTGCTTGGATGAGTACAACAAAGTGTCTCAAGTGTTCAACATAGGACTCGAACATGCACTCACCAACCTTCAAGAAAACTACAAAGCAGATGGCACATTGATTATCCAATTTGACTTTTACAATGCCATCATTGAATTGTTTACCAATCCAACCCAATATGGTATTTTTCTATTCTACATGTATATTTTGCTTCACATTCTTGGTCATCAATTTATGATTTAATCTTTGAAATTTTCCAACATGATCTAGAAACATGATACAAATTTCAACCCTAGCTAGAGTTATGATAACAAATGGGCTGTTTTGGTTGGTTTTTCTATTGTGGAAATTTGGCGGGTGAAACAGGTTTCAATCCCAGTACTAAATTGGAAGTATGTTGTGGGTTTGGAGGAGCATACAACTACAATCTAAATGTGAGTTGTGGGGATAGTGGGAATGTATCCTTGTCTACAGGAGGCACACAATTTGTGAATATCAATACTGCACTTAACCCAAAGGAATACATTGAGTGGGATGGGGTCCATTTTACTCAAGCTGTTTACAAAGCCATTACATCCTTCTTCCTCTTAGGCCAATTTGTCATATCACCACCTGGATTCAGCTTCAAACAACTATGCAATCTTGATTTTTCTCAATTCTAGGTGTTGTTTTATAGATCGAACTTATGAACATTTAACTAAAATTATTTTTTTCTTTCTTTTGCATTGTCTAAAGAATTAAGAAAAATAAAGAATTCAAGGGATTGACTTTTGTTTGGATTTTGAATTAGGTTCTATTTTTATTTCTTTGGAATTTCGGAATAGGAATTTTTTGCTTGTTTGAACTTAATTTCAATTATTATTTTTTGTAAATAATTGCTTCTAAATTTATAGTTTTTTCCTCTAGAGTTTGTCATTGTTATTCTTCATGTTGTGGGTGTACATTTGTGGGTAAAATTTCATGATTAGTTCTTTGTGTAATTGTCAACACCAATCCTCATAAGTAAAATGATGAATGTCATGATGCTAATGATGGTGAAAATTGTGTCCGTAGAGATCACCTTGACAGGGGAATATGATCCAAATGATGATTCTTGATAAGGCCTTTTTGATGATCTCAACCCCAAAAAAACCACATAGACACAATGAAATGTGATTTTGGATTTTGGGGGATGGTTGGGGGGTTCATCCAATATTTATTCAAAGGAGATCAATTCATTGGAGGTGTGAATTGAAACATGCATGGATTGAGGGGACGCTACAAGGGAAGATCCTTTCAAAAACCTTAAATTGTAAAGTTTAAATGTACACACATTTTGTGATTATATGTGGAGTTTTTTTATCAACCCTAAAGATCTTTGGAAATATATAAGATTTATTCACCTAATATTTTTTAATAGTAAAGGAGAAAACATACCAAAATAAGGTAGGGTATTCACCTTTTTAAAAAGATAATAGCAATAACAAGAACAAAATTTAGTTTGTGTTGAAAAATAAAAGAAATACAACAAAATCAAAATTTACTACAAGATTTATAACCAACAATTGGTGTTAATGATGATGTTAATGCAAGTAGGATGTTACAAATAGACATTAGTCCACATATGTGATGTTATCAAACATCAAGACTAATATTTACATCCATGTTGTAGCACATTATTAGATTGATGTTTTTGAAGTTTTGACCATGTTTTGGTCTTCCAATGCGCTCTTCAATCCTTTCGAAACATGTAGGAACATAAACATTATAGATTTTACAAATCATACATATGTAATGCCCCCTTACACTCGATTTTGCAAATTGGCAACAAAAAGTAATGGCAAGAATACAACACATCAACATGTGTAGGGGATATTCACAAAGAAATATGAGTTTGAATTGAGAAATACCAATTGAAAGTCGTTTAAGATATTGTGTATTTTGTTGAAACTTGAAAAATCAACAAACTGAACATGAGACATGTTATTGTCACAAGTAAAAATCCCATTGTTTGCAACCATTCCTTGTGTGACTATGTGCGATTAAATGTTGCATATGACTACGAATGGTTGCCTATATGACTATTTTTCAAAATTTGGATAGATTTTGGTCTTCTTTTCAATTAGTTGCAATTATGACTTATTTCATCATTCCAATAGGTTGATTTTTCATGATGTCTTTGTATTTTTTACAACATCATATATACGTTTATTTACACATGCAACCAAAATAATCACCTTATAGTTACATAAGGTACATATGTTACCTAATAGCTACACGTATAAACTATTTAATAGTACATATATATCTATATGTATATACCTACTCATTAAATACTTACCTACCTAACTATTTATTAAATACCTACATCCTACCTATTTGCCTACCTATTTAATTACAAAGTACCCACATACATACCATCCACCTACCTATTACGTACCTATGTCGTACCACCTACCTACCTATTATGTATTTATGTACATATGGCCACCTATTATGTACTTACGTATTTACCACCTACATACCTACCTATTTACTTTATTAGGTACATATACCTTACATACCTACCTACCTACCTACCTACTACGTAATACCTACCCTACTTACTTATTATGTACTTACACCCTACATACCTACCTATTATGTACATACCTATTTATTTAATTATTATGTATCTACCTACCTACCTACCTATTACATACATACCTACCTACTTACTTATTATGCACATACACCCTACATACCTACCTATTTAATTACTAAGTACTTATCTAACTACCTACCTACCTATTTATTTATTAGATACTTACATACATATACCCCTACATATCCACTAGCTACTTAATACTCCATTTAATTATAAATAATTATTTAGAGACTATTTAATAGGTATTTAAAATAAATAATTATCTAGAAACTATTTAAATATGTGCTTATAATAAATATTATTTAAATAAGTACCTAATAAGAACTTATGCTACCTAGTAAGTAGGCTATGTAATATATGTGCTAAGGAAGAGTTGCAATTAAGCTACAATGATGCAACTAGGTTGCAACTAGGTTACTGCTAAAATTTTATCCCATATTGTTTGTCTTCCTTTTCAAGTTTACAAATTATATATGTAGGTTGGTTTGGTGTAGTAAACACATCTAATTTTTTCAATTTCCATATGGGAGGAACTAATCACATAGGCTCTACCCAAAAGGCTAAATTTAAAATAAAATAGGATTTTTTTGTAAATGTTTTAGACCTAGACCTAAAAACCTACCTATTTAGGTGGCCTAGAGGCTTAGCCTAAGTGCTACATTGCCTATTGTAAATGGCCTAGCTTGAAACTAGCTAGGTACCTTAGGCACCTAGTTAGGCTAGGTGACCTAACCTAGGCCTAGCATAGGTGCCACATGGCCTATCAAAAGTGGTCCAACCTTAAAATAACCCTAAATGATTATTGAACAATCTTAAGTTACCACATGGCACAATCTTAGGCCACCACATGGCATAATCTAAATTTTAAAATTGAATGATTGAAAAAAAATCTTTTGCAAAATATTTTGAAAAACCCAAATGATGCCACGTGTCACATTCTTACGCTACCGCGTGTGAACATATTGGTGTGCATTATAGTCGCAAGAACTCATCCCTATATACATGTATAAAATAGCCATACTTGTATTCTACAAAAAATAAAATCATTTGTTACTTGTGACTAGCATTGTTGACAACTTGTCATTTGTTGTTAAGTTGATTTTTAGTCACAAGTGTCACTTACGACTAAAATTTGATTATAAATAATGTTTTTTCTACTAGTATGTTGTGGTCTTCAATATGTTTTTCATTTTGTGAAAGTTTATTCTCATAATAAATGCAATAATATCCATTGCAATTATCATGAAAAATATGCATATTTTTACTACCCCATCATCTAGTGATTGACCTCAACCATTTTGGTGTCTACAAGGTGAATGAACGATAAAACATCCATTTGGGTTAGTAGTAAAAAAACCAAAGAAAACCAATTTTATACCCTTACATGCATTCTTTATTTTTTCATAATGATAAGAAAGACAAACCTTACGTTTTGATCTCCACCATTAACATGGGTTGATGGATTGGTATTTTGAATTTCCTTCAACACTTGGAGTATTTAAATGACCTTGAAGGCCCATGAAAGTCTATTGTACATCCGGCTTGAGATGTGGCATCAAATCACCCAAAGGCACAAAAGAAACATTTTCTAAGAAAATTACCAACATGACTAGTAACTTGACATCATAAAAGCCAACATGAAACCATTGGATGATATCAATTCTCATAAATGAGCCTTGAATACCACCTTATGGATCAAATACATTAAAAAAATCAATAGTTTAGGATTCATTTTGAGTTGCTTAGGGTCTCCCCTTTGATCTCCCCCCATCAATTTTTGACAATCTTATGCCTAATCTTGCATATTACCAAAAAAAAGAGGAAAATATTTAAAAAATTGAAAGTCCAATAGTGTGACACATTTGAATATTACTACATTACTTTCACCACAATGAGACCAATTGTCAAAGAAAAAATAATCAAAAGAGCATACACAACTCAATTCTTACCAAAATTTATGATTATAACCTTTTAGTTAAGCATTTTGGGTCCTAAAAAACCCTATATATGTCATAGTAAGTTGAAGATATTGTTGCAACCATTTATAAGATGTAGATAACATTTAGACTTCTCACTTCATGCAAACTCCAACTATCCATAGTTAGAAATTCACCTTGTTCAAGTTTGTGTGAAAAATGAACTAAATGTTTGTCCTCAAAAGACCTTGTTCTCTCTTTCTTTGGCTGAATTATTCTTCAAAATCTTCATAATGGAATCTAAGAGGACAAATAGACATGAACAAATAGAGGTTTTGCCAAATCAAACGACCCACATGGCTCTTCCATTAGTTAACAAGTACATCTACATTCTAACTATATTGATTTCTTGAGGACAATAAAATATCGGTTAAAAGAAATAGCCAAAACTACAACTCCCATTCCTTCATGGGGGAGGAGGGCAAATTTTGATAAACATGTATAGAGTCCACATACTAATTAGTGTCAAGTCTTGATTTGTTGAAGAAAATAAAAATGAAGGACTAGTTGTAATAACACTCCCATTTGTTCATGGGGAGGAGCATGTGGTTCTATGGGAAGGACTTGAGATCATCATTTATGGAACAAGACAAACAAACAAAATAATAAAAATAAGGAGAAAAATAAAAAGGTTTCAAACTCACCCAAACTCCAAAATCTTAAAGCAACATGCCATCCAAGAAGAAGACCAACACCTTAAAGCAACACATTGTACAAGTAAAAGTTCAACACCACCTTTCCTTAAGAATGAAAGTCCTTGAAGTTATTTAGGATTTTTATTTATTTTTTGGGTAGAGAATGATGTCAATGGTGGGCATACAACTATTTATGAATCTATGTATATGTACAAAGATATCTCTCCAAGTTAGGTGATGAAGAAAGTTTTAAATAAAGCTAAAAAGTCATCTAATGATGAAACTATGCCAAATTGTTTGAAGCTCCCACCCCACCCAACTCTCCCCCCCCCCAACACACCAATCCAACAAACTTATAGGGTTTACATAAAGGTAAATGTGGCATGTGGGTGGAATGGGTTAGGGTACTAATTCTTTCCCCCCAAACAAACAAGGATGTTGCCATACTTTCTTTTTCATTAAAAGACTAATAAAAGATATAATATTTATTTTTAGGATAAGATAGGATAGGATAGGATATATACATATAATTTTTTAATTTTTTTCAATCTTTTTTTCTTTGGGCTTACTACAGACATGTTTGGTAATTGATTATAAAAGGAAAACTAATAATCAAATCTTCCTTGAGATAATTGTAATTATTGTTTTTTGGGTGTGCATTTTTTTTAATTTTTAAAATTTTATTTCCCCCACCTATTGGGGGGGGGGGGGGGGGATGTTGCGACGTGTAGTGTTGTGATGTGTAGTGTCATGACATATGGTGTCGTAAGGGTGTAAATCCATAGTAAATTCTATTGAACAAAAAGACTAAAACCAATCAAAGGTAGAAACTAATCAACAAAAAAAAGATGCACACACATATATATACAATGCACAAGAGGAGGCTGAGATGAAATTCTCATGCATCCCCCCCTTAGAGCTGAACCGGAAAAAGCGTGGTATGGTTTGAGTAGAAATCAAGGTGTTGTAGGAAAACATGATGAACAATACCAAATGTTGGCAAGAATTTGAATGAGCTCCAGCTTGAGGCAGAATAAATGGTATCCACCAATATAATTATCACAAAGTAACATCTGATTAGCATCGTCTATCCTCTAACATATTTGACATGGATAGTCAAGTGGAAGAATCCAAGTTGACATGATGATGGTAGGATCTAAGTTCAACAAGTGGCACAACGCACAATTTTTAAAATGATTTCGAATTATGCGTTTGTCAACTCCTTGTAACTCCAACACACCTGAAGACTTGACCGCTTTACTCCTCAAAATAGTGTGACCGGAATAAATGTTTAGAGTATCATTAGGTTGCCGCTAGAAATAAATAAAGTCACCAACATCAAATTGTCTTATCTTAAGTTTGTACTGCCACCTTCTGTGTGTGCATACCGTAAAGTTTCTCAATGTTGTGCAATGGACAAGTTCTCCATGGCCATGGGCATAACCATCCTGAATAAAGCAACCTTCTCTGTGATGACCCTAGCCGAAGTGGTTGGGGAGTCCAAGTCCATAACCTAGTCCATTTGAGCAACAATTGGAAAGGGTGGAATGGGATGTTTCCCATAAAGTAGAAAGTAAGGAGAGAAATGAGACAAAGAGGCATGTTTGGACATCCTGTAACCCATGGTAATATAAGGTAGGGCTAGGTTTCAATACTCTTTGTTCCTAGTGAGGCAAATCTTCCAAAGTCCCTTCTTGCATGTTAAAACCATCCTCTCTACAAGTCATCAACTTGGGGATGATCCCTTGAAGTTCGACGATGGTCAATGAAAGCACGATCAAATACGTCTTGGAATTCTCTTTTAAATTCTGATCTTTGATAAGAAGGCACTCAACACAAGCCCCAAATCTATTTAAGACCTATTGTAAGAAATCCTAGCTAATGTTGTGTGATGACTTGTCCAACAACACAACAAGTTCAACCCACTTTGAAAAATGTTCAATCATCATGATGATGTAAACATTACCCCTAGAGGTCTATGGCAACTTTCCAGTTAAATCACATGACCAACAATAGAACATGCCTTGAATAGGGAGTGGAGAAAGCATGAGTTGTTGATAGGAAAAGGAAGTTCTCCCTTTATCACATTATTCACACCTAGTAATGACGTTTCGGATTTAAGCATACATACCTCTCCAATGGTAATGAGGAGCGAAAAGGCTATAAGTACACTTAATTCCAAAATGTCCAAGCTTTGAATTTACCTTTTGAATAAGACCAGGTTGTTCATGTGGTGGAGGAACTACTCTATCCCCTTGTGGTAAGCATTGGACGAGGTGATTGTCCTTCCATGAGTAACGTTTGACCGTTGTTGTATACGATCCCAATGATTTAATGTAACTTAGGGAGGGTATTATCCATGCTGAAGAAACCTTAGAGTGTCCAAGTCCTCCCATATATCCATAATGGGATGCTCAATCATGTTACATTGCAATAATGCAAGATAACTAGATGCATATGATATATGTACTATTGGAATTTGTCAAAGTTTTGCCTAGCTTCTAAGAAATCTTCAGAGGTAGTGAAGGTCCCTGCGACATGGTATCCGCGTTATAATGTGTAATACTAAGTCGGTGAATAACCTTGAATTTATACTCTTGAAGTATAAGTGCCCAACGAACTAACTTACCAATAAGTTTATTGTTGGTCATCAACCACTTGATAGGTTGGTGGTCGGTATACAAAATGAACTTGGTGCCATAAATATAGGGCCTGAAATGTATGATGACCCATATATCAGCAATACACTCCCCCTCATATGAAGAATAGTTGCTCTCAACCTTCTTGTTGTTTCGTGATGCATAGACCATAACATATTCCTTGCCTTCCTTATCAAGTTGGCCAAAAATAACACTAATACCAAAAGCACTGTAGTCAATGTGTAAAATGAAGACCTTGCTGAAATCAAGTCTTATCGGAATGGGGAATTCTGAAAGCTTTTCCTTGAATGTGTTGAAAGTTTCCTGAACCTCTTCATTTCATGTCCAATCAACATCATTTTTTAATAATGCATAAAGAGGATGAACAATAGTACTAAAGTCTTGGACATAAATCCTGTAGTAATTATATAGCTTGATGAAGCTCTTCAAAATGTGAACATCAATAGGATTGGGCATCTCCAAAATGGCTACCATTTTGGCCTAATGAGCCATGATACCATTTGGCAAAATTTTATGTCCAAGGTAGATTACTAAGGTGATAACAAACTCACACTTTTTAAGATGGATCTTCATATTGATTTCGTGGAGCCTCTTGAATAACTCCTTAAGATGAGCCAAATGCTACAAGAATCCCTTGTTATGCACTAGGACGTCATATATGTAACACTTTAGAAAATTTGCCCCTCCAAAAACTTGGTCCATGATTCGTTGAAAGAAGACAAGTGCATTTTTCAATCCAAAAGGCATCACAAGCCATTCGCACAAATTGTTGTTTTCATGGAATGCCATTTTCTTATGATCTTTCATAACGAGCATAATTTGATTCAAGCCTTGCTTCAGATCCACAATTGTGAAGATGTTTGAGTGTCTAATGTTATCAAACAGTTCTTTAGGGATGGGCATGGAGTGCCTATCCTAAGGTGTAATCAAGTTCAAAGGCCTATAATCCTTGCACATCCTTTTCATAGTCCATAATCAAGTTAAATCCTTCTTTGTTGACATTACTATAACGGTTGCGAAATCAGAACTTAATGGTTGAATGAAACTAGATTCATGGAGCTCTTTACATCTTTCATCTACCAATTCCCACTCATGTTTGTTCAACCTATGTTTATTTCGATAGATGGGTGTCTCATATGCAAGGTCCATAAAAATTGCATGGTCTTACACCTACCTAAGTCTTTCATTGAGAATGCAAACACATTCTCATACTTAATTAACAAGTCAATGACCTGGTATTTCTCCTTCTCGGTGAGCTGGTTCCCCATAACAAAAAGGTAGTTGGAAACACATGGAATGGAATTGGAAAATGTGTTTAAAGAACCTGGTCTATTGGATTCTCCACTATCTAACTACGCAGATTCGTAGTGTCGCAACCCTACTTTGAGAGGGTGTGAGGATGAGACTCACCCTCCCGAAATGGGGATTTAAGAGTCCTTCGGGACTCCCAAAACTTTAAAGTTTGATTTCAAGGGTCAAAACACCTTGCATTAGAGTGTTATTTATATCATTGGAAAGCTATCGAAATGTAAATGTCGAAAATGGGTTCGCATGAGCCATTTGGACATTTACAACACAAGTTATAGCGAAAGAAAAGGTCAACAGTCAAATTGGCAATTTGACTCCCAACCACTAAAAGTCGGGAATCGACCTGACCCCAGTGTGTGCAGGTGAAGTGCAACACACTGTTGGAAAACTCTCAAGGAGAGCTATAAGTTTACTTCAGACCTCATCCCAATCGGAGGTCTGAGCAAAGAGTTATGACCTCGCAAAGTCGCAGGAGTCCAAACCGGGACAATTTCGAGACTCATCCTTGGGAGTCTTGGGACAAAAAGTCATTCGGATGTAGGTGCCGTGGAGAGGCGCAAAGAATATTATATGGGGGAAGGTGGTGGCTTCCCCCGAGTCCGGGCCGTGGTGAGTCTTGTGAATCCAGGGTCACTCGTGACTTGTCCTAGCACTAAAGGTGCTCCAGAAAGTGAACTAACCAACTTGTTGGTTGGTTTGATGCAAATTCAAGTGAGTAACTAAAAGCTTGTCATTCTTCCTAGTCCCATTTCAAAGCTTGAACATGCCCCTCTGCCCCTTTTAGTGCTGAGCTGGGAGCATGCCTCGAGTTTTTCACAATTCCACTGCTTGAGTAACTTAGACCCATCTTGGGTCTAACTAGAAACTTGGGAGCATCTCAAGTAGAAGGTTGTAATTATTTCTCCAAAAGTTGATGTACCTTTAGGTGTATCAGAAACAACTTGAGTAAAATTACATGGTACCTCCTCCCCCCCAACATTAAGAGTGAAGTGTAGAATGTTGAAGATAGGCCACTTGGTTGGGGTGCCATGTAGTCGAATTGCCAAAACTGCAAGCTGATCGAATCAATGTTGGTATTGTGTCCATTTGAAAGAATACATAAGTTACCAACAACCATGTAAGGGAGTTTAGGTCCACGCCTTTCCCTAGTAAAATGTTACACTATAATTTAATCACTTTGGTGTGACTAATAATGCTAATTTGGAACCCCATAGCCCTTTTTCTTTCTTTTGGGTTTGGTTCATCCGAAGTGGTTGAAGCATGACGATACACCAAGCTTGGTCCATCTCCTTAAAAGATGTGTGCTCATGGGAAGGAAACAAAGGTGGGCCAAACACCTCTTGGTTTTCCTATTGTGTTCATAGGAGACCAAGGAGGTTTCTCTTGCTTTGTAACTGGTTGGCAAGAACTCTAATCATCTAATATGTGGAAAACTTGCAAGTTGGGGTCTCTGATGGTGTATCTTAGAACCAACTGCAAAATTGATAATGGTGTAAGGTTGGTCCACCAATTACACAGTCGGTGTGCATAAGAACCGCATTATGTTGCATCGAGTAGGAGTGGCTTTCCAAGGTAATGCTTGACTAGCGTGTAGTGCTCCTAGACTTTCTCCCTCTGGTCAAATTAAGAAAGGGTGTTCTCAATTACATAACCAAGCATAAGAGAAATGGATTAAGCCGAGGTGATTAATTGTACCATGTCCATGAAGAGACCGGATCTTATGTCACTTACACCTTTTCCAGTTGTTAAAAATCCTTGACACTCCTAACTTGAAATGATGAGGTCCACGAGGCCAAGTAATTCCATATGTTTCTAAATTAGTTGTATGTTAGAGGGTAAGAAAGTGAAATTGACCTTCCATGCGGTGGTTGCAAATTGTCGTGGAAATTTGGATGTGAGTTCCATCATTCATAATGTCGCCACACACCTTGCAATAGGATCAATGTCTACGTAGAAATATTTTCGAACCACCATCCTTGATTGTAGTAGGGCTTCGAAACTTATACCAATACCACCAAAGAGTTTTAGTAATGTAATCCCCTTCTTAGGTGGTGTCTAAGTGATTAGTTGATGAAGTACTAACTTAATCGGTTCGCCATGGCTCTCCATGTTCTCAAAACTAAACAAAGCTTTGACCAAGGGCTCGTGGGCTAATTTGAACCTTTGTAAAACCTTTGGTCCATATTGAATTCTTGTAGGAACCACTTTCAAGCTTTCAGTAGCTTGGGCGTAAGTAGACTCCTCTTCATCTCCTTTTGTCCACTCATGGCTAACTTGTTGAATGTAAGAAATGGTGTGTGTTTCCTTGAGCATACAATGGTGAGCCATAGGACTATGGTTCCCATGTAAATCGAGGGGTATGTATCCCAAGTGGTGGCCATCAGTCTCCCAATCCACTTGGTAGTACACATGCTTGAATCAGTTGTCAATTGTGAAACTTGGTGGAAATAGGGCCTCTTGCCCAATGAACACATCATAATTGGTGACATTGGTGACTAAACACATGACATGTATGCAAAGCTCCTAATCTATACCTTCATTGAAGTTAAGTGTAATAAAATCCAAGCTCTCCCCAAGTACCTCCTCTACGCTTTCACTAACGGTGCAAATTTGCCACATAAGTTTTCATAGTTTGGAGTTGAACATGCCCAACTTTTTGGCGAATTGAACTCCAAGAATCACTGGTTGGGCACCTGAATCAAGAAGTATCACTTTGGGTGTATGTCCTCCCACTTGGATTGTTGACTCAATATTGTCAACAATGGCAACTCCTGCGGCGATGGAAGTTCTTTCACTAGGCACCACCTTCGAAAATGAGTGAGAGACTTTTTGGAGAGAATGATTATCCAAAATGCCTTTGCTGAGTAACAAATCCACAAGTGAGATGTTCTTAGTTCCCTTCTGATATGTGAATGTAGAATCAAAGGTAAGAAAGCCCGCTAGTTTAGCCATGCTAGAACTAGTGACCAAATTACGAACATCATCTGCAACATGTGAACCAATCGAATGTTTTTCCAAGGTGTTGGATGGGACGCTATAGCATGTGGATTAAGGATTGGTAGAAGACCTGATGTAGTGTTCAGGGTATCCTTTAATATTGCAATTATGTCCCTGGTGCTTTGCTTCAAATCTTGAAAACAAAACAATGGTGTACTCATAAGCTTTTGCACCACTTCACGCATTTGAAGTTGGCACTTCATAAGCTGATTAGTGGAAATTGTGTGTTTTCCTGATGTATGTGTACTCCTGGGACACGAAAATTTGATGCCCTAACAGCTTGTGGTGTAGTAGTTTCCTCCCCCCTCGCTAACAAGGTGCAATTTTCTTCTATGTTGAGAGGATAAAAAGATTGTGGCATAAGTGTTCAAACTCCTCTAGCCCTAATAATAGGACTTGAACCAAATGCGAGTCCATCAGTTTGAATTACCTACCTAGTGGAAGAAACTTTGGGTGCTAGACTAACTTCTTTTACTATGGAATAAGAAGGGCAAAAAGAAGTGGCAAATTCTTGTGTGAAACTATAATTGTGTGCATTGGAAAGAACATACTCTCTAACCATGGCATCATGTGACAAGCCATAGAATGACCTAGGAGGTCCTTCCTGTGATCCGGAACCTTGTGTAAGTTGGGCATGATTAGCTGGTTGGGAAGACTTGCCTTGTAGATGAGCAAGTTGGGCCCTTAATGATTCGAATTCATTTTGCAAAGTATGAACTTGAGTGACATGGGCTTGAAGCACCTCCCTTTTGTCAACAGTATGCTCCTTTTTTTTAACATTCTTATTGGAATTACCCTTGGTGGGGAAAGCCTGAGTGGAAGGCTAAGGTGCCTTGGCTTTTGGTTAAGGGGCAATGGAAGATGTTGGCAGATTTTGTCGTGGTAATTAGAATTACTTTTGTTTCGAGAACTTGGCAAAACAAACGTCATGATGTCCCTCTTCTTCACAATAATCACAAAAGAGATCCTCGGAATGAATGTTGCATTCATTAGCTTTGTGGGCAAGATTGCCAATATAGTTGCGAGATAGTAGGATGGGTGCAATCGAATGCACCACTTTAACCCTTGAGAAAGAATGTGATGATCTGGTTAGTGCAACTGGCGGAGGCTGAGGCCTTGAATGTGTTGGAGGCCTAATAATATTCGCTTCATAATGTGCATGAGCCAATTTTAGCTTTTTAAAATTGTTGTACACATCCAACAAAGTGTACGAATCTCCAAATTCTACAAAAACCCGTTGCAAAACTTGTGCATGGAGTGTTAAAGTACCTTCCAATGAACAAAAATACCATTGGGCAACTTTCAGGTCTATGATGCTTTAAGTATCTTCTTTAAGCTTGAAAAACCTCTTGTATAACATCTTGAAGGTTTCATCCTTTCGTCGAAAAAAGGTGGTGAGTTGTAGAATTTTTTTAGAATTTTAAACAGAAAATTCCAACTCAAGAACTCAAAATAATTCCTTCATTGGATCAACAAAAGCTAGTGCATTGATGTCTGGAAAAATGTTTGCGGTAGCAATAGTGAATTGTTGAGGAAAAAAATACACTAAAGTAGGTACCGAATTTGGATTATTGGGCACAATCTCATGGTGTGCAATGGTAGCTTACAATGTAACTTGAGAGACAGTGGCAATGATTGTGGCATAAGTTAGATTGGGGATCTTAGTGACGCCCAAAATCCTTGGAGAATGTTGCTCGTAAACATCCAATGCCTCATAGTGCACATAACAAGCCAATTGTTTAAATGCGAATGATTCGACATAATTAGTGCCATACTTGAACTCCAATTCACAAACCACAGTTGAGAAAGTTGCCTTGAACTCTTTCAAAGAAATTATACTTGGCCTTCCACTGAATTTCTCAATTCTTCAAAAGGAATTGTTGACCTCCATGGTGTATATGGGTGTAGAGGTAACAATTTACAATGTAATATACGTTGATGGTGTGAAAGTTGATGCGGCAATAAGTGTACCCCACTAATTAAACCCTCTAAATGGATTTTGATGTACCGTTGATACAATGTAACATGAACCTGAATTCTTGGTAGGAGTTGTATTGGATGACGGTGGTGTTGTAAACGCTTGATGGTATTGTCGTGAAAATCGTGAGCTCAAAAAAATCGACTCAAATGATTATGTGTTACTTCATAGCTAATACCTTGGCTCTAGTTGAGCGAGAGCGCTCTCATCATTCGAGGACATGGTGTTGTCCCATGCCCCAAAATTTTGTAACAATACAAAACACTAGTAACAAAGTTATAACACAACTTGTGCAATTAAATGCAATTGTAATGGAAATTGAAATGTGAAGTGCTTAAGTAAACATATCCTAAAGAGCTTTTAGATTATGTAATCACTAGTGCTAAATGATGAAGTAGAAGAAGAAATAATTATATATTTATGTATTAATAAGATTACATAAGTGTATGTATTAATACAAAAATAATGTACATATACATATTAATACGAAATACGTAGATGTATGTATTAATACGAAAATATGTAGATGTATGTATTAGTTTTTAAAAACCTATATACAATCTTGAAAAATACATACATATGGTTTGGAAAATATGGTATCGGATACGTATGTACTACGATTTCAAAAATATGGTGCATTAACGGGGATGAATGGTGATGGACGGACATCAATGGATGAAAAAGGTCAAACGGATGGACATTGACGGATGTCGGATGTAAGCTAATGGACATCAGACAGATGATGACAGACATCAAACGAAAGCCAACGAACGTTAATTATGATTAATATTGAACAAATGTTGATTACAACGATTAGCAACGTGATAGCCATGGCGGTGGACACGAGCTCTGTAGTGATGGTGGACGGCAACGTGACACCGACAATGTTAGACATGAGCTCTGCAGTGATGGTGGATGGTGATGTGACGCGATAGCCATGACGTTGGACGTGAGCTTTGCAACGATAGCGGATGGCGACGCACGACCACGATGTTGGACATGAACTCAATAGTAATGGCGAATGACAATGTGACGACCATGGCATTAGACACAAGTTCTATAATGATGGTGTGCAAAAAAGAAGAATGAGTTTATAACTGTTGGAAGACAAACCTTTGATTTCCTCCTGTGTTAGCTACAATGGAACGACTTAGCTTTTTTCTAGCAATAGAGTACAAAAGAAAGCGATGGATTGGCTTGGCTTAACAATGATGATGATGCAAAAAAAATCTTAAACAAATGCAACTAGTTTAAAGGAAGGCAATGCAAGGAGTAGGCAATTGAATAGTAGGAGTTTGTCTAGTCTTCTATTTAGAAATGGCAACCTCATACAATGAAACATAACAACTGAAAGCTTGAAAGTAGCAATAGCTACACCAACAACAGAAACAACACCAACAACAACAATAGCAACAACAACAAAAACCTAAGAAATTCAAAGCAAAAAAAAAATTGTCATTTTCAACATTAAGCGATAGAAAACAGTTTTTTCTAGAATAAAATTGTAAAGAAGGAAAGAAAATGTAGTGGATGTAAATGGTGGCCGTGTAATAGTTGCCGTGAGCATCTAGAAATCCAGTCTAACTATGGAAGAAACTCTCCTTGACAAAGGAATTCTAAAAAAACTAACAAAAGAAAGGAAGATTTTGGCCTTTTATATAGACATCAACAAGCTGAAACCCTAAACAAGCCATAACCCTAAAACACCTATTAACGAACAATAACTTAAGAATGTACCTTAACCTTAAAAGCGTACATTAACCCTTAATGCATGATTGGCATGCTCATAACTAGCCGTCATGTATGAGGCCATGCATACAAGCATGACAAGGGGGGGGGGGGGGGTAAATTCAATATTAAGTGAGGATAATAAATATAATTTGTGGATTTATTATTTTTTTTGGGAGAATGTAACAATTATAAATATGCAAATAAAATTTGGATTATTTTCCCATGTGTAATAAGTAAAACCAAATGGAATGCACTATTAAAAAATATATATATATATATGGAGGGCATTTTATTATGTGGAATCTATTATCCACAAAGGAGGGAGGGTGTGCGGGTGTTGGGTACCACTAAAGTTTCGATTACAACCAAGAATCCCCCACCTAACAAAACATTAACTAACGTAATTTGTTTTGTTGGCTCCAATTTTGCATTTTTCATGACTCTCATTCTTTTGATTTGAATAAAGAGGAGGGGGTTCGATTATGGTTGTAATCCCCCCCCCCCTTGAAATCCTCGTGTCCCATGCCTTCAAACCTTACGACCCTAAGCTTTTAAAGACATTTTATCTAGGACATCCAAGTCCTAGCGTGTGTAGGCCAATGATCCAAGGACTAGGTCCTTGCCTTTGACAAGACAACATAATTTATATACTATGTCTTGGGGTTCGACTCTAGGACACATGGATTATTCTAGGAAAAATGAAATCAATACAGTATGGCTCGCTCTTTTTTATTATGTAGGATCATCTTATATATCTACTATATTAATTGCGTTGTCTGTCTGTTTGTGACGTGACAATTCTGCTTTTTCATTTTATGGCAGAACCAGCCTCTATATATTTCAAATGGCGTTGCCCAGGGTTTTTTTTTTTTTTTTCCTCCGCCCTTTTCTGGTGGGTTCGATGTGTAGGCAGGTATGTTCTTCCATACCCATATTTGATTCTGCTAATTATACTCGGAACTGATGGTTCAAAAATTTTCAAATCCATAAAACCGGCTGGTATGTAATACCCACTACCCTTTTCCCCACATTGGTTAATACCAGGGTGTTTTTTTTTTTTTTTTTAATAAAATTTTTTTAATAAAGTTTTTTCCGCCCTTTTCCGGTAGGTATGTAATACCCCCCCACCACCCTTTTCCCCACATTGGTTAATACCAGGGTTTTTTTTTTTTTTGGGGCAAATTTCTCAAGTAGGTCCATTGGCGAGGATCTCGAACATTAATTAGCATTAAATGATGATGGTCCTACTCAGGCTATAGCATTTATAAAAAATAAAAAATATGGCAAATTTAGTAAAACAATGTAGGGGCGCCTCACAGTGATAGGTTGCGGGTACCCACTAGTAAAAACAAACGTGGTGGTGTTTGTCTATCTATCTGTCTGTCTTTGATGAATGAACGAACAAACAAACGAATGACCTTTTTGGATGATGATCGTCATAGACACCAGCCCACTGGACCTGCTGGCAGCCTGCAACAACAACGCATTGATTTGCCCCAGATGGTTGTGTGAGAGGCGAATCCGTGTAGCGCCTGGGATTTGGACAAAAGGCCAAAAGTGACGGGGACCACGTTTGCTTTTATATATAAGATCTTTGGGTGGTCGTCCTTTCCATCATCCGTCCCGTCATTCGTCCATCCAAGTTTCTCATCCCGGAAGAAGAAGATGATGGAATGGGAGGACGACGACGACTCATGGCAGCGGCATCAGTTTATCCACATGTTCATGTGATTTTGTTAGCACAATTTGTTTTAGCATTGCGAAATTATTTTTGTGTGGTATGCAGGAATTTAGCAGAGCAAGCAATGGAAGGCCAGCAATGGAGGTATGAGATTGTGCAGACTTTCATTGTTGACATTGAACCTGATGAGATTGTCAAGCGGGCCATGACTTTCCTCTTCTTCTCCTTCGACTGTGAGAGGAGAACCAGTAGACAATGCTGGAGACGTGTATCGTACTGCAGATAAATCTATAGCAACTTCGCCCTTGAGCTCAGATGGATTTGCAGCCGGGAGCTTGGCTGCCGAGGAAATCTGCTTATTACGTTGATGTTCTTCCTCAGCGTCAGATTCCAGAGTCTCAGAAGTTGTTGCTGTTGGTACTGTTCCAAGCTCAAGCAAGATTCTAATCCTTCTTCTCTTCGGCTAATTCGGTAATGAGGCAAGTAGATCTCTGAAAGTCTCAAAATTACAGACTTTTTTTTCTTTTGGTTTCTATAGATGTAGCATTGTAGCAACAATCAGAGAATGCAAGGAGTGAAATTTGTGAAGCTGGTGAGCTATGGATCTAGAGATAGCCTGACGATTGACTTGGGCATGGTAGAAGTAGAGGGAAAAAAGGAGAAAGAGGAAAACTTTTTGGTACAGTGTTCACAACACCTTCCATCAAAGTCAGAGGCGGTAGAAGTTCCTACTCATGATGTCGTAATGGCTTTGGAAGAAGGAGAAGAGGCAAGAGAAAATTCCAACTTCGTCCTACAGTAGCAGCCTCTCGATGGAACCCCTTCCACACTAACGACATTTCATGATCTCTTGAATGAAATGGAGGCTCAGGAGTTGTTGGAGCATGAACCCAACACTCCAAGCGACGCTGAACAACTGGATGATGTGAATAACATTGCAGCAATGGATCTTGTCACCATTCCTGAAGATCCTGTTGTGATTCCTGAAGCTATGAGTGAGTTACTCAGTCTTCTTGGTATTGTGGACAATGCAAGTTTCAGAACAACTTTCTAGTTCCATTAACCCTTGATCATGGTTTCTCTGATGGACATCCAACACTCTGCTTTCAAGAAAAGGAGTGTGTTTTCAACCAGCAGAGAATCCTGGCTGACAGAGGTTCCGATAGTTAGTATTTACCAGCCCGATATTAGAAGACGGCTCTGCTTCCTCTCTCCTGCTTTTGTCACATACTAAGCTTCAATCTGCTCGAAGTACCCAAATAGAGCCAGGAAAAGTCAGTGTAACTAATCTTTTGATAAGTTACACGAGCTAAATTTTTGGGTGCTAATAATTTTGACTTGCCTTTTTTTCTGTCTTACTTGAAGACAGATATGACTGAAGGTTACAGCAAGCAGATCTTATGAGTACAGTATGTGAAAGATAAGATCTTTTCGGGTCAGCTGAAGCCATTCAAATTGAAGGCGAGGATAGTACCATTTTAGGTATTCTTCCCCAAACTTTATCTTTGCCATTAGATTTCCGGAACTATTGTCGTTGGCAGTCATAGTCATAATTAATCCAGATACATAGCAAACCAACTATTAATATTGCAGCTGCAAGCTACAGAAAGTACCCACAAACGAGAAGATGTTACAACAGAATGGCATTCTGGCATTCTGAATCTATGCTCAGTCAAACCCAACCTTCAGATGGAATGCACTGGAGATTGAAATGTTGATGTGGTACTCACAAGATGCTGAATTTGAGGATCTAAGTGAAAGAATGAAGATGCACTGAATTGCACTATAAATTGAATAATGTCCAAACAGAAAATAAAAAGAAACAAGAACTCTTTTTTCATTAAACTTACAACATTGCCAAGCTGCATAGGATGATCAACAAGATAAAGGGTTGGAGAAGTGTACACTGATGGGAGCCATACCAGACAACCCCATACAATATAAAAGCCCGCTGCATTTTACAAATCCTCACGAGTGGGAGGATTTCTAGCCGCGATTAGGATTTGCGAATTTTGATCTCCTCCTCCTCCTCCTCGCTGTTGTTACTGCGCGGATTCTTGAAGAGATCTCTCCGTAACAAACTTTTATAGAAAAAAACAAATGCAAAAAAGGAGATTTTTGCTTTGCACTTCGGTACCAAACAGAACATTTTTAGCTACGCTTACATTTCCAGGCCATTATCTTCTAGCAACGCCACACGAATTGTTCCCGACAACAGTGGCCTTTTTTTGTTTTTGTTTGTTTCTCGCTATGGCTGCTGCTGAATGTTGCCAATTTGCTTAAGCTTCTAGAAAGCCAAAAGTAAGTCAATGGAATAGGTACACCTCAACAATACTCTCTGTCAGGATGTACTTCACATCAAGGGCCACTAGGACAACTAACTCTTTGCACAATTTGGCCCTGGCATCATAAGCCACATTGTGGCTTTGATGTTATGGCCAAAATTCTCTGTGGTGAGAAGATGATGCAAAGGACTTCTTACTTGAGACATTTGCTCACATCTTCGGTGCAATTTGAAGAGTCTGTGAGCGGAGTTTTGTTTTCCTCGGGTACTACTACTAGCCTACATCCTTCAAAACTCCTCCCCCTAGATTGAAACCGCAGGCAGAAGATCAAAATCCCAAACCCCCACTTAATTGTAACACTGCCGGCTGGTTGTCAAAATTTTGCGTGCACGCTGACAATAGTGATAACTCTTCTAGACTTCTTGAACAGGTTCTAGACTTCTAGACCTGCTATTGTAAGCTAGGAGAAGGAATATTGAGGTCCAAAGTTTCAAGAATGCAACTCACAAGCTCATTCTGTCAAGAAAAAAAATGGGTTGCAGCGATTTGGCTGAAAAGGATGCAAATGGTTGACAGATTTTGAGATTTTGGGCCAATTTTTGTTTCATGTTATGGGTTTTGTCAGGTTTATAGAATTGGTTGTGAAGATCAGATTCAAAGACTGTTGTTATGGAAGAAGTTCGGCTGCAGTCACAAAAGGTGTTGGAGCGCTGGGCTATTGATGCTCAAGATGTGGAACTTGGAGAGGTGTTGGGTCAAGGTGCTTTCAGTGTGGTCAGAGCTGGGACATGGCAAGATGGGAATAGCAAAGTGGAGGTGAGAGTAAAACCAACTACTTGAAGGTCCTTCAGCAGCTAAAAATGGCAAGGATCTCCCAGTTCCATAACAAACCCCATTTACCCCATCTCATTTATCAGTCCCCAACACTTCACATAGAATATTGCATAATTCATATGCCTGCCTGCAAAAGGGATTCTGTACTATGCAAAATCAAATCATAAGCATGGGCATCGGCATGATTAGGACAAACAACCACAAGTGATTCTTTCCTGCTTGATGTATTGTGCTTAGCATGCGTACACTTCCCATTTAAACAAAACACAGTTGTAGGACATTGCAAAGCCTTCAGAGTCCACCTGAAAGTTCCAATTCCATAGTTTATGGACACATCAATAACAAAAAACATCTAGAAATCTATTGTCTACCATCTTTCTACCTACTTTTTGGAGTATGCACATTGCAAAACAAAGAAACCAAAAGTGACAAACTTGAGACAGAGAAAGGCTTCCAATTAAAGATGCAACTATCTGACATCTGAAAAGAGAAAATTCACTCAAAAGCCCATTGGTTTTCCCCTCGAACTTCCTCCTTTTCTTATGGTGTGAAGTCATTCTTAATATTGAATGTCTTGCAAATCTCCTCTAGAGTCTTACCTTTGATCATATCAGCCACTATTTGACAGGTAAGATCCAGAAGATTCTCTATATTCAGATATTTAGAGAGACAAAGAGAGAGAGAGAGAGAGAGAGAGGTGTGTGATTTTGGGGAGGGGTTGATATGGTTGTAAAGGGGTTGATGATGCATAAGAAGCTTACAGGTACAGGAATGGTGGTGAGTAGAGCAGCAATGTTGCAACCTAGGATTACAGCAATAGCAAAAAACAGAAGAGGAATTGGTAAAGATGGTGAAGGAAGAAACGAGGAGAGTTTGGCATGTGCTAGGAAAGAGGTAGTGAGCAGATGTTGGGCTACTTTGGTATTGCCTATTGCTGCTGCTTCTTCTACTACTACTAGATTATTTTTAGTTTTGCCATCACCACCACCTCTGCTGTTGCCTCCTGTGCTTGCAGAAGAAATAAATTCCAGGTATACCCAACTACGTGCTATGATCATGGATGCTAAGTTCCTCTCTGGAAGAAAGAAAAAAAATTCACTCCCTTAAAACTTCTTACATAGCACATATTGCATTGCAATCTATCTCTAAGACTTGGTCAATAATCAGAAAATGAAATCTGTTATAAGAAGTGGGTCAAAAATTAGACATCTGGTAATGGGTTGTCAAGAAGAATTGATGTTGTTGGTTGTGGTAATGTAGTAAGGAAAGAAGGAAGGAAGGAAGGAAAGAAAAAAAAATTTGATGTGGGTTGCAACAATGTAGGAGGCATGGAGGAGGAGGAGGAGGAGGAGGGGGTTGTCAGGTGGAGCTTCACACAAATAATGGGTGTGGCTTAGGTGTGTCACGGTTCCCAGACTTTGTGTACAATGCAGAGGGCTGAACAACAGCAGGTAGTCAGGGAACGAGATGCCTTTGCCAGGCGTGCTGCCATGGCAACCCAGCTTGTTGAACAGCAGCATGCAGTCAGGGAATGGGATGCCTCTGCCAGGCGTGCTGCCAAGGCAACCCAGCTTGTTGAACAGTAGCAAGCAGTCAGGGAACGGGATGCCTCTGCTAGGCGTGTTGCTAGGGTAACCTAACTTGCTGAACATCAGGCAATCAGGGAATGGGATGCCTTTGCCAGGGCAGCCCAGCTTGTTGAATAGCAGGAACGGGATGCCTTTGCTAGGCGTGCTGCCAGGGCAGCCCAACGTGCTGAATAATAGGAACGGGATGCCTCCGCCAAGCGTGCTGCCAGGGCAGCCCAGCCTGTTGACCAGCGACAAGCAGCCAGGCGAGGGCTCACGCCCAACGAGTTGGGAAGTAAGCCCTGCACATTGCGGATGAGGTGGAGGGGTTGGTGGTACACTCATTGGGTGCCATGTCACATAGGTGCACACACTACAATGCACTCCGTTTTGAGCACAAGAAAAAGCGCACCACTTTGTGTTGCGGCGGTGGCAAGATGTTTGGGTTGAACAATGTTTTCCCCACCCCTGCACCTTAGCCACTCAGAGATTTGCTCACTAGTGTGCCTAGTGAACACTGACCTTTGCCACCTACCACTAAGGATTTCAGGCAGAACATTCATGCATACAACTCTGCATTGCAGATGGCCTCAACGGGCCTACACATCCATTCCTCGGAACAAGGGATCAGCATGATTGCCATCAAAAAGGTTGTGCATCACTTGTTGGGGCCTTTGCAACCTGGCAAGCATGATGTGCCGCAATTCGGCCAACTGTACATCATTGATCCCATGGATGCACAAGTCACAGCACGCCTTGCAACTTTGGGTGCTACGGGTGCTGCTTTTGCATCAGCCAACTTTGGTGGGCTATAGTAGATGTTGCATGATCACAACACATTTGTGTAGCGTTTCAAACAAGTCATGGACATGCCCGCACACGACTTGTTTCAATGGGAAGTTATCATCAGGGTCTATGACAACGTTGACAAGCACCGCTACAATGCTCCTATCGCCCCCAAAGTGGTTGGGTTGTTGCCAGGTGAGGTTCTTCAACAACGTGTACCGCTGTGCTATTTGTTTGTTGCCATCGCTCATATGATGCAATGTTCCTCATTCATTGACATAAATGTTGTTGCTCCTGCACAGGCGGCGATGACGAGCGGGTTATAGGCAGGGACATCAGAGTGTGTGCACGCAACGGCGGGCTATGGAGGATCAGTGACCTGCACCCTACTTATGATCCATTGCACTTTGTGCTGTTCCATCCTCATGGTGAACCCAGCTAACAACCAGGCATGCCCCATGCTATTGTTGCCCCTGTCCGTTGGCGGGCTGTTAGTGGCGAGGAGGAAGGTGATGCTAGGCATGTTGCAACAAATGCAGAGCCAGCACAACCTGCACAGGATGATGGCAGCGAGGAGGAGGTGATGCTGAGCATGTTGCAATAGATGCAGGGCCAGCACAACCTGCACGGGATGATGGCAACGAGGAGGAAGGTGATGCTAAGCATGTTGTAATAGATGTAGGGCCAGCACAACCTGCACGGGATGATGGCAACGAGGAGGAAGGTGATGCTGAGCATGTTGTAACAGATGTAGGGCTAGCACAATCTGCACAATGCAAAAAAATCATTACACGAGAGTGGGCTTGTTATCATATGCACGATAGGAACCCGACATCGCATGCCCTTTTTGTGTATGGCAAATGTTTGTATCAAGAGTGGGGTGTTGACCAATATAGCAAAGTGGAATCACAACGATTGTTTTACAACGCAACAACCAAGGCCTTTTGCGTGCTACAATTTATGGTGGCGTGGCTGATGCTGTTGCCAATAACGATGCCAACATCGACAACCTGGGCAGGCTCATTGTACTGCCATCCTCATTCATTGGTGGCCACCGACACATGGCTTAATTGTACCAAGATTCCATGGCCATTGTCCGCCAATATGGCAAGCCTAATTTGTTCATCACCATGACCTGCAACCCCAAGTGGGAAGAGATTGTCAACGCACTGAAGCCCGGCAAGATTGCCAATGACTGCCCTGATTTGGTCACACGCGTGTTTGTTAGCAAATTATAGCACATGTTGGACGAGCTTTTGAAGAAGGGCATTTTTGGCAAGGTGGTGGCTAACATTCATGTCATTGAGTGGTAAAAAAGAGGCCTACCCCATGCACACATTCTGCTCATTCTGCACTCCGATCACAAACCACGAGGGCTCGATGAGTACGACCGCATGGTGTCTGCAGAGTTGCCTGATAAGGATGCACACCCCATTCTTTTTGAGGTCGTTACAAGTTGTATGCTGCATGGCCCTTGTGGCACCATCAACCCACATTGCCCTTACATGGCTAACGGCGTTTGTTCAAAAGGCTACCCTAAGGCCTTCACAGAGCACACCACCGACACCACTGGCTCCTACCCAACATATCGCCGCCGGGATGATGGCCGCACATTTGAACGGTAAATGTGTTGGTAGTAGGACTATGCATTTGGATTGACAACATGCACGTTTATGTTGCCATGCTTGCGTTTATTGACCTGTGGCATCGCTCACGTAACAACTGCTGTTTGGTTGTTATTGTTGTAGGGGTGGGTTTGCCTTTGGCAATCGTTGGGTGGTGCCCTACAACCTGTACCTGTCCCTCCTCTTTAACTACCACATCAACGTGGAGGTTTGCACCTCCATCGCGACTGTCAAATACCTCTACAAGTACGTCTACAAGGGCCATGACCATGACCATGCACAGGTGGACGTTGGCTCGGTGGACGTTACTGCACCTAATGGTGTTGCGCCCGCTCAGCCACGCATGCAGGATGAGATCAAGATCTACTAAGATGGCCGGTATGTGTCGGCTTTTGAGGCCAACCACTGTCTGTATGGCTTTTATTTGCACAAGGAGCACCCCAATGTCGTTCGGTTTGTTGTGCACTTGAAAGGGCGTCAGACCATCCTGTTTCAAGAGGGCACTGATGCTACGACCGTACTTAACCGAAACCCTCACACAACTCTAACTACATGGTTTGCATTTAACAAAATAGCACGGGAGCATTTTAATCCATCTGCACCATTGTGCTTGGCTTTCAACACGCTTTACCATGACTTTCCATGCATTGCCACATGGAAAAAGAAGGAAAAGCAATGGGCACTCCGCACACAGACGCCAGGTCTGTTGCCTGTCGGTCGCATGTACTTTGTGCAACCCTCCGAGGGGGAGAGGTACTTCTTGCGTCTTTTGTTGCATCACGTGCCTAGGACTACGTCTTTTGAGAACCTCGCATGCACCAATAGGCATTTGCAACATCCCACGCAGCACGCATATTTCAAAGAAGCATGTTAGCAATGTGGTTTGCTGCAGGACGATGCTGAGTGGGCCCAATGCATGGAGGAGCTATAAGCATGGCTAGTGCCTCATGCCTCAGGGCACTATTTGTTGCATTGTTGGTGTTCAATGTTGTTGCAAACCCATTGGCTTTATGGGAGCGCGTTAATGAGGACATGGCAAAAGACTTCCTGTATTAAGCACGCTAGGTTGGTGTTCAACTCTGCCCGTGTATGGCTCTGCATGTCAACTTGCCTTGCGGCTTTGCATGGTCATGGTTTGCATGTTGTGCGGCGCTCAATACTCACTATATCGTGTGTGTGCTCTTATAACGTGCAGGGTAAGCCAGTATGGCAACTCGATGTTGCCATCCGGGACATGGTGCTGTGGGAGTTGGCACTACACTTGGCACACCTCAACAACAACCAGGGCTTGGCAACATTTGGCTTGCTAATGCCTGCGGCCCAACCTGCCAGTGCTATGGTGGTAGACAAAATTGCCAGGTATGACGCGACAACGTAAGCAGCCATGTGAGATGAGCGTGTGCCGCAACTTAACCCTAAGCAATGGGCTGTCTATGACAATGTCATGGCCGTTGTCAACCGCCCTACATTTTTTGTCGATGGCCTTAGCAGCACTGGCAAAACCTTTCTCTACAATTGTTTGCTAAGCACCGTGCACGCACAGGGTCGAGTCGTTGTTGTTATGGCATCGTCTAGCATTGCTGCATTGTTGCTGGACGAAAGCCGCACTGCACACTCATGTTTCAAGATCCTTGTGCAAGGCCTCAACAACACGTCCACATGTTACATCAGTAGGGACTCTGAGTTGGTAGCACTTTTGCAAATGATTGCGCTCATTGTGTGGGATGAGGCTGCCATGATGCACATGCATGTTTTTGAGGCTATCAACAGGTCTTTGCAGGACATCATGGTTGTCATTAACCCAACATTCAAGTTCTTGCCCTTTAGCGGCTTGGTTGTGGTGTTTGGTGACGATTTTCGACAAATTTTGCATGTTGTGCCCCGCGGCACCAGGGGAGATGTCGTCGGTGCAGCTTTCAATCGTTCCAGCATATGGCAACATGTGCGTCTATTCAAGCTGCACATCAACATGCGCGTGCAAAGGTTGTTGGCTCAGGGTGGGGCGCATGCACAGGTAGATGCCACACAGCAGGAGGCATTTGTTGATTACTTGCAACGTGTGGGGGAGTGCGTAGAGTGTGTGTATCCCTTTGTTGGTGAAGACTCCATTCTTATTCCTCATGACATGTGCTGCAATGGCCCTACTGTGGCAGATTTGATTGAAGAAGTGTATGGCGCTCTGTCATCTATTGTTGAGTATGCTGCAAGATCTGCATACATCATTGAGCGTGCAATTCTTACACCTTTGAACGAAGATGTGAATGCACTTAGTAAACTCATCAATGACAAATATGCATTCATAAAGCACAATGGCTCGCTCGCACAACACCACGTGAATTATAGCGCGGATTCTGTGGTGCATGGGGAGCAACATGGCATTTACCCCACTGAGTTCTTGAACACATTTGGTTTTTCGGGCGTACCACCCCATGAACTACACTTGCAGGAGGGTTGTCCCATCATATTATTATGCAACATGACCAATGACCTAGCTAATGGTACTAAATTCATTATCATTCAACTCATGCAGCATGTCATTGAAGCAGAGGTGGCAACAAGTCTTGCAAAGGGCCAATGAATGTTCATTCCATGGCTAAGCATCAGACCTTTAGACACAGAACAAATGCCTTTCACTCTGCATCGTCGCCAATTTCCTGTGCGCCCTACATTTGCCATGAACATTAATAAGGTGCAAGGGCAGACATTGAAGATGGTTGGCCTTTTTTTGCCCAAGCCTGTATTTACACATGGCTAGTTGTATGTGGCCATGTTGCGCATTAGGTGCCTCGAGGGAGTGAAACTGCTGGTTACAGATGGGTGGGAGGATGCTCATGAAGATGCAACTGCTGGTGTGTACACTCGCAATGTTGTTTACACAGAGGTGTTGTAACATGATCGTGCAAATAGTAGAGCTTAATAGAGTGTTCGGGGTGGCTGGAGTGGCGTAGCCACGAGTTACCTACTATATCCTATATATTAAAGCAAACATGTTTGTATGTATGTTTGTTTGTGTGTAGCTTGAGGTTCCCTAACCAGGTCCCAACCTTCTTCTTCTTCTTCGTCTTCTTCAAACCCTAGATTTAGGGTTTGAAGTCCAGATCCACGGTTGCAGCTTGAAACTCCCAAACCAGGTCTCAATCCAAGTTCTTCGAAGCCAAAGATTGGGGTTTCAAGTCCAGCTCCAGGTCCAGGTTTCGATCCACGTGTAGCTTGAGGTTCCCAAACCAGGTCTCAATCCAGGTTCTTCAAATCCAAAGATTAGGGTTTCAAGTCTAGATCCAATTTTGGGTAAGAGTCAAAACTATGGATTTCTCCATTTCTGAAATGGATTTGTCTATTTGTGCACCCAAAAATAATCATATTAATTGTATTATTATTATTTTAAATTTTGTAAACCTCTCCTTGAAAGAAAATGTAATAATAAGTGTATTTATTTTAAAGGTACCCATTCTTCAACCATATGGTAATAATAGCACCAATGGGTTTTTTTTTTTGCGAATTGTTTTTGTTTGTAGCCAAAATGGCCATCATCTGTAGGAAGATGTGGAAAAAGTGGGCAATTATTTGAAGGAAGATTTAGCGAAACCTGGCTACAAATCCAAACATGAAAGCACAAAGCGTACGGGGTGGCTAGAGTGGCGTAGCCACAGGTTACCCACTAGTGTACATAAAAAGCTTGCACTCAAAGCAAAAAGCCCAAGCCCAATATAAAAAGCCTGGATTCAATGCAAAAAGCTAAACGTAAAAACCCAAGGCCAATGCAAATTGCCTAGGCCAAGTGTTGTTTGCAAAATACCCACACCCCATAAAAGCCCTTGTCCCAATGTAAAGTGCCATGGCCCAATTGAAAAATCCTGCGCTTGATGTAAGTAGCCCAAGGCCCATGATTTTTACATTAGGCTTGGTATTTTTATGTTGGACATGGTTTTTTTATATTGAACCCATGTTTTTTTACTAATAAGAAAGGGCTAGCTATATGGGCTTCAAAGATTGGTGCCAAAGATATTATCATACTTGAAGGTGTCGGGCCTTAATTTCTAGCACTCAAGGTTGGACCAATCCCTTGGATTCAAGCATGTTTAGATTCTTTGACTAGGGACACAAGCATGCCTCTTGGCGTGGGCTTGAGTTTTTCGGATTGGGGATGGGCCTATTTTGGTCTGTTTGGTGAGGTCCCAATCTTTTTGGACATAAGGTCAAGGTGGTTCAAATGACATAGAAGAAATGGGCTTGGGCTTCTTGCATGGGGGATGAACTTGTCTAGGTTTTTTGGGCAAAGTATCAAGGTTCTTGGACATGAGCCTAGGCCTTTTGAACTATCCATGCCATCTTGATCAAATCCCTTAAACAGATGTTAAGTAAAGCCAACATTTTTCATCTAGATGAAAAGTCCCCAATACAAATGAAGCCATATTCATTATATGCATATTAAATGACAAAATATAATATACTGAGTTATCAATGACCCAAGGTTAGATATGCATACATTTTTAGACCCAAGGTCCATTGGGGTGGTTGAAAATCCCTTAACTTTACGCTTTATTAACATTATCCTAGGTATCCACCTAGGGTTTTTTGAATATTTAAAGATTCTTGAAGCTTACATGGGATATTGAACTCTATTTGGACAAAAGCGAGATGGCTAGGAGTCCGCCCAAACACGGCCTTTGTCTTATTCCATAATTTATATTTAACTTGCCATTCATACCCTAGTACCTTAACCAATTTGACATTCATTATATTATTTTCATAAATATTGAAGTTTTCAAAAATGATTTTTTTCCAAATTACAAAATATTGTGAAAGAAAATATTGAATTTTTATAAATATTTCATTTGTTGAAATGAATATTTCAAAGTTCTTAATGCTTTTCCAATCTTAAAATGATAAGGCCCAAAGGGGACATTAGTAAAAAAAAAGTAGGAAATATGTGAGTAAAAATATATAGTGCAATATATTGGTTGTTGGGTAAAAAATATAATTTAATTAGTTTTTAAAAGAATTCATATCATCAGTTAATTTAATTATAAGATGGGATATGTAATAATCTAAAATAATGAATTATAATTAAAATAGGTTGATTTTAATATGTATATATGTAAACAATTGATAATAATAGGGGGACAAAAAATAAGTTGGGATAATTATTTAATACCTCCCTAAAAGTGTTGTTTGACGCATGCAGATTGTAAACTTTACACTAAGTATTCCCCCATGCATAAGGCCTTGGACATCAAATATATATTAAGCTGAAACCTTGCAAGTAAAAAAACATTAACATTGAGCCTTAAAGTTTTGAAGGGTCGGGACATGAAGGCTTAGGGACATCCAAACATGTTTTAACACATGATGATAACAAGCAACATCATTGCCTAGGGATAGGAGAAAATAGTGACATATATGACAACATGTCCTAAGACATGAGCATTAAGGTTTAAATCTATTTAGGCCCAAAGGTAAAAATCTTCTTAGGCTTAAGGCTAGAATATTTTTAGTAGTTTACCTTAGCATTTACATTTAGAGTTAAAGCTTTTAAATTTTTTTTAAAGACTAAAATATAATAAGGTTGAAGGTTAGAGTTGAATTAAGCCTACAAGTTAAAAAATTATTTAAATACTTAGGCTTAAAGTTATAATCTTTTTAAGCATGGGGATAGAATTGATTTAGGTGTAAAGTTGGAATTTTTTTTAGTCTAATGCAAGGTTAAAATCTTCTTAAGCATAAGTTAGAATCAATTTAAGCTTAAGGTTTGAATATTTCATGTATAGGATCATAATTTATTTAGATTTAATGTTGGAATCTTTTTTGGCCTAGAGTTAAAATCTTTTTATGCCTAAGGTCACTATTTATTTAGGCTTGAGATTGGAATCTTTTTAAGCCTAGGGTTGAATCTATTTAGGCTTAATGTTTGATTTTTTAATGTTTAGGGGCACAATCAATTTAATTTAGGGTTTAAATTTGTTTTGACTTGTAGTTAGAATTTTTTAAGCTTAAAGTTAGAATCTTTTAAAGCCTATTATTATAATCTATTTAGTAGGCTTAAGGTTGAAATCTTTTTTGGACTAAGGTTAGAATGTATTTAGGTTTAAATTATAATTTTTATGCTTAAGGTTGCAATCTATTTAGATTTAAGACTAAAATTTAATTTGGCCTAGAGTTAGAATCTTTTTTAATTTAGGGTTTGAATCTTTTAAAAACTAAGTTAGATTTTTCATGGGTAGTTCTTACAAAATCATAATATATATCATTATAGCTATTAATTTATAATAATAACAACAAGGTTTAACATATTAGGTAGGTCTTAACAAAGATTCAACTAACCATAGCTAAACTAGAGCTCAATTAATCATGGATAAACCATGGTTAGACCCATGATTAAACTAAGGAAAAAGTAACCATGGTTAACCATGGCGTAACTAGGGTTCAATTAATCATGGTTAAATCAATGATTAAACGAAAGTTAAATTGTGGTTAAACCATGGCTAAACTAAGGTTCAACTAATTATAGTCAAACTAAATTAAACCCACAACTAAAGTAAAGCTAAATTAATCATGGGAAAATTGTGATTAAACCATGACTAAACTAGGGTTGAATTAATCATGGCTAAATCCATGACTGAATTAAAACTAAATAACCATTGGTAAACTATGACTAAACCATGGCTAAATTAAGGCTCAACTAATCAATCGCTAAATCCATGATTAAATTAAACCCAAACTAACCATGGATAAACCGTGGCTAAACCATGGCTAAATTAAAGCTCAATTAATCAAAGTTAAACCATGGTGAAACCCATGACTAAATTAAGGTTAAACTAACCATGGGTAAACCATGACTAAACTAGGGCTTAATTAATCATGGCTAAATCATGGCTAAACCCCACAACTAAACTAAGGTTAAATTAACCATGGGTAAACCATTGGTAAAATTCCAAATAGAAAAACTAGCTAGTTCCAATTCTTTGAAAAAATCAAAATCAAAGAATTGGCCAATTCCAGATTTTTTTTAAATCTAAGAGAATTCGAGGATTTTTGTTGGTTTTTATGAAAAAACTAGAAACAAATCATCAATTTTAAAAATTGAAAATTAATGATTATATACAAGAGTTGATATTTAAATTTTTGGAGAATTGATGGGTATATATAATTAATTGATTAATTAATTAATTGGGCAAAGAACTAACTATCATGGTTTAATGAATTGCACAATATTGGTATCAACCAAGGGCAATATTCAAAAAATTGTACATCTTAACCCTTCAATTCAATGGAATAAAAATTATTTTATAGGAGTTGGTCTAGTGAAACAATGACCTCTTTTAGCATAAGATATTGTACAAGTTTATATCTCATATGTCTTTAAGTTCCAATCTTATGGTCTAAACCTTGCTATGTGGTCCTCTACAAATTTAACATCTTGGTAGTAATTTAACCCTCTTGATCTAATGGGAGTGGGTGTGATGAAAATATGTTTCCAAAATCAATGTCAAATAACAAAGGATGCTACTTTCACAATAAACAATTCGTACTAGTTTGCGCACCCTAACTTCCCAATGTATGAACAGACACAACCTCAATTAACCTCTTTTTTTTAGTGAGTATTAGGGATAAATCAATTTTGTGGACATTGATGACAAAACTTTTTCTCCAAGTGGCCAACATGTCAAATTAACTTTTATTTAAAAAATTATTTAATTTGTTTTCCCTCCATTTTGCCCATTGTAAATTCCATAGAAAATCCTTGGGAAGAATTATGATTAATTGCATATATTACATATATAATATGGCAATTTTTACATTAAAGTTTTCTCACTTTTGGCTACTGAAAACCTCCATAATCATATTTTTTTTAAAAATCAATTTTGAATGTTACATTTTGGAAAAAAAAATCACCAATAATTTTTTATTTTGGTAGTAAGAGGTGTCCAAAACAATAAACTTCATACATAATTGGGTACTTGTCTCTTCTATTCATGAATCTGCTTACATGTGGTGTCCATAACATAATAACTCATTTTGAACAAATATGGCATAACTCACTTCAAAACAAGTATGCCCTTATGTAATTTGTATTGGACAATTATATGGCAATTGTAATAGTTTTTTACTAACACCTACACTTAACATGATGTACAAGACTTGTGCATGTAATATAAATGACCAAATGGATGGACAAATGCACCATGTAAAAAGCCCACATTCAAAAACCAACCAACAAACAAGGGATGAAAAGTGAGGAAATCACCACATGTCATATTGCCAATGCATGAATCAAGAGCTAAATGGCAATTCCAAGTATGGAGTACAAAATTGTTTTGTCAACATGCTAAAATGATGGTATTAATAATCAAATTGTTTTGTTTAAAAATGAGATGCTACTAGAGGCTCATAAATCCATGAAGTGCAATAGAACAAAGGAAGGATATTAACAAGTGACTATGTCACAAGAGGTTCTATCCTACAACAATGTTTTACATGAATTCAAGTTAATGGGTTTGTAGTTGATTGGTTTTACAAGGAGGAGCAAAACCAAATAAATAAAATACAAAACTACATCAAGTTGATCTTGGGCATGAATTATATCCAATTTAAAGCATTTTTGGCCCTTGAAAAAGAAGTTAAGCTTATTTTGGAAACATATTTTGCTATCCCCTTGTCTATTCCCCATGCCACCCAAGAAAAACCCACCCCACCCCACTGGCCAAGAAACTTACTTTATCCATCAAACTTACTCTCTATTCTCCAACCCTCCACACCATACCAAAATGAGTTCCCACAATGCCTTTATAGTTTACAAAACCAATAAATGGAGGATGACCCATAAGGCCAAATTAGGACCTGATGTGGGCTTTTGTTATTTGGTTAGTTTGTTGGAAATCATTATTTTTAGTGGCATCTACCCTCCCTTCTCCCCCCACATGCCTTGTTTTTAAACCCCATTTTTGGACATGACCTTTCCTACCACCATAGTCAACAAACTTCTACTAAATAGCCAATTGCTATAGCCCTTCAACCTAAGTTGAGTAGTTCCTTATTCCTTTCAACCCAAAAAACATTGGCTACCTTTTTGGAACCAATTAATCTATAACTAGCTAAGTGGTGCTAGTTGTCACTCTCTTCTGATCTTGTTTGTGACACCAAAATTTTATGCTAATAAACTACTACTAAAATATCCTAACTTACAACCACTCATTCCAATAAGGCAATTTCAAATGAAAGCCTCTAGTTTTCCAATGAGTCCAAGTGGTCTATTAAGTAACTAGCAACAAATTGTAAATTTAGAGCAACAATTTTAAGTTGCCTACACAATGTTGGTTAGTTATTGAGTTTTGACTAGGGTAATCAGCTAGGTTTGAGGCTAGGTATTGATAACCTATCAATTTGTTATTGATTTTTTTGAAATTGGTAAAATAACCTACCCACCTTTATTGAATATTCAAATTTAAATGACTTATTTATGACCATTTATTGTCTAGTAGGTTATCAATCCTAAAACATTTAAAATGTTCATTATAGAAAGAAAGAAAAATAAAACAATGTTCATTTTGGTTCTTTCATTCCCAAAAAGGTAATAGGAGACATGTTTTGTTCATTTTTGGTCATCAAATGGGAACTTGGAAGGATATAGCTATATCAATGGACATTGTAAAGTTCAATAAAATAAAAGATTGACATATGAAAAAATTCCCAAAAAATGACACCTAATCTTTATATGAAACATATTAAATCTTTATTTAAGATAGTAATACATTTCAAGTTCCATCAATACATTTATATTTATTCACATTGGCAAGCATTCACAATCCATAATACATATCCATTATTAATTTGTTTCATTTCGGATTAAGTTTGAAGTTGTAATGTCACACAAAAACAGGTGGATCTGTTTCAGTGTGAACGCTGGATGTTCGTTCTAGTTCTTTAAGTGATGGTCGTTTTTGGTTTTCGGCGCTCTTTAATCCTGCATGGGCATGCATGGAGTTTTTGTTCTTGGTGTGTGTAGGAATGGCGGCGCATCTTCATTAAAACTGATGGAGTTGGTTTAAGGAGGACGACAAGAAATGATGGCTAGGTCGGTGAGGAGGAACGGAAGGACAAGGAGTGGGAACGGAGGCTTGCAGGAGAAGCCAACAGGAGCAGAAGAGGAGAAATGCGAGGGCAGTGAGAGAGTAGTGGGGTTGTTGTTTTGAAGATAGCTAGCGGAAAGAGGAAGAGAACCAGGAATATGTCTGAGCTGTAGTAGAGAGAGTTCCACCAGTTACCAGTTTTGTTTTTTCGCTGCGTCTGGTATTCGGAGTGAGTTGCTTTGCTACAGAACTCATCTTTTTGGGGAAAGAGTAGAATGCAGAGGAGATCAGAGGAGTCTGAGGGTTTTGGGAGAAGGTTTTAGAGAGAGCTTGTGCTCTCGGAATGTACATATTTTGCAATTTAAAACAAGAAACGTTTCGCAGATGAGCTCTATGTGTTTCAGTTGCGTGAATCTTTGTTTCTGCAGTGGTATGTTGTGATGAGGAACTGACCTTTCGAATGTAGTTGAAAGGATCAGCAATTTCGGTTTGGAGTTCATCCTGGTTTAGGAGGTCTGAGTCTGAATGAGTAGATCAGGATCACTTGGGTCCGCATCAGGGGCTCGATCATCCAGTGCGGATGTATAGGGTCCCTCTCTTTTGGTTACAGTAATCTCACATTATTTTGTTGCTAGATATATGATTGCTCAAAGGTTGTGATATTCCTTTGAATTCAAAATTTTGATGACTTGTGAGTTTTGCAAGTTTGGTTGCTTTAAAATGTTGGACATCAAATTACATATTAAGGATGTGCGTGATGTTAGTACATTTTAATTCAATTTTTTTTTTGTATGCCTATAAAGAAGTGAGAAATTTTGGTGACAAATATGGTCACAAGTAGCCTTCTTTTATAAGCACATATTAACTTTTATGTTTGACAATGGGACTTTAATCATTCTTGATGAATTTCACAAGGCCTCTCTTCATGTTGTATTTGTACCAACATTCCAAAAAGATGTGAACCATATGGTTATTACATGGAATGTACACATGGTCCACAAAATTACAAAAAATGGAAGGTTTATTCCATTTCATGTTCCTACACACATTTTCCAACCTCATGAGAAGGAACTTAAACAAGTAATACACAAGCTATGCAATTTTTAGGGATATGATTTGGTATAATCATCATGTGCACATGTGTTACAACTTCTAGATTGGATGTGAAGTTTTATCTCATGTTCTGCACATACTTGCACAAATGTTGTTCATATTGTGTATATATGTAAAAAATATTGCCACCTTTGGATAATGCAACAATTGAGTTTTGTTGAATTATGGCATTAGTGATTGAAGATGTAGGTCTTTGAAATCAAGTATGTGAAGATGAAACTATTGACCAATTTCATAATATCACTTAGATATGCATTCAAGGCCTTATGCTTTGCAACATCCATGAATTGAATTTATGTGGAAAGTAAAAATATGAAACATGTAAGAATGTAACATAAAAAAATAAAATCATGAGAGAGAAATGGAATTAGTACTCAATTTTATTTTCCCCATAAAACAGTGAAATCCCTTGACAATGTGTCAATTATTCCAAAAACAATTATTTTAGTTGCAAATAATGTCAATTTGACATTTAACACTTATTCCAACCTTGTCATTACCCATGGGTACATTGGATCTTTAGAATAATGGATTGAAATCAATGTTGATGATTGTCTAAACATTGTGGTTATAAAGTTGTAAACTAATGATGCAGTCATTGTCTACGACTTTGGTTGCAAGAAGTGATTGCCATACGAGATAAAACTTAGAAAATTGGAAAATTGGCTTTTGAAGACTTGGATAAAAAGTTTGAGCTTCATTTAGCATTCACCCTTGAGTGTCTATTGGCAATGCAAGGTCAATACAGGGTCCAAGCTTACTTGGAGATGTGTTTGGATGGAGGCAACATCCGCAAGGTTGCAATACTAAGACTATTGATTCAAGTTCAAGAATCATTTTGGGGGGTCATCAATCGCTATTATAAAATGTCAAAAAATTATGTGTTTATTATAAGGCTCTATTCATCTATGTTGACATGAATATAATATACACTTCTTGCCAAGGCCTTTTGGAATACATTCATTTGATGTATTGTATGCAAATCATTAGTAGCCAAGTTCAAACAACTATATTATATAACTATACATTCTTAAAACACAAATACTAAACCCATTATTTGAAGTGAAATACTTATGATTACCACACATTCACATCTTCCACCATTGAATTTGAAGCCTTAAATCTTTTTCTTTCCAAACACATGTCACTAAAAGCCTAAAAGAAACACAAAGGATGAGGGTGTTGTTTCCAATTCAAGTAAAAAAAATTTGGTTTAAGAAAATAATTTATTGTATGGTATTATGCCAAAATTTAAAAGGATGGCTATAGGGTGCCCAAAGGGATTGCCCACATTTTATTTTTTATAAAAGTAGTGCAAAACTACTTGGACAACTACATGATATTATGGATTGTAAACATTGAACCATGACACTAGGCTTGTGCAAATGGTAATGTTATGTGATTTGCCTTGCGGGTTGTCAATTTCATGGTAACATGTCACCTTGAGAAGTTGCACCTCCTCCCATATAAAAAGGAATGTATAGCCATGAAAAAAAGAATATGTAACAATTTAAAATTAAAAACTTACACATGTGACCCCTAAAATTTTACCAAGAAAACTCCTTCCATGAAACTCTAATATTTATATCAACAAATTTGACACTATGAATTGAATAATCGTGAATTAGGCTTGTGCAAATGGTACTATTCCCTTGCTTGATTTATAGGTTGCAAATTTCATGGTAACTTGCTTATGTGGTTTCAAAAGCCCATACTATGAAAATTGTAACCATGAAAATTCCTACCATGAAAATTTGAAACCTACATCAATAAATTGAACACCATGAATTAAGTAACCATGAATTATGCTTGTGCAAATTGTACTATACCTTCCTTTCACTTGTGGGTTGCAAATTCTGCAGTATCATGTCACCATGAAAAATGACACCTTTAATGAGCAGCCATGAGGTCATACTTGTGCAAATGGTGTTATTCCCTCTTTTGACTTGTGGGTTGCAAATTTTGTGATAACATGTCACCATGAAATAATACACTTGCTATCATGAAAATTGGAATTTGTAACCATGAAAAATGACACATGTGATCTAGAAAAGTGATCCATGTAACCATAAAAAAATTCAAAACTTACACATGTAACCTTGAGAAAACATACTATGACATTTGTAGCCATGAAAATTACTATGATGAAATTCTAAAAGCTTATTTGTAAATTTGACACCACAAAATGAGGGAAAAGTATTCCATACCATCAGGTAGCCTCTCATCCAAGTACCTGCTTTGTAGGAACTAAGCACGATAGTATTCAAAAGTTGATATTTGTGTTGGGCGGTTCTTTGAATTTTTTTATAGAAAAACTGATTCCAATTCTTAAAATATTCCAAAATGAAAGAACCGTTGGTTCCAGTTATTTCAAAATCCTCAAAGAACTGACAATTTCCATGGAAGAACCGACCAAAACAAAAAAAAAAACCCCCAATGTTCTTTGACTTCTTCATTTATTTTTTGAGAATCACAATTAATATATGCTAAACCTGTTCTTCATTTATTTCTGAGAACCGAAGGGTAAATTCAAAATTTGAGAACCGGTGGGTAAGTGGGTCTATAGAAGCTCGCATTGATGACCCGAGGGTGTCAGTCCCCCCATCCTAAGAACCGCTTGACATGGGGTTGATACCTGCCCAAGGTGTTGCTCAAGGATGGCTTTGCTAAACTGCCTTAAAGCAGGCTCCCATGCGGTCAGATTAGATTTGCTGCATTATTTCCCACTTCAAAATGCCTTTGGCATATTTCATATACTAGGTGCATCTCACACACACACACACACACACACACAAACAATTTTGGGAAGAGAGGGTTTTTTTTTTTCATTTTCCCTCATTCCCAATGTGTTCTTAACATGTTCCCATTAAGTTCCCAAAGTGTCTCCGCATGCATTCCCGAAGATGTTCCCAATAGCACCTGGGTTTTATGATCCCATATGGTTTGCCCAAAGTTCAATTCCCATGTGTATAAACTGAAAAGGTGAAAATGTAAAGGAGCATATCTGTTTTGTATTTTGCAACTGGGGTTCCACAGAGGTGCCCCTTCTATTGGGTGCATGCCAGACCTCATAGTTTGTGGCAAATGCCAACTTTGCCAAAATTAATTTAATTTTGGCAACTTTCTTTGGGTAATTTTGGCAAAATTGGCAGTGTGTGTATTTTAACATGAGAAAGTGAATTTCAAGGGTTGCCGCCATCGTTTGCAGCGTTTTGACGTTTGAAAAGGGCCTTTAAGTCCTAGGGTGAGGTTGAATCCGGCGTGACATTTTGGGAATGGCCTTCATCATGAGCATCATAAACCATGAGGGAAATACTATTATGGACCTAAGCTTACATAGGTCACTAGGCATAGGAGAACAAGGATGTGTACACCTAAAGGTCCCTCCCTCTCTTAAGGAGTAGGCCTATTCTCAAAGCCTAAGCTTACATAGGTCACTATGCATAGGAGAGCAAGGATTTGTACACCTAAAAATCCCTCCCTCTCATAAGGAGTAGGCCTATTTTCAAGGCCTATGCTTACATAGGTCACTAGGCATAGGAGAGCAAGGATGTGTACACCTAAAGATCCCTCCCTATCTTAAGGAGTAGGCCTATTCTCAAAGCCTAAGTTACATAGGTCACTAGGCTAGGAGAGCAAGGATTTGTACACCTAAAAATCCCTCCCTCTCTTAAGGAGTAGGCCTATTCTCAAGGCCTATGCTTACATAGGTCACTAGGCATAGGTGAGTGAGGATTCCTACACCTAAAAGATCCCTCCCTCTCTTAAGGAGTAGGCCAACTCTCCAAAGATTATTTGCCTATTATTACTACTACTACTACAACTACTACTACTTATACCCACTTAATTTTGGCAACTTTGAGTTTTTATTTTTGGCCAATGCCAAATTATTTTTATAGAATGCCAAATTTTATGAGGTCTGGTGCATGCCCATCAATGTTCCCAAAAATTTGCTGATGGGCCAATGAATATGGCTCTTTAAAAAGAAAACAGGTGAACACACATACACACACACCCATGATTCTAATTAATATGAATAAAATAGTTAGAAAGGTCCCAAATACACCCCCCCCCTTAAAAACAAAAATCATGCTACTGCAGCTGCAGCTGCCTGAAGAAATCTGGAGGCCTGAAACTCCTCGGTGTTGAAATTTCTTCACACAAGTGTCCAGAAAAAGGAATTCAACTGCAGAGAGAACTATACCTTACAATTCCTAAAGCAAAGACGCAATATGCAGTCATCAATATGGGCATAAAGTTACAAAAGCAACTGCAATTCTGTACTCTGCTGCAGACAACAAAGTCCTCAAGCAAGACACACTATGACAAGATTCGTTTCACAAATTCTAATAAATAAATAAATGACAGTGACAAACACACAATCTTAGAATTTGTTGTCAAACAAATCTTGTTATAGTCTGCAAATTCTCACACATAAAATGACGGTGGTGACAAACAAGGTGTTAAAATTTGTCAAACAAATCTTGTTATAGTCTGCAAATTGTAACAAATAAATGACGGTGACAAAAGTGTTGTTAGGATTCATCAACAAACGTGTTGTTAGGATTTGTCAAACATGTCTTGTTATAGTCTGGCTTGCTTTAGGACTAAATGATGTCATTCATTGCTTTAGGACTAAATGATGTCATTTATTTCTTTAGGCCTAAATGATGTCATTTTATTGCTTTAGTGTTGCCATCATTTAGTGCTATATCCCTCTTCAGTTGCTTGCTGTAGATTTTCTGGTAAGCACTGCCCACCCAACTAGGTGTCTATGTATACTCAAGAAAGTGTGAAGACAAAATATTGTAATTAAAAAACTAATCACAAATAACCCAACCAGGGTTTTGTTTTTTTCAATTTTGTTGTTGGCTTCTAAAGTTTGGCCATGTTTTCCAAAATTTTAGCAAATTTTTGGCAACTTAAAGCGAGAATGCAAAATCCCTTCTTCCACACAGCCCCCCCCCCAAACACAATTTTTAAAATTTTAAATTAATTACTAAATATTAAAAGAAAAAGGGTGCTGAAAAAAACTCTCAACTCTTGAGTCTTTGAAAAAAAAAAAATCCCTATTGTGTTGACTTATACTGAAGGCGCTTGTTATCACCTAGTCCCAAAGATCTCACCTCTATGATGACAAGGAAGACAACAAACAAGAGGCTTGTCTCATAGTGACAACCTTCTCTCTACTTCATAAAAGAAGAGAGAATGAATGAATGATATTATCCTTCACAATTTGGTTACCAAGTTTTCAATCCTGGATTTGCTATCAATCATTCAACCATCCCTCTTGTACTAAAAGAAGACCCAAAAGGCCAAAAAATTATTAAAAAAAAAAAAAAAAAAACAAACAAACAAACTCTCTATCGCTTATCAATAATACTTTTGTTGCAGCATTTGTTGCAAGTATCTGGCATTATCCATCCTCCAAAGGTTTATAAGGCTTTTCTTTTTCTTTTCTTTTCTTTTTTTTTGGGGTGTGTGTGTGTTCAAAGGAAGACCCACATGATTTTGTAACAGCACAACTTTGCACAATATGTTGATGTTTTGTTTTCATTTTTTAAAATTATTTATTTGTTGTCTTTTTTGCTGACAATGGATGCCAACAATTCGATCATGCCAGCAACCAGACTGTAATTACAAACAACAGTCAAGTTTTTGTGTGGCCTACCATTCATTAGTTGAGTGCCATTCAGGAAGATGGGAAAAAAGGAAAAGGAATGTAAGAATAGCTTTCAATTCATGGATTTCATGTGCGCTGCAAGGAAATGCACATCCAGCAATTCAGCTCTTATATGTACTTCCGCTGCAAAAAACAAAAAGAGTGCAGGTTCCTGAGATGGGGTTATAAGGTGTGTATCTCTCAACAGGAGTCTAGACAAATGTTTTTAGTCCTCTCTCTGTCTCTGCTTCTGCTTCTTCTTCTTCTTCATCACTAATTCACAAATTTCAAGTCAATTTTGTTTTACATTTTTTCTTCTTCTTCTATTGAAGGGAAGGGAAGTTGTAAAGTTTAAACTCATGTTGGAGTGTTAGACAAGGTGTTATTATTATGCAGGTTGTTTTTCTTATGGGTGGAGCACGTTTTTTTTTTGCAGCTGAGCACATATTTTGGACATGGCCAATTGATATCTGCATCAATATTCAGGATCACCTTTGATTTCTCACTTTCCACCTGGTTAATATTCTCTATTCAATGTCAAGGTCTTGTGGATTTTTTGCGGTAGATGGTGGGCTGTATGAAAATATTGTGAATTTCCAGCTAGCTTTTCTTGGGGTGCTCAAATTATATTCTCAAGCAAATGTTATTTATTTAGTGTCTTCTCAGAATTCAAATTCAAGTTGATTTTTCAAGCTGTCGATGATGATTCCATAGCATTGACAGCTGGAAAATCAGATGTAGATCTACTTGAAACTGAGAACACACATGCAAGAACAAATATGTGTTCTTGCAGCAGCTGAACTCAATTTACTTGTCTAGTCTCTCACAATTTTGCTACCAATAATCATGGTCAATGAAAAACAAGAAAGAGAGGTAAGCAGCAAATAAGGAACAATTTCATGTTGTTTGTACTTGGGTTTATTGGGTTGCAGATGGGATTTTCCAGTTGATAAGTTTTACTATCATTTGCCATGTGCAGCTGCAAATGTTTGCAAGACAAAGGGACAAAACATTGGGAATGGTTGGGTGTTGATTTCAACATCATAGGAGAGGCACTTGAAGCATCAAGCCCATGAAAGCCAGCAGCACACACAAAATTGCAGAGGAGTGCCTTGTTTCCTGGAGCATCTGATCAACAGATCCCTTCTCAGCTTGTACATCCACATCTGTTGGAGCAAAAGCTTGACAGATTCATACATGTGAGTGCCACACTGATCACTCACCCAATTCACCTCCTCTAGACTTTTGCCACCTATTCTTGTATTACTTGTGTATTCTTTGGCTTGTATTGTTAATTCTGTCAATTTGCTTTGCACCCAATTTTCTAGTAAGACAGCCTAATTCCTACAAATGATTTTGAAATTAATTTCTAGATTTGATTTTGTGCTGCGAGGCTAGCATGAATTACTCTGGAATATGATTGTTTTAATCTAGCCTAATTTGAAGTGGGTTCAAATGCTTTCGAACCATGCTACTGCACTTCATAATAATCTTCCAGTGCAGAATGGCAATGTCTATCGACATTGCCACATTGTTGTTGTTGCAGGTATCATTGTTGTTGTTCTCAGCAAGTCATGCACAATTAGCTCGCAAAATTGCTGCACAAGTAAGTCACAATCACAACAATGTCGACATCCATCACGATATTAGCATTACTGGACACAAAAGTTTCAATGTTGCTCCTACTACTCTGTCAGGTCCCCAGTTGCAAGCGGTAAATGATACAGACGGTGATGAGGAGTCTTATGTCACCAACTCTTCCAGTAGTATGAACACTTTAGACTTGCCTGCAAGGGCTACTCGATCATTGCTATCCAACAATTCTTTTACATGTCCACAAGCATTTTTCATATTCGGGGATTCACTTACAGATACAGGCAACATACAACTCTTTGCTCCTGGGCTCCCTGCTACCACTCTCAACTATCCATATGGTGAATCCTATACTTTCACTAATGAGCCAGGACACAACCGCTACTCTGATGGCCGACTCATCGTTGACTTCATAGGTAAATATCATGAATTCATTGCCATGTTTCAAATAACTCATGTTTGAACAAACCAATCCTTGTTCACCATGTGGCTGATCATTTCCATTGCAGTGGATTCACCCAAATTACCAACAAAATGCGGAATGAAATATACAAGATCCTCTATTAGTTAGTAAAGAATGTACATTGTTAATTTTCAAACCAACCCCTCCCCCTGCCAAGTTGATACATAACAGTTGATGGTTTTTTTTTCTTTAAAGTTAAAAGATAACTGCAACCCAATAGCAATATGTTTAATTACTCACATAATAATTTTGGGCTGGTTGGTGTCTTATCTCGACTTTTGAACGTGTCAAAAAAGAAGAAAATCTGATTTTTAGTGTGCAAACTAAAATACTTGTTACTGTTGTTGGTTGGTTGGTTGGTTGCAGCTCAAGCCTTTGGTTTCCCATTTTTTGAACCCATTTTACTAGAGTTGGACAAAGGATTCCAAACTGATTACACTCATGGAGTCAACTTTGCATATTCAGGAGCAACTGTTCTACCTAACAGTACCCACAATCCCATCTACCTTCAACATGAGCTTGATCAATTCTTTGCCTACAAGAAAGCACTTTTCAGCTCCCCACGTAAGTAAAAGAAACAACACTACTCTTATTACTTACACTTCTTTGAATTTGCACCTCTCGTAACCTACAATGTCGTGACTTTTTTCATCACCACGAACTTCAGAAAATAACTCAATTGTTGTAAGGTCCATTGTCCAACTCCACTTTGGTGTGTGTGTGAGCATATGGAGGACATGTCATTGATCAGGTGGTCACTAGTTTTTGGATTGGGTGGTAGACAATCCACTTTTCTTGTCCTAAAAAATTACTTATCCTTTGGTTTGGGATTTTTTGGGGAGGAAATTAACATACAATATGAATACTATTTGTTTGTGTATTCTCTCCACACTTTTTCAGAGCCATCTACACCACTGAGCTTCCTACCAACCGCGGCATATTTGATACCGGAGATGGGAATAAATGACTTCTACTACGCATATTCTGATGGAGTCTCACCACAAACTGCTATAGATGAGATTTTACCCAAGTCATTGAATCTTGTGGTCTCTGCTGTGGAGGTAAAAGAAACTCGCCAACGACCACTTTATCTAACCCAAATGGAATTGAAAACAATTGATGTAATTGCAAATTCGTGTTCAAAAAGAGTACTGACGCATGTATTTGACAAGTGTATTGTGCATTACTTTGAATTTATATGCATTATGGGTTGAAGTTTTCTAGTATTTTCATTGTTGTTGTTGTCATGAACAATAAACCGTATATTCAGCTAAGTACATAACAACAAGAGTGAGAAACCTTTGCAAATATTGTTTGGGTTTGCAACTGGGAAAAACCTATTATAAGCACTTTGTTAAAAACCATATTACTATTTTTTTCTTCAAGGCTTTGAGCAAAAAGAGCTCCGGTTTTGATACTTGGGTGGTGGGTGGATGGGTGGGTTCCCATGAGAGGGAAAGACTAACACATAACATCAAAATAATGTGCAGCAACTTCATGCAAGTGGAGCAAGAACAATCATAGTTGGAAACCAACAACCTCAAGGTTGTAGTCCCTCGATTTTGACCCCCTCGTTGGGGACTGGACCATATGACAGCCTTGGTTGCTTGGATGAAGTCAACAATGTGAACAGGGTGTTCAACACAAAACTCAAACAAGCACTCACCAACCTTCAAGAATGCTACAAAACAGATGGCACGTTGATTATCCAATTCGACTTTTACAATGCCTTCATTGAATTGTTTACCAATCCAACCAAATACGGTATTTTTCTATTCTACATGTATTTTGCTTCTCATTCTTGGTCATCAATTTATGATTTAAGCTTTGACATTTTCCAACATGATCAAAAAACATGATACAAATTTCAACCCTAGCTAGAGTTATGATGACAAATGGCTGTTTTGGTTGGTTTTTCCATTGTGCGAATTTGGTGGGTAAAATAGGTTTCAATCCTGGTACTCTATTGGAAGTATGTTGTGGGTTTGGAGGAGCATACAACTACAATGTAAATGTGACTTGTGGGGATAGTGGCAATGTATCCTTGTCTACGGGAGGCACACAATTTGTGAATATCAGTATTGCACCTAACCCAAAGGAACACATTGAGTGGGATGGGGTCCATTTTACTCAAGCTGCTTATAAAGTCATTGCATCCTTCTTCCTTTCAGGCCAATTTTTCATATCGCCGCTTGGATTCAATCTCAAACACCTATGCAATCTTGATTTTTCTCAATTCTAGATGTTATTATATATATAAGCTACTTATGGGGTTCTAACTGAAATTACTATTTCCATTTTTTTGTATTGTCTAATGAATTAAAACAAATAAAAATTTCAAAGGAGTGAAAACATCATGTTGATTTTGTTTGAAATGGATTTTCAATTAAGCTTCTCCTTTGGAATTTGGGAATAGGGATTTTGTTGCTTGTTTGAACCCAATTTCAATTTGGTTTTTGTTTAACTCCTAAATTTATGGATTTTTTTCATGGAGTTTTTCATTGTTAGTGTTGTGGGGTTTCATTAGTGAGCAAAATTTCATGAATAGTTCTTTGTGTAATTGTCAATACCAATCCTTAGAAGCAAAATGATGAATGTCACAATGCTAATGATGGTGAAAATTGTGCCCATGAGATCACCTCGACAAGAGAATATGATCCAAATGAGGATGATTTTGACCCCCAAAAAACCACAATGACACAAAGAAATGTGATGATGGATTTTGGTGGAGGGGTGGGGGGGTGAAGGTCCATCCAATCCTTATTCAAGGGAGATTAGTTCATTGGAGGTGTGAATTGAAACATGCATGCATTGAAGGGAGGGGGCTAAAGGGGAAAATCATTTCAAAAACCTTTAATTGTAAATTTTAGATGTACACACATTTTGTCATTATATGTGGAGTTTTTTATCAACCTAAAGGTCTTTGGTAATATATAAGACTTTACTCACCTAACATTCTTTAATAGTAAAGGAAAAAACATACCAAAATAAGGTAGGGTATTCACCTTTTTAAAAAGATAATATTGATAACAAAAACAAAATTTAGTGCGTGTTAGAAAATAGAAGAAATACAACAAATCACATTTCACTACAAGATTTACAACCAACAGTTGGTGTTAGTGGTGATGTTAGTGCAAGTACGATGTTAAAAATAGGCATTAGTCCACATATGTGATGTTATCAAACATCAAGGTTAATATTGCAAGTGACATGGTAGAATGGTGAACTTGGTGTTAAATCACTCCATTAACGAATATTCAGATCTTCAAAAAATAAATATTTGAAGATTTTGCGATAATGTTATGTAAGGTATTCAAAAAGGAGCAAATAACTCAATGTTTAATGTTCCCCCTCAATGTCAATGTTCTTTTTTTCTCTTCCCTCTTGCATGTCCATCTTTTGAATGATCACAACATTGTGTGATGACAATGAATAGAATGCTCACAATTCCCATCCTTTGTAAACAAATGAACGCACATCCCTTATAAAATATTTCAATATTTAAACCCTAAAGCTTCATCACACAATCACACAATTTTTTCTTTTGTAGACTTCTTAAGATTCAAAGGTTTTTGGAATCCCTAGCTAAAGTTTAGGGTTTTATTGTCTTAAATTTTGATATGAAGATACAAACTACGACAATTTAGCAAAATGACCCACATTAAAACTATGATTTACATGTCAAAGTATTCCATGGCCAGGGTTTTCTTTTGTCATAGGTCTAATGTTCAAGGTATTCATTTGTGATATGTCTAGGGTTTAAGGTTGTGGGTTCTATAGGGCTTAAGAACCCTTTTCTTGGTTATATGTATTAGGTTGAAGAATTTGGGTTGTTTAACATTTAAGGTTTTGGATTTTTGGTTTCCTAGGGTTTATGTATTCACTTAAACCATACCTTAAGGTTTTAAGGTCCTATAGGGTTTGATGTTTCTTTAAATTTCATATGTGTAGGGTCTAGGGTTTTGGGTTATTTAAGGTTTAAAATTTGTAATTTCCTATGGTTTAAAATATATAATTAAATTAAACACAACTACAAATGTCAAATTTTTACAAATATTATAAATTCCTCATTGCAACATAATAGAAAACAACATGCAATCAAGAAGCTATTGGTTAAACAAAGGTCTCTTCCTAATTAAACCATACCTTAAGGTTTTTGGTTACTTATGTCATTCTTTTATGGTCTAAGGTTTGTTTAGGGTTTATGGTGTTTTTTGGACATGTCCAAGGTTTTTTGGTTTCATGAGGTTTAAGGTGTCCAATTAAACCATACCCTAGAAGGTTTTGGGTTGTTCAAAGTTCAAAGACTTTTTGTATCATATGTCTAGGGTTTCTTTTGTCATATGTTTATAATTTAGGGTTTTTGGTTATCTATGGATTAGGTTAATCAATTAAATCAACACGGCACCATTCACCTTTCTATTTTTCTTTTTGGTCTACTAATTATTCCATCATCTCAAAACATAGAACTTCAATTCTAAGAAGCAATTATGTGTTATGAAGGAGAATGGGCATTGGCAATAAAGTATGTCCCAAGGTTCAAGCCCATAAAGGCCAATTATGAAATTATGGAATTAAGACAATGGTAGGCAAAACATCTAGTAACTTTTCTTTTGATATTGTCCTTCCTCCATGCCCACATGACCAAATTAACTAAATGCCCATATTTTGGATTGGTTGCAAAAGAAAATCATTGGTTTTATAGACTTATAATGTCAACAAGAGGGTTATTTGTTTCATTTAAAGTAGTATGATGCAATTTTTATAAAAAAAATTGGCATTACCACCTTGCCCCACATTTTTGAAATTAGATAGCTTTTTAGAGTTGCACCATTGTAAGTTTCCAAACATGACTTTTTCAATGTTATTAGGTGCTAATTATGTCCCTTATGCTAGGTAGAAAATAACCATGTTTTATTATTGCAATTTGCACAAGTCTATCCTTTATAAATAGGTAGGTAGGTAGGTTGTAAGTAGGTAGGAAAATAGGTTTGCTTAGGTAGATAGGTCATAAGCTACACCACTAAATACAAAGGATAGCCAAGGTAGCCAACTTTAGCCTAGTAATAGTCTAGGGAAGTCTACATTAGCCTAGGAACTTAATTTATGGTAGGCTACATATAGCCTACACTAGTAGCATTGGAACCTAGTTTATCGATGTAAGTTACATATATATAGCATAACGTAGCATATACTATTAACCTATGAACATATTGGAATAGCTTACACAAACTTACAATAACCTAGTTAACACTAGCATATATGCACCTTATACAGTACTTAGTAAATACATACCTAATACCTAGCCTAGGTAACCTAGGTACCTCCCTATAATATTATACCTACCTAGCACATACCTAGGACTTTGCTTAGGTAGGTTAGATACCTAGTATGTACATAAGTAGCTTAGGTACCTACCTACTAGGTACTAGGTCTTACTATTATTACTATTAGTAATAGTCACTTGAATGCACTAGGTATGAAGTACCTACCTACTAAATATTTACCTAGTTAAGTAGCACGGGTTCCTATTGGATACATACTAAGTACGTACTAGGTAACTATTAGGGACTATCTAATGTAATATTTGTCAAGTACTACCTACCTTACTTAGTAACTAAGTATTATCGATTTTAGGTAGGTAGATAAATAGGTAGGTACATTGATTTAATAGCTAAGTAGGAAGGTACATCATAAATAGGTAGTTAGGTCAAGTACCCTAACCTCACCACCTATCTAGGTGTTTGTTTAATTATGCCTAACCCAAGTATGTGGCCTTAATGCAACTATAATGTGACTATTTTGATTGAGTGTGCAATTAAGTTAAGTAGATATTAGATATGTATTGTTTAAGTAGGGATGTGAAAAAACATCTCCAAATAGGGACTTGAACCAAATTGTCGAATATTGGTTTGATCCAACCCAAATCAACCCAATGATAAAAATGTACATTAAACACAAGAATTGTAAAAAAAACCTTGTTCACAACACAAAAGATATTGTGCACAAAATTGTTGGACCAAGTACCGTGATGTGAAGTCCATATTTTTAACTTGTGAAGTTAAAATAAAATGGAAGATATTACATGCAGGTTGTTTTTGTTTTTATTCATTGAATGAAAGTCTTGAAATAACCAATGATGTTTTCCAATGATGCTAGCAACCTTGAAATCCATTCTTGTTTCAATCACCAAAAAACTTCATCATTATTGCAGAAGAAAAAATCAAGAATATTGCCTCTTGTTCTCTAGGTAGTTTAATCAAAATTCATTTAATTCACTTGTAGTTTGATCAATACTTGTTTTATTGACAATGATTTACATAAAAAATTGAATAAAATTTTTATTCAATATCATGTTTTTTTAATAAATAAAAATTGTGATGTGAGACTTGAGTGTGAGGTGCTTGGCTCACCAAAAGATGTCACTATAAAACTTGCTTTCATTTGACATATGGAGGGTTAAATTAGTTTAGAGAAAAAATATCATAAAATAATTACAATTGAAGGGTATTATGAAAGGTACTTCTCAAAGTATAACAAATGTATTATATTATTTGTCAATGGCAGTCAAAATTCTAACAACAGTTCCAAAAGAAAGGAAAACAAAAAGGCAATATTCAAAACCCCACCCCCCCCCTTCCCTCAAAACCCCCACCAAAAAAAACCATAGAATAAGCAAAAGAAGAGCTTGCAATGGTAATATTGGTAGAGTTTTCTAATGAACTTATTACTTCCACAAACATCTAAAGAGTACTTAAGTGGGAAAAGAAAATATAAGAAAAACAAGCCCAAAATGTGGCAAGGCATGGTTGGTATTCTTTTTCAATGCTCTATTAAATAATGTTTCAAGCATTTAAAAAACTTGATCACTATTCTATGCATGCATTGTATATTCAAAATGTCTAGGAATATTTTTTCAAACACATATAAAGCTTGAAAATTATTCAACATTATTCCCAAAATATAAAATAATTTCTAAATCCCCATAAAGGCTTCATGGGTACACAAATTGCACCAAAACTTAAGAAGTTTATTGAGAATTTTAAAATAGAAATTTTATGAGAAAAATGTTATGCCATATGGGCCACCAATGGCATTCTTTGTTGTGCAATGTAAAATCCCATATGTTATAAACATAAAAACACTATCATTGAAAGTTTTGAATTTCAAACCATGTTCAAGAAGGTAAGACATTCCCTCTGCACCAACATCCACTTCCAAATTTGGATGAAACCCAAAAATTCAAGTATCAAACAAAAACATGATTATATGCACACCAAATTGAAATGAAAACATTAAAAAGTGTAGAAAACACTTGTTTGTAACCACAATATGAAACATACATCATCATCATCCTTGTTTTCATGAATGTAGACTTCATAATTCTTCATGAGCGCAAAAGTAGTAAATGGTGAATTTTCAACAACACGACCTTCAGTGTCAAGAATACATGTAATCTCTTCATCTTGCTTTCCAACATTTCCATCACTTTAAAAAACATTTTTGTTGAACATTGATTAAGTCTCTTGACAAGAGTACTAGCATTTTTTTTCAACTTTAGGACCATGGTGAACATACATGTAATTTTTAAAAAAAATTAATAAGCTACATAAGTATTGTGAACAAACTAGAAACAAAACATACTTGAAATTTATTTATTTATTTACCTTCGATACACAACAACATTTGACTTGTATATGTTTTTCCTCCAACCAAACATGCACATTCTTGATCCTCCCATGCTTGGACCCCATTTACAATCATTTGCATTTGTTTCTAGCCCCTTTGCTTCATTATAAAAGATTTTTAACTCACTAGAGGGAATGGCATGATATAACAAAACCCCAACAATAGCAAATACATTTTCCTTTCAATGAGTGTTGTTGAGTTTTCCAAATTTTGGAAAGCCAACATTTCAACTTGAAGATCATAGTATTTCTTGTAATGTTTTTTTTCTCTCTTTGTAAATGTGTAAACATTTAACATTTGATGGAAGGTAGCCCATATACTTAACCAAAAATGGATTGTTTCCTGCAGATTACATATTTGATACAAATACCTTGGTTCCAATTGGGGGATAAAAATAGTTCAAGCAACTTTTCAACTAATTCCATTGAAGGTCCCAAGGTCAGTAGTGAGAGATGCATTACATGAATTACAACCAAAAAAATGAGGCATTGACGTGTTGGTCAATTATATCAAGGGAATATTCTATTACATAACCATTGCACATGTGGCACATGGATTGGATTGTGCAAAACACAACTTTAATTTCATCAATGTAGTTTCATTTTTTCAATTAAACTCTATTTTGTTTTTGTTTTACATTTTCATTTCCAAACATTTGAAATCCAACTATGAATTAAAGTTTAGGATTGTTAGGCACATGTTGTAATTTATCAAAATTTCTTTTTTTGTATTTGACATCTATTTTTAAAAATCATATAAATGTATCAAAGTATTTCTTTCCCAACTTTTCATTGCAAGTATAATGAAAATAAAATTTTCCATTAAATGTTGATTAGTTTCCTTTTCTATAAATCAATGAATATTCCATAAATTATGTTTTTATTTTGCTTTTTAATTTTACCTATGATTATAAACTTAAAACTCAAATAAGTTTTGAATTGATCCAAACTTGCAATTGCATAAACACATTACAAAATTAATTTTTTTTATTGCTACTGACATCTAAGAGAATTTTTTTTGTGTGTATGAAGGTATGTTTTCTCTAGCTTTGCAAGAACAATTAACATTTGGATGTGCATGTTGATTGTTGTACCTTGTTTTAAAAGTCAATGCTTTCAACAAGTACTAGTTTCATTTGGGGTTTGGCAAGAAATTATGCTTGGAGTTTATCCAATTGAGATAACATTTTTTTTCATTTTGTTTAGCATCCTATGATAAACTTTTCCCATGGCACATTTGTTTGATGGGGGTTCACACTTCTTGTTATTGGCTATTGAATCTACTAACAAGAAGAAAGAAATATTTTTTGCTAGGAATTCAATAACATTAACCAAGTATGGACATCCAATAAGAGTTTGATTAGATTATGTTGTGGAACATTCATTTGTGCAAGAATACATGGAATGTGTTAACCTAATGTCTACAAGCCTTATTTAATAGGTTCATTGGTGCACAACCATGTGCAAATATCATTGATTTTTGAAATTGTGATGTTGTGGTTGTTAATAATTTGCTTTTGATCATTCATTAAAAAAAGAAAAGTCATGGACAATTGATTCATGACTTTGTTAATCCAACCTTGGTAGGGGAAACAATGGTTCAAATTGGCAAGCATTTCATAATCCACAATACATATCCATTATTAATTTGTTTCATTTTGAATTAAGTTCAAAGTTGTAATCTCACCTTGTTTTGTTGCTAGATATATGATTGGTTGAAGGTTATGATTTTCCTTTGAGTTCAAAATTTTGATGACCTATGATTTGTAAATTTGGTTGCTTTTAAATGTTGGACATCAATCTACATATTTAGGATGTGCATGATGTTAGTACATTCTAACTGAATTATGTTTTTATATGCCTATAGTTAATTGAGAAATTTTGGTGACAAATATGGTCACAAGTAGCCTTCTTTTATAAGCACATTATCATTTTGATGTTTGACAATGGGACTTTAATCATTGCTAATGAATTTCACAAGGCCTCTATTCATGTTGTATTTGTACCGACATTCCAAAGAGATGTGGACCACATGGTTACTACATGGAATGTACATAGGGTTTGCAAAATTACAAAAAATGGAAGTTTTATTCCATCTTTTTGTTCCTACACAAGTTTTTTAACCTCATGAGAAAGAAATAGGTAGATAATACACATACTATGCAACTTTTAGGCATATGATTTGGTATAATCATAATGTGCACATGTTACAACCTTTAGATCAGATGTGAAGTTTTATTTCATGTTATGCACATACTTGCATGATCATTGTTCATGTTCTATATATATGTAAAGAAATATTGCCACCTTTGGATAATGCAACAATTGAGCTTCATTGAATTACAACATTAGAGATTGAGGATGTAGGTCTTTGAAATCAAGCACGTGAAGATGAAAGTATTGACCAATTTCACAATATCAATTAGCTATGCATTCAAAGCCTTATGTTTTGCAACATCCATGAGTTGAATTTATGTGGAATGTAAAATATGAAACATGTAAAATAAAACAATTTTCATGAGAGAAAAATGGACCTAGTATTCAATTCATGTTTTTCCCATAAGAGAATGAAATCCGTTGACTATTTGTCAACTAGTCAAAAAATAACTATTTAAAAAACAAATCATGTCAATTTGACATTTAACATTTATTGCAACTTTGTCATTACCAATGGGTACATTGGATCTTTAGAATAATGGATTGAAATCAATGTTGATGATTGTTTAAACAATGTGGTTGTAAAATTGTAAACTAATGTCGTAATCATTGTCAATATGTTTATGACTTTGGTTGTAGGAAGTGATTGCCATATAAGATCAAACTTAGAAAATTGGAGAATTGGCTTTTTGAAGACTTGGAATAAAAAGTTTGAGCTTCATTTGGCATTCGCCATGAATGTCTAATTGCAATGCAAGGTCAAGCTTACTTGGAGATGTGTTTGGATGGAGGCAATACTAAGACTATTGAATCAAGCTCAAGAATCATTTTTGGGGTCATCATAGTGCAATCACTATTATAAAATGTCAAAATTTTATGTGCTTATTATAAGGTTCTATTCATCTATGTTGACATGAATATAATATACACTTCTTGCTATGGCCTTTTGGAATACATTCATTTGATGTATTGTATGTAAATCATTACTAGTCAGGTTCAAACAACTATTTTATATAACTTTGCATTCCTAAAACACAAATACAAAACCCATGATTTGAGGTGGAATACTTATGATTACCACACATTCAAATCTTCCACCATTGAATTTGAAGCCTCAAATTTTTTTCTTTCCAAACACATATGTCTCTAAAAGCCTAAAAAAAATTTAGAAAGGATGAGAGTGTTTTTTCCAATTCAAGTAAAAACCTTTTGGTTTAAGAAAATAATTTATTGTATGGTATTATGCCAAATTTTGAAAGGATGGCTAAAGGGTGCCCAAAGAGATTGCTCACAAATGTTTTTTTAAAGGTAGTGCAAGGCTACTAAACAATTCAAAGAACCACCCAACATGAATATCAACTTTTGAATACTATCTCAGGTCCTGGGTTCCTACAAAGCAGGTACTTGGATGAGAGGCTACCTGATGGTATGGAATACCAAATTTATTTATCTAAGTTTTTATAAATTTCATGGTAGTAATTTTCATTTTCATGGTTACAACTACCTGATATTGTGGATTGTAAATGTTGAACCATGAGACTAGGCTTGTGCAAATGGTGTTATTCCCCCTTTTAACTTGTGAGTTGCAAATTTTGTGATAACATCATGTCACCATGAAATAATAAACTTGCTATCATGAAAATTGGAACTTGGAACCATGGAAAATGACACATATGATCTAGAAAAGTGATCCATGTAACCATAAAAAAAAACCTCAAAACTTACACATGTAACCTTGAGAAAAAAACTGATTCCAATTCTTAAAATATTCCAAAATGAAAGAACCGTTGGTTCCAGTTATTTCAAAATCCTCAAAGAACTGGCAATTTTCCATGAAAGAACCGACCCAAAACAAAAACCCCCCCAATGTTCGGTGACTTCTTCATTTATTTCTGAGAACCAACGGATAAATTCAAATTTTTGAGAACCGATGGGCAAGTGGGCCTATGTAAACTCGCATTGATGCCGCGAGGGTGTCAGTCCCCCCCATCCTAAGAACCGCTCGACATGGGGTTGATACCTGCCCAAGGTGTTGCTCAAGGATGGCTTTGCTAAACTGCCCAGACTATAACAACAAAGATTCGTTTCACAAATTGTAACAAATAAATGACTGTAAAACACACGTTGTTAAAATTTGATTTTTTTGTCAAACAAATCTTGTTCTAGTCTGCAAATTGTAACAAATAAATGACGGTGGTCACAACAAACGTGTTGTTAGGATTTGTCAAACAAATCTTGTTCTAGTCTGGCTTGCAACTGGAAAATCTACAGCAAGCAACTGAAGAGGGATATAGCACTAAATGATGGCAACACTAAAGCAATAAAATGACATCATTTAGTTTGTGCAGTCTCAAGTTTGGCCATGTTTTCCAAAAATTTAGCAATTCCTTTGCAAATTTACACTTTTAAAGCCAGAATGCAAAATCCCTTCCCCCTTCCCCCCCCCCCCTTTCACATAATATTTTAATATTTTAATTAATTAATAAATATTAAAACAAAAGGGTGCTGAAAAAAACTCTCAACTCTTGAATCTTTGGAAAAAAAATCTATTGTTGACTTTACACTGAAGGTACTTGTTGGCACCTAGTCCCAAAGATCTGACCTTTTACGATGACGAGGAAGAGAAAAAGCAAGAGTCACATAGTCACAACCTTCTCTCTACTTTATGAAAGAAGAGAGAATGAATGAATGAATGAATGATATTATCCTTGACAATTTGATTACCAAGTTGTCAATCATGGATTTGTTATCAATCTTTCAAGCATCCCTATTGTACTCAAAAAAACCAAACTCTCTATCACTTATCAATAATACTTTTGTTGCAGGATTTGTATTTGGCATCATCCATCCTCCAAAGGTTTATAAGGTTTTTTTTTTTCCTTTGTTTAAAAAAGAAAAAAATTATTAAAAGGAAGACCCAAGTGATTTTGTACCAGCACAACCTTGCACAATATGTTGCTTTTTGTTTTTAAAATATTTATTTGTTGTCTTTTTTGCTGACAATTGGATCATGTCAGCAACCAGACTACATTTAGAAACAACAGTCAAGTTTTTGTGTGGCGTGGCGTTGCGTTAGTTGAGTGCCATTCAGGAAGATGGGAAAAAAGGAAAAGGAATGTAAGAACAGGTTTCAATTCATGGATTTCATGTGCACTGCAAGGAAATCCACATCCAGCAAGTCAGCTGTTATATGTACTTCCGGTGCACAAAACAAAAAGAGTGCAGGTTCCTGAGATGGGGTTATAAGGTGTGTATCTCTCAACAGGAGTCTAGACAAATGTTTTTAGTCCTCTCTCTGTCTCTGCTTCTGTTTCTTCTTCTTCTTCATCACAAATTCACAAATTTCAAGTCAATTTTGTTTTTACATTTTTTCTTCTTCTTCTATTGAAGAGAAGGGAAGTTGTAAAGTTTAAACTCATGTTGGAGTGTTAGACAAGGTGTTATTATTATGCGGTTTGTTTTTCTTATTGGTGGAGCAGGTTTTTTTTTGCAGCTGAGCACATATTTTGACAATGCCCAATCGATATCTGCATCAATATTCAGGATCACCTTCGATTTCCCATTTTCCACTTGGTTAATATTCTCTATTCAATGCCGAGGTCTTGTGGATTTTTTGTGGAAGATGATGGGCTGTATGAAAATATTGTGAATTTCCAGCCAGCTTTTCTTGGCGTGCTCAAATTATATTCTCAAGCAAATTATATTTCTTTCGTGTGTTCTCAGAATTCAAATTCAAGTAGATCTACCTCTGATGTTTCAAGCTGTCCATGATGATTCTATAGCATTGACAGCTGGAAAATCAGATGTAGATCTACTTGAAACTGAGAACACACATGCAAGAACAAATATGTGTTCTTGCAGCAGCTGAACTCAATTTACTTGTCTAGTCTCTCACAATTTTGCTACCAATAATCATGGTCAATGAAAAACAAGAAAGAGAGGTAAGCAGCAAATAAGGAACAATTTCATGTTGTTTGTACTTGTTGGGTTTATTGGGTTGCAGATGGGATTTTCCAGTTGATAAGTTTTACTATCATTTGCCATGTGCAGCTGCAAATGTTTGCAAGACAAAGGGACAAAACATTTGGAATGGTTGGGTGTTGATTTCAACATCGTAGGAGAGGCACTTGAAGTATCAAGCCCATGAAAGCCAGCAGCACACACAAAATTGCAGAGGAGTGCCTTGTTTCCTGGAGCATCTGATCAACAGATCACTTCTCAGCTTGTACATCCACATCTGTTGGAGCAAAAGCTTGACAGATTCATACATGTGAGTGCCACACTGATCACTCACCCAATTCACCTCCTCTAGACTTTTGCCACCTATTCTTGTTTTACTTGTGTATTCTTTGGCTTGTATTGCTAATTCCGTCAATTTTCTTTGCACCCAATTTTCTAGGAAGAGAGCCTAATTCCTACAAATGATTTTGAAATTAATTTCTAGATTTGATTTTGTGCTGTGAGACTTGCATGAATTAGTCTGGAACATGATTGTTTTAATCTAGCCTAATTTGAAGCGGGTTGAAATGCTTTCGGCCCATGCTACTGCACTTTATAATAATCTACCAGCGCAGAATGGCAATGTCTATCGACATTGCCACATTGTTGTTGTTGCAGGTATCATTGCTGTTGTTCTCAGCAAGTCATGCACAATTAGCTCGCAAAATTGCTGCACAAGCAAATCACAATCACGACAATGTTGGCATCCATCACAATGTTAGCAGTACTGCACGTAAAAGTTTCAGTGTTGCTCCTACTACTATGTCAAGTCCCCATTTGCAAATGGTAAATGATACATATGGTGATGAGGAGTCTTATATCACCAACTCTTCCAGTAATATGATCACTTTAGACTTGCCTGCAAGTGCTACTCGATCATTGCTATCCAATTCTTTTACATGTCCACAAGCGTTTTTCCTATTCGGGGATTCACTTACAGACACAGGCAACATACAACTTTTAGCTCCTGGGCTCCCTGCTACCACTCTCAACTATCCATATGGTGAATCCTATAGTTTCACTAATGAGCCAGGACACAACCGCTACTCTGATGGCCGACTCATCGTTGACTTCATAGGTAAATATCATGAATTCATTGCCATGTTTCAAATAACTCATGTTTGAACAAACCAATCCTTGTTCACCATGTGGCTGATCATTTCCATTGTAGTCGATTCATCCAAAGTATCAACAAAATGCGAAATGAAATATACAAGATCCTCTATTAGTTAGTAAAGAATGTACACTGTTAATTTTCAAACCAACCCCTCCCACTGTCAAGTTGATACATAATAGTTGATGGGGTTTTTTTCTTTAAAGTTAAAAGACAACTGCAACCCAATTGCAATATGTTTAATTACTCACATAATAATTTTGGGCTGGTTGGTGTCTTATCTTGACTTTTGAACATGTGTCAAAAAAGAAGAAAATCTGATTTTTAGTGTGCAAACTAAAATACTTGTTACTGTTGTTGGTTGATTGCTTGCAGCTCAAGCCTTTGGTTTCCCATTTTTTGAACCCATTTTACTAGAGTTGGACAAAGGATTCCAAACTGATTACACTCATGGAGTCAACTTTGCATATTCAGGAGCAGTTGTTCTACCTAACAGTACCATAACTCCTATCCACCTTCAAGTTGAGCTTGATCAATTCTTTGCCTACAAGAAAGCACTTTTCAGCTCCCCACGTAAGTAAAAGAAACAACACTACTCTTATTACTTACACTTCTTTAAATTTGCACCTCTCATAACCTACAATGTGGTGATGTTTGTCATCACCACAAACTTTATAAAATAACTCAATTGTTGTGGTTACAATGTGGTGATGTTTTTCATCACCACAAACTTTATAATAACTCAATTGTTGTGAGGTCCATTGTCCAACTCCACTTTGGTGTGTGTGTGAGCATATGGAGGACATGTCATTGATCAGGTGGTCACTAGTTTTTGGATTGGGTGGTAGACAATCCACTTTTTTTCTTGTCCTAAAAATTACTTCTCCTTTGGTTTGGGATTTTTTTGGGAGGAAATTAACATACAATATGAATACTATTTGTTTGTGTATTCTCTCCACACTTTTTCAGAGCCATCTACACCACTGAGCTTCCTACCAACCGCGGCATATTTGATACCAGAGATAGGAATAAATGACTTCAACAATGCATATTTTCAAGGAGCCTCACCACAAACTGCTATAGATGATATTTTACCCAAGTCATTGAATCTTGTGGTCTCTGCTGTGGAGGTAAAAGAAACTTATCAACAACCACTTTATCTAACCCAAATGGAATAGAAATCAATTGATCTAATTGCAAATTCAGGTTGAAATAGAGTATTGAAATATGTATTTGACAAGTGTATTGTGCATTACTTATTGAATTTATATGCATTATGGGTTGAAGTTTTTGTTGTTGTCATGAACAATAAACCGTTTATTCAGCTACGTACATAACAACAAGAGTGAGAAACCTTTGCAAACATTGTTTGGGTCTGCAACTTGGAAGAAACCTATCGTAAGCACTTTGTTAAAAACCATATTACTATTTTTTTCTGCAAGGCTCTGAGCAAAAAGAGCTCCGGTTTTGATACTTGGGTGGTGGGTGGATGGGTGGGTTCTTATGAGAGGGAAAAATTAACATAGAACATCAAAATAATGTGCAGCAACTTCATGCAAGTGGAGCAAGAACAATCATAGTTGGAAACCAACCACCTCAAGGTTGTAGTGCTTCGATTTTGACCCCCTTGTTGGGGACTGGACCGTATGACAGCCTTGGTTGCTTGGATGAATACAACAAAGTGAACAGGGTGTTCAACACAAAACTCAAACATGCACTCACCAACCTTCAAGAATGTTACAAAACAGATGGCACTTTGATTATCCAATTCGACTTTTACAATGCCCTCATTGAATTGTTTACCAATCCAGCCCGATATGGTATTTTTCTATTCGACATTTATATTTTGCTTCATATTCTTGGTCATCAATTTATGATTTAATCTTTGAAATTTTCCAACATGATCTAAAAAGATGATACAAATTTCAACCCTAGCTAGAGTTATGATGACAAATGGGGTGTTTTGTCCGGTTTTTCCAATGTGGGAATTTGGCTGGTAAAACAGGTTTCAATCCTAGTACTAAATTGGAAGCAAGTTGTGGGTTTGGAGGAGCATACAACTACAATCGAAATGTGACTTGCGGGGATAGTGGCAATGTATCCTTGTCTACGGGAGGCACACAGTTTGTGAATATCAATACTGCACCTAACCCAAAGGAACACATTGAGTGGGATGGGATCCATTATACTCAAGCTACTTATAAAGTCCTTGCGTCCTTCTTCCTTTCAGGCAAATTTTTCATATCACCACTTGGATTCAATTTCAAACACCTATGTAATCTTGATTTTTCTCAACTCTAGATGTTATACATACAAGCTACTTATGAGGTTCGAACTAAAATTACTATTTCCTTTTTTCCGTATTGTCTAAAGAATTAAGACAAATAAAGATTTCAAGGGATTGAAAACATGGTGTTGCTTTTGTTTGAAATGGATTTTCAATTAAGCTTCTCTTTTGATTCCTTTGGAATTTGGGAGTAGGGATTTTGTTGCTTGTTTAGACCCAATTTCAATTTGGTTTTTGTTTAACTCCTAAATTTATAGATTTTTTTTGATGGAGTTTTTCATTGTTGGTGTTGTGGGGTTTCATTAGTGAGCAAAATTTCATGAATAGTTCTTTGTGTAACTGTCAACACCAATCCTTATAAGCAAAATGATGAAGGTCACAATGCTAATGATGGTGAAAATTGTGCCCATGAAATCACCTTGACACGAGAATATGATCCAAATGAAGATGATTTTGACCCCAAAAAAACCACAATGACACAAAGAAATGTGATGATGAATTTTGGTGGAGGGTGGAAGGGTGGGGGATGGAAGGTCCATCCAATCCTTATTCAAAAGGAGATCAATTCATCGGAGGTGTGAATTGAAACATGCATGCATTGAGGGGAGGCTAAAAGGTAGGATCATTTCAAAAACCCTAAATTGTAAATCCTATATGTACACTTTAGCCAACACTTGTGTTAATGGTGATGTTAATGCAATTAGGATGTTAAAAATAAGCATCAATCCACACATGATATTACCAAACATTAGAATTAATCAGTGGCAAGTGATCTGACAAAATGGTGTTAAATCACATTATTAATTAACATTCAACTCTTCAAAAAATGTAGATTTGAAGATTTTGTAATAATGTTATGGAAGGACTTCAAATATGAGCAAATAACTCAATGTTCAAGGTTCCCTCCCCAATGTTAATGTTCCCTATCTCTCATCCATCTCTCTTTCATCATTGCAAAATCCATATTTGTTACAAACTTGACATCACTTGTCCATCTCTCGTGTCCATCTCTTGAGTGATCACAACATGATGCAATGACCATGAATAAAATCCTCGCAATTCCCATCCTTTGTAAATAAAAGAAAGCACATCCTCTACAAGATGAAAAAATAACAAAAAAAACCAAATTGATTGTTCAAAATAAAGATTACAATCTTCTTGAAACATGTGCCTAGACAAGAAAAAAGAACATCAATTACCTACAAAATAATGAGCAACAACACCAACTTGCTAAAAAAGTCCTTTGAGCAAGAGGAGGAAATTTTGACTTCCCTTCAAAAATTTCTTGAATTGTGAGTAAAGTAATTGCATGCCCAAAAAGTTAGACATGCAATAAGGAAAGAAAATGAAAAAATTGCACACCCAAAAAGTAAGCAACAAGAGTACATCAAATGATCTAAAACAAAATTCCTTTAAAAATGTAAACATTAGCCAAAAAAACTAAAAACAAAGACCTTACTAGCAAGCAAAAGGGGGAGGGGTGCAAACCTCAATGACCATTGAAAAATCTTAAGATCTTAAAGTGTGAAAGAAAGAAAACATAATTGTCCTTTATGATGGTGGATTATATTTTTTGTAGTTCATCATCTCAATTTCCACTTGGCCACCTATTAACTTTCCTTCTTCGTACTCCTTCTGAACAACAAACATCATGTAAACAATGAAGAAAAAATGGGAGGGGAAAGAAAAGATCTTTCTTATAAGTGTGAACATGCATTGAAATTTGTTGATTATGATGTGATTGTAGTTACCCAAAGTTGCGTTGGTGTTGATAGCATGCAACTTTTGCACAAAGGTAACTTAAGGTGATGATGGTAGGTGTCACAAAAAACACGCCACATTGCCTATCACCAAATAAAGTTAAGGCAACACTTGCCACCACACTATGTGTGACTTGGCCTTTTACAATCATAAAATTTGTTACAAACTTCATGATTCACATTCAAGCTTTACCTTACTACTAAACATGGTGAAAGAGAGCAATGTAAAGAGGTGCCAATTGTTACTATCAATGTTGCTTTCACATATATCAAGGTGAATATCCCATGCAATGAACACTTCAAATGCAATTAAGATATTTTCTAGTTCCAAACTTATGTGCGTGCATGAATATTAAGCATGTAAAAGTAAAATGATATAAGATGTTCATGTCCAACCATACCAAGATAAAAATAAGTTTTGATGAATAATTCATGAGTTTTCATATATAAGGTTGTTAAAAAATGCCCAACTCATTTTGAAGCTTTAAAGAGAGGTCATTTAGTTTTGAGATGGGATAGGGGTCAAAGAAAATCCCATTAGGGATTTAAAAAAAGGACTAGTGTTGGTTTTTAATATATATATAGGTTAACACTTGGTATCAACCAAGGTATCAAAGACTAAAGTAGCATGGGTTCTTGCTCACAAATATTTAATTTATTACACCCCTACTAAGGTCTAGAAGATGTTTTTAGAAATAATACCAATATGGTATATTTAAGTGTTTAGATGTTTGTTGTTATGTTTTTCCCTTTTTTTAATGATTTCGTTTTGCTATTTTGTGTTTGTATTTTCATTCTATTTTATCTTATATGTTTTGTTCTTGTAGTATGGTATTTTTGTTTGTAGCTTAGGTTTTTCTTTTGTTTGTTTTTTTGGTCATATGTTGTTTTCAATTTGGACTTATACCGTATTTGTTTGTTTTGTCCAATTTATATAAATTTATGTAGCCATATTCCAACTATTTTAATTTTCGCCATTTAGTTTGCACTTCCATTATTTCATATTACCTTATAAATTAAAAAAGAAAGAAATGAATGGCTTATTGGCAATTTGATTTTGGGTTTGTAAATGCTTGGAAATGTTTCTTTGATTGAGAATTTGCAGTTAGTTTCCAAGTAAATTCCAAAATAAATAAAAAAATTTAAATTTTAAATAATCAATTGGGAATGCGTTTTGTAAATCATTGTCTTAGGCAAAAAAAAAAGTTATCATAACATCTATTTTTTGGTTTTAAAATCCATTTAATCCAACTTTAGGGTATTCAAATTAAAATTCGATTTAATCCAACCATGGCAATTCTCCACAAGAGGACATATCCAAATTTGGTTAAGGGTTGGGTAATCTTGTTATATTTCAATGACATGTTAGAACTCCTTGTTTAAATACGGTGATTTCAATTGGTTTGAATCCTCATATTGTGGTGACTTTGGGCTGTTCCCCCCCCCCCCCCCCCGCAAACCTTGGTATGAGTTGCTTTCACTTTTGTTTTATCATTGGGATGTAAAAAATTGTCAAAAACAAAATAATAGTTTAGACCCAATTGAGCTATTGCCATTTGATATATACAAAAGGAGTTTCTAATGGAAATAATTTGAATAATCATTCAATGTATTCAAAATCAACAAATTATTTAATTTCGAATCATTTCCAAGAAATTAAAATATTGTCATCGTAATGTTTCCATTGAGATTTTTTTATAAAATGAAAGGATATTCAAAGTTTAGTATCATAAAATTTAAATCGAAGGATCTAGAACTTTGTAAAAAAATTATATTTTCAAAAATTATTTCATTTATTACTGAATTTGTTTCATGAACATTTTTTTTTCCATTTTCCATTTTTTAAAATAAAAAATATCTTTCTTTGTAGGATGAAAGTTTAAAGTTATTAAAAATTGACATTTCATTTCAATTTGTTAGACTATTGGAAATATTGTGAACTAATTTCCTTTAATTGGAAATTTTCATAGTAATACAATTATTGAAAACATACCAAAAATATCTAGGACAAAAAAATTAGTTGCATATATATTGTGATGATACATTTGTCAATAGATAAAAATGTTTTCCATTCAATGTTTTATTAGAAAAAAAAATTGTGTTGAAAACTTGAAAGCCAATTATGAAGTTATGGAATTTTTAAAATTAAAGAACATTGAATCATCTTTTTTTAGATTAAAGTCTCCAAGTAAATATTATATTTACATTAATTTATCCTAAAATTTTATCCAAGTAAAAAATCTTTGCCATTTGAAGATAATTGATAAAATTGGCACCACCTTAAAAAGGGTTCTTTCCAATCCTATTTGAGAGACATCTAGACAAGTGCATATTGATGGATTTAAGGGTCAAAGAGCTTGTGGGTTTTCGTAAGATTACTTGTGGCAATAATCCACAATATTTATAAAAAAAATTGGCAATCATTAGCATAATCAAAATCTAAAATGGAAATAAATGGGCAAACTTCATTTTCATCATCAATAAGTTGTCTAACATTAAAATCATGACATGGAATTTTGAATATTTGCTTTGAGGTATCAACTAGGAACAACTCAATTGCATTTTGAACAATAACAATGACAAATTATATAAATTCTAAAGTGTGCAAGTTGTATCTACATATCCTTTGTAAATGTATGCAATTTTCAAATTGTAGGGTTAGTAAGAAAATGGAGTAAAACCTTGTAGTTGAAGGTTTGCCAACTACAAAATTATACATTATGTAAAATACAATGTTTACATTTCCTTGGGGGAAAATGCTAACTAAACATGACTCTTTTGATTTGTAAACATTGCAAATATTGTACAAGGAAGCCAAACCTTACAATTGAAGGTTTGTAAACTACACAATTCTACCATTGACATGTTAAGTATCTAGTGAGCAAACCCCCAAAAAAATAAAAATAGCAGGGCATATGATCACCTCATTACTTCATACATTAAAAATTGAAAATTTAATTAAAACAAGTTTTAAAATTCAATTAGACCAAAATAGGAAAGGAACAAAATCAAATGAAATGCATAACAATGGAAAAAATCTTTGAAATAAGTGAAATATCAAATCAAAATCACCTCACACTACCTATTTTTAGAGAGCATCTTTTAAATCAAAAGTACTTAATCTTTTAAGCTAGTTTAAAATTACTAGGTATTTACATAAACATGCTTTAAGATCTTTTTTTTTGTCGTTAAGGGCAAGTTACTTCTATCATTAAGGTGGTGTAAGCCCCAAAGGAATCCATAATATTGTTATACAAGCACAAGTTTAGCATATGTATGTTTAATAAGTACTTAAATTTGAAGATTTAATTTCGAAATTTAAAACATTCCAAAAGACTCTTTGATTTCCTTCACAAAAAAATGTTCTTTGAGAAAAAGATTTTGGGAAAATTTTAACATTCCAAAAAATATACATTTGTGCAAAAGCTACCAAGGTACTACAATACTTGCATAAAGGTTTGGCCAAACAAAACCTTACAATTGAAGGTTCACCAAACATCAATTGTACATTGTGTAGGATATGTTTTTTTGCACATTGAGAGTGATATAAACAAAAGCCAAAGTTGACTTGAATAAATTAAATATCATTATTCTCCCATGTTGTAGATATTGTAAAAATGAAAAAAATCTTACACAATGAAATGGCTAACAATTACCTAGTTCTACATCATGTCTAATATTCCTTATCTACCATGAAAATCACAAAACAAAGTCCTTTTGATAAGGTTGTAGATATTATTGTGGAAGTGGTTTGAATGACATGAACATGGGTTGTAAGTTTAATGCATATCTGCATTTCACATGTCAATAATATTTTAGCATTTTAGATATCGGTTCAACACGTGTTTTTTTTTCCTTCCAAACTTTCCCCTGCCAATGGGAAAAGGGAGTTTAATCACCTAGATTTCTTAGTTGTTGCTTTTATGAGCATAACAAAATGATTAACAATGGAGCAAATTGCATAAGCTCTACTACCTTCACATTGTAGAAATAACTTGCACACCAACTTCTATTTTAGGGCTCTTTGAAATTTCAAATGGATGGCCTTTAATTAAGACAAATTTGGCACATCTATAGTGATATTGTAAATTTTTAAATGTCAAGCCTTTTGCCAACTAAAGCTTGAATAAATTAAAAATTAGCTATGTGCAAGAGAAAAAAACAATGACAATTTGAAAACCATTCAACTTTTCAGCATGAAAACATTGGTTTGGTTGGACATCGACATCCTACTAAGTTATTTTTACATGCCTTATGTTTATTCATGCATCTAAAGTTGGAACTATGAGATACCTTAGTTATATTCAAGTATTTCATTGCATGGTGACACTCACTTTAATATTTGTGAAAGTAACATTGATTGTAACAATTGACACCTCTATGGACTCGTGCACCATGTGTAAGGTAAAAGCACCTAAAATCATTATTGCACCCTAAACCAACACCTAGAATGGTCTCCCATATTTTTTCTAATGTGCTTATTAATCCATGATTATAAAAGGTTTCAATTTTAAATTATTTTAAATGTTGATTTAAGATTACAATCCAATCCATTTCACATATTTCCAAATCCAACCCATTCCATAGCTTATTTTGAGCACATGTGACCTTGCTTTTAGGATCCTTTTTTTGACCATATTAAAGTCTTATTTTTTTAAGATTTTGAGTGTTACATCCACATTCATAGGGGAGTTTATTGACATGATAGAAGACCTTGTCACAAATTTTAATTAATTTTAAAAATCCAAAAAATGACCTTCAATGTAAGTTGAATTTTATATCCTCTTGTCTTTAAGGGAAAAATGAAAGTAAGAAAAAGGGAACAAAAAATTGATCAATTTACTCAATATGTTTATTATATTGATTTTCAATGCTTCTATCTTACCAATAAGAAAAAGCTTGGAGGTAGATCATGAAGTTTGTAACAAGTTCTATGATCCTAAGGTTAGTTAAAGAATCATGTTTTTGTTAATAAATCTATTAATAAGTCTTGTTTTTGTTATTCCAATTCACTTTTCAAATAAGTGTATACCCTACCTTATTTTGGTATGTTTTCTCCTTTATTAAAAAATAAATCTAAGCAAGTAAAGGCTTTGATATTTCTTAAGAGCTTCAAGGTTGGAAAAAAATCCACATATAGCCACAAAATGTGTGGGCTTCTCGAATTTATGGTTGAAGATTTTTGAAATGAACCTCCCCTTTAATTACATTCCCCTCAATGCATGTATGTTCATTTTGATCATATTATCTTGTCAAGGTGATATTTGAGGAATCCTTAGCATCATGATTCATGACATTCATCATTTTGGTTATGAAGATGCATGTTGCACAAAGAACTGCTTGTGAAATTCTACCCCAAAAAAATAATAACATAAAGAATCAAAAACTTTAGGAGAAAATCTTGTATTGTATCAAAATGAACTAATGTGACCTATGTTGGTGAACACATATTGTAATATTGAATTATTTTGAAAAGGCCAATTGTACACCTTTAGATGAAGTTTGAAATCCAAATTACATGGAAAGCTTAATATTTGAACTTTGTCAAATCTCCAATGAGAAAAATACTAAGAATTCAATGTTTTCTGGACTTCATGTCTCAAAATTTACAAAATCACTTCCATGGAGCCTCATTGAGGGCTTTCCAATGGTACCAAGAGTGCGAGGGAGGATGATGCTGTGGTTTGGAAGATTTCAATGTGACAATTCAAAAAGAAACAAACAAAAGTCTACCTTCCTTAATACATGCATGCTTTTTATAATTCAATAGCTTGAAATGATTGCAATGAAACAAATATGAATCCCTCACCCAAATGGAAAAAAAGGTTCCCAAAAATTCAAAATTAAAAGAATCAACCAATATTGAAATCAACCAACTTGTTCAATTTATCACCAAAATTACCTACTCCCATATAAACAAAAGCAAAATTTGAACTTGGTTCAAACCCAACATGGTTCCCAAATTTACCAAAGAATTAAACAAGGAACACTATTCTTGCTCTCAAATTGGAAAGGAATTTAAAAAGAAGCATAATTTGAAATTCATTTCAAACAAAAGTGACACTGCTAATTTGTCACAATTCTTTTGACGTTTGCGAAAAGAAAGTTAGACCATCATAAATGCAGCAACAACAACAACATCTAGAATTGAATAAAGCCAAGATTGCAAAGTTAAGATTGCAAAGTTGTAAGAGATTGAATCCAGATGATGAGACAACAAATTGGTTTGAAAGGAAGAGGCAATGACTTTGTAAGGAAATTGAGTAAAATGGAAGCCATCCCACTGAATGTACTCCTCCAAGTTATGTCGGTATTGATATTTACAAATTGTGAGCCTCCTGCAGATAAGGACGATACATTGCCACTATTCTTGCAGCAAACAATTAGATTGTAGTTGTATGCTCCTCCAAACCTACAACATGGTTTCAATTTAGTACTGGAACTTGTTTGTACAATGTTTGTACAACAAATTCCCCACAACAAAAAAACAACCAACCCCATTTGCACCATAACTCTAGGGTTCAATTTGGTATCATACTTCTAGATTGGGTTGGGAGAATTTAGAGGATAGATCATAAATTGATGAAGAAGAATACAGAGCAAATTATACATATATAATAATAAAAATTTGTATTGGGCTGGATTGGTAACCAGCTCGATGTGGGCATTGTAAAAATCAATTGGATAATCAATGTGCCATCTGCTTTGTAGCTTTGTTGGAGGTTGGTGAGTGCTTGTTGGAGTCCTATGTTGAGCACTCTGTTCACTTTGTTGTATTCATCCAAACAACCACTATTGTCATACGGTCCTTCACTCCTTGAAAATGTAGTCGGAATCACAGAACTGCAACCTTGAGGTGGTTGGTTTCCAACTATGATTGTTTTTGCTCCACTTGCATGAAGTTGCTGCAAATGGTTTCTTGTTATGACTTAGTTTTTCCCAGCCAGCCAGCCAGCCAGCCAGCCACCACCCAAGGATCAAAACCTAAGCTGTTTATGCTGAGAGCCTTGCAGGAAAAAATAGGATATGGTTTTCCACAAAGTGCTTACAAAAGGCTCATGACCCAAGTTGCAAACCAAAACAATGTCTACAAAGATTTCTCACTCTTGTTGTTATGTAAATTGACTACGTAGTTTACTGTTCATGACAACAACAACAAAAGTACTAGAGAACTTCAATCCATAAGTCATATAAATTGGATAAGTTTTGCACAATACACATTTCAAATACATATTTCAATACTCTTTCAAACTGAATTTGCAATTAGATCAGTTGATTTCTATTTCATTTGGGTATAAAGTGCTTGTTAACAAGTTTCTTTTACCTCCACAGCAGAGACCAAAACATTCAGTGAAACTCAGGCACAATCTCATCTAGAATAGTTTGTGGTGAAGAACCTCTAGAATATGCATAGAAGAAGCCATTTCCTCCTATCTCTGGTATCACATGTGTTGCGGTTGGGAAGAACTCAGTGGTGTAGATGGCTATGAAATAGTGGAGAATATGCAAACAAATAGTATTCATCTCAGATGTTAATTTTCTCCAAAAAAACCCAGAGTGTAAATTGAAGCAATGGTGAGAAGCAAGTTTTTAGGGCAAGAAAACTAGATCATCTACCACCCAATCCACAAACTTAGTGACCACATGATGAATGACATGTCCTCCATATGCTCACAGAACAAAGTGGAGGTGGACAATGGACCTTACAACAATATAGTTATTTTATATCGTTTGTATAGTGATAAAAAAAATCACCTCATTGTAGGTTACAAAGCAAGACATTCAGATTTAAGACATGCATGTAAGTAAAAAGAGCAGTGTTGTCTTTTACTTATGTGGAGAGCTGAAAAGTGCTTTCTTGTAGGCAAAGAATTGGTTGAGCTCAAGTTCAAGGTAGATGGAATTTTTGGTAATGTCAGGTCAAGCTGTTGCTCCTGGATATGCAAAGTGGATTCTAAGAGTGTAATCAGTTTGGAATCCTTTGTCCAACTCTAGTAAAATGGGTTCACAAAATGGGAAACCAAAGGCACTTGAGCTGCAACCAACTAACAACCGTAACAAATATTTTAGTTTGTGCACTAAAAATCAGATTTTCCTCAATTTTGACAGATGTTCAAAAGTCAAGATAAGACACCAACCAGCCCAATATTACTGTGTGAGTTGTTTCACATATTGCAATTGGGTTGCAATATTTTTAACATTAAAGAATAAAAAACCATTGACCAATGTATCAGCTTGGTAGGGGAGGGGTTGGTTTGAAAATTAACAATGTGCATTCTTTTCTAACTAGTAGAGGATCTGGTGTATTTCATTGTGCGTTTTATTTATAATTGGGGTGAATTCACTGCTATGGAAATGACCAGCCACATGGTGAACAGGGACCAGGTTGTATGGTCATGACTTTTAAAAATGAAACCTGATGGTGAATTCGTGATATTTACCTATGAAATCAATAATGAGTTCGCCATCACAGTAGCGGTTGTGTCCTGGCTCATTAGTGAAAGTATATGATTCACCATATGGATATTGGAGAGTAGTATTAGGAAGCCCATGAGCTAAGATTTGTATATTGCCTATATTTGTAAGTGAATCCCTGAAAAGGAAAAACGCCTGTGGACATGTAAAGGAATTGGGCAGCAACAATGGAGCAGCATTTGGAAGTAAGTCTGCAGTGATCATACTGGAAGAATTGTGATACAAGACTCTTCGTCACCATCTGTATCCTTCACCATTTCCAAATGGGGACTTGACATAGTAGGAGCAGGACTGGAATCATAGTGTCCAGTACTTCTAACATCATCATCATCGTCATGGATGCAGTTGTCATTATCATGATTGTGAATTGTTTGTGCAGGAATTTTGCGAGCTAATTGCACATGACTTGCTGAGAACAACAACAATGACACCTGCAACAACAAAAATGTGGCAATGTCAATAGACACTGCCATCTGCACTGGTAGATTATTATGAAATGCAATAGCATGGTTCCAAAGCATTTCAACCTGCTGGAAATTAGGCAAGATTAAAACGATCATCTTCCAGACTAATTCACACTAGCCTAGCAGCTCAAAATCATCTAGAAATTGATTTAAAAATCATTTGTAGTAATTAGGCTCGTACTAGAACATTGGGTGCGATGAAAATTGACAGAATCAGCAAACACAAGTTACTTCAGTAATACAAAAATGGGTGGCAACAGTCTAGAGGAGGTGAAGTGGGTGTCGGTGAGTGTGGCACTCACTTGTATGAATCTGTCAAGCTTTTGCTCCACCAGATGTGATATATAAGCTGAGAAGTGATCTGCTGATCAGGTAGTCCAGGAAACAAAGGAATCCTCTGCAACTTTCTGTGTGCTGCTGGCTGCATGCTTCGAATGTCTACTAAGATGTTGAAATCAACACCCACGCATTCAAAGGCACTCGATCAGCTTCCAGATAGTTTTGTCTCTTTTGTCTTGCAAACATTTGCAGCTGCACATTGTAAATGATAACAAAACTCATCAATTGGGAATTATCCCCATCTGCACATCCCAACAAACCCTAAACAAATACACACATCATGAAATTGCTCCTTATTGCTGCTTACCTCTCTTTCCTGTTTTTTGATTGACCAAGATTGATTGGTAGCAAAATTGGGGGAGACAAGCAAATTTGTTCTCAGCTGCTGCAACAAGAACACATAGAGAAAATCCACACAGAAGGGCTATGGCCTGGATTTACCAGCCCCTCCCACCCTTAAAGTCCATCCCTATGCTCCTATTAAATATGCACAATTGCATTTTTTTTTCAAAAAAAATAAATCAATAGAACTTGAAGAGGTGATTCCCATTGATTTTTTCCCATAATTTTTTTTCACTCCAAAATAAAAAAACAAAAAAAGAGAAAAAAAATAAGGAAGATTTTTAGCTTTAAAAGTGAATATAAACCACACAAAATACCAAAAAAAACTCAGTCTTCATCCTTGATTGGAAGGGTCCACATGCTTGTATTGGAGTGTGCAAGCCTTTCAAGAAACATATAATTGACAATGTTCACATTCAATTCATTCATGTTCACAAAATATGTGGTTTACTCCTTGCCCATACAAGTGTTTTGTCCATTTTTTAAATTTGAAAGTTTACTATTATCTCAATAAAAGAAATGATTTTCTGTATATTTTACATCTTGTGATAAGTTCACATTAATATCTCCAAACTTCCAATCACAATAAGCACCACATTGAACTCCGACTCCTATTCAATTGCACATAATGGGTCATGCCATTCATGCATTTTTAGATGATGCTTTTGAAGCTACCTAGTTTTTCCTTAAACCAATTCCAGAACCTTGACAAACATTGATTTCACATTCAACACCATTTTCATCACAATAGGATCTGGAAAATCAAAGTTGTTCGTGCAAGTACAAGTTGCTGCTTAGGCAGCTTGAAAAGGATTTAAATTTGAGCAAATTTAGAGTCTCCTAACTAATATCATTTTTCTAGAACCTTGGTCCCTGTATTTCAAACTTGATTTTGTGCATAAGAGCATCTCTAGTGTTGCTCAGTGTGTGATCCTGCACACTAAAATTGGATGAAGAAAAGCCATAATATGCTGGTTTGGCTCATGAAATTGGTTTTGGCTAAATATAATTGCACAGTTTGCTGTGAGTGGTAAAGGCCACAGTATCAGTTAGCACCTGTAGAAAAAGAGTGTAATAAATATGATTTGACTGCTGCTCAGTGTTTCTGATTGGCCCTTCATAATGATTTGTCCAGGTGGTTTGCTGTTAGCAGGGTGTTCCCCACTATTTGGTGTCCCAGTTTCAACTTCCTGGGTGGGGTCACAAGAAAGTAAATTACTAAACTTGGACATGAAAAACTTTTTTGTAAGGTCACAAACTGAGCACTGCCAGAGATGCTTTAAGACACAAACAAGGCATTGGTTGGTTTGTCATGTCGGTAGGAGTTAGGGTGAGTACTCGTGGGATCATGAACTTCAATTGGAAACCTCCAATTGATTGCAATTGTGGTTAGTAATTGATGTTAAAACCTATATCTGCACACCAAATAGGTTTATCTTTCGAATAATTCATATGTCAAAAGACTGTTTAAGTTACAGAACCCATAACGATTATTCATAGATGACCATAAAAAAACCCCAAGTTACTTCCTAATTGGAACATACACCTTGCTGCTACACATGACACATCGCATACTGTGACAACAATAGAGACAAAGAAGATGCACATCAACACTGGATAAATCAATCAAATTATCTATCACACCAGTATGTGCAAAGTCAAAAAAAATGTCAATTGATAAAGAACAATGTATGAAAGTAACAAAGATAGCAACAAACCGTCGTTATATCAAAACCGTCATTATATCAAAACCTCGCTACACATTCTCTCTTTCACATATAGTTAACTCAATTCAAAAAAACCACCAAAACGAATAGTATTTTGTATCTTCACAACATATTCACACATTGCAGTTTCCAATATGCCAAAAGGCAGGTTTATCAGGGTGCTAAAATCAATGTCTTGTTGTGGAGGTACAAAGAGGACATATGAAAACTAGAAGGTTATATGAGAGTTGTACTAAAGGCTTAGGCTACAATTTCAACTTTCCTTCTAGAATTTGATAGACTTCCCCTCAATGGGTCTAGAACTTCCTCATCTAGATGCATGCACTTAGATGGAACATGCCCATCCATCATATGCAAACATTGTACTCCAGACACCACTCACAGATTGGAACAAGTTTCATATGCCCAAAATTGTACACCAATTCATAGTCTCTTCGCTTTGGACACAGCCAAAAACAAAAGCTTGATGTGTAATAATCTACAAAGAGGTGAGTTGAGAAACAAGCAATCAGCTCATCAAGATGTGATGGCAAACAAAATCATCAGAAATGATGAAAGGATGAACTTAACCTGCTTTACTTACCAGTTTTACATAGCCACCTTTGCTATGTTGGCCTCAAGTGTAGGACTTTGGGCAAGCAAGATGGGATAAAATGAGACACCATTGAGAACATCAAATGAGAACATTGCTCAAAACAATATATGGTGTAAATTTAAGGAACAACTGTGGGAGATACATGGGGAACTGATAGAACCAATATAAGAAAACAAATAGCAAAGCTTATGAGATTAAATCCAGAGATTCATGAAGAACAGACTGGGAACACCATTAAAGATTGTTGGGAACATGTGAGAGGGAAACTAATAAAGCCCCAGACCCAAAATGAAAATCTTCAACTTTCCCCTTTCCCCCACCCTGAAAAGGAAGAAAAGCCAGGCTTGATTCTACTCATACTACAGGCTCACCTCATTGGCTGCTGAGAAAGAAAGTCATTCAAGCCAGTTTTTTAAAGTTTGATTTAAATTAGAAGTTTTAAAAACATTTCTCAAAAAATTGATCAAATCAATTAAAAATTCTAGGCCATCACAATTTCTCTTTGCTCAGTCAAGTTACTCCTAAAATTGGAATCATTAGACAATAAGCAAAAGACAAAATTTCATCTGAAATGTATCTTGAACTGAATTTCAGCACAGAAAAGTGTTAAGACACTCAGGAGCATATGGAGGAGTGTCACGAGTTTTTTTACCAGAAAATTCAGGCTTGTTCATGCATGTACTTGGATCTTTTTTCTTCACCAGATGCCACGCTTGATTGTTCAAACCAGCATAGAACTTACAATCTCACAAATAAAAACACATGAGAGCAAATTAGAGCAGTTGTCAATAGTAAGCCAAAATAGCATATATATACATACACCCCTCTCCAATCAACAGCAAATTTCAATTGCATTTTTATGGGTTGTGAAACACAGTTGCTTGATAACTGATATTCGGTCAAGATGACATATACTAGATATTACTTAGAACATTTGGAGATACAAATGCCTTTAATGCCATTGAAGCTTGACCACCTCTTTTCCATGGGAGCACAAGTGCTGCACCATGATTCCTGCCCTAACAAGACTCTCTTGCAAGCCTCCTCCAACCTTCAAATAGCCCTCATGAAACTCACCCACAAGGGGTATCCACAGATCCTGAAGCTCATGTATGAAAAAAAAACCTAAAACCTAAGTTTCTACTGCATTTGGTCTTTCCTCTGCCTAGATCAAATCTACATCTATTGGATACTAGAAGGGTATGGCTTGCTAGTAATCGACAGAAAAACAAATCTGACATACAAAGGAATTTCACTTACCACACAACACCAACATAGACTTCCATATTATACAGTGACTCTCATGCCAAGCTCATAGAAAGAAGGATCCAAGAGACATAGAAAAGCCTGCTTGCTTGTCAGCAGATGAAAAGATAGGTGATGCACAAAAAAAAACCCATGAGAAGCTGAACCAATTCAGTTGCAGAAGAGTTGGGGGGAAATAACATATTCAAAGGCAAAAGGTCACTAAGGAAACTTGCCAGTCATTCTCAAATGCTCTAGTGTGCGGGCGAGACCAAACGTTGAAGCTGCTGAATTTCCAGCTCGGAAACCGTCACCATAGACAGGTGATGCGTCAGTCTCAATCTGGTGCAGGAAGAACTCACCCAATCGTGCACTAGTTGATGATGATGATGAGGAGGACCAACCTTTTTTCCGCATTTTGTCAAGTTCCTCTCTTAGCCATATGTACGACATTACTTGACATATGCCTTCCTCAATGCTGTTATCAAGACTTGGAAAGGTACCTGTAAACAAAGTGCCAATTGCCTAGATTTTCATTGATGCAAGGGAGCCCATTCATATCAATGTGGGTGTTTTTGAAATGCACAACAATGTCAATGTCACCATGACGTTCAAGTTAAGGTGTTATTGAATTCATTTGATTTGTCTACAAATGCAAAGAAACTAAGTTTTAGTGCACTCTTCATGCCCAACTATGCATTGGTCCATGTACCTCATCTGGACATCAAGTTGTGGTCCATCCCTATGTCCATCTCTAATGCTAGTTATAAAGGTCCCTGTTACTAGAGATAATTTTGGAAGCATGCAATGCAGGTGTTAGTGACTGAAAGAGAAGGGCAACATTGAGATGTCCACAAACTGCTGCAATTAAGTGGAAATTGAGGGTGCAAGGAGCCAGTCTGTACCTTTAAGACGGAGCCATGCATGCATGAGCTCATGAGCAAGAATGGATCCAGTGAGCAACCTACAATTCCCATTCCCATGCCCATGCTCAGCCTTATACACCACCTTCACAGTAGACCATGTGGAAGATCAACTACCTACAATTTCTTAGTTTTGAGAGAACCGAAAGTGCATGAAAGTGAGGTGAATGGGCAGATGTAGGTTACCTTGGTAATCCATAAAGAACAAGTATTGCAGTGACCTCACAGTGTCGAATCAACTTTTTTGACTCAGTCTCAAAATAACCACCACCCTTCTCAGAGACCTAGTTAAAACCAACACATATCATATCAGTCTCCTGCCTACTGAGAGAATTTTTTAGCTTCATCTTCAACAAATTACACTGACAATTTCAGAATGTTACCTTACCCCCACAATCTCTTAGATCAAAGCTTTGGTGACAAAATGCACAGATTTAAAGCAAACTTGAACAATAAAGCTAACTGACAGCAAATTCATGAAATTTGATGTGCTCTAAGGCCATCAACAATAGAGGAGAAGCAAGGTAGCATACAGTAGTGATGGTTTGCTCCTCTGAAAGGCAAAGTCCTCTGGTTTCTGATGTATGGATGTGTCCCTGATGACATATCAACCACCAACTTTTGACTTAGAACACACCCACTTACACAGGTGGGGGTCATGGTCTCATAGATACATGCCAGACCTTTGGTGGGAAATGCTTTCACCAGCTGGAGTACAAGTCTAACCATGTGCTGTAGGATGTACTTGTTACCCAATAGCAAACCATGCATGTGAATCATTCTGATAGAACACAAACCCAAAGGACTTGGAAGGAATTTCATGACTGTGGAGAAAACATTACACATCTTAGTACTACATCACAAGTATCTGGCTCCAGTTTCACAGCACACACGGTAAGTGCAAGACTTACATCCTTCTCAACATAAAGTGCACTGTTGAGAGCTGACCGCTCCACCAAGAGCATGGGTATCTCTTGAGTGATTGGCATCCCTAAGTGCTTGTAGAATTTGAGTATCTCCCGGAAGAGGGACTGACATCCCTTGGTGTCCATCACTGCTGACTCCTGGCATTCAGAGCACAACCTTCGACCATCTTCCAGCTTCTCATACTGTATTCCTGCAGGCTGCTCCACAAGAACAGCATGTTTGCTAATCAAAACACAACAATGATGCATATAAGACAAATTGTGAAAGTACTTGACATGCACGGCCAACACACTCCCCCTCACTGTCTCCCTCTACCTCTGCATGTCTCTGTTTTCTCCATCCACTGTGGAGGCAGTGTCTGTGGACAACACAAAGCTACTGGCAACAAACAATGTCTTACTAACTACAGTCTTTCTCTGTCTGAGAAGGACTTTTTCTGATACTCAAGCCTTAGCTCAAGGTGGAGAATGGACAAGCCAGTGTAGTGAAAAAATCACAAAGGACTTAACCAGGTAGGAAACTTCCATAAACTTGTTTCAAATTAGGGTGGAGAGTTCAGGGATGACTTCAATTGTACTAGACTGAAATTTGGACTTTTTGTGGCTTGTCTGCCTCCAAATGCTAAGACATGCAGGAGGGAATGCAGATTTATCAATGCTCAATTTGTGGTGACCAAGAGACCAATCTTCATTACTCTTGATCCATCAAACTGTTCATGGGGCATATGACCAGAAGGCTGAGGCAATCTCATGTTTACATATTTGATCATAACTCAAACCAGAGGAAGTTGAAGCAAGACTACAGAAGGAAGAGGTTCGAAATTTTGATCTTGATCTTGCTTTCTGCTATCGGATACAACTCAACAATGGTGTAGCATCACAATTGCTGCAAGATGAGTGTGCACTGGTAACTACTGGTAATCAAGAACAAAGTTAGCACTCAGGATTTGAGACCTTTACATGCACTAGAATCTACACCAAAGTGTTTTGGCAACAGCATGTCACAGGGGAGACTGTATACCTCAATGCGATCACAGCTGCAGCAGCGTTTTGCACCATCTTTCTCATGAGAGGGGCAATACTTCTGGTTCCAGTATGGATGTGATCGGTACTCTATAAGCCCTTGAGCATTTGCAGGAATCTAAATGCACATGATTCATGAGCATCCAGTTAGAGTTATAACCTTATGCATCAAATAATCAAGTGGAAGATCATCGCAGCCATTGAAGGGTTCATTAGCTAAGAGGAGTGGAAAAAATGCAAGTGACTTATCAAATCCCAACTTCAAATCAATGAAAATGCTTCAGTCTTGGGCTGGACTCTCAATTGGGTTATGAAAAAAATTGCAGTTTTACACACTAGGAAAAGAAGGGTGGACATACATATTCGTGACAAATTTCACACTTGGGATGAAAGACCTCCTTGTAGCAGTTTCGATGATATGGTGCACTTCCCTGAACAGAGAACTGTCCTCCAAACCAATGAACACAACATTGTGTGAGCAACCAAGAACAGATGAACAGAAACCTTTGCAACACCAGGAATCCACAACCAGAAAGTTGTCCAGCATTCTTTCTTTTCCACAAAAGCCCTGACAAAAGAGAGAAAGATACATTCTTGTTACTTCTTAGAAGTCACTCATTGCACCTTTGAGTACAAAAGAGCCAATTTCCTCCTGAACTAGTGAAAAGGCTGGTCAATTCAACCACCTGGAGCAAAGAAATTACCTCACGGTCTGATATGGGGACATTGCAATGCCGGCATTTGAAGCAAGAAGGGTGCCAGTTTTGGCCCAGACAGGTTAAAAATCGCCCAAATCCAAGTGTGCGGTGACAGCCAGCACAAGTTGACATTCCAGCCGATCTGACAATCCAGCAGAACCCATGTCATCCTGTCTGCAAAGGACTCACTCCAGGGGCAATGAAACCATTGAGCACAAAAATGAAGATGAAGAGAAGCCTAACCTTGGTGCAGGGGCCATAATTGATTGGAATGGAGCAATGGATGGCATCCCATATGGAGCTGGGTATTGAAGGCTTAATGTTTCTTGCATTGCCTTGGATAACTCCTCTACTTCTGATTCCTCGTCATCTTCTGAAAAGTTCAAAGATGGAACAAACTGAGATGCTACAAATTCACTTCAAATTCTTGCGAGAGTTTCACTACTATACAAAACTTGTCATCCGCAGTCAACAGTCTGATTGGATTGTCTTCATTCAATACGATCAAATGTTACAGTCCCACTCCAATTGTGCAGAGGGACAGGAACAGTAATTTCCTGACTGCGAGATCAATTTAGTTCTGCGGACATTTCACTTTGCTACCTAGTTGCAAGATGCTTCAACAAACACACAGACAATATTCAACTGCATATGGAATAGGAAAAAGCATTCAAAGCATCAGTGCGACTATATGAAGCATGCATCACCTCCTGCCATTGATAAGCCACTTTTGTCAATGCAGCTCACATTCTTCAAAGTCTGGCAAAGATTCTTCCTTGAGAAGAAGGTATCTCATTTGCAAATCCCAAGTCTGGTGAACCTTTTAGTGTGCATTCTGTTTGCAGCAGGCTATGCATGCACTGGTCCGTTTAAAGCTCAGTTAAAATTGCATGCTTAGGATAAGTTACAGAAAACTGCTGCTCAACTGTGTGAGAGAAGTATCAATTTTCCATTTCCCTCTGGTCATGTTTGTACACAACACACATGGTCGCCAAACCTTTAACTTGACAAACAAGCAGAGAGTTTACCAGTCTCAGCATCAGAGGTTGCCACAGGGGCATTTTTGGCGGTCTGTCCCTCGTTGTAGCCTGAGTATGAGGAACCTGCACTGTCATAGCTTGGGTATCCGATGTTCTGATGTGTGTAGCTGCTGCCTCCATCATGGCTTGGGTATCCAGTGTTCGGATGTGTGTAACTGCTGCCTCTATCATAGCTCGAGTTTCTGCCATATGGATCCTGTGTGCATCAAAGTGACAAACAAGGCATGAAGCTTGTCCACAATAGCAAACACATCAGAACACAAGCTGAACTTTAGTGAAGGAGACTTGTTTTCGCTTCTTTCTGCCCATGTTGCCTAAAAGCACAGCTTTGGAAATAATCGCAGAAAGGGGCAAGCTTGACAATTGATAGGAAAGCAGAAAATTGAGAAAACAACACATACTTCAAAAATGTTCGGCCCTTGCCAGGTACTGGCACTGCTACTGTTGTTCCTTGGATACTCATAGTATTCTCCATCTCCGTACCGTCGGACATACCCCTCGGAGGACCCAAACAGGTTATCAAGCCAATTCATCTTCCACTGTTACACGGCTTGCTTGGAATGTTCCCCCTGCTGCCAGACCTGCAACAACACACAGGGAAGCTCAGGAAAAAGAAAAGAATGAAAACCATCCGAAATTCCATTTCTCAGAGTACTCAATCCATCATGAGTGACTCTCCACATTTGCCAGAAGAAGAAGAATTACACAGAGATGGGACGGAGAATCACTTCACAATCCCCATAACCGCCTGGAGAGGCAATTTGTGTACTAGTCTAGGTTACTCTGAAGTGTGAAGAACCCCACCTGGCTGAGCTCAATTGGCTTGATGAGTACTGCCAAACAAGCAGAAGGAAAACAAAGGGAACTTGACATGGAGATAAGAGTTTGACAGCAAATACTTGCTTCTTGGGTTAGCTTGGATTATTAGCTTGAATTTACTCCCAGATGCTTACAGAGAGTTTAGATTCAAGCAGTTTCTCTCAAGGCATTGCAATGTGCATTGTTGCTTGCATGGAATGGAACTCTCCTCTTGTGATTCATTTCAAGGTCTTCTCGCAGCAGCTCTCAGAGCACTGAATTAGTCTAGAATCAAAGCACAATACTAGAGTTACAGTGTTTGCATCAGGATTACCTACCAAGCGTGGTTGTGGAGGTCCTCCTTGTTGAAAGCTGTAGTCTGTGCAGATAGATCATGCAGAGCTCCAGTTGCTCTTGCTCTTGTACCGTCGTTATTCGATTGGTGTGCTCATTCGTGTTCACAAGATGGCCAGTGAACAACAACAGAGCCGTAGTAGAGCGGGACGAACTTAGAGAAGAGCAACAGGAAGAGTAGCTTGGAGGAGCATGTGTGCATGATCCTGCTGCTGGTGTAACAACAACAATAATGCTGCTCCTCTAGAGCCTTCTGGAACACGCGAGGCCAGACAGGTGCCGGTGCAAACACCGTCGTCCTCGTTCCTTCAACGGAACTGGACATACACCACCGCAGACAAAGCAAATCTCTCGTTTTCTCCACAAAGGGAAGAACAAAAGGAAATCTCAAGAAGCTCTTCTTTTTCTTCCTCAGAAGAAGAAAGCCTTGAAGCGTTCGCTTCCACACCACAGAAACGTGCTCCCAGCGCACAGCAGCAACGCCCGCACGCCGGCAGGTCCCTGGTCGAAAGGTCTCTACAAAGAATCGCGTCGTGCGTTACAACCTGCAACTGCGCGCTTCCCTATTATCCTCAAAAAGCATCCACGCACACTCAAGATCGGATTTCTCCAAATGGATTGGGCGAAGTCGACGCCAGTGTAGCGTTTCCCTGGAACCTATACAAGACGGAAAACACGAATCGCATCAAAACTGATCAGAAACAAAGCACAAGAACAAGAGCATAATAGCTAGAGCCTAGAGAGTACGTGCGTGGAACAAAGCGGGAGGGAGAAAAAGAAAGAAAAACAGAGCTCACGGTCTATAGCAACCAGATGCGTGAGATTCTTAGAACCAAACATTGCAACAAGGGAAGACCTTCCAAGAAAGAAAAACACAATAAGTGTTCAATAATCGTGCAAAGAACGCGCATCTCTTGCAACAGTTGTGAAGAGAAAGCAGACAGCGAGAGAGAGAGAGAGGATGTAGTTAGCGATGACGATGTAAGTACCTGATGGTGCTGGTTTTGCTGCAGTTGTTGGAGCAAGAAGTAAGCGCAGGTGATGATGGAGTGGAGTGAAGATGGAGCGATAACGACGGACGATGCTGGCGAGAATACGGTAGAGGAGGAGAGACTGATAAGATGAAAAAGAAGAAGAGGGAAATAAGCACCGAGCGGGCGACGAAAGCGGGTCCGGAAAAGCGACGACGATGTGGAGGCTGAAAGCAGTCGGGCCCGCCATCGCCACTGTCCTCACTGCAACGCCAGAGCTAAAGCACGGCAGGCTGGGGGAGCAGTGGCCGCAAAAGGGCGCTGGCTTTTACCAAGGGCGAGTGTCCGTGGCGCTCTCGGAACCGCGCGGTGCAAGGGCGGGAACCGCGCGGCAGCCTTCGTAGTACCTAGTACCTACCTGCCTACATACTCGTCCCTCTTCAGCATTAATTGTTTTTTTCCCATCAGACCATACAAACTTTTAATTATTTTAAAAATTAAAAAATTAGCATGAAATTATATTTAAAATGTGAGATAATTTTTAAAAATTTATTGCATTGTGTCAAATTTCGTAATGCATGTTTTGCTTGCCTGCTTATTTGTTTGGTTTTGTTTGTTTTGTTCTCAATAATAAATATTTTTTAAATACAGTCTTAAAGGGACTTTAAAAGCCACATTGAAAGTAATTGGGGTTTAAATCACCAATCTAGATGGAGTAAAATAAAATAAATAGTGAGTGAGCTTTTAAATTGAAAATTAATTAAAACCAAGTCTATTTGGGGGAGTTTTTTTTTTAAGTTTTCCAATTTTATTATACTGAAAATTTGGTGAAAATAATCCATCAAATAACAAAAGTTGTTCAAATCGTGCAAGAAAACCCCCAAAAAAAAAAATCCCAATTTTCTTGGAAAAACCAACGAAATTCCTCCCCCCCCCCCCCGCCAAAAACAAAAAAACAGAAACTAGTACTATTTTATTTTTTTAATAATTATTTGTGGCTTTAATGGGTCTCCAAAGAATTATTAACAAACCCACTAATTTTTTAGTTTTTTTTTTTTTTTTTGTGGGAATGTTTTGGGTTGTTGTTATGTGCTTACTTCTTCTTCTTTTTGGTGAGAATGTTTTGTTCACAACTTGTCCAAATTTTGGTGACGAAACAAGTTTGATGACGACAAGGAATGAACCGCCCAAACTTTTTTCCTTCCCCCAAAGAAAGAAAGAAATTAAAGAAAGGACCGTTTCAACTTGATGACATTGGAAGCAAATTTTTTTGTTTTTAATTTAATTTTTTTGTTTGTTATGGTACATGATTGTCTCGGGGAGGGACGGAGAGAGCTTGCTCTTTAAAGCCTATCCAAAGCTTGCACAAGAACCGAAGTATATGTGCACACATACATAACAAGAGCCGTATTATTTCGAATTCAATTGTTTCGAACCCAAATTCTATATTGAGATTATTCCAAAGACCCCACTACCCGTTACAAAATAAGGATCATTGATGAGGCCACCGACCCTTGCCGAAATATTTTTTATTTTTATTTATTATAGTCCATTGTAGCTAAACCATTACTCTTGGTAAGGACCTTGAATAAGGCTATTGTCCAAAGACAAAATCAAGGTCTCTTTGGGATCCAAATTTAACATTTCCTGGGTGGGTGAAATATTAATTGCCCATTACGAGGCCACACTCAAGAAGGTAAAAGGCACCCCCAAACGTAAGTAGGTAGGCGCTGCTGGTTCACCTTGGCGAGCACGGAACGACACCCATCGTCCCCACTAGAGTCTAGTACGAAGTTTTCATGAACCCTAGGTGTTCAGAATTGACCATGCAATAAACAACTTGGAAAGGTTGGGGAAACATAACATAATAATAGGCTAGTTGGATTGGGTCATGAGGACAACAAAACAAAACAAAAACAAAAACAAAAAAAAAAACCCTTGGAAAGTAGTAGTAGGAGTAGTAGTAGAGCTTTTGATTGTAAAATGTCTTTTGGCTTTGTTTAGGCTACACAAGAGTACAATAATTATATTAATAAATTGTACAATAATTTATGCTTTTGAACACTTTGCTTTGCAAGAAGTTTTCAAACACTTTTTCTCCAAGTTTTACAATCACTACTATGTACGTAATTCATAGATCTTTGTTTTTTTTTTTAATGAAAATAATTCCATTTGTTTCAAAATAAAATAAAATAAAATAATTATTATTAGTATTATTTTGATTATTACTAATAATTTGGGTGGTTTTGTTTTCGGCTTAACTTTCATGATTTTTTATTTTTGGTTCCGATTGTCCATTGACATGATCCAAGCTCCAAAATAATCATAACAATCTTAGACTAAGTTATAGTCTGTTTTTTGTCATCATCTTTGGTAGCAAAATCTGCAATTTCGATAATGGCCGCCCAAGCTAAAAAGATTCTCTGCTCGATGTTGAAAAAGTCCAGGGTTTCTTTCTCTCATACTAGGCTTTGCCCAGGAGGCCGGTCGGGTTGGGTTTCATTCATACTAAGTCTTGGCCCGGGAGGTTGGTTTGTTGGTTCCAGGGTCCCCCCTTTTGTGTGTGTACACGTCTCTCTCTCTCTCTCTGTCTCCGAAGCTTTCTTCCATGTATTAAAAATGAAAATTTAAAAGCATCCAAAGAAATTTTTAGTGTATTGGGAGGGCACCTTATCAAGTGGAAATTAATTTTCCTCTGAAAAATACCCCCTCCAGGTATCGTGGGAAAAAAAAATGATAATTTAAATTTCCGAAGATGCTTTACATTAGATAATGACCTTGAGTAGGGGGTAAGTTTCATGTACATGCCTCCTTGGGCATTTATCACGGTATTTCTGTTAACCTACTAGGTATTTGTTTGGAAAAATGAAAAAACAAGGAAAAAGGTCCTTGAGGTTAGAGTTTTGGCATTCCGACGTCCAAAGTTCTTCTTCTCTTTTTTTTCGCCCTCTTTTTCTTTTCCTCTACGTACAACAATTAACAAGGTTTGATTTTAATTCTTGAGATGAAGATGACTCTCAAAGATTGATTCTGAAATCCTAAACCCTAACCCTAACCATACTCATGAAGTAAACACAAAAATAACTCAAAAGACTAATTGATGATGCTAACACACCCATATGATGAACATACATACACCCATGTAGTGAACATGCAATCGATTCCAAAGATTGATTTGTATCAGCCATACCCATTTAGTGAACATACAATTAATCCATACTAGCCATACCCATCTAGTAAACATACAATCGATTCAAAAGATTCATCCATACTAACCATTACCCATATCGTCAACATACAATCAATTTGCAAGAGTCATATTTACTAGCCATACCCATATAGTGAACACACTCACTCAAAATATTGATTGATCCATGTTAATCATGATACCCATATTGTGAGCATGAACTCAATTTCAAAAGATTTGATACATATAATGAATCCTTGCACATGTGGAAATATATTATTATGTAACTTGTTAGAGTTATATCCATAAAGTCTCACGATTAGGGGGCGAGAACGGCCAGTTTCAGCATATATAATAGGGCATCAAACCCATAACTGGGAATGAAATTTTACAAAGCCCAAATAACTAGGACCCAAACTAGTTTTTCCACCAATTTCGGTGATAATCTGAGTTTCATCGTACCTTTCCTTTTTCCTGAGCGCCTCCACTGCTTCTACACTCATATATTTTCACTGCTCCTACCTGCCTGCCTGTACAACTACTATAATTACTCTCGAACCTACTGCATCCCAATTGCTGGGGAAAATGTTATATATACTAGCTTCTGCACATGCTGCATAGAGGTTGGGAACTTGGCAGGGCAGTTCTGTTGATTTCTGGCTATTTTTAATGCTCAACTGCACAGATTCCAAATTGAGGAATCCAAGTACTCTGGATCTCCTCCTTTTGACCCCCAATAAAAAGTAATAATAATGAAGAGCTTTGTGAAGCTGCCCTTTGGAAATTTTGTTAATTGAATGGTTGGGGAGCAATTGGGAGGGGGTGGGGGAACCCCCCAAAAAAAAAAAGGTTTAGATTACTATGATTGAGAACTAATCACTTCATTTCAAGCCAAGTGTCAGAAGAGCCCCCTTGGGTTGTGTGTGTGTTTTTTTTACTAGGGGTAGAAACCTGGCTCTTGACCCAAGGAAAAAAAACCTTAAAGAAAATGGTTTGATCAATTCTCCAAACAATTTTTGTCTTTTTTTTCTTTCTTAATCAATTATTAAAACTTGTGCTGATTGCAAATTGAGATAAATAATACACACTTAAGATGGTAAATATGGACAATAATTACATCTTTCATCAATGCTAATTGCCTTTGGAAGGTTCATTGGGAGCGCCATTGGGAAGCATGGAAAGCATGGTGGGAAAACACCGGGAACACATTTTATCCCATATCCTTTGCCCAAAGTTCTGCCCTTGAAATCTATATAACCAGACCAATTGAAGTCACTTGTGGTATTGGGAGTGTATGTAATATGAGGCTCTTTTTGGTGAAAGGTCAATCAAAGAGGCTAATTGCAAACAAAAAAATTCACTTTGGATGCACTCACACAAACTATTACAAGTTGTAAGCACATTCCATAATGTGATGTTGTTTCAACAAATTCTTAACACATAATGAAGTTTTGATAAAGTTTGCCAATGCTTTCTCAACCAAAGGAACTCCTAGAGTTCTTTTGTTGTGTTGAAAAAGGTGTTAAAGAATAGTGGAGGGAGGGTTATTCTTTTGCTCTATTGGTGGTGCCCATAGTGAAGAGTGTATGCATTCAAGTAGGATTTGGGCATAAAAGTTTTGGCTCAAACTTGACCCAATGTGTAAGTGACACTTGAAGTACTATGTGTGTATTTGGTGGATGGGTATGTTCAATAGAAATGCATGCATTTAGATGGATGTTTTTAGATATATCAAGGGAAGCTTGTGGTTTTGAATTAATGTTGTCTGATTCTTGATTTCAAAACGAGCTTTTGATTTCAATTTTAACTCTTTTTTTCTTTTTTTTTTAAATGAAACTTTGAGTTTGATTTTGAAACTAGTTCTTTGGATTTTAAAATCTTTGATTACAATCATTTTCATAATTTTTTAAAAGCTAGTTTAGTTTTGAAGGCCTAGTTTCATTTGCATTATGCATAATTAAACTCAAAAATAAAAGTGTAATTAACTTATTCAACTAATACACACATTCCAAGATAAAGATTTTATAATATTAATGATATACAACCAGTCAAATGTAATAACTTGTTTGAAATGTAAAATTAATAATATAATTTTTTTATATATAATTGTATTTATTTACGTAAAGAACATGAACCTTTTTAAAACAACACAACACCCTTAGTTCAAGTTTTTATTGAATTTAGAAAATAGGTTAGTTCTTCTATTAAGTTACCATGGTAGTTCCAAGGAAATTTGAAACTTTTGATTTGAAAACTTTATAAGTCGAAATTATATTTTGACATAAACGTTTTGAAATTTAAGAACCTTCGTGTAACATTAGTTTGAACTTACCATAAAAGGCATTTGAATTCATTATGTGATGAACTATTTGTTATATTGGAGTGTTGGCTATTAGTGGCAAACAATAAAGGATGTTGGTGGTGTGTCTTGTTTGAATTAAGGTGTGCGTGGTGTAAAGCAAAATGTGATGGAACAGGTGATAGAAAGATATAACAATTGTAGGTGGAAGCAAGTAGTTGAGAGTTTTGCAATGAAACTTGAATATGTGTAAAACCCTATTTAAACTTCAAATATTTGTTGAACAAGTACATTTATAAGCAATAGGCTTTTGATTTGTTAATACTTGAAGTTTTTAATGTTCTTTGAATTAGTCATGTAATGAATATTGAAACTTTTTATTGTTCATTATTTATGTTTTTATGAATAATTGAAGCATGAAGCTTTAAATTGGTATTTATTTTTTTTATCATTTGACTCATTAAGACATGAACCATTAGATTTAGCAATCAATTAGTTAGTTTTAAGCTTGTTAAGACATAAATGCGGGTGTGATTTTTTAAAATTTTTGTTTAAAGGCTCATGATCAATGGTTTTATATAATTTCATATTTTGAAATTCCAACAAGATGGATATCCTTTTTTTTTAATTATTCTTTAACTACACACCATTCCAATAAATTGGTTGGTGAAATGTTATGTCATTGATTTTGATCGACTTAGTCAAAGTAAAATTTAAATGACATTTGTTTGAAATGTTTGTGTTATTATTTTTTATGTTTATGCATTTGTGAGAAAATTCGGTCATGCTTAAAATGAGAGGTTGTTGTGTTATGCTAATGTGAGTGAAAGGTTGGGACTAATGTTTTGCAATTTTTCCTTTTTCAAAGAAGTTTTGCTCCCAATTTTGATAGTTTATATTTTTTTGGAATTTTTTTTAATGTAGGTTTCTAGTTATTTTAATTTTTAAACATTGTAGTTTTGCATCTAGCACAATGTTTTCAAATTCAATAACCATTTAACCTCATTTAAAATCCTAGTTCAGTTCCATGTTTTATTTAAATTGAGTAATTAGTTAATTATCCGATTTAAATCATTAATTCAAATAATTAGCTATAAGATAATCCAAATAGTTCATTTTGGGAATCCAAATGATTAATAATTTAATTTTATCTGAATTCAAATCATGAATTATCTGATAAAAAATTTTAATGATTAATTTTTTAAAACTTCGAATGAATATTTCAGATATTTAAATATTGATAATTAATTTTCATATATAATTATCAAATAAATATGTATTTAGTGCATAATTAAAATAACAAAATCAAACATGAAGAATGTGAAAGAATATTCTTTATATTGTTTGTGAAATAGATTCAAGGACAAAACATATGGATTTTTTTTTTCCATTGCACATTAGTTGCAAATCAGGTGTATTTGTGTGCATTAAAGTACATATGCCAATTTGGGGATGAACTCAAAAAAGTTTAACCCTAAAGACAAAACATAAAATAAAATAAAAATATTTATATGGTTAATTTTTAACTTGTCTACCTTACTACCTTTTTGCCTTTTACCTACCCAAATAAATATGAATTGGATGTGTTCCAACTCATGCAACTTATTTGATAACACTCATACAAAAAATATGTTGAATTTCAAATGGTCATTACAATTCAAATACTCAATTGCAAGGCTCATTGTAAGTCACCCCATTTTTTCATAATGTTGTCAAGGATCACACCCAACTATTATTTACATGTTTGAGTTTAAATAATTGGTGCGTGAAATTTCATCGCACAAAATTACATTAATGAACCAATTTTAATTTGATTTGCATAATGACATAAAGGATTTACTATTCACCATGCCATATTCTTCAATGTTAAATCAAATTGTAGCACAAGATGTTTAATGAAAGAACATGTTCTTGAAATTCCAAAAAGAAAAACATAGGAGAACCATCATCAAGTTAAATGAGTATTGCACCTTGCCACCCTAACCCTTGATAGCTTCACCAAAAGACGATCCCATGCAAAAATACATGATTCAAGCCCTTCATGAAATAAATGAAGCAACAACAATGGTGTGCAAACAATTTTTGTTTGCATTGTGGAGAACAAGGTCATGTTGTTCATGAATGTCCAAAGAAATGTGGTCAACATATAACACATGCCACTTTTATTACAAAGTCATAACTCAATGAATCAAGTAACAAATACATGTGTTTAATTTTAGTAGGGACGATAAAGTTAGACCTTGATGTGTCATGTGATGAAAATGGTCCCAATTTGTCTTTGGACCCAACACCATAATTCTCATTACCAATACTGTAAAATGTAACAAGTTTGTAGTAGTGGAAACCCAAACATTTTTTGATTTTGGTGCATTTGTATGCACTAGAACAAAATGCATCCATGTACGCCAAGTGATTTCATTGGATTTTGAATGAATTCACTAGTTCTAGTGAATGGGACCTAGTGAGAATGTAGTGAATTCACCCACTAAATAGGGATTAGTCAACTACACCCACATCTTGTAGTAATAATGTTTCATTAACAAAAATTTGATGTGGCAACATAAGCCAACATTAACGAAGAAGCACTTTTGTGGTGGGTAAAATCACATTCAAATAAGCCAACAATGACAAGGGACGCAAGGATTGTGGCTTTTGTGGTCATTTTGATTTTTTTGATAGAAAGGATATTTTGAATGAAATATTTTTCAACGTATTATTAAAAATATTCATAATTTTTCCAATACATCTTTTTTTTCATGTTATTTGTTTTCAATTTGTTTTTTTGGGGGGTTGATTGTGTAGATTTTGATAGATTCTACGTTTCATCTTGAAAAAATCATAATTTCAAATCATATTAAAATATATCAACTATTTTAACCTTTAGTTTCTTGTATCATAAACAACAATGTATTTTGGTATACTTTCATTCCATTACATCTCGTATATTCTTGAAATTTTTTAATTTAAAAACATATTTTGGATTTAAAAATAAATAAAACTCCATAACTTTTAGATTGTGAAATTTTTTTTTAGTGTGGGTAACAGGTTACTATCATTTCATATTTTCCCAATCACTATTTTATATTATAAAAAGTCCTTGCTTTAATCATCTTCAAAATAAATTACTTTTGATATGGTTATTATTATTTTTTTAATTATAAAAATATTTTGTTGACTTCGATGGCCCTTGTTTTATGTTTGTGAAATTAAGCACATAAAAAACCATTGTGTTACATCATTAATACTTATTTTAAAGGCTTTTTTTGTGGATAATGTTTATAATCATTTAAAAGATTGTTTAAAAGTTCTAAAATAAGCTTGATTTGGAAATTTTTATGGGTCTAAGGTTAGAATTATAAAAAATATATTTCAAATTTTTATTCATTAGGAAGAATTTTTCTTTTTCAAAATTGTGATTTCAAAGTTTGGGCAAACTTTCATCATTTGTAATTCTTCTTGAATTTACATTATTTTTCCAAAATTTTCCCGAAAAGAATCATCGAGTTGCTTTCCATTAACAAATATGTGGGAGGGGGGGGAGGGGGGGGGGGGTAACCCAATTATTTAATGCAAAATTTTCATCAAATTATGTTGCATTTATTTCCATAAAAGAAGTTCAAAACATTAGAACATGTATTTAGGTGTGGGATAAAGCATTGCCATGAACAATTTGACAAGTTTAAGCCTATATGAAGATGAAAGGGTAAGAACTCATGAAGAATTGAAAGGGATTCCTTACCCTACATCAAATAGTGTGAAAAAAAAGGTTGTTCACCTATTGTGCTAGTTTGAAAAATGAATTACACTTTGCAAACCCATGCCCACAATGGACTAAGCCCACTCCAAATGCAAAGGATTTTTTCCCACAATCTATGTACAAAATTTTAAAACCAAAGATTATTTACGTACAAAGTTACACATCTAATTTAAATAATTAAATATAAAGTTAAACCAACTTGTCAACATTTCAAAAATATTTAGTGTGTGTACGTAAAGAACACGACCCTATGTTTAAAAATGTTTTTTCACAATTTTAATTGAAGTTCCAAATCTAACAAAAGGTTAGTAACATACTCTGATTATTGCATTGGTTTGAAAAAAAGGTGTTAACTTGGTTCCAAGCCACCAAAACCTAACCCTAAAGCCCCCCAAATTTATTAATGCAAACTAAATATTTTAACAACTCTAGTTAGGACCTTGAAAATAACAAAAGCCCTTGATCAATCACACTTTCAAATCACATAAAGCCTTAAAAGAAATTTCTTACGTATTTGCAAAGCACCTTACATTTATAAATATATATTTTTAAAACTAGGATGATATCATGCCTACTCTTCAAGGATGGGAGGGATCTTAGACCTACTTATAGGTGTAAAAACATTATCCTCATATGATGCGTGATTTAAATATGTTTAAGTTCATGATAATATATCTTATTTATTTTATGATGGGTAAACCTTATGGAAGGGGGACATTTTCAAAACATGAAACCAAATTCAATTATCATATTGTTCTAGGCCTTTCTTTTATAAATTGTAGTACCTTGGGGCTTTACCATAACATTAATGTCCCATATAAATGGAAGTAAAAATGAAAGTTGATCATCATGTTGAGTTAATAATCATAAGTATGTTGTCTTGTGATTTCCATTTTTATTATGTATGGCTATGATTGATTTCTATAGCATGACTCATCTTGTTCATTTTCCTTGTGTGTTATTCATGCTACATTCCACATACCCAACATTTCATGATGCCAAATTATTGACCATTACATGAATATAAATTAAAAAACCATTAATGGTGAACTTCCTTCAAATTATTTTTGGACACATTTTTTTAATAGGCAAGCTACTACATAAGCCTAAAGCTTGAGCCTAGAGCGTAAGTTGGAACTTGAGATGGTGAAATGTCTTTTCCCTCATACAAATGACCCTAAAACCCAAGAATTTAATCACAAAATGAATATTGTACCAATAAACTTAAAAACAAACATGGGGAGAAATGTAAACATTCATCCTCAATATGGATTAATGATTTTTATTCATTTGTATAATGTATGGATGAAATAATTGCACTTACATTTTTCAATAAATAAAGCTTCCATCAAAACTATGGATTGATTTATTTATTTTATTCAAATCATTTTTAAAAATCATTCATACAAAAATGACATTCATCCATATGAAATCATTTATCTATGGACATATTCATCCATGTAGGTGGATTGAAATCACATTAAGCTTAAAGTTCCAAGCTTTGAACTCCAAGTTCAAGCTTTACGTTCATGCACAAACCATCCTTATTTTTTAATGCATGTCACCACCTTGAACATCTTTTTCATTCTCCTTGATATCATTTTTTTTCATAATAAAATGTTCATTGAATTTTGTGCATTTTTATATGTTAAAAAACATTCACCTATTCATCCTTAAGGACCTAAACACCAGGGAGGGAGGGGGAATGTTTAGTGATGGGTGGGTGCATTCATACATTATGCGACTCCAACATGTTCATCTTTTTCATGGTTACTTGAGTCATGATTCCTTTGCCTCTAGAGTTCAAAGAGTTTATGTAAAGCTTTGATTGACATAGATTCATAATTATTTAAACGATTCAACAAACAGAAAATTATTTTTTATAAAAGGTTTTTTCTTGGAAAAACAAACTTTGTGATTTGCACACACATTGTGAATCTTCTTCATTTTTCATTTTTCTTTCAAGTTCAAAGAGGTTATGTAGAACACACCCATACTTGTTTCTATCACTCAAAATGGACAAGAAATGATGAAGATATTCAAATGTTCAATCATGCATGCACATTATTTGGTGATGGTTTTGGTTACCTTATGGCACCAAATTTCACATTAGTTTTTCATTTGTAAAAGCATTTCCAACCCACAATGATCAACTACGCCCTTACATTAAAATAAATTAATCTTTAATACTTAGTGTCCTTAACCACAAACATTAAAATAATGAAAGACCATTTACACCTTTACATTTAGATTAATAATTTTTAGTAACCAAATTCATAATAAAACATTTTGTTTAAAATATTGAAATGACCATGACATTTTGAATTATTTTTATTGAAGAGATTTAGGATTTGCATTATCATATTGCATGATTTAATAAAAAGGTGTATATTTATTATTGCAAGGTGGAGATGTTCTAAGGTTGGTTATGGAATAATCATCTTCATAAAACATGACGCAAGTGTTTTTGGATTAGAAAAAAATCAAAAATCAAAATAAACATTATACAAGTCAACCCACACATGTAGTTTCAAATGTTAAACGAATTTTTTTATTGGAAATGGAAAAAAAGGATTAATGTGTTGTTAAAATCAAAACTAGAATTGAAATCTTCAAAAAAAATTTGAAAACATGTTCAAGTTTAAAAAGTAAACACGTTGAAGTTTTTTGGAAAGTCAACAAGTAGTCTAAACTTTTAAAGTAATTTCTTGTAAAATGGTGTGTTCTACAAATTCAATTTTAACTTGTAAAACCTAATTCCTTCACAATTTTGAATTTGAACTCATTGTATAACTTCAAAGTTATAAACATTTCAATAATTGGAATTACCCAATGTTTACATGGAATTGGACCCTATTTTTTTTATCTAATTCCGAATGTTCTTGAATTTGAAAAAAATGATAGAATCAAAATCACAAGCCTAGAAATTTGAAGATTTGGGCTCAAACTAGCACTTGAAAAAACTAGCAAGAACTTTTTGAAATGTGAAAATCAAGATTAAATGTTCTTTCAAAAAGGAAAAAAATGAATAGCATCGTTAGTTTAAGCATTGTTGAATGTTTAATTGAATTTACAAAGAACCATTGGGTTTAGTTTTTTAATTATTTCATTATCAAAAATGTATCCATTCATATTAAGAATCAAAGAACCCTCAATCCTCATTATTCAAAAAACTTTGAAGAACCATCGATTTTTACAAATGAACAAGCGATGAATTAGTATTTTTATGGCTAGTTTGTTTCATTATTTTCAAAAAAATTAAAATTGTAACTATATACTAGAACTAGGCCCTTGATTTTTTGAGAACCATGGTCATGAATATTAAGAATTGGCCCAAATAACCATTAGGTGCTTGTTCCTATTTCTAATAACCACCCAATATTGGGTTAACAATTAGTAGGTATAAAAACATTCATTCGTCTTATATATTTGTTGAAGTCAAAAACTTTTTTTTTTTTCCTTTTTCAAAATGCACTTTGGAGAGCTCCAATATTTTGACCCCTTCCAAATTAAAGAAAATAAATATCAAGTTTGCCTAATTTGAAAACATAAAATAAAAGTTACATGTGTTTTAGAATAGTTATTTATCTCTTTTCTTTTCTTTGGGTGAACCATGTGAACTTGGTTTGAAAGCAACATTTTATTATTTTTGGTGAAAATTTTCAAAAATTTTGGCCTTCAAACAAAAATATGTCATAAATTCCTTTTACCTTTTGGAGAAAATAAACCAAAATTTGAGAAAAACCTTTATTTGTCACCTATTGACACACTTTTAAATTAAATTTTCACTAATTTTTTTAATGTTTCAATAGTTTGCTACAAAATTTTCACCAATTATAACTAAATATGGGTTCGGATGTTAATAAATTGTGTTACATTCTAAAACAAAAACTTGTGAGTGTTAAAAAACCATTGTTGGAAAGGTTTGTTTTAAGAGCATCCAAGGCAACAAATATGTACATATTTATATTAAAACCCAATTATTGGTCCATAAATTGAAATTTCATATCAACAACCAATGGGAGCAAGGAACAAGTTTAGTTGTCGTGTTTGAGGAAGAGGTTGTGCAGGCTAAATGTAAAAACTTAAAATGACATGGAATGGCTATCATGTTTTATAAGATGTTTCTTTTTCCTTCCTTTTCCTATTTTTCCATTTTCCAAACATGATGTTAAATACCCCTTAACGAGCTTTGTTTAAATGTTAATGTTGTGCCTTGCATGGAGCTACATGAATATGCCATAGGATTTGATTAATGTTGGCCTAGTTCTAAGTTAAATAAAGCAAATCACTATTTTTAAATTGGTTCCCAAAAATAGATTAATGGTAGATATCCTCACATTTTTCTTTAAAGTTGGTTATTTGAAATTGGTGTTGGAATGGAAGATGTAGAACAAAAAAAAAATTAGCTTTCTTATTCCTACATGATAAAACAAGCAAAATAGCACACAACCACGTAGAGCACAAAAAGGTAAGCATGTACATAGTTCATTAAGGGTTATTTGGCGTCATCCTTTTTCCAATAAAATGTGAGGTAGTGCTAAGGGACCTTATGCATTGTTTCTTTGTGTCTAAGGGGTCCAAATTTTTTGTCACTACTGTAGTACCTTGGTGGCTTTGGCAGTTTTTTTTGTCGAATAATTATTTTAATCCAGAATTTCTGATTTACCAACTACTATTTTTATTTTGAAAATTTTGACATGTGTGTAATATATCCAATAAAATTTATCAACACTTTTGAAATATTTCACTGTGATTGTGGTTAGGCAGATGTTAAGTAAGTGATTTGGTCAAGCAGGTCCCGGGTTCAAAACTGGCTGGCAACTTGAATGTGTTTTTTTGAAAATTTCAATAGAAAAAGGTTGAATGTTTTCTTAAAATTCTGGCATAGTTGAAAATAATTTTAATTTATTCTAAAGCTACCCAAGTACTACGACAATATCTTTAAAATTTACTCTTCACACAAGGAAAAATAATTAACAAAAAAAAACCCAACCCACATCCCTAAAAACACATACATGAATTACACTTCAACAAATTTGCAATGTTCAATTTTTTTTCATAGACATACTTTTTTTTTAATTTATTAAGTTGTATAATTAATTTTTGTGTAAACCTTAAACCCAAATGCATCTATAAAATCCCAACAAAAGAAAAACATTTCACCCAAATAATGTGTATGTTGGAAAAGTAATAATGTTGGTTGTAATTGGTGTTAGCCAATTTTATTTAATTTTCAATATAATGTCATGTGGGGAGAATATGTGTGACATTAAAATTTACTTTTCCACACAAAATATCAACACCCATATTTCACACATGTATGGTTATTTGTTCAGTACAAAATTCACTCTTTTGAACACCCAATATGTTTAACAATAAAATATATTATATGTTGTCAATATAAGTATTTGTGCATAAAACAAATATCACAATTTTGATTATATTCATTTTATGAATGATTTTGTCACAATTGTTAAGCCAAAAACATCATGTTTGACAATTGATTAAATTTTATGAATCATTCACAACAAAAGAAATTATCTACTTGGGAGATGTTTGGATGTACGTAAAATAATGTAAATAAGGTTATTATTATTATTTTGTCAAAGTTACATCCAATAAACATGGCCTTGTTGAGCCTAAAGGAACTTAATACCATGTCAAGCAAGGTCTTAGTTGAATTTCAATTAATTTTTAATTTAAAATCATTTGTCAATTATTTCATATTTTTCCTTAAAACCTCCTTGATAACCAAGTCAAAAAATCAATATCTAGCCAATTGCCTTGGTCATAACCAATGTCTTTTGGGTCAACTTTTTGATGTAACCAAAACGGTGATCATTTATAGTAAGATTTAACCAAAGTTTACTATAAACAAGTAATAAAATTAACAAAAATTGAACATCTTTCTACATTCTTGGCAACCTACTTAAACCAAATATAAAAATCTGGATTTTAAAAAAAAAATGGCAATTGAAAACCCCAAAAAATGAAAATATCATTAAATTTTGCTAGAAAAATAAATGCTTGTTGTAAATTGTAATGGGTGTTGGATACATATTAAAAATGACCTATGTGTGTTGGTGGTGTGTTTTTTTTATGAAAAAATGCACTATAAAAGAAACCAATGTTTTTTTGTGTTAAATAGTATTCCAAATAAACTAACTATAAAATCAAGGTTACTATTATAAAAAGGACAAAGTAAGTCTATCTTGACAAACATGAAAATTAGGTGCGTTTATTATGGCTACTACAATTGCCTTTAATTTTCTAATCAAATTGAAACCAATGCTCTACACATGGCAAATGTGAACACCTATGTGGATTCTAGAGCTTAAGTAATGTGTTTCAAATAAATCATTCAAACTATGACATGGATTGCCACATTTCATAAAGTCATTTTAAAGCTACTTTTGATGTTATATAAGTGCACCAAACAATATGTTTTGAAATAATTACCCCCAAAAAAAAAGTAAGGTGGAGTTTTCATATTTTAACAATGTTGAATTGAATCAACTATTACAAATAATGATTCAAAGTTCTTTTTGATGAAATTGAAATTATTGAAAAAAAAATGTGAATTAGTGTAATGTATTAAAATTTGAAATTTGAAATTAAATTATGATTAAAGATAAATGAATATTTTGTTATATGATGTCACAATTGAAACCCATATAGTTATGAGATTTTTAGAAAATATTGAATTCAATAAAAAGTATATATATATGTGATTTTTGGGGCCAATTCAGGATATTCAAAACAATGTATTTTTTTGCAGTTTGGAAAAATGAAAAAATATAATTAATTTTAATTAATAAAAATTTAAAGCTTGAATATTATGAAGCTTGAATATAATTTTAAATAATGTAGGACTTCTACAATTGCATCTACATTTTGATATAAAAAACTTCAATGTTATTATGAAACTTTATAATTTGATTATTTTGAATAATGAAATAACACAACTATTTGTTCACTACAACAAACTATCCACAATTCAGTGAATTTTATAAAATAACTTTAAATTTCAATTAAAAAAAAAACCCCCATATTAGTAACCACTACTTAACATTTTAATTAACTTAAGAAGTACTTAATCAAGTTTATAACATAAGTGAATAATCCATTTTGATTGAAACAAAAGTTATTCAATTTCCAGTACAACAAAGTATTTAGAGCAAAAATAAATAAATAAATAAAAGTCCAGGATTTGTAGAAGTGACATTATATTACCAGAAAATTCAATGAAAGATAGCATTTAAATCATACAATTCCTCTTTTTAAGATTTTCTCTTGTATCATCCAAAGGTGAATAAGTACATCCATTTCACTACTTATTAATTTCTTTACATTAATTATTTTGAATTTTTTAAGTAAAAATTTATTTTTAAAATTTTTAATGAATATTGATTTATGTTATGGTTGATTTATTCCCAAAGGAGTTGTTGGTTCAGACTATGCCAAACAAATCAAATGTTCTAAAAGGAATGTTAAGAGTGCTAAGATGCAATACTATAGGTTTTAATGTTAAAAGATCCATGTTTAGATAAATTTTTCAATTTGTTTATGTGATTGTTTATATTTTGCACAAATTCAATGAACACAAGTGAATTTGTTTTTTAATTTTTTAACCCATTGTAGCCTTAAGATTGGGTGTAAATTAGCCCCAATCACTCATGACCATGACACCCACATATATGTGCCTAGACAAAGGCATGTCCCTTCTCACAACCATGATTTCACATGAATGAACTTTATTCCACAAAAAAGTTCAAAATTTCATCCATATATATATATATATATATATATATATATATATATATATATATATATATATTTCCCCCCATATTCATCAACAGAAATTCATCCAATCATCCATTGAAATGTAAAAAAATGAGATATATTTCATCGAGTTTCATCCATGGAAATCCGATGACAATTATTGCAAAAAAAATCAATTGGTGGATGAACTAGACTTTATGGATGAAATAAAAATATTGATGGATTTTTCTTGGATGAAAATGTATGTCATCCTAAGCTTTCATGTATGAACTTCTATTCCATGAGGATGGCTTTCATTTCCACTTCATTAAAATAGATACAAAGAAAACATGAAATTTGAACTCAAAACCAATCCTTGGGAGGAGGGTATAATGGGTTCTATATATACGGGGAGAAAAATTTGAGTTTTTATTTATTTATATTATTATTATTATTATTTGGAGTTGTTTTTGTTGTTGTTGTTGTTGTTTTTTTTTTTTTTTTTTTGGGCAAAAATTCAATTAATTAATTTTCCTAATTTTGTTGGAAAATTGACCAAAAACCCAGGATGGGTGAGTGAACTGACAAGCTTACCAGTGTGGGGGATTGGTATGGTTCTTCTGTTCACAATAGACCAGAATCTCATGTACAAACAAATCTCTCTCTCTGCCATGCATGATCTATCTCCATGTGCAAATTTTATTTTATTTTCAAATTCCAATATTTTCCAAAAATTTTAGGTTGATTAAGAACATTTGAAAAATAAAGACCCAAAAAAAGAAAAAATTACTCAAATTTTTATTGCAAAAAATAATTTTAAAAAATTAAAAATAAATTAAAAAAACTAAGTAACTAACTAACAGATTTATCCAAATTTTTCTCCAAAAATATATTACTTTTGGGAACACTATAACAATTCATTTATAGCATTTCTCAAAAAGATTTGGTTCTTGCAGTTTTTTTTTTTTTTTTTTTTTTCGGCACAATAATTAGGGCCAGGGGTTTCTTTTATAAATATAAATAATTTTGTTGACATAGCCTTATTGGTGATCATCCACAAGAGGAATTAGCCAAATTTGGCTACAATTCAGAAAGCAAAGTGAATTAAAAAAAAAAAAAAGAATCTTGCTATTTGTTGGGGCCTGCTGAAAACTATTGTTTTAAAAAATATGGAAATTTCAGAAAATTTTCCCCTTGCAAAATCTGGTGATTTCCACGCATTTTTTTCACAAAAATCCTTTGTATAAGTAGCACTGGATTTTATATTTATTTTTCTTATGGGCTTTCCAAGTGACAAAATATCACTGCCCCTCAATAAAATTTTTTTTAAAAAAAAGTTATTTATTTATCTATTTATTTATTTATTAAAAAGCCCACTGATTAGGGCCCATCTACAAGAAGATTTTTCAATGGTTGTGTCCAGACTCCAAGACTCCAGACTCCAGATGGATGGATGGATGGATGTATATAAGCTACTCAGAAGTTGTACTGAGTGGGTCATGGATGTAAGTAGTATGCCTGGTTATGGATGTAAGTAGTACTGACAGGTCATGGATGTATTATTATGGGGACTAATATGACTGCAAACACTGGAGCAAGAAGCATTAGCAGTCAATGAATGAAAAGGAATGAATGAATGAATGAAAAGGAGTGAATGAATGAATGAATGAAAACGAATGAATGAATGAATGAATGAAAACGAATGAATGAATGAATGAATGAAAAGGAATGAATGAATGAATGAATGAAAAGGAGTGAATGAATGAATGAATGAATGAATGAAAATGAATGAATAAATGAATGAATGGGGAGGGCTGAGCAAATGAGTGTTTTGGCCTGGCATGATTGACTGTACTGAGAAAGATTATGAGATTTTTAATGCTTATTCAATTATTAATTATTAATTATGTGTAAGTTATTCAAAGCTTTTCTGAATCAACCACAAAACCCAATTTATTAATTATTGATAATATAATTTAAAAATATTTAATGTTGTCTGTGGTGTCTGTGCATGTCTGGACTCTGAAGCTTTCCTATCTACACACAAATCAACCTACCCTAGAAACCTACCCTACCCCCCCCCCCCCTCTTATGTACCTACCCATAAAACCTACTTTGGTCCTCCCAACCTCCTTGGCAAAAAAATTAGAGTGGGTGGACACAATAAGTATTTATTTATTGATATTCAATTTATTTATTTTAATTATTAATTATTAATTATAATTAATTTTTAAAAATTCATACTAGGCTGGTAATAGTATTGGGTCCAAGACTCATTTTAGACTTGTATGTACTATGAAGAAGATGTATAGTGTATATGTAGTATTTGAAACTCATTGTTGTAAAACTCATACAAGGCCGTTATTACCTCAAGTTCACCCTTTTAATTTTTGGCAAATGTTTTTTTTTTGGGCAAAAAAAAGAATTAATTTTTAAAATTTGAAAATGAAATGATTTTGGAGGGTTTTCAATCACCAGATTTTGAGAATTGGTTTTTCAGGGTATAGCCAAAATTTTAGAAGGATTTATTTAAAGATTTGTACTTAATATCTGGTTTGGCTAAGTATTATTCCTTGGGATGATTTTCAATCTTTTCAAACATCTTCTTTCCTATGGATGATTGCCATTTTGGCTATAAGCAACTATTCCTATTAAAAGAAAACACTTCTCAGGTCCCTACATGAGACTGGTGTTTTTTTTTACCATTTTTCTCAGATTGAAAATTTGGCGAAATTTATCCAAAATTTTAGCAAAATTAGTTGAAATTTACCGTAGACAAAATAAATTCTCAATTTATTTGTCAAAAAATAGTGAAATTTTGCCAGGGAAAAAAAAAGAAAAAAAAAACACCGCATGAGACAAAGAAAAAGAGATAAAAGGGTACAATGATTTGCACTCCCACCCACGGAAGAAATATTTTTTGAGATTGGCATTCCTCCTACTCAATCACATTCTTTGCATGCAACTCAACTTTTGTGTTTTTTCACAAAAGGTTTGAATGGGATGATGGCTTTCTCGAGGTTTCCATGGCTTTTTCTTTGTTGTGTTTTAGCCTTAGCTTTTGCTATTCCCAAAATTATTTTTGTACCATCACCCCTCCCCCCCCCCAAACCCCACATAGTGCTCCAATGATGGAAAATAGTTGGTGGGTAAAATTCTAAAAAGTGGGTAATAATAGTAGGTTAAAAAAAAAGGGGTGCCATTTGGACCTCTTGGTTGATGGCCGATTGGTTCACTAACTAGTTCAACAACAAAAATGTGTTGTTGTTGTTGTTGTTGACCCTTCTCCAAGTTTCACTCTTGTTGGGTACCTCTTGTGGCTTAGGGTTTAGTGTTCATCCTTCTTCTTCAAGTTTCACTCTTGTTGGGTACCTCTTGTGGCTTAGGGTTTAGTGTTCACCCTTCTTCAAGTTTCACTCTTGTTGGGTACCTAGTGTAGCTTAGGGTTTCGTGTTCACCCTAAAGCCTCTTCAGAAAGAGGCTGAGACTAGTACAAAGTCTTGTTTGTGGCTTCCTACCATCCCCTAGAGCATGACCACTAACTAGCAATAAGAGGAAAATGAGCCTGTAGATTGTATTCTGAATGAAGTAACTACAGCTTTCTGATAATTCAAGTGATGAGTAATTGGAACTAGTATATGAGGGGATTTTGTTTGGAATCCTTTGTATGGTTGTCCATGGATCATTCCAAAGGCAAATTTTAAAAATAATTATCACATTTTTTAGCCTCGTTATTTTATTTCTTTTTTTTAATAATTACTTCCTTTTTCTTATTAAATTTCTTAATAATTACTTCCTGCCCGTCTTAAATAAGTACCTCTATTTTATAACTATCCCACTCTTTTTTCCCTATCCACCAACATGGATATGAAAAAACAAATTTAACATGTGTTTTTTCATGTCCATGCAATGTATATTAATTTAAATTATATTTGACATGGACATAAATAATGATGAACTATTGAAAACCATATGAAAACATTAAAATAAAATAGTTGATGATCATCACTAGTAGTGCACAGCACCACAGAACTCAAATGTCACAATAGATTTTCTGGATTTTATACATTTTCCACATGATATTGTGGTCTCCACAATGCCTCAGTACAAGATTGACTGCTTATCACATCCACAATAGCTCCTCTCACCTTAGAATTGTCCCATCTTTCATGTTTATGAGTGAGGCTAAGGAAACAATTTAACACCATGGTGTTTGTGATAAGCATTAGCAAAGGTCTAAATAGGGGCCATGTGTGGGTGCAGCTACTTTTGAGAGTAGCTCCACCTGTACTTCATGTTGGCCCTCCAACAATATTTCTCAAAAAATTAATAAGAGTTGTGTATTGTATTGAAGTTATCCGTAAAGTCCCACGATCAGGGGCGAAAACGGCCAAGTTTGGGCATAATAAGGCATCAAACACGTAACTGAGAATGAAAATTTTACAAAGTGAAATAAATAACTGGGACCCAAACTGGTTTTTCCACCAATTTTGATGGTAAACTGAGTTTCATCCTGTCTTTCCTTTTCCCTGAGCGCCTTTACTGATGCTAGATATATTTTCACTGCTCTTACCTGTACAACTACTATGATTAGTCTGGAACCTTGTGCATTAAATGCTGAGTTTCACCGGTTCGTTCATACTGAGATTTAATAAAATTTCATTATTTTGTGAATACCAGAAGAGGGGGATATTGGGTGAAAGCAGGCCCGAAGACAGGGTTACTTTACTGCGAAGTCTAATAAAAAGTCAAAGATAAATTGCATGGTGACTGGTGGTCCATAAGAAATTCTGCCAGACAAAATGGGCCATGCCTCTGGGTGGGTGTCTTTTGGGCATGTTCAAACAAAACAAATTCTATGAGTGCATGATGAAATTTGATAATTAAAAAAAAAAACCTGCAGCCTAGAGAGTACTGTAGAAGCACCAAAACTTGTCAGAATAAGCATATTGAAATTCTTTTTTTAAATTAAAAAAAACAATTTTAAATTTTTTTTCCCTTATAGCTTGTCAAGCTTCTATCTGTTGAAGTATTTTTTTGAGTTGCATATGCTATTGAATTTCATTCATCTGAGGACCTCAGATACAGAAATCTCAGCCTTATTCATCCTAGAAATCTCCTACAAATTAGGTTTAAAGATGGTGAATTCAAGCCAACAAGTGCTTTCAATTTTTAAAAAATTCTAGCATGATTTGGCTAAATTGGTGAGTGTGGGCAGCTGGCCATACATACATACACTCATGACCCACCCATGCTCGCCAAGTTTCTGTCAAATTTGCAAGTTTGTGTTCAGCCACTGGCTTGACTATGATGGAACCCTAACCCAGAATGAAGAGGTCTGTGACTAAAGCTTTCTACACACATGGATGATTATGTCTTTTTGTGGATCTTGATTGCATGGATGATTATGTCTTTTTGTGGATCTTGATTGCATGGATGAAGATGGGCAACCAGTCTGTGCTTTTTTTTCTTTTTTTTTTTTAATTTATAAATAATTTAATTTTGTAAGGTAGCTCAAGTGGCAATCATCTCCTAAAACAATTTTATAGAAAATCTGGCTACAAATAACAATGATTTCATTTCATTTTTAAGAAAGGCTCCTTCCTTCTATAGAATTTGCTATCCTAATGGAACTCAATACAAAAATCTATTTTGCCTAAAAAAATCAAACCCTAGTAAGAGTAGGATCGCCAATATATGTTATAGTGGAATCTGGACATGCTCTTGGTATTCTTGAAAAGCCCTTGATGAGGAGGAGGAGGATTAATGAAGGTGATTTGAAGCTTTTGAGACCTTAGATGCAAAAGATATTGAATTTTGAGTAGCTTTTGTCATTGGATATTAAACCCACCATCACCAATTTTCTGGAGTTATGTACATCAAAGTTGAACTGTGTCCAAACAACATGGGATAAAATTGAGGTGCTATTTGGAATGTTTTAGGGGAACACTTGGGGAACCTGTTGGGAACTTGATGGAAATATATTGGGAGCGGGAAAAAAAATCCACCTCCTCCCCCCATTGACCCCCCCCCCCCCCCAAAATCCCAAAAGAGAAAAAGTATGCCTCCCTACGTGCATGTTGAGCCTTCGCATTGGTTGCATGAAATTTTTATTTTCAAAAATTGTTTATCACCATTTTCAACATGGACTAATACCCCTTCGTAAGAGTGTGAGTACCTACCTATTCATCAAGAGATTGTGTTCACCCACTACTGTGGAAGACATGAATTTCAAGCATTAGCAAATTCATTATTTGGTTTTGCAACATTTATGTTCCACTTGGATGTTGACAATTTGCTACCGTTGTTGTTGGGTGGTTGTTGTTATGATAACCATTGAATCAAGTTTTCACAATGGCTTAAAATACTTGGCCATTTTTCTTTTTTAAACCTTTTAAAAATTTCCAAGACAAGGGCAAGGAATCAAATTTTTTTGTTTTGTCAAAATTTTATTGATGAAATCACCATGTTGTGCCACATCAGGGTCCATACATCTATCGTTGTCATGAACCATAAACACATCATAACATTATTGTAAAAACACACACACAAAATCAAAATATCTCAAACTTGTTCAAATTGGTTAATTTTTTAATAAATTACTATTTATTCTCAAATAATCTTAACGATTGTCATGTGTCACCACATCTATCATTGTCACAAACAATAAATACATCATGATATTATTGTAAAATACACACAGAGACACACAATTGCCCCCCTAGTTGGGAATAACCCCTCGCACACCCCCACCCCCCAAGTCAAATAATTACACATCCTATGTAGACTTAAGAATTTTAGATTATGAGATTGCTATGAATGCACATATACCTGGGTTCTAAAGTGGTGAATCCAATAGGCCAAAAGCAAATGTGAGCCCCATTATAATTAGTTACTTAGTTGTAATCTATTTGATTCCTTGCCCAAGTTTAATCACATTTGAAATTTCCTAACAAAATTCCCATTGCTTAAGTTTGGCTACAAGTAAGTAACCTTATTTATGCAAACATTGAGGGCACAACCAACCCCGTTAAGAACTTTCTCAATGGATGGCATCAAACATCCCACATCCCAAACCTTGTAGATGGCATCAAACATCCCATGTTGGGATGTGCCAAACCTTGGAGCATCAATCACATACCAACACAGTGGAACAACCTTTTGGAGACCCACACAACATGTATTTTAGTCCTATAGGAACCATTGACGTAAGGCTTGGGTTTCCTTTTCCATCAATGTGTGGAAGATGACATGACACATAGTTGTGCACATTGATTTTTCCAAACCATGCCATATTGTCCTTCCAAAAACAGAACTCATCAAGGTGATATTTCCTTGACTTTCAAGATGACATGTCCTACTATAACATCCAATGTTGTGGGTGTTGTTCATTGCAGGTAAACATAATCCCCAATATTATACTATGAAACTTGGGGCTAATGCCTTCCTTCATGAATAATGGCATATCTCATCATGTCTTTATGTTGAATAATAACAAGGTTATGAAAAGCCATTAACATAACCTTTTTGAACAAATTTGTTTTTTTGTCACATGTATGCATCCAAACATTTGGATCCTCCAAGTTACAAACCACCATAAGGTCTTGACATATTAATGTGAACAACTTTGGTTTGCAACTAAAGATAAGATTGTACATTTGGATCCTCCAAGTTACAAACCACCATAAGGTCTTGACATATTAATGTGAACAACTTTGGTTTGTAACTAAAGATAAGATTGTACAGTGAGAATGAAACAAGTGATGTTTGCTTACTAAACTTGTAACCCATGATTAACCAAGGTAATTGAAGGTCCTAGTCAACCAAATGACCCCTTTTGTAAGCCATATTTGCACAAACCTCTTTTCATTGTTTACACAATTTTTTTAGCCAAACCATTTGCTTGTAGATGATCACAAGATGTAGTACAATGGTCAATCAAGGCTTGTTTACACAAAGCTTGAAAATTTCCCAAAAATTCTTTATCTTGGTTAAGAAGCACTTTAGTCAACACACATAACTAACTAAACATTTGGTCTAACATTCCTTCACTAAACTTGTTCAACAATGATATTAGTTTGATCCATTTGGAAAAATGTTCCACCATCATTAACACATACCAATTGTTGCATATGGTTAATGGTAATAGCTTTGCAAAATCTAAATTCAAATGATAGCTCACAATTGTGGAGTAGGAACATTGAAGGGGCCCACACTTTATCACATAGTATGCATCTTACCACAAATTATTACACATCCATGTGCATTCCTTGCCACCAATATTACACTTGTAGTAAACTATGGGTGCATCTAACACCAAAATATTTGAGCTTTTCATGGGCATGTTACACTAATTAAAATTTGTTGTTGTGTAGGGTGAAACACAATCCTTCTTAGGCATAAAATTAACCTAGCCTACCAACTTTAATCTAGGCAACTCCCCCTATCCCCTAGAGGACATCAAAAGGGTGTAATAGTGGGAACTCAACCCCCTCTTTCACAATCTTTGGATACAATTATGTTAAGCAAAAAATTTGCACGTCATTAACACCTTTACCTAGATCCTTTCCCCTTACCCCCTTGGATATGGTCAAAGGGGGGAGTCACATTTTATCATTCAACTTTTATTCCCCTTAATCCTTAGTTCTACCTTAATAGATTCGCATTGATTCCAAGGCAACCCCTCCCCCTCTTCTATCTACTTGACGCACCCCCAAGCTCCTTATTAGACTCAAATGTGAGTCTAAGGTGAACACAACGGAAGAATGAAAAGTTGGGGTACGTTCCTTGGCTCACAACACTTTGAGGGTAGAAAGGCCCACTGGAGCTTCGAGATAGGGACTAAAAAGAATGACAAGCAAGTCAATTACTCACATAGACCTGCACAAACCAAACAACAAGTTGGTTAGTGCATAACTAGAGCATTTTTGGTGCACAGATGAACCACGGGCAAACACAAACTCATAAGATTCACCACGGCTTGGACTTGGGGGAAGCCACCACCTTCCCCCTTATAGTATTCTCTATGCCTAACCACCAGACCAGCACCCAAATGTCGTTTTGTCCCGGGACTCCTAAGTGGGAGTCTCGAAATTCCCAAAATTGGGACCTCCAAAACTTTGGGAGCCCATAATTTTATGTGTAGACCTTTGATTGAAGTGAGGTTTAAAGAAAAGTTATAGCCCTTGTTGAGATCTTTCCAACGATATGTGGCACGCCACCTACACGCGAATAAATTGAAGCGATTCCCAACTTTTAATGGTCGAGAGTCAAATTGGCAATTTGACTTGCGACCCCTCTTTTGGCCATAACTTATGTTTTAAGTGCCAAAATGGGTCATGCAAGCTCATTTTAAACATTTAAGCTCCAAGAGCTTTTCAATGGTATAAGTTACTTTTCAATCCAATGAATTTTGACCCTTACAATCGCCTTATGAAGAATCAAGAGTCCATTGGGACTCCACCCCCAAAGTGAGAGCTCATTTGGGAGTGTGGGGGTTCATTCCCTCACACTCTTTTTCATTGTTGGGAGCATGAAATATTACTCCCAAGCTCATTTTTGGCCCGCACCTTTGCAAGCCCTGGCCTTGGTCGTGAGCCCAAGGCTAAGGTTGTGACACTACTCTTTTCCCTATTTATTTCAATTAAAGTTTTTTTTCCTATTTGTTACAAACCACAACTTCTTCTTCTAGTTATTCCTTTCTTAAAAGTTTTTTTATTATAGTTTCCTTTATCTTGGCTACTGTAGACAACGAACCTTTCTTTTTTTACCAATTCCTTTATTAATTTACTTAACCAATTGCAACCTTAATTTAGTCATATACCTTCTACCTTCAACATTAATTTTCATACAATCCAACAAGTTCTTGCACACACAGTCTTTATATCTTTAAGAACAATACATTGTTTAAAATTCTAGTACCTCCAAATCTTGTTCTTAATTATCTCCTATTATTGGCCTCCTTTTAGTCCTCCATTGCCATGCGTCCTAGTTTTACAACTATCAACACTTCCAAAAGTTCTTACCTAACACAAAACTAATCTATTCATAAACAATTTTCCCCTTTTCAGAAGCAGCCCCTATATTCCTACTCTTACACCAACCACAACCCCCAAAAACAAATTTGTCTCCTACTTTTCTACTCATGTTTCCTATTCAAGCAACAAGTTCAAGTACTTAACCTCTTCCCTCTTCCATTTGCCTCCCATCATCATACATAATGAGCACCTTCCCTTGACTACCCGCCACCTCACCACTTGATGATTTTGCTTTTAGTTCCCAGGACAAATTCTAACTAGACTACATTTTGAGGAGTTTTTTTTTTCATGATAATCCAACCTCTTTCCTTTCCCACTTCTTTCAACTTCTCATGGTGCCCATAACACCACCCCCGATCGTTACAACCATCATCATCATTTTTTCCTTTTCAAACTCTTTCATGTCCCAAACATTTAGGAAAAAGGAAGGGGGGTCAACAAAAACTTTCTTTCTTCACAACTCCATAGAGACACCATCTTCATTTTCTTCACCTAACCTTAATTGTTAGAAGTTTGTAAGAAGATCAACCCCCCTTATCTGAACCTTCTTATCCAAGAGGTTTGGCTTGGCTAGATTGCGATAAAGCATCCATCCTTATCCTAATCTAACCAACCTATTCCTTCCATTAACCTAAACAAGCCATCCACCCATCTAGTTTTACAAGGATAAGGTCAGGGCATTAACTTAACCCCTTATACCTTTTGGTTAACCCCAAAACTTCCTTAGACACCCTATATTTCATAATCAAAATCAAGTTAGGCTAACTTTGGCCCAACACCAACCCCTTTTCAAATTGTCCACACATCCTCGAAAGTACAAACCTTTCCTAATGCATGGCCCAACTCTATAACTTCAAAAGGGACCATTGAGGGCATATTGACCTTCATAATGAATCGGGCATTTAGACGGTCCTTATCCAAAGTGGAAGGCCCTTCTCTAGCTCGTGCTTGTCCAGGGTTAAGAGTGACTGTTCCAGCAAGGGCTAGATTAACACCTCCCAAATCACCCTTAGGCTCCCCCTCTTCTTTGAATGCATCCTACGGCTCCATCTACTCATCCAGATAAAACTAGAGCTCCTGTATTTGGGTGTGATAGTGGACCATATTAGATTGGAGAGCCTTGGTGAGGTTCTCCCATGCATAATTGCAGGTCTTATCAGTAGTAAACTTACCAATCTAAAAGAAATCCTCATACAAACAAACCTTAGGCTTTTCCAAAACCAACTAATCCACTACATCATCATAACCCTTGAGCTATAGGGTTTATCCTTGAGGGCCTAGCGAACCTATTGTCCTTTTTCCAAGACTTCTTGTAACCCTTCCAATTGGACCCCCTTATGGATTAGTTCCTTCTCCAAGTTCTAGACCCAATTATCCAAGGTTAACTTAACTTGCTCTCTTATAAATAAGAGAAATTCCGCGATCTTTACCTTTTGGGACATCTCAATGTAGTTGGCGGAGTGTTGGGTTTGTATCCCTTCTAGCCTAACAATCTCCTTTTCTAATACCAGTAACAAGGTTTACACCTTCTTCAAAGTAACACGTAGTGCATCCCTTTCTACCATTACCCCCTTAACCCCATCCCTCTCCATAACCCATTTCATGGCTTCATCCATTTCCATGGCCTCTTCCAACCCTAAGGAGGTACCTTATCCTATGTGAGGTCGCCCCTATTTAGATGAAGGGTTGCCTTGCCCCTTGGATTCCCATTTAGGGTCACTTATAAGACATACCTTTTAGCCGTCCCCACTAAGTCCTTCCGAGCAGGGGGTCTTTCAGCAAGTAGCTTGTTTGATTCAAGGCTGCCAAGTTCCTCATACAATTCATCCGCCCCATGTAACCTATCATCTTTCCTAGAAGGGAGTTCCAAAGGTTCCTTAGTTAACCCCATTTCCACCTCATCCTTGGGAGACAAGATAAGCTTTTCGAAGCAAATGGCGATGAAAGTTGGGCCAACATAGGTGGTTATCGATCTCTCTTGAAGCCCCTTTTGCAATTGGGTTACCTTGAAGCACAATTGTTGCTTGAGGAGCTTTGCCCAATATACATACACCCCCTCCTTACTCTATAATATGTTTATAAGTACACAACAAGTAACATGACTAAAGGTCTTTTTGAGACATAAAGCCTCCAACAACCCCTTGAAATGTAATTCGTAAAGAAGGGTAGCCTCACTAATCGGCCATTTGGATTTGGAAGAATGGGAATTCAGATGAAACAAGTGGCCAGGGTCTCTCATACCGTTGGTTCTTTAAGAAGCTATGGATGTTCCATCCTTGAATTAAAAAACTTGTAGAAAGATTTTTGGAAACAACGTGAACTTTTGGCCCTACACCTTGGAATTAGATGTTCCTTCATCCCAATTGTAAACAAATTCCTAAACAATCCCCTTGTGACAAACATCCTAGTCTCGTCTATAAAATGGTGATAACTCGTTTGACCCAATAATTGTCCTCGGTCGCCTTCCACTCCTCCATATGGACCATTTTGAAAAATAAAAGATGCCTATTAACTTGGTCAATAGTGAGAACCCCCATCAAGGATTCAAGACGAGGTTTCTTGGGATGAAGGGGGTGAGAATCTGAGGAAGGTGTGCAAGTTTTCTTATGGGGCTTATTGTTTTTACCCTTGGTCTTCATGGCAAAGGTGGGGAAGATAGACAACCCTCCATGAAACACAATATCCAAGGGTTGGGTTGAATCTAGGATTACCTTTTTTCAAGGTCGAAAGTCCTTGTGTTCAATTGTTTCTGCTACTTCTTGTTACCAAACCTTGTTGTCAACTGCCTAGATTCATTTGACGCATCCCAAGCTCCCTCCTTGTTGGTTTAAAGCTTCATAGCAAAAAAGTCTCTTATGATCGCTCATGGAGATGCAATGGACTCCAAGCCCCTTCTCTTGATGGTCATACCCCCTTGAGCCATGTCGAATGTTCTTAATGTTAAAGGTGGTTGGTTGTTGAGAACCATTGCCAAACTTGGTGGTAATTCCAAGCTTGGTGGCAACACCAAGCCCTACAACCTTTGACCCCCCTCACTTGACAATCATGGGGAACCAAAACTTTCAAGCCCCCCCTTTTGTTGCTAACCCCCTTACATGCCTACTTATACCTAACAACCCCCTTGGTCAAGTTCTAAATGTGAACCCCCCACCACTCGCTCTTATTTTCACTCCATAGGAATGTAATGGTTCGCATAGGAGCTCAAAGCAAGAAGGTTCGCTCAACACCTCAAGACAAAGGTCAAGCAATGGCATCACATCTTATCGAGTGGTGGGTACCCCTTGATTTGTGCCGCTCCCCCACACACACTTGAAGCTCTATAGCTCCGAAATCATAATTAGTGTTCACGCTTTTGGTGCTGTCATCAGAGGTTATGGCAGCCTACAAACCCCCTCCCCTTGTCTTTGTTTTGCTTGAAGTTGTTGAGTTCTGAATGTAATGGTGAGGGCAAAGACCCTGGCAACGTTGTCAAAGATGTGAGAACCCAAGTCGCCGTGAACGTTTTTGATGACGTTGTTGGGCGGTGTAACAAGCTCGTGACTTCCTTTGGAGGATGTGCAAGGTTAGAACTGCAAAGCTTCAAGCCTTTCGATGATTGTGGAAGTCTAAGCATGGTTGCTAGGACCTCCCAAGGCAACCGAACCTTTAAGGCACGACATTAAGCTCGGGTGCTCCAGCCACCTCCCTTGAGTCAAAGTGGGATTCCCTCCCCATCCTCCTCCTTAGTGCAAAATTCTTGAATTGGAATAAACATGCTTGCTCCCATAACTCCTCCTTGCCCTGATTTGAACCACAACAAAAACAAAACACCCTCCTGGTTACACCAAGCTCTAACATTTCCCCCCAACAAACTCATTCCAAACCCCAAAATCCCCCCTTATTTCGACTCCCATTTTGGCTTGTGTGGGTATGGGACAACTTCACAACAACAGGGGGTGGGTTCATGTGATGACCCCAAAAGGGGTCATCTTTCTTGATAGCGAGTTGGTCAAACTTAAGGGGGGAAAAAGGTAAGTAAGTGGGTTTATTTAGTCGTTTAACATTATTTACCCCATTTGACCCTTCCTCCTAATGAAGGTTGGGGAACTGGGAGGTAGCTTGTGGGTTAGGCCTCTGGTTCTTGCAATAGGTCACCTTTATTGCCACCTCTTTAGGTTTCCCTTTTAATAAAAGTCCTTGATCACTACAATAAGGACTAGCGAGCTCTTGGTCAAGTAGTAGCCTATTAGACTAAGGTGCTTGAAATACCTCACCAAAATAACCCCAATAAGATGGTCCTCTACTAGGGTGGGTTATTAAGTTAATTGGGCAGTCGCCTCCCTTAGTGTTTTTTTGAATTATTGGCTATCCACCATGTTGATCCTCTCGTACAAGATACGGTTGAAATTTGTGTGCATTTACTAGGAAAAGTTCCTCTTCATCTAGGTTCCCTATCAAGACTGTGTTATTCCCTAACATCCTTTAGACAATGTAAGGCCCCTTCCGCATTAATTTAAACTTGCCCCATCTTATCTTTACTTCCTTAGGGTACTACATCACATATTGTCGTTTTGTGAAGTTGTGGGTCTTCCCATGGTGATTTTATATTTGCCTCTAACCCTTAATTGTTTCATTATTATGGTTAATCTTTTCTCTCCACTCATCTAGAAGATAGAAGTCCTCCATTCACACGATTAGGGCTGTTTATTGATTATAATTCAAACCACAACCCATACGACAAGAAAGTACTAGAAACTCTAGAGGTAAGAGAGGCTGGAGATCATAGACTAGTTCAAACAAGGCATGTGTAGTGCTAATTTTATAAGAGTTCCAATAGGCCCATAAGGCAGTCAACAACTTTACATCCCAATAAATGGGTTGGAGTTGATTATCTTTCTTAAAATGCCCTCCAACACCTTAGTGGTGTTTTTTGCTTGACCATTCCCTTGGGGGTAGTAGGTGTGGCGTTCTTATGGTTTATCATAAATTTCACAATTAAATTTTTGATACTTTCATTGATGAAGTGACCCCCTTGGCCATTGATGAGCTCCAAAAGGTAATCGAACTGGTGATGATATGCTCACAAAAAAATCAAACAATTGCAACCGTTATGTTGTTTGTGAAAGCCTTGGTCTTTCCCACTTCATGGCATAATTTGTGGCAACTAAAATATAGTAATTCCCTACTCGACAGGTAAGAACGTTTATCGGGCTACAAAATCTATTCCCCAATGCACAAAAGGAATGATAGGGATGATGGGAATAAAGAGGAGAGACCCTAGCCGTTGGATAGGTCTAGTGCTTTGGCAAATGTCAAAACTGCGACAAAACCACCATATATTCTTGGGTAATGAATGCCACTAATATCTTGTAAGCTATGATGAGCGGTCCAAAATGGCCCCCTGATGGTCCATCCTGGAGTTATTTTAGGATTTTGTGTGCCTCCATTGAATAGACACATGTGCGAATGATCCCATCCCCACATAGTTTATGGACCTTCCCATTTACTAATGAATAAGGTAGAACTTTGATGGCTAACCTTCTTTGTTAGTCTCGATCTAAAGTTCTAGGGAAAGTACCTATTTCTAAATAATGTTGGAGAAGACTAGCCCAATATTCATGGATGGTATATAAACCTATCCTTGAATGTTTTACTACATCATCATGGGTAACCCCCTTGGTTTTTAATATGGACAGGTAATTCGACACAACGTGCTCCTTCTCTAGTTTGTAGGTCACCTAAAAATCGAATTCCAATAGTAATAGCAACCATCAAGTTATGTGGCCTAAGATGAGGGGCCTATTAACCATGTAAACCATGGCTTGGTGATCCACAAAAAATATGAAATGATAATGCCTAAATGTTTTCACTTAATAGATCATTGCAAATGTTTCCCTCTCTATGGTGGTGTAGTTTTTTTTAGTTTGGTTAAGGAGCTTGTTTGCATAGTAAATTGGAAGGTCCACTGTGTTGTCTACCTTTGGGTCAAGATAGCCCCAATTGTTGTGGACAATGCATATATATGAACATGGAACTTCTTGGTTTAATTCGGGGGTATCAATATCGGTCCTTTGATGAATGTGGCTTGGAATTCTTGGAAGACTGACTCACATTCTACTATCTAGTGGAAACTACTTATCCTCTTTAGTAAATGTCTTAATGGTTCCATTCTTACTACGAAATCCTTGATGTAATGTTGATAGAAATTTCCCATGCCCAAGAAAGATAATAGCTCCTTGGTATTTCAAGGACAACTCACATGTTGGATTGCTTCAATCCTTTGGGAATTTATTAACTACCCTTCCTTACACACACTATTGCCTAGGAAGATCCCTTAATTGGACACCAAAATTGCATTTTTCAGGGTTCGAGTTGATCCCCATTTCTTGACATTGGCAAAGACAATTTTCCAACAAATGCAAATGGTTGGCGACATCTCCATAGATGGTGGAATCATCTAGGAAAACTTGCACAAATTCCCCAATGTATTCTTGAAATGCCTTAGTGATAGCTTGTTGGAAGGTGGTCGAAGCATTGCATAACCCAGAAGGCATGACCATGAACACAAATGCTTTCCACTCAATGATAAAGGCAATTTTTTCCTTATCCTTTGCCTTAATCTTACCATGATTATAACTACTAAACTTGTTTAGGAAGGAGTACAATTCCTTACCTGCCACTAAATCTAGAACTTCATCAATGAATGAAAGAGGGTATGGATATTTTTCTACTAGAGTGTTCAATCGCTTATAATCCACGCAAATGCGCAACTTCCCATTCTTTTTGGGCACAATTATAATGGGGGATAACCATTTCATCAATCCTATTAAAATGATGAACCCAACATGCAACAAGCAATCCAAATCCTCCCATACCTTACTTGTGTAATTGGGGTTCATCCAATATCCTTATTAGTAGAAAGGGGTGGCTCCCTTTTCAAGCTCTATTCGGTGCTCACAAATAGAAGGTGGGATACCGTTCATGTCTAGATAACTCCATGCGAACACATCCTTATGTTCACAAAAAAATGCTTCAACCCCCTTCAAAAATTCCCCACCAACTTCAACACTTATTTTCATTAGTTGGGAAGGCTTTGAACTTCTTAAATTGATATGGATGAATTGTTATTTAAGGGTTAAATTCCATCCCAAAATGGTTCAGCCCCTAATCTATTCTCTGGTGGGTTTTTCGTATCCATCCATTAACCCTTCCTTGGTTGCATGGAAATGGGCAAAATATACCTCCATTTGGTCCTTATTAGGGGAGGCTACCCCAACAAATTTTCGCGGCTGACTACATTTCCTTGGAGCTCCGACCTTGTAACATTTCGCCAAGTTGGGAATATTTCCCATGTCTAATTTGGTAATGGGTTATAACTTTGGATGGGTCCTTAATACTTTGTCTTATTTTTCATCAATCAAGCCCACCATCCAATCATACATTTGAAGTGCTAAAGGTTGGTGGCATGGTTGGACTAATTAAATTGTGTGGGTAAGGATTACTATTGTCCTACATGCAATGGATAACAAGAGTAAGTCCGTGTTCCAGTCATGATGGACTTTGATTTGACCATGGCCTACTTAGCAACATGGAATACTTGCAGTTGAATCCATCCATCCTAAGTACGATTGCAATAATAAGGAACTCCAAGCTAGATATTCAGATCAAGGAAGTCCTTAAGTATTCCCATTGGTTGGATGCATTGTTCATATGCCATTTTCACTTGGAAAGCTGAAAGGTACATTCCTTGCAATCTTAACTTTAATATGTTATGATATTTATTCCGGAACCCCCATCAATTAGGGTGTTTATCACCTTATGGCCTACCATTTTAACAATGATCAAAGGCATTTGAGCATCCACGAAAATAGCTTTAAAAAGTCCCATTTTTTTTTTGCCTTGTAGTTATTCTTTCGAAAGCAGGAAAATGTGGTGAGTTAGGTAGTTGTTCAATTCAAGAGCTAATTTCAATAATTGTCCCAATGAGACAATCACCTTAATGTCTAGCCGTTGTTCATTACGAGCTTGTGGTGGCCCTACTTGGCAATTTACTACACTCTCAAATTGTTGGGTAGGGAGTGAGAGCCTAGTAATTAAGGCTTGGGAGGGTTGTAAGTTGTTGTGATCTACTCCTAACACCACTTATTAAGGCAACCAAATGGTCCTATTAAATGGGAGGCGGTTTTCCAAACAAGCCTTCTAACACAATGTCACCCAAACTTAAATTGTCCAATAATTCATCTTTTGAGGGTGGTAAGCTTTTTTCCTTGACATGGTTGTCAACCATGTCTATTACCGAGGTGGGGGTCCCAATGGTCTGGAGAGGGGTTGACACTTCTTCACCTATCCCTTCTTGTAATTGGTGACAAAAAATCATCATCTCTAAGCCCAACTTTTAGTCTTCATGCCATCATGTAGGCACAATAAGAGGAATTAAGGAATGACCATTTTGCACCACCACAAATATTCCCATGCCTGCTCGTAATTGATTTTTGGTGGTCACCGCCACTATTGGCTCCCTTCATTACACCAAAATGTGTCTTAGTTCATTATGGGTTTCATTAGATTTTGATTGAATTTGGACAATTTTACTATGGTGAAATTGGTCAACCCCCTAGCGAATAGGGACCACTTGATACGGATAATGAATTGTTTTCATTATCATAAAGTTATTTTCAGGTGAAATACAAATTTATCAATCCATTCACTTGCTAGTTAATTAACTAAACAACATGGAAATTAATTAAATTAAATTAATTTAATATATAATATTATTGATAATTTCATGATTTTCAACCTATGAATTATTGACGTGTGTCACTACCTATGTTCGATTTAAAACCTAACCTATGTACATATGTCACATATGATCCAAGCACCCATTTTAGAGATCTAACTAGATAAGAATATTCAATCAACTTACCATTGTTGACCATGCACACACCACTTGTGAGGTTTGATCTTTTGACCTCTAGAATGGAGGCACACACCCTTACCATCAAGCCATTCAACTTGTTGTGATAATATGTTACATTGCATTTTATTTTATCAAATATTTAATTTCAAACATTATAAAAACATAAACTTTGAAAATTCAAATCTTATTGAAATTTTGTTCAAATGAAATGATTCAATTTTTTTAAAAAATTCAATAATGTACATTATTACATTTATTTCCTTTGAGAGTGTAAAATAATTTGAATAATTTTTTTTAGAATATCACTATTTAATAACATTTCAATGATCATTTTTTGGAAAAGATTTTTTTTAATAAATGGATAATTTTTTTGCTAATATAATAATACTACCAATGTTAAGTTATATTTAGTTATTATAAGGCTAATTTTCATTAATGTATATTATTTCACCCTATATTATTTATGGATATTTATGGATATTTATGGCTATTCTTTAAAAAATTGGTTATTTTTTGTTATTTCATCCTAAACTACTTTTGGTTATTTCAGGCTATTCCACCTTAGGTTATTTTTCATTATTTTAAATTATTTTATTTTAAGTTACTTGTAGCTATTATAAATTATTTGTGATTATTTTAATTTATTTCATCTTATGTTATTTTTTATTATGTGAGGTTATTGTTGGTTACTTTTGGCTATTGAAAATTATTTCACCTTATGTTATTATTGGCAATTTTAGGTCATTTCATTCTATATTATTTTTGGCAATTATAGACAATTTTAATATATGGTTATTGGTGATTATTTTATAAGTTGCTACTAATGGTTATTTTATTAATGGCTATGAATGGCTATTTTACTAATGATTATTAATAATTATTTTATTGGTGGATATTGATGGTTACTTTAAGTTAAATTATAGTAGGCTATTAATGGCTATTGGTGGATATTGGTGGTTATTAATGGCTATTATATTGGTGGTTATTTTATTAATGGCTATTGGTGGTTATTTTATCAATGACTATTAATGCATATGAATGGCTATTATATTAGTGATTATTGTATTAATGGTTATTGGTGGATATTAATGGTTATTAATAATTATTATATTAATGGCTATTCATGTCTATTGTATTATCAGTTAATGTTGGTTGTTTTATGTTATATTACAACTATTGGTGACTATTTTATTATAAGTTATTATTGGATATTCTATGTTATAATATCATAAGTTATTGATAGTTATTCTATAGTAGGTTATTCTAAATTATTTTTCATAGACTATTATTGGTTATTATGGGCTATTTAATTTTAGATCGTTTTATTTTATTTAAATTATGTTAAGTTATTATACTTAGGATAAAATAACTTATAATAACATAAAATATAATGACCTTGAATAACTTAAAGTATAATTTGAAATAACATATATTAACTTAAAATAAAATAACCTAAGGTATAACTAAGGTTAGTTGAATAATTTAATTTAAAATAACTTTGTGTTTGAATAACTTTTGGATCTTATTACTTGTTTTTCATGATTAATAAACAATGCTTTAAAGTTGAATGTCAATAAAAAGGCAATTATTCCATTCACAAATGGAACAATGGTGAATGATGAAGTGCTTGAAAGAAATGGTCGAGTATGAATCATGAGTGTAGACCTTTGAAACATGGCACATTCATTTGTGTTACATAATGTAGAGTTGATGTCATTGTGGTGCATGTAAATACATCTTACTTATTTATGTTTCCATTACATTGATTTGATGTAATTGATTGCCAAGGCATATGTTGTTCATTAAATTGTAGGGCTAAAAAATGGAAATGAAAATTGTGATAAAAAATATGCCACATAATTAGAAACATGAGGTCAATAAAGGAATGTTTTTTTATCTACCTAGCTGGGTCGATCTCCAACAAATATTTTGTTCCTAGATCACCTTCAAGAATTACCACCATTTCTAGAGTGGATATGAAATGCAATTGCTACAATTGTTATAGAAGGAAAGGTAATTGAAAGAGATGCGATGCACATATCCATGCCACCAACTCTTGAAGCTCAATCTTATCGAACAATGTGAGCATTTGGTAATCACATTCATGTTTCAAGTGTCAAAGAACACTTGACAACATGTGATAATGGTGTCATAGCCACATTTGAACAAGAATGTGTCTCAAGTCCAAATGACCAATTGTTGCAAAATTGGAGTATGTGGGATGGGTTGAAAAATATATTGGAGCTAAACTATGGGGTATTAATCACTATTGTTTTATTGTGGAATTGGGTGAAAACAAATTATGTCAGGAATAGTGTAACAATGAAACAAGATGAATACAATTTCATTCTTGTAAACTTGAATTCCCTCGTTCCCATTTCCGACCAATCTTTTGTTTTCCCATTACATGTAGATCAAGTTTTTTTTGCAAGTGACATAAAGGAAAGAAGATGGAAGTGGTTTTGCAAAGGGAATTGCAAGTAGACAAATTATTGAATATGTTCAAATTGACTTTACAAAATGTGATATGTTCATGTTATAGAATGACAATGCGTATGTAGGTTTATGCCCTCCACCAATTGATGAATCAATTGCACTTCTTATTCTAATTGGAAGTTTGACAATTGTTGTAGAAGATTTGGATCATGATGATGTGCTTGATATAGTGGTAGATGATGGAACAAACAATGTGGAGGAAGATGATTTTAACTAATTTTAATAGTTATGGTTAATTAATTGATTAGGCCTTCAATGGATTCATTAAGATTTTAATTGATTATTATTTAATTTATGCTTTAGGTGGACAATGTAATTAATGTTTTCATTGGTGGGATTCATGGGTGTTTGTATTGATTATTACATAATGATGTTTAGTTTAGGCTTTTAAGGTGGACATTGTAGAATGGTCATTGGTGTTTTATTTATTTTACAAACATTTGAAATTATTGGAATTAATAATAATAATCATAATCAAATGTTCAAAATTCAATTAATAATATTGATTTTTTCTCAAATTGTTGCATTTTGCTATTTTGTATCAGTTGTTGTTGGGCCTTTGAAATACTTTTTGTAAATTTGAATCATTATTTCAAGAATTATAAAACAAATTTATTTCAAATATGATGTCAAATGTCATTTATTTTTGCAATTACAATATAATAATAATAAAGTATATATTCTCAATTTCTATATTTCCACGTCATAAAAGAAGTAGCAAATTAAATGTAGTCATTATTAATCATATTTATAATGTTTTGATGACTATTTTTAGTCATGTTAGGTAGGATAGTAAGTGTAAACAAGTCCATTTGGGCACCAAAATTACCACATACACATGTTGTTTGACATGACTACGCTACTACTTTTGATAGTCATAATAGACATTATTAGTTTTGATGTTAGTCATAATGGACAAAGTTAGTCATTGTACATTACTAGTTTTGATTATATAGTTATTTTAGTTGTGATAGTACTAGCAAAAAAAGCCTATGTTTTGTAGTGGTGGTAGTAAAACATTAAAAAAACACAATGGACGGGAAGAGAAGAAGAAAGCAATCAACAAACAATTGAAAATAATCTTAAAAAATAAAAATGAAAATTGAAAATAAGGGCATTCATTTGGAGGATGGCAAGGAGTATGACCCACTTTCCATTGAACATTAATCATTGAGACTACATCCTATCTAGTTTTAATGATGAAATTGGACAATTAACAATATTTTAAAATTAATTTCATTTCCATATTTGAGTTTTGTCAAAAATTCATCTCTTTTTTTAATTGTAAATTATGTTTTGGAGGTTTGTTCAAGATATTTCAATTCTTTGTAATATATGATTTAAAGGTTTTCATTACATAATTTTCATGTCATTTATGTGTGTGGATGCGTGAACACAATTTGAGTATTGGTTAGTCTAGGTTAACATGCTTACAATTAGGTGAAAATGTACAAGCCTCTTGTTGAACTTTTGCCATTTTTGCGAGTGGGGTGTGAATTCATTTGCAAGTGAATGTTGATGTGTATCTTTGCACCGTTGCAAATGAAGGTTGAAAGGAAGTGTGATCAAGGTGGTGTAAGGGAGACATAGAGTGTGACATTTAAAAAAACATAGGCTAGTACATTAAACACACCATGTCCACATTGTGAATAATAATTGTGTAAATTTTATGATGTTTAAGAAAAATGCCACATTGTGAGCAATTCTTTTTATAGTCTATTTTTACATGAGGATTTTTGAAAGATGATATTTTGGCTTGAGTTGAAACTTGAGATTAGTTATAGAGTTAATATCTTGAAGGATTTTGGGTTTCTTTTAGAGGATGTTTTGAAGATTATATTTTTGGATGGTGAAATATTTGACTTTCCATAATTCTTCTTTTGCCTTCTTAAGATACTTAAAAAATGTAAATGGCAAGGCCATAGTGTGACACACCCCTTGTTAAAAGCGCAGATCATCTTCTCCAACAAATGACCCCTCCTTTCTCATATAATCTTGACACAAGTGACAACCCAATTCCTCAAAACTGCTGAAAAAAAACTTGCCAATTGCTTGCCAATTGCACCTTCCACATATTGAAACAACTCTGCAATGACAAGACAATCCCAAGTTTGTAAACTTTTCTAGAAGATAGCATTGCATAAGAAGAGATCTAATCATGATCTGGCTTCATCCTTTTACTTAAGTAGTCTCAACCTCTGTAAAAGCTAAGATGTGCTTGGCTGCAAGCATAATCAAACCATGACAGAACTGCAATCGAGCTGCTGAAATAGAATAGTTTGTCTGTAAATGGAAGAAAATAGGAATTTGATAAAAGCAGAGACTGATGAGAAAATTAAGACAGCTACAAAAGATGTATCCTGATCCATTGCCAAGCTTCTCATCATACAAACCAAATGCTCCAAATATGGGATCGGGACATGAAAATGGCAGGACTGTACTAAAAATGGATGACGAAGACAAGGAATTGCGACTACAACAGACCTTACTGTACTTGAAAACAACCACACATCTTTTTTTGCCACTGGGTGTACCCCACAAAGAAGCTCCTGAAATGATAACTTCCATCAAATTAGACTCCACAAAATTCAGGTCTATAACCTCTTCCAACCTCTTTCTTTTTTTGTTCGACCATTTGAAACTACCAAGAAGAGGTATTGCTGTCCCAAAGACGAGCAGTCTTCAAGGGTACTGGAAGGAAGTGTTGTTTCAATTGCAAGAGACTCCTGGTGGTTACGTTTGATGACAAAGAATATGACTGGCCTTCAGGCTATCTTCAAACCATTCATACGTAATGCGGTTCAAGCACAAACTCTGTGAATTAAAGGATTGGATTCTAACAACAACAATCACATCTCAATTCAGAAGAATAGTGTGAGAGAAATGTTGAAGGGTGGAGAATAGTTCAAGCACCAAGGATGAGAGCCAAAATTACAGTTTTGCTTTTTGTATCAGTCCATACCTGATTTTGTATGGAAGAATTTGCAGTTTGATGTTAAGGATTGTTGTTACACAATTGAATTTGACTGGCATGCCTGCACTTGCCCACTGAGTCTTTTTGTTTCCATATCTACACACACAGACGAACAATTTTCATGACAAAAAGGAGAAGCATTTCACAGCAGGGAAATAATCTACACTGGAAAATTAGTGTTTGTAGGGCTTACTGGAGGGGCACCTGTAAACTACAGAGGGAAAAAACGATGGGGATTTGCAAGATCACTCTTCTTGTAGACTTACATCAAAAGCCCTTTTGAGATACTTGAGCATTTTGGGTAGCTCCTGAAATTCAGATCCTTCATTGCAAGTGTGTTTTTGAGGTCACTACAATCATTGGCACATAAGCATCATCACACATGATGCAGGATCTATGATGCAAAAGATCGAGGTATAAACAAACACTACAGATTGAGAAAAAAATTCCAAAGCTATCAGAAATCCTCGAAGCTTGTTTTTTCTCAACTCCAAAACATTGACAGTCTTTTCCTGAACCTGGATCTGGGATACGAGATACTACTTACACTGACTGCAATGTGAAGAAGGTCATGGAACTGCAATTTTGAGCTGCAAATGAAGTCTTCTCTCACAACCCATCTAGCAAATCAACAATTACTGCATGAAAAGCTGGACGACATCCAATTTTACAAGATCTTTGAAACACTGAAGTTTTATGGATGTTGGGGTTCAATTTCACTTGCCTATTTGAGTTGCATTGTTGGATGAGGAAGAAGAAGAAACCCAATTATTGCAGATGCAAAATGCAAAGCAATTCTCAGAATCAGGCAACAAGAATATCAATCCTCATTGCAAATGCAAAGAGCAAGGCAATCCTCAAACATCAATGCCATGTTTCTGCAATTCTTCTTCTCCAGTTGGAAATGGTTTCTTGTATCTCTCGACCTTAGTAGCCAGCAGCCCAAATAACCTCTACAGTTTTCTTTTTCACTATATTCTGCGATTCTGGATTGGTAACAGCAGATGATGATGATGAGGATGATGCAGAGAGAAGAAGACGAAGGGATTGAAACATGATCTGCATGATGATGATGATGCAGAAGAAGAAGAAGAAGACGAGGGGAATGGAACATGATCTGCATACTTGCCAGGCAAGATGATGATGATGATGACGACGATCTGCGCAAGAAGACTATGGATCCCTCTCTCGCCAAGACGATGACGATGATGATGATCTGCACAAGAAGACGATGGATCCCTCTCTCTGCTGATGATAATGCTGATGATCTGCTAAGGAGGACGACGGATCCTCTATCGGCAAGATGATGACGACGACGACGACGATGATGATCTGCGCAAGAAGACGACGGATCCTCTGCTGCTCTGACCAGCGTATTGCGATGGCGTTTCCCGACAACAGCGACGACACATTCTCAACTGCCGTAATCGCTGCAAGGTATCTCTCTCTCTCTCTCTCTAGTAGTCTGGACCGAACCCGTCCCGGGCGAGGACCTCCGCAAGAATAGGTTCTCTCATAGATCACAAAACAGGCGCGGTTCCACGCCTCCTCCCTCTGACGACATCCTCCTCCTCGTCTCGCTAGCGTCTGCCTTGCTTTTCGCAGTTGCTAATTCCATCAGCACTGCTACAAAGCCATCACTCCAGTGTTGCAGTGCCGAAAAAGGAAAGCTCACAAACAAGAGCGCAAGAAGGAAGGAAAGAAGGAAGGAAGGAGTTCTCGTTGTTACCACACAGCTGCAGCATCATCTGCTCCGTCATGAAGCCCTTTCCTGGTTACGTGCCGGACGGGGACGAGCCTCGGCAACAAGAGATGGGCGCTGCGGCCGCGATAGACATGGACTTGGACGGCGAGAACTTGGAAATCCTGGGGGATCTCGGCCTCGTCAAACCTTCAGACGACGATTTCTTCAACGCCTTTGAAGACGATTTCGACGACACAGATCTCGCATAGTACCTCGTCCCTCCCGCATACATTCTTCTTCATCGTCTTCTTCTTTTTCTTCTAGTTGTTGCATATTCTGCTGCTGCTTTCTGCGTTTTCTCCAATTTCCTTCTTCACTACTACTATTACTGGCTCTTCTGCTTCCTCCAAAGGGGAAAAGCGAGTACAAAGCTCTCTCTCTGACAACAACAATGGCTGTTGTGAATAGGTTGGAGGAAACCTCGTTTCTCTTTTTGACGGACTCCTGGACGTCTTCTTGCACAACTTCTTCTGCGATCATCTTTTTCTGCGATCTGAGAGAAGAGAGTTGAAGGAAACTCGTTTCTCTTGTCTACGGACTTCTCGACGTCTTCTTGTACAACTTCTGCGATCAATTCTGTTGCGATCTGGGAGAGAGAGAAATTGAGGGAGAGAGGGACTCGACTTGAGAGAGAGAGAGAGAGAGAGAGAGAGAGAGAGAGAGAGAGAGATCTTCGAGTTCACCTGCAGTGGACATTGTTTGTGGGTACGGGGGATTGTGTGGGGGTCTTGTTGTTTTGTTTGGAGCGGAAACGAGAGAGGAGGGGCGATTGAGAAAGCTTTTGGTGCAGGGAAGTAGAAGAGGAAGCAAAATTATCTGGAATGTCGTCGCTTCCGAAGGAACGAGAAGATTTGAAGCTGGAAGCTTGCAGTGAGGAGGTATGCAACATACAGACATGCTTGCTCAAGAATGATTTCGCACTTGAAAGGTAAGTAATGTTTGTGCTTGCTTCCCCAAAGGAGAAACAGTTCTTACAGCAAAAATCCAGAAGAGAGAAGAAGTTCTCACAGCAGAATCCAGAAGAGAGAAGAAGTTCTCACAGCAGAATCCAGAAGAGAGAAGAAGTTCTCACAAGCAAATCCAGAGGAGAGAAGAAGTTCTCTCAAGCAAATCCAGAAGAGAGAAGTTCCTCACAGCAGATTCACGAGAGAAGTTTTCACAGCAGATTTGAGAAGAGAGGAGAGTTCTTGCAGCAAATTCAGAACAGAGAAGTCTTTTGAAGAGCTCTGCAGGATGTTGCTCAAGCTCTCAAATGTAGAAAGTGCAGAGCTTTTGCAGGTGTTGCTCAAAAGCTCAAAAGGATGATGTCAAATGAGAAGAAGAAAGAAAAAGAAGAAGACAAAGAATGGGTTTTCTTCAATTACACATTTCTTTGATTTGTTGCAGCAATTGCTTTCTTTTTTTGCTTGAGATCCTTTTTGTATTGATTTAATCTTTATTTTATTTTATTTGCAAACCAGGTGCAAAATCCCGATCAAGCGGCTGGAGAAATGCTGTGAAGCTATTGAGTACAAGTCAAAGCATTGTGCATCAGTGTCAAATCTGCTTGATATGTTGGAGAAGAGAACATCGAAAAAACAACCACCACCTGTAACTCAATGATTTTCTCCTCCTCCTTCTCCTCCTCCTGCTCTTTTGTTTTAGACACACAGCTTAAGACTTTTGGGTGTTGTTTTTTCTTTTTCCTTTGTTGATGTTTTTTGATCATGCCAATGTTTTTCCTAGATTTTCTAGCTTGTCTCTTCCCTTTCTGCTAAACGTTTTTGAGTTTTTTGCACTGCAAATGACACAACACACAAGGTTTTTCAAAGCTTGTTTTGTGGGTCTAGTGTTGTTAGTGACTATGCACAAGTAATTGTAGTAGTAATGCCACCCACCACCCTTCTTGTTATTATTGAGTTGTTTGCTTCTATGCTGTGGATTGGAATATGAGCTACTCAATTTTTGTACACTTCTACACTGAAAATTGGAATGTGCAACCTGATCAACATTTGCATGCTTTGACACTGTGCATTGGAATGCCCAACCTGATCAACATGTTATTATCAAGTTTTTGCTTGTGCTGCAAATTGGAATATCAACTACTCAACATTTGTACACTTCTACACTTTGAATTGGAATGTGCAACCTGATCAACATTTGTATGCTTCGACACTGCACATTGGAATGTGAACTACTCAATGTTTTTGGTACTTCTATGCTGCGAATTGGAGTGTGCAGCTAATCAAACATTTCTTGAGCTTTTTGCTCATCAGGTTTTTTTCCATTCTTCTTTTCTTCTCTTGTTCCCTTTTTTGGGTTCTTCTTGAAATGATACTTCAATGTTTCTATGATGATGTCTTTTATTCTCCCTGTTTTTGCTATAACTCAGGGTTTTTCTTTGTTTCATTTTCCTTCTTTGGGTGTTGTTTCTTTTTTGCATTCTAAATGTATCTGTCACAATCATTTTCTATTTTCACCACTTTGTGTTTTTCTTTGTTTCCTTTCCTTTCCTTTCCTTTCCTTTTTTGGGTGTTAATCCTTTTGCATTTCTGTAAATTGTCAACTATTTTTAAAAAACAGTTTAAAGAATCCTTCATGTAAATTTATTCTTTGGTGATTGCCAATGGTAGGTATACTGCAAATGAAATAAATTCTATTGTGGGGGATTTGATTGGATTGTCACCACAATGTATCTGCAGAATTATTTTCAAACATCCAATCTAAAATGCTTGACATCTGAGAAGATGTCTGTCACGGATCTTCTCAAGTATTATTACAAGATTGTAATATACCAATTCTGACCATTTATGGAAAACAATAATCTGCCAACTCAGGATCAATTCTAGTTCTTATATTTTGCTTATGGGAGTGGAAGGAAGAATTAATCCATGAGATCTGGTTATGTCTTTTTGTGCAGGGCCCTTGTCTGTGAGGGAGAGACTACAGAAAACGGTGCAGTTTTCATTTGATCCCACATGTTGAGGAATGTTCACAAGGTGTTGTTACTATGAACTGACTGTGAGTTCATTTTTCCGCATTTCCTATTTAAACTGTTGTTGGCTTTGGTTTGAACTTGCCATAATGGATGGGGACAGACCCATTAGATGGCCAACTGCTTGTTGCTTATGCGATTTAACACATTTTCGGATCTTGACTGGATTTTAATGTCTTCTTGATTTGATTTAACATGGCACCAATACGAAGACATGCTGTTGATGATTTACCATCTTTCCCTGGACCCCATATGACCCCCTAACTAACTTTGTCCTTCTTACAACTCAACCGAATTTTTTACTTTTGGGAGATGTAAACTGTAAACCATTTTTATGAGGTCATTTATTGGCCTTGCTTACAAAGGCAAGGATATTGTGTTTAGATTCATTATAGAGTGTAGTAGCTTAAGGGATTTTGACCTCTAGGTGAGATAAGTCTATTTTTATAAGATGATATTTTGGCTTGTGCTGAAACTTGAGATTAGTTATATAGAGTTATAATATCTTGAACGATTTTGGGTTTCTTTTAGAGGATGTTTTGAAGATTATATTTCTTGCATGGTGAAATATTTGAGTTTCCATTAATTCTTTCTTTGCATTAAGATACCTTTTTTTTAATGTAAATGGACACATGCCTTGTTGGAGTTATGTTTGACAAGTTATTTAGATTGTTGATTTCAAAGATCTATTGTTCAATTGTACCCACTGGAGTGAGTTCGAATCTAATAACACTCAGCTTGCCAATTTTTAAGACACTAAAATTCCCCATCCATTAAATTTGGACCAATTTTGGGCATGAATTTGCAATATGGTAATTTTCCAGTGTTGGGCTGGTTATTGTAAATTTGTATCAGTAAGCGATCAGTCCAGTATTTGATTTTTTTTGCTTTTTTTGAAAAACCGCTAAATTATCTGCTTGGTATTGGATTTTCAAATTTTAATAACCTACCTAGATGACACGGTTATCATTCAAGCAGGTTATCAATCCTAAAACACTAAACATGTACATGATAGAAGAACAGGGAAAATTTTATTATTATTTTCTAAATTGGCATCAAAGGAGCAACCATTACCCACAAATTGGAGCTTGCACATGTAACTTATTACTATGATATTTTGTTTATATCATAATGAAAAAACATGAAATTTTTTATCAAGTATTATTTTAGGGATTAGTTTTTGTAACCAATGTGTATACGGTATGGATGGACATAAACATAACTACACTTGGATGAAAATATCAATATTGAAAGATGCATTTCAATATGTGGGGCCTAATAATGGACATCAAAATGCCCATTTAGCCAAAATTCTCAAAAAAAGAAGATATTTCATTTTTTTGTTACATATTACTTGGGATGCCCATGGTTTTTCACATTTTGAAAATTTGGTGAGAATTCTTTTTTGTTGTTATGGTAGCAATTTTGTAAAATTTCAGATCCCAGGTGAAAATTGGATATTACCTTACAATAATAATTTGATTGTGCTGATAACCAATTATTTTTTATTTAAAAAACCTTTATTCCATTTACCCAGAAAATAGGTTCACTAACAACTAGTTGTGAAAAATAAATAATTCACTTATAAAATAATGTGTGCTAGTGCTAAGATAGCACAAGGATTATAAACAAAAAATGGTTTTGAAGCTCAATTTGTAGGCAAGGAGGTAAATTTAAAGAAGGAAAGGTGGTAGGTATGTGCAACATGGTAGTGAAGGAGGTGGATGAAATTATGTTTATGAATGAAATTGAAAGCACAAATGCACTTGGAAGTTGGCTATATGGTTGAAAGGGAGACTTAAAATAGATCACAAGGAGGAAAGTAACACCTATGGATGAAATTGAATGGAACACATGAAAAGTACTAGGTGTATGAGATTTTATTATGTATGGAATTCACTACATGGATGCAATCACCCATATGGATGAAAATGGCCACATGTTTGAAATTTATTTGATAATCCAATGGATGAAATGTGACATGGATGAAATTTTGTTTGTGGGGAAAATGACCATCATCCATATTGGTTGATTTGCATCGATGTCATCAAGCTTCATCCATCTCGTCACAACTTTTATCCATATTTTTATTACATATATGCCTTCTATTTCATCAATATTATCAAGTTTCATTCATGTGGCATGTTTCTTAATTGACATCCACATGGTTGTGTTTTAACTTTTTTCCATTTTACGGATGTCACAGATGTTTCCAATTACATACGTTATACCAATTTTCATCAACCAATTTTATCCATGTCGTTACTTACACCCATGGACCATGGATACCTCCCTACTTTAGTCCATGCAAATCCATCAATTATTTCATTTCATGCACTTTGGAAAGTTTCATCAACATCAAATTGTGTTTTAGAATATCTTTGACCAAGGTTAATAAATATATTGTTTCCGATTTCTTATGAAAACCTAATAATATATGTTTTATCACATTGATAATGCGAATTAAAATTTCACTTCTTGAGAATCAACCTACTTTTGGAATATAACTCAAAATTATTCATTTTTAAAATATTAATTAGTTGGTGAATCTTAATGATGTGTTGAAATTTTTAATGGAGATCAATAAATTGAAATAAAACGTTATATATAACAATTCAAGTATCCAACCCAACTACCATAGATGAATTCATTTCCAATTATGAAATTTGTGTTGTTACATTGGTTTGCACTTTGCACCTTTCTTTCCATGTGTCAAAAGCAAGTTGGATGAAATTTGGATGGAGGTAACATGTTGTGGCAAGTAGATTGCCCAAGCCCCCACTCACAATGAGAACCTTATCTTCCCCAATCCACAAAAAGGATCTTGAAGAATGGTTATGAATGGTAAGGTAAAACAAGCATTGGCAATGAAAATTGAAAACCCAAGGTCCTTTGGGTCTCCTATCATTATTTGCACCACTCTATTGCATTTTTTGAGTCCCTTTGTCTACCTATTCACCAAAATCATTATCAAAACAATATTACATGATAGGTATTACATTCTCAAAGGCAAGTGCACAAATTGATAATATCTCGAAAATGCAATTATATCTTATTAATGTAAATATTTGTAGTATCTTTTTAGGTTTGGTGATATTGTATTATTTTTAAAAAATGTGAACTTATGAAAAAAATATTTACTCAAAACACCAAATAATTAGAAAATTAAATTTGAAATTACCAAACCTTGTTTTCTAAAATGTATAAATATTCAACAAAGAAGTGTCAATTGATTGTCAATCATAGGTACAACATGGATAGTTTTAACCAACCATCTTTTTTTTTGAATTTTTTTGATAATTGGGTGTTTATTATTTATAAATGAATGGTTTTTTATGATCTACTATTTCCAACCTTCCTTTACTGAAAATGGCAAAACCTAGATATATAACTAAATTTTGCAATGTAAGAAAATATGTTATATATATATTTGTGCTTAGTTAATTTGGCACCAAAATACAACTCAAAAAAATAATAATTTCGATTTTAGGGATAAAACTATTTTGATTGGTAATGGAAACTTGAATGGGAAATACATCTCAATGTTTTAAAATATGAAAGAAATTGAAATTATAATAAATCTAAGTAATGAATATTCTTTTTTATATATAAAAAAGTTGGATTTGCATGAATGCAATAAAAAGATATGCCATTTAATTTTTGTTATTATTTAATTATTAAAATATATAATAAACAAAACAACTAAGTACCTATATAATCAACCTAAAAATAAAATAAAATAAAATAACGATTTTGATGTCCGGAAAAGAAATGGTCAAAGTTTGTCTTGGAAAAAAGAAAAATCAAGGACCAATTTCCAAGGTGCACATCACCAACCACAAAGGCAGGCCCCAGGGGGCCCACATGAAACCGATCAATCCGTCCATACACCCTCCCCCTCCAACCCCCACACCAACATGTCGGCAATGAGGACAAAAGAGTGAGTAATGGACTAATGTGGGGTCCGAACCAAATGTAATGACAAATTATTAACAACCCGGATGATGATAAAAATTTATACAATTTTTACATTCTAGTGATACTTGCGGAAATCCTATATAAAACTACCCGTACTCCTCCGCTCCACTCCGCCCCTGCCCAACCCCCCCACCCATCCCCCACAAGAAAAAAATCACAGCCAAAATAATGAACGCACAAGAGGGTTCTTAGTCCAACATGGAGGCACATGCCGCACATGTATTTACACATGCCGTGCACACACACATACATACATACATACATACACACACCCGCCTAGTGAACAACCTCTTTGTCATTTCAACTTCACATATGTATGTACATATGTATATGCAAATATGTATATATACATGTATATGTATATATGGGGGAAGGCTCTTTAGTCATGTCAGCTTTAGCTAGAATCAAAGTTTGTTTTGGGGGCATTATTCATAATAAATAAATAAATAAATAAAAATAAATAAATAAATAAATGACAATAATTAAACAATATGAAGGCTTCTTTAGTCATGTCAGCTTTTAGCAAGAATCTTTTAGGGGATTTATTTATAGTAATTATAAATGAATGAATGAATGAAAAGAATCTAATAATATTACTTAAAAGTAGAATAATTAATTAATTAATTAATTATGTATAAGTTTACTGGTGGGCACTGAGTATTACTAATTTAATTATTCCTTAATACCATTTTGGAAATTTACTCAGCAGATTTTGTGGATCCATCGGTCCGTTTCTTGAGATCCAGAGGTCTGTATTTGTGGATCCAACGGTCCGTTTCCTGAGATCCGGTGGTTCTTCTTCTGGGGAGCCAGTGGTCCGTGTTCTGGGATCCAACGGTCCGTCTTTTCTCATGTCCGGTTTGGGGTCAGGAGTTGGGGGATCCGAAGGTCCGTTTTCGGAGATCCAGCGGTCCGTTTCTGTGAGATCCAGAGGTTTTTGTGTTTTGGGATCTGGCGGTTTGGGATTCTGAGATCCAGTGGTCCGTGTAGTGGGATCCAACGGTCCGTTCTACTATATACAGCGGGTCATAGTAGTCGTACCAGTTTTTGGATAAATTTTCCGTGCGGGATATTCGCAGAGAGGTAGGACCCGGGTGGGTGGGACCGTTGAATAAGAGCCCATACCTTTCGTATAAATTGTCAATACGGTGGACAATAAACAAGAGACCGTTGGGTAAATGTTTTTACTCAACGGTTTTCGAGTAAAAATGCCGTATAAAACGAGAATCCGGTGTGGTATTAAGCACTTCGCTGCTCTTGACGATTCGCTGCCGCTGGAGGTGGGACCGATGGACAAAGATGACAGAATCTTTCGTGTAAAAGGAAAATCCGGTGGATATTAAGAGAGGGCGGGCACGCGACCGCTGGGTAAGACCCAGTATCCATCGAGTAAAATGTCAATCCGACGTGTAAAACGAAAAATCGGTGGGTATTAGTCACTTCGCTGCTGTGGATGCTCTTCTCTGCTGCTGCCGCTGCTGCTTTGTCCCCTTTGTTTTGTTTTGGTGCATGCATTCGTCGTCGTCGTCGTCGGCTATGGTACCTCACTGTGCAGATTCCGCTCGAGTCTGCTTAAATGTGGCCGTGTTTCGGTTGTTTTCGGAATGCCGAGAGCTTGGAAGCTCTCGGGCTTTTGCATCTGGTCTTCTCCCCTGCATTTTTTGGTCTAGAAATCGCTGAAATCGGTCCAGCTTCCAGTGTGTTTTGTTTGTTGTTTTGGTTCGCTTTCTTCTTCTTCTCTGTTGTTGCTGCTGCTGCTGCTTTGTGCGTGGTTTGTTGACAGTCTTTTTTTGTTGTTCTTCGTCTTCATCTTCTTCTTTTTCCTTGTCCGGGCTGTTGACAATCGGCGATTGTCGTGGCCGTTGTTGTGGCGATGAAGAAGATGTGAGTGAGTGCAGCACTTCTTGTTGTAGCTGATGAGGTTTTCCTGGTCTGTTTTCTGACAAGGCTCTTGCGGTTCCGATCTTCTTTTGTACTTCGTGGAATTGCGTCCCTAGTGGCAGTGACGACGAGGAAGAGGAAGCAGTGGAGGAGGGAGGAGAGACGACGACGACGCCTGCGGCTGTTTTTCTCACCAAGCTCTGGGCTACTTTTACGTGTCTTGTGGCCGGTTTTCGCGGGGAGAAAGACGGACAGTTCAGAGAGGGTTTCTTACACGCTTTCTGAACTGTTTTTCGTGCTTGAAGAAGCAGCAGCTACGTCTTTCTTCTTCTTCACCTTCTTCTTCTTCTGCTGCTGCTGGCTTCTTTCGACTCTTGTTGCCCTTCCTTGTGAGTTCCTCCGTCGCCATCGTCATCGCTTCTTCCGCAACAAGTCCGATGTGGTGGTTGTTCCGTTGCAAGTAATCTACTGGACCGATTCGTCATCCTGTTGTTGTTTCCTTTGGCGGCGGCGTAAAGGTATGAAGTTGTTCTGTTCCGCTAACACATGATTGTCAGAAAAATTGCAGCTGAGCTCGCCCTTCCTTGAGAGCAAGCTTCAGTTCACGCACAAAGCTATGGTTCTTTTGTTCTTCTGGGGATTTTGCGGAAGAAATGAACCAAAAGGCACCCCATTCCCAAAACGTTTCTTGTACACTGTTGTTCCGCCGGACTCTTTGCTTGTCGTGCACACCATGGGATGTTCTCTGGAAGCTTTGTCATCTCATTGCCTTCCCTTCCCTAGAGGGTTGCTTGCCAGCCAGGGTTTACCGATGCGTCAAGTCTTGCCTTTCAGCAAACCCTTTCTTTCTCACTATCGCTGTCTGCCTGCCCGCCCTTTGTGAACCTTCTACATCATCAGGAATCAACTCCCCATCCTTTGGCACCTGTCCAAACAAGATGCATTGGGAGCCCAGTGTAGGGTTGGAATTGAAAGACTCAGGTTTTCTGCTCATCTTTGGGTACGAGAAGTTGGTGAATTTCTTCTTGCAATAATAGAACGATCTTGATCCCTGGGGAGATCTGAATATCCCAGACATCTTGAAATGATCAGAATTCCAAGAGTAGTGTCATTCAGTGAAGATCATACATGTGTTTTCAGTTCAACACTTTGGTATGACCAGGAACAAATCCCTGCTGCCATTGCCACTTCTTCTTTTTCTTCTTCTTCTTGCAGCAATTTGTTGTTGTGGAGAAGTTTCATTTGGTGAGGTAAAAACTGGGTTCTTAAATAGCTGTCCTTTGGTCGAAGAATGAGCTTTTGGTTATGTCCTGAGTTCTAACACTTGACAAGAAGAATGGGTTGTTTTTTCTGCTGCAGAAACTTTAGCTAACACAAAAACAGAATGAGTGTGACCACCCAGGAACGGGATCAGTCAGTTCTGGTATACAAGCGCCTCCTCTGAGCCTCACTTTGCATCATCGCTCTGTGCAATAAAACACCACCCAAGGACTTGTGTCTTTGACATTAGTGGAGTTAGATCATGCATGCATGGTGTTTAACCAGCCTATTGCAGTTTGCCATGATTGGAGATTTGTGCTTCTTGTTGACCCTCTCTTAAGTGTTTTAACTTCTGCTGTATGTTGTCTTTTTGATGCTGACTTGATCGTTTTCTGTAATGAACAGGGCAGGTTATGTGAGCTCCATGATCTCTGCATCAACTCAGCTTATCTTTCAGTTGTTGTAGCAGCAGCTGGAGATGTGCTAACACAGTGCTTCACAAGAGGGAGGGATTGTAGACAACCTTTTTTTGTGATTTTGATTCAATGTGCTTCGCGCTGTTAAGTGAATGAGGAGATCTTCTTCCTCTTGAAGTCACTGTGAGCTTGAGAGAGAAGGAAGGAAGGTTTGTTTCAGACACTGTGATACCTCATCAAAGTCACATGTTGGTTGTGATGAGCCCTGCTCTTTAAGTAAGGGCAAAGCTTTGGGAGATTGTGAGAAAGTAGCCCCAAAGACAGCAAGGTGCATTCCAGCTTCTTTCAGGGCTGTCATCGATTCGCAGCTAAGAACTGCAGAAACTTTCAGTGCATGCAACAGCGTGCACTTTATTTGTGTGTAATCCTATGTCTAAATTGTTACTGTGGACTTGGCAAGTCAGTCAAGACAGAGTAAGTGATCATTTTGTGGCAATGCTGCATTGATCTGGAAAGGTTATGCCTGTTTACAAAGGTTGTAGCGGCAATTCAAGTTTTACTTCAACACAGTACTTCAGTAGTGGGTGGGGTACAATTTGCAGCTACCAGGCAGTTGAACAGTCTGAGGAAGGAAGAATGTTGGACCAGACAGATATTACTATGAATCATCGGCCCTGGGGCACATTGCCAGAGGATCTGTTAGATCGGGTGCTGGCACGCTTACCAATTCACACACTCTTTCAGCTGCGGTCAATCAACAAGAAGCTCAATTCGATTATCTACTCAGATGGTTTTGTGAAACTTTACACTGAGAATTGGATGGAAATGCAACCCTGGTTTCTTTTGACGACAGTGGGGAATATGGTGTGCACTTTTAATCCAGCTCTCAACAAATGGCACAACATTCCACTGCCAACTGTAGCACCAAGGATGCGAGTGGTTGCGGCTTCCAGCAGCCTCTTGTGTTTTGGGGACCAAATTGGGGAATGCTCTGTTTTGTCTGTTTGTAACCCCTTGATAAAGTCTGTCAGAGACTTACCTCCCATGCTTCATGTCAGGCTCATTCACAAGCTGGCTATTTTAGCAGACACGGGATCCAAGTCCTACAAGATTATGGTTGCAGGGGAGGATGGATATCCTCCTGATGACCCATATGTTTATAAACTCTCCACAGAGGTCTATGATTCAACAACCAGGCGATGGACAATGACAGGCAACCCTTTGCCTGATGCCAAGTTTGGCTCAGACCCTGGGGTTTGGTGCAATGGACTCTACTACTGCATTACAGAGATGCCATATGGTGTAGTTGTGTATGACCCTGACCAAGGGGTGTGGAGTGATGCTCAAGCTGAGATGCCAAAATTCCTTGCTACACCTTCCCTTGTTCAGTGCCAAGGCCGACTCCTAATGGTGGGAAAAGTTTTAAGCCATGCAACAACACTCGCCACCGCAGAAAGCATCCGGATCTGGGAGCTGAAGCGTGCCACAATGGAGTGGATTGAGGTGCAAAAACTGCCTGGTAGGCTCTACACTGCATTTTTGGAGCCTTTGGCACCTTTCACACCAATTGTGGGAGTTGGTCTTGGTGATCTGGTTTGCTTCACCACACACTTGAGCCCTCATGCAATCGTACACAACCTGGCCACGACATCATGGCATCGGTTGCCAAGGGACTCTCTTTTTCCCAGTGATCGCAACTTCCACATGTTGGGATTTGCTTTTGAGCCCCGGTTGGACTTGTATGCGTAGAAAGTGAGTGTTTCTCGGGAGCGCAAGAAGAGTAAATACTGAGTCTATGCAGAAAAGGTATGTTGTGGACAGAAACTAGTCTCTTTGTTCATTTGGTAGTAATGGGGCCACATGGGTGGGATTTAGCTTCATCTATTGTCAGCAATAATTTCACTGTCAAAAACACCTATGTCTCCTACTGTAAGGATCAAGAATGAGGGGAAGTGAAAGAGAAAATCTTCTCTGGGTTCTGTGTTGCTTCTTCAAAACTAGTTATTAATTCTCTCTTTGTTCGTCATGTGTGGTGGTGGGTCCTTTTAAGTTTTGTCAGAAAGGGTGTGCCCCCCAGACAACGGTCATTGGGTTTCTTTTGCCCCAACAGAAACATGAAGATGACACTAAATGTTGCAGACAAAACCTCAGAAACGCAGATGACATGAGAATGAAGCCACTTGTAGCCACTTGTTTGATTGATGATGAAGAATTGGGTGCCACAGGAAAAAAAATGGGGATAAAGGAAATTGTAAAAATGATGAAGAGTGAATTTAGATTTGTGTTTTGGGGGAGTGTTAGCTGGCTGATGATATGATGACCAGGACTTTATTTACCATGCTTTAAATAATTTGTTGAAAGTTGGCACAATATGTGATAGGGAATGTAATCCCGAGAATGTTTGTTAACCTCATTTGGAATGTGCTAATGAACAATATTTTCAAGTGACTACTTTTTTTGTGTGAACCTTAGTTCGGAATTGTGATAATGAAGAATGTTTTCCAAGCGACAAATTTGTAGAATGCTTTCAAGTGACACTTTTGTGTGAACATTTTGGAACTGTTAACGAAGACACTTTCTTTCAAGTGACTGACTCTTTTTGTTTCATTAGTGTGAGATGTTTTGGCCGGTGCTGTCTATCAAGAACTACTGTATTTTGAAATTCATGTTTCCAGAACTTCTTTTGTGGTAGTATTTTTGGGGCGAAGGTGTGATTCCAATAGGCAGATAAATGCATATACTATGTAGCCATTTCTTATTTGAGAGTAATATGGTTTCTTGTTTGCACAATTCTGTGGGTTGTTGTTGTGTGTTTGTGTCAAAATACAATACACACTATATTGTACACACAAATATTTATATATGTATATATCTTTTATTTTATTTTTGGATTTGATTTCTGGCAAGCTTGGAAAAAAGGTGTTGTTCTTATCTTTTTCTGTTGAAAAGGTTATTCCCAAACTTAGTCCTTACATGACAAAAAAAACCTCCAAAAGATCTCAATGGCATTTGCCAAGGGGAAAAGCTGCGTGAAACTTTGCAATGTGGGCCTCAAAATGACCCACCGACAATCTGAACAAACCTTTCTTTTTATGTCATGTGCAACTAGATTAGTGTTCAAGACTATCAAGAATGAAAAGGTGACACAAATGAAACTTGTTATACAAAACCTGACAAAAGTTATTCTTGCATAATAATCATAAAATTCTCCTAAAGGAAATAATTGACAAATGGAAGGTGATGTTTTTACTCCTCAAGAACTACTGAACTAAGGAAGTGCTATTCGTTCAGGCCAAAAAATAGTGGCAGCCAAATTTTAGGTATAAAATTTCCATGCAACCAATGAGAAGACTCCTGAATGAGTCTCAATTAAAATACCAATAAGTGTTGGGCAGAAATTAGAAACCTCTCAAAGAAAAAAGAGGAAAAAAACACCTTCTCCAGGTAGAGGAGTATCGTGTTGGCTTTCAAGGTTCATAACTGAGGTTCTCAAAAAAGAATACTGAATGCCTGGGGTTTGGAAGTAGAACCCCAGTTCTCAAATGTTGAAGAAGTGGAATACAAATCTAGTCCTTGGGTTTACACATTTAGAAGTATTTGGTAGAATTTTTCAATCAAAATCAGGCAAGACATAAAGATATAAAATAACATGATAGATTGAGCTCATTGTAAGACTGAGCAAATTTTGCCCAAAGGCGACATACGAACTTTCATAAATAATTTTTAACATCACACTCATGACAACATGCATCATAATATGACACTCATAATGACCAAGTTGAGTACTCATTTTTGTAAAAAAAATTAGTTGAAATGTGAATTCTTTGCAATTCCTGGGACATGAACATGAACTTTGAAAATGTGTAGTAATTTCAAAGAGCAGTTAAGTCAATGAAATTGCTGGGATGCAAATGCTGAGGGCAGCTCATAAGATGAGTTTTCAGAGTAAGCCCCCCACCACTTTTCCACTAGCAATCTCTACTACCATCTCTACTCCCCCCCCTGCATTGCAATCATAAATGCATGCAACTAAGTTCAACAGTTGGACGGCGAGTGCATTGCACTTCTACATGCCGTTTAGGCATAATTTTTCATATAAGTAATAAGTACAAATGCTCTTGTTGTTGTTATCATCTGATGTTGTAGCCGCTGTTCTTAGAAAAACAGAGAACCAATTCTGGTATACTACCACCATTCCCAAACCCAGTAAAAAAGAAATAAATAAATGGCCCATATACCCACGGTTCTTTGCTTGTTCTTTCCTTTACCTCACTATCTTTTATCTGGTGACCTTTACTCGCTGTCGTTTATTCATGCTTGTTGGTGTAAAGGGGAAAAAGGAGATGATCTTTATGCCTCTTCAATCCCTTGGAATGGCGAGGCAAGGAAATACAGGACCTCACCTCCTGTGGGTGGGTGCATTATAGGGCCTCGCCATTCACAATTTTTTGAGCAATGGAAACACTTTCAAAGAGAACTTTATGTGCATCGAAAAAGATAATACTTCATGAATAAGTGCTTATTCAAATCATGTCTCTAATTCTAATATTATGATTTGGATTGTATGTTTAATCTTATAACTTAGCTAAGTGTGTAAGGTTTAAGTTCAAATGTCTAGAACAGAAATATCATTAAGTTCTAAAAAAAGGTTGGAATCAGACTCATTATGCAATGTTCAAAATCACATTCTAATTTGTGCCTAACCATTTAGAGTTGTAGGTTTAATCTTTTATCATTTAAGGTTTAAAGTTTAGGCTCAAATATATGGAACACGAATATCTGAAGTCAAAAAATGTTTAAATCAGACTAATGCAGATTCAAATCACATTGTAACCACCCCACATTAATCCAACCTTAACTAGTAACCTTTCTGCATTTAAAAACCAGCCTGGGGAGGTCACAACACCACCTGAAGACATTTTTTGCGCATGTCTACAATGGCTAGAAAAATTTGCCTCTAATTTGCATAGCCATGAAAATGAGGAGGGAGGTATAAGAGCTACAAACTAAGTCACACACAAACTGAAAACTAAATGTTACATTTAGTTGATCTTGACAAAACTAAGGTGTAGATATCAAGAGACAATAACCCAAAGTATATACTAATCCTGAAATCTATTACAAAGAATTGAGTTTTTTGTAATTAGTTTTTAAAGTCTAAATTTTCTAATCAATTCCTGATTTTTAATTTCAGAAATTAGTTTCTAAAATCAATTTTAAAAAAATCATTATTTAAAGTTTTACTTATGTATAAGCCTGATTTGTATTTTAATTTATACTTTTAGCTTTTGATTTTTGGTTTAATAAATTAGTTTCAGATCCTATAATGCATCCAATTGATAATTAACCATACAAGTTGAAATGATATATTGGAATTCCAGAGTCAATAATAGACATTCAACCTTGGGGAGTATTGTGGAATGCAACTACATACCTCAAAATAAGGTAGGTCATATAGGGCACTACAATGTTTTATGCCACTAACCTTGGATGGATCGCCTTTTGATCTTGGTGTGTTTCTAGCTGCCAGCCACCCTTCATACTCTACCACGCTCTTCAATGTATCACTAGCCATGATGGGCCTTCATTTACTCATGTGCTTTTCTTTCCAATTGAAGTGGGCTGGATTTTGGTTTCTTCAATATGGGTAGCCTCTTAGCAACCAATGTCAAGATCCCTCATAAACAACCTTACCCAATCCCAATGATGCCAAGAGGTCAAGTCTTGCCCACAAATTGGACAAGCTTTGTACCCCTGGTATACACATCCAGCCACAAGCCCATATGCTGAGAAGTCATGGATCATCCACATTAAAATTATTCTTAACGTGAAATGCCATTGCCCTTCAGCCCTTGCCACATCATATGATGCAACCCCCCTCCACAACACTTGTAGCTCCGCTATTAAAGGTGCCATGTAAACATTGATGTTATGCATTTTCACATACTCCTTGCCAAGGATAATCAAGGCTAGTATGACAAAAAAATTCTTTGTCACAAACCATGGTAGTAGATTATAAATTTGAAGCATGACTGGCCAAGTATACCATGTAGAACTTTGAGCACCAAATGGATTGACTCCATTTGTAGCAAGTCCTAACCTTGCATTATAGGGCTCAGTTGCAAATTCTGGCCACATCACATCAATGTGCGCCCAAGCTTTGCTGTCAACCACATGTTTCACCAAACCATTAACACTCCTATTGTCATTATGCCACACCATTAGATTTGATGTGATAGGGACCTTGAACATGCGTTTCAAACATGGAATGAGAGGGAAGTAATGAAGGACTTTAATTGGTACCTTTGCTTTGCCTATGTCCTTGTACCGTGTTAATCCACATTTTGGACAAGTGTCTAGGTTCGTATGCACCCCTTGAAACAAAATGTAACCTTTTGGACATGCATGGATAATGTGGTAATTGAGGCCTACCTTCATGGTCAAAGTTTTTGCATGATCCATATTTGAAGGGAGACAATTATTAGGTGGGAGTGAGTACTTGTGCAAAAGAGACAACAATTCATCTACAAATTTATTGCTAACCCCATGGATTGTGCAAATGTTCATCAACAACATTGTAGCTGCAAGTTTTGTGGTATGGGTTGGCATGCCTTTTACAACCCAACCATATCAACCGCACTATCCTCATCATTCACATTTGTTGTTCCCATTCCATTTGCAGGCGGTCCATCGTCTACATTGCCTTCAAAAGTTCCAAACATATTTTTAAGGACTAATGCAATTGAAAACACTTCTTGTAGTACATGAATGTTGGCCATATCAACTACACCTAGCCGGTTTTTAGTTTGTTGTGCTTCATCCATTTCAGGTGTAGGTTGCATTAAATGTTCCAACATTGTTTCCATGTGCACACCTTCATCCTAACCTCTTGCAAGACCAACTAATCCACTACATCATCATCACCCTTGAACTATAGGGCTTATCCTTGAGGGCCTAATGAACCTATTGTCCATTTTCCAAGACTTGTTGTAACCCTTCCAATTGGACCCCCTTCTGGATCAATTCCTTTTCCAAGTTCTAGACCCAATTATCTAAGGTTGACTTAACCTGCTGTCTTATAAACAAGAGACATTCCACGGTCTTCACCTTTTGGGACATCTCGATGTAATTGGTGAAGTGTTGGGTTTGTATCCCTTCCAGCCTAACAATTTCCTTCTCTAATACCAATAACATGGTTTACACCTTTTTCAAAGTAACACGTAGTGCATCCTTTTCTACCATTACCCCTTTAACCCCACCCTTGTCCATAACCCACTTCATGGCTTCATCCATTTCCACGGCCTCTTCCAACCTTAAGGAGGTACTTTCTCCTACCCGAAATCACCCTTGTTTAGACGAAGGGCTGCCTTGCCCCTTGGATTCCCATTCAGGGTCACTTATAAGATATACCTTTTAGCCGTCTAGCCAAGACCTTCTGATCGGGGGGCCTTTTGGCAAGTAGTTTGTTTGATTCAAGGCTACCCACTTCCTCATACAATTCATCCGCCCCATGTAAGCTATCATTTTCCCTAGAGGGGAGTTCCAAAGGTTCCTTAGTTAACCCCATTTCCACCTTATCCCTAGGAGTCAAGATAAGCTCTTCGAAACAAATGGCGGTGAAAGTTGGGCCAACATAGGTGGTTACCGATCTCTCTCGAAGCCCCTTTTGCAATTGTGTTAACTCGAAACACAATTTTTGCTTGAGGGGCTTTGCCCAATATACACACACTCCCTCCTTACTCTATAATATGTTTATAAATACATAACAAATAACATGATTGAAGGTATTTTGGAGACATAAGGCCTCCAACAACCCCTTGAAATGTAATTCGTAAAGAAGGGTAGCCTCATTGACCGACCATCTGGATTTGGAAGAATGGGAATTCGGGTGAAATAAGTGGACAGGGTCTTTCATATCGTTCGTTCTTTGGGAAGCTATGGATGTCCATCCTTGAATTATAAAACCCTTAGTAAGTTTTTTCAACACAAGGTGAACTTTTGGCCCTACACTTTGGAATTAGATGTTCCTTCATCCCAATTGTAAACAAATTCCTTAGCATTCCCCTTGTGACAAACATCCCAATTTCGTTTACAAAATGATGATAACTCGTTTGACCCAGGAGTTGTCCTTGGTCACCTTCCACTCCTCCAAATGGACCATTCTGAAAAATAAAAGATGCCCCTTAACTTGGTCAATAGTGAGGACCCCCTTCAAGGATTCAAGGCGAGGTTTCTTGGGATGAAGGGGGTGAGAATATAAGGAAGGTGTGCAAGTTTTTTTATGGGGCTTGTTGATTTTACCCTTGGTCTTCATGGCAGAGGTGGGGAAGATAGACAACCTTCCATGAATCACAATATCCAAGAGTTGGGTTGAATCTAGGACTACCTCCTGGCAAGGTCGAAAGTCCTCATGTTGAATTTTTTTTCCTACTTCTTGTTACTAAACCTTATTGTAAATGCCTAGACGGTAATCCCAAATTCAACCCAACCTTTGGATATTGTGATTCTTCCCCAAGCTCCCTCTTTGTTGGTTTAAAACTTCATAGCAATAGGGTCTCTTGTGATCGCTCATGGAAATGCAATGGACTCTAAGCCCCTTCTCCTAATGGTCGTACCCCCTAAGCCATGTCAAATGTTCTTGGTGCTAAAGGTGGTTGGTTGTTGAGAACCATTGCCAAACTTGGTGGTAGTTCCAAGCTTGGTGGCAACACTAAGCCCTATAACCTTCAGCCCCCTTCACTTCACAATCATGGGGAACCAAAACTTTCAAGCCCCCCCTTTTGTTGCCAACCCCCTCACATGCCTACTTATACCCCACAACCCCATTGGTCAAGTTCTAAATGTGAACCCTGCACCACTCGCTTTTATTTTCACTTCATAGGAATGCGATGGTTTGCACAGGAACTCAAAGCAAAAAGGCTTGTTCAACACCTCAAGACAAAGGTCAGGCAATGGCAACACACCTTATTGAGTGGTGGCTACCCCCCGGCTTGTGTTGCTCCCCCACACACATTCAAAGTTTTATAGCCCCGAGATCATAATTGGTGCTCACACCTTTGGTGTTGTCATCGGAGGTTGTGGCAGCCTACAATCCCCCTCCCCTTATCTTTGTTTTGCTTGAAGTTGTTGAGCTCTAAATGTAATGGTGAGGGCGAAGACCCTGGCAATGTTGTCGAAGATGTGAACCCAAGTCGCCGTGAATGCTTTTGATGATGTTGTTGGGTGATGCAACAAGCTCGCGACTTCCTTTGGAGGATGTGCAAGGTTAAAGTTGTAAAGCTTCGAGTTTTTCGACGATCGTGGAAGTCTTAGCACGGTTGCTAGGACCTTCGAAGGCAGCCGAACCTTTAAGGCATGGCATTAAGCTTGGATGCTCCACCCACCTCCCTTGAGTTGAAGTGGGTTTCCCTCCCCATCCTCCTCCTTAGTGCAAAACTCTCGAGTTGGAGTAAACTTGTTTGCTCCCATAACTCGTCCTTGCCCTTATTTGAACCACAACAAAAAGAAAACACCTTCCTGGTTACACCAAGCTCTAACATTTCCCCCCAACAAACTCATTCTAAACTCCAAAATCCCCCTTTACTTCGATTCCCATTCTTGCTCGTGTGGGTATGTGACAAATTCACAACAATAGGGGGTGGGTTCATGTGATGACTCCAAAAGGGGTCATCTTTCTTGATAGCAAGCTGGTAAAACCTAGGGGGGAAAGGTAGGTAAGTGGGTTTAGTTAGTAGTTTAACATTATTTACCCCATTTGAGTCTTCCTCCTGGTCAAGGTTGGGGAACTAGGAAGTAGCTTGTGGGTTAGGCCTCTAGTTGTTGCAATAGGTCACCTTTGCCACCTCCTCAGGTTCCCCTTCTAATAAAAGTCCTTCATCACTACGATAAGGACTAGCGATCTCTTGGTCAAGTAGTAGCCTATTAGACTAAGGTGCACTAGGGGGCTTGAAATACCTCACCAAAATAACCCCAATAAGATGGTCCTCTACTAGGGTGGGTTATTAAGTTAATTGGGCAGTCACCTCCCTTATTGTTTTCTTGAATCGTTGGCTCTCCACCATGTTGTTCCTTTCGTAGAAAATAAGGTTTAAATTTGTGTGCATTTACTAGGAAAAACTCCTCTTCATCTAGGCTCCCTATCAGGACTATGTTATTCCCTAACATCTTCTAGACAATGTAAGGCCCCTTCCACAATATTTTGAACTTGCCTGGTTTTAACTTTACTTCTTTAGGGTACTACATCACATACTGCCCTTCTGTGAAGTTGTGGGTCTTCCCATGGTGATTCCATACTTGCCTTTGGCCCTTAATTGTTTCATTATTGTGGCTAACCTCTTTTCTCCACTCATCTAGAAGATAGAGGTTCTCCATTCAAACGAGGCTGCTAATCGACTATAATTCAAAACACAACCCATACGATAAGAATTAGAAACTCTAGAGGTAAGAGAGGTTGGAGATCGTAAACTAGTTCAAACAAGGTATGTGTAATGCTAATTTTATAAGAGTTCCGATAGGCCCATAAGGTAGTCAGCAACTTTACATCCCAATAAATGGGTTGGAGTTGATTATCTTTTTAAAAATGCCTTCCAACACCTTATTGATGTTTTTTGTTTGACCATTCCTTTAGGGGTAGTAGGTTGTGGCCTTCTTATGATTTATCATAAATTCCACATTTAATATTTCAATAGTTTCATTGATGAAGTGGCCCCCTTGATCATTGATCAACTCCAAAAGGTAATAAAACTGGTGATGATATGCTCATAAAAAAATCAAACAATTGCAACTGCTATGTTGCTTGTGAAGGCCTTGGTCTTTGCCCACTTCATGGCATAATTTGTGGCGATTAAAATATAAAGATTCCCTACTCAACAGGTAGGAAGGTTTACCGAACCTACAAAATTTATTCCCCATTACACAAAGGGAATGATAGGGATGATGGGAATAAAAAGGAGAGACCTTAGCCTTTGGATAGGTCCAGTCCTTTGGCAAATGTCACAACTGCGACAAAACCACCATACATCCTTGTGTAATGAAGGCCACCAATATCTTCTAAACTATGATGAGCAGTCCAAAATGGCCCCCTACTGGTCCATCATGGAGTTGTTCTTGGATTTTGTGTGCCTCCATTGAAGAGACACATGTGCAAATGATCCCATCCCCACATAGTTTATGGACCTTCCCACTTACTAATGAACAATGTAGAACTTTGATGGCTAACCTTCTTTGCTAGTCTCAATCTAAGGTTCTTGGGAAGGTACCTATTTCTATGTAATGTTGGAGAAGACTAGCCCAATATTCATGGATGGTATATAAAGGTATCCCCAAATATTTTGTTACATCATCATGGGTAACCCCTTGGTCTTTAGTTTGGATAGGTAATCCGACACAACGTGCTCCTTCTTTACCTTGTAGATCACCTCAAAATTGAATTCCAACAATAGTAGCAACCATCAAGTTATGTGGCCTACGATGAGGGGCTTATTAACCATGTAAACCAAGGCTTGGTGATCCACAAAAAATATGAAGTGGTTGGCTAAAATCTACTGCCTAAATGTTTTCACTTAATAGATTATTACTAGTGTTTCCCTCTCTATGGTGGTGTAGTTTTTTTCAGCTTGGTTAAGTAGCTTGCTCGCATAGTAAATTGGAAGGTCCACTGTGTTGTCATGCCTTTGGGTCAAGATAGCCCCAATTGTTGTGGCCGATGCATATATAAGAACATGGAACTTCTTGGTTTAATTCAGGCTTATCAATATCGGTCCTTTGATGAATGTGGTTTGGAATTCTTGGAAGACTAACTCACATTCTACTATCTAGTGGAAACTACCTATCCTCTTTAATAAATGCCTTAATGGTTCCATTCTTACTGCGAAATCCTTGATGTAATGTTGATAGAAGTTTCACATGCCCAAGAAAAATAAGAGCTCCTTGGTATTTTGGGGACAACTCGCATGTTGGATTGCTTCAATCCTTTGGAAATCCATTAACTACCCTTCCTTACACACAATATTGCCTAGGAGGATCCCCTCATTGGACACCAAAATTGCATTTTTTAAGGTTCGGGCTAATCCCCATTTCCTAACATTGGCAAAGACAATTTTCCAACAATTATAAATGGTTGGCCGCATTTCCATAGATGGTGAAATCATCTAGGAAAACTTACATGAATTCCCCAATGTATTCTTGAAATGTCTTAGTGATAGCTCGTTGGAAAGTGGCCGAGGCATTGCATAACCTAAAGGGCATTACCATGAACACAAATGCTCCCCACTCAATGATAAAAACAATTTTCTCCTTATCATTTGCCTTAATCTTACCATGATTGTAACCACTAAACCCGTCTAGGAAGGAGTACAATTCTTTACCTGCTACAAAATCTAGAACTACATCAATGAATAGAAGAGGGTATGGATCTTTTTTTGCTAGAATGTTCAATCACTTACAATCCACACAAATGCGCAACTTCCCATTCTTTTTTAGCACAATTATAATGGGGGATAACCATTCCGTTAATCCTATTAAAATGATGAACCCAACATCCAACAAGCAATCCAAATCCTCCCATACCGTACTTGTGTAATTAGGGTTCATCCAATATCATTGCTAGCAAAAAGGGGTGGCTCCCTCTTTAAACTCTATTCGGTGTTCACAAATAGAAGGTGGGATACCCTTCATGTCTTGATAGCTCCATGTGAACACATCCTTATATTCACAAAAAAATGCTTCAACCCCTTTCAAGAATTCCCCATCAACTTCAATATTTATTTTCACTAGTTGGGAAGCCTCCGAGCTTCCTAAATTGATATGCGTGAATTGTTCTTCAGGGGTTAAATTCCATCCCAAAATGGTTCGGCCCCTGAGCTATTATCTAGTTTTTCATATACATCCATTAACCCTTCCTTGGTTGCATGGAAATGGGCAAGATACACATCCATTTGGTGGTCATTAGGGGAGGCTACCCCAATGAATTTTTGTGGCTGACTGCATTCCCTTGGAGCTTCGACCTTGTAACATTCCACCAAGTTGGGAATATTTCCCATGTCTAATTTGGTAATGGGTTCTAACTTTGGATGGGCCCTTAATACTTTGTCTTATATTTCATCAATCAAGCCCACCATCTAATCATACATTTGAAATGCTAAAGGTTGGTGGCATGATTGGACTGAGTAAATTGTGTGGGTAAGGACTATTACTATCCTACATGCAATGGATAACAAGAGTAAGTCCGTGTTCCAGTCATGATGGACCTTAACTTGACCATGGCCTACTTAGCAAGATGGAATACTTGTAGTTGAATCCATCCATCCTAAGTACTACTGCAATAATAAGGAACCCCAAGCTAGATATTCAGATCAAGGAGGTCCTTAAGTATTCCCATTGGTTGGATGCATCATTCACATGCCATCTTTATTTATAAAGGTGAAGGCTACATTCCTTGCAATCCTAAGTTTAATCCCTAATAATATTTATTCCCGAACCCCCATCAATTAAGGTGTCTATTAATGGCTTACCATTTCAACAATGATCATAAGCATTTGAGCATCCAGGAAAGTATCCTAAAAAAGTCTCACCTCTTTTTTGCCTTATAGTTATTCCTTCGAAAGTGGAAAAATGTGGTGAGTTAGGTAGTTGCCCAACTCAAAGGGCTAATTTTAATAATTGTCCCAATGACAAAATCACTTTAATGTCCAACCATTGTTCGTTATGAGCTTGTGGGGGCCCTACTTGGCACTTAGCTACACCATCAGATTGTTGGGTAGGGAGTGAAAGCCTAATAATTAAGGTTGGGGAGGGTTGTAAGTTGTTGTGATCTACTCCTAACACCACTTATTAAGGCAACCAAGTGGTCCTTTTAGATGGGAGGAGGTTCTCCAAACAAGCCTTCTAAAACAATGTCACCTAAGCCTAAATCGTCCAATAATCATATGTTATTTTACTTTAAAGTATTTTAATTAGTTTATTATAAGTTATTAAGTTATTAAGTTATTTTAAATTAAATTATTCAATTAATTTAAAGTTATACCTTAGGTTATTTTATTTTAAATTAATATATGTTATTTTAAATTATATTTTAACTTATTCAAGGTCAATCTACTTTATTCTATTGTAATTTATTCTATTGTAAATATAATAATTTAAAATAATCTAAAAAAATATATAATGACCTAAAGTAAAAACAACTTAGAATACAAAAATAATACCTTATGAAAAGTAATTTTAAATATCTTCCAATATAGTAATTACCAATAGTTTACGATATTATAACATAGAATATTAAATAATAATTTATAATACAATGATCATCAATAGTTGTAATATAACATATAATAATCAAGAAAAATTTATAATACAATAACCATTAATAACCATTAATAAAATAACCAGTAATAACCACTAATAAAATAACCACCAATGGTTTATAATGGAATAATCATTAATAGCCATTAATACAATAGCCACCAATAGCCATTAATATAATAGTCACCCACCAATAACCACTAATACAATAACCACCAATAGCCATTATTATAACTAGTGGGTGCCCGTGCCCTTCGGACACATGTGCTTGGGCACCTACTTAGTGTACTAAGTGTGTGTCCTAGTCCTATTTCAACTTGAAACCCTAGTAAAATGTAAAGTTTGTTTCAGTATCAATCTACAATTACAATGTCACTGACAATATAATACAACCAGCCAACTTTACAGGGGAAACACACACATTTGGTTTTCCAAGTGTGCGACATGCGACTCCAGCCAGTCGGCTGCAACAGCAATCAATTCTTGCAGCCCCTCTCTCTCATCAGATGATGTTTTCTTCGACACACAATGTTTTTGTTCTTCTGGCTGGTGTACTTCTTCTTCTGGCATGCCTGCTGATTCTGTGATTTTGTTTCTTTCATCAATTTCCTGTTTCCTGTATTTCCAAATTGCGTTAGTTTACATCTTGTTTCTCTTCAATTGATTCTGAATCTGATTTCAGATTGAATGGAATTAGATGTGGCAATTATGGCAGGGTTGCCATTGATTCCTGTAGAACAACGTTTTCTGCCACCAGCTCAAGCACCCTTTGAATGTCTTATTTCAATGCATGTCCGACCCACTGCCGACACAAAGACCAATTCTTAGCACGGATCACACTTCAAGCATTGGTGTCTCTCTTACCTCTGATTGATTACTTGTGTGGTGTGTGGGAAATAAGTCTGAAGAAAATCAACTTACGTCAGTGAATGTCTCTTGCATCCGATTCCAAGCTGCATGACGGAACCCTTTTGCTAGGAACCCTCCTCCTCTCTGTGTGAAGTTTCTGAACTGCATTGCTACAATGCAAAGTTGAGCTTCTCACATTTTCCTTTTCTTTATGGAAGGGATCTTAACCGAGTTGCCTCAAGGAACCATCTTGCCACCATTACTTTCTATTTGCAGCAACCAAATCAAACGGCTTAAGGGGTAAGTGGCGGAAAAACGAAGGAGAGGTAGAAATATAAAATAAAATAAAATACTAACTAGTAATAGTGACGCCAGGCGAAGCTCTCCTTGACATACTCCTTGGACTTGAAGCTCTGCATTACAATGTGCTACATTCTGTCATATTTTGAAGGTGGTAAGCCTTTTTCCTTGACATGGTTGTCCACCATGTCTACTACCGAAGTGGGGGGTCCCATTGGTCTGGAGAGGGGTTGACACTTCTTCACCTATCCCTTCTTGTAATTAATGACAAAAAATCATCATCTTTAAACCCAATTTTTGGTCTTCATGCCATCATGTAGGCACAATAAGAGGAATTGGGGAATGACCATTTTGCACTAGCACAAGTATTCCCTTGCCTACCCGTAATTGATTTTTGGTCGTCACTGCCACTATTGGCTCCCTTCATTACACCAAAATGCATCCTAGTTCATTATGGGTTTCCTTACATTTTGAGTGAATTTGAACATTTTTACTATGGTGAAATTGATCAACCCCCCTAGTGAATAAAGACCACTTGATATGGATAATGAATTGTTTCATTAATACTTAATGAAACAATGTTACTTTCAAGTGAAATACAAATTTATCAATCCATTCACTTGTTAGTTAATTAACTAAACAACATGGAAATTAATTAAATTTAAATTATTTAATATATTATATTATTGATAATTTCATGATTTTCAACCTATGAATTATTAACATGTGTCACTACCTAGGCTCAGTTAAAAACCTAACTTATGTACATATGATCTAAGCACTTGTTCTAAGGATTTAATTAAATAGGAATATTCAATCAATTTACCATTGTTGACCATGCACACACCACTTGTGAGGTTTAATCCTTTGACCTTTAGAATGGATGCACACACCTTTACCATCAAGGCACCCAACTTGTTGTGATAATATGTTACATTGCATTATATTTTTATCAAATATTTCATTTCAAACATTACAAAAACATAAACTTTGAAAATTCATATTTTATTGAAATTTTGTTCAAATGAAATGATTCAAGGTTTTTTTGAAAAAAATTCAATAATGTACATAACTACATTTATTTCCTTTTGAAAGTGTAAAATCATTTGAATAATCTTTTTTAGAATATTACTATTCAATAACATTTCAATGACCATTTTAAAAAAAAGAAAATGTTTAATAAATGGATAATGTTTTTGTTCATATAGTAATACTACCAATGTTAAACTATCTTTAGTTATTATAGGACTTTTTTCATTAATCTACATTATTTCACCCTATATTATTTATGGCTATTTATGGCTATTTATGGCTATTTATGGCTATTTTCAAAATTTATGGCTATTTTTTGTTATTTCACCCTAAGCTACTTTTGGTTATTTTAGGCTATTTTCAGTTATTTTAAATTATTTGCGGTTATTTTATGTTATTTTTCACTATTGTAAATTATTTCATTTTAAGCTACTTGCAAGTATTATAAATTACTTTTGACCATTTTAAGTTATTTCATCTTATGTTATTTTTTATTATGTGAGGTTATGGTTGGTTACTTTTGGCTATTGAAAGTTATTTCACCTTATGCTATTATTGACAATTTAGGTTATTTCACCCTATATTATTTTTGGCAAATCTAGACAATTCTTGGATTTGGCAACAGGTAAGTGTTGTGTGTGTGTGTGCTACTAATTTTACTCCATCTCTTGCTTTTGTTTATTGCATGTCTAGTGATTTGTTTGTATTTGCGGCGTGTTGTTTTTCTCCCAACCCATCCATCTCTCCCATCTCCTTTCTCAGTTCAATTGAATAGTAGACTGCTCTTGTGTGATGTGTGGGAATGGTGGGTGTGGTTTTTTCCTTGAAGATTTTGATTCCTTTCTTTTTGGTGTTTTGTGGACTTCTTTGTGAACAATTTCTGGATTGTTGATCAAAATATGAACATTCATTTGGTAGGCTCAGGGATAAGTTCCATATCTGAACAGGCCCATCAGTCAGTCAAATGGAATTGTATAGCATTTGAGTTGTTGCCATGGCCTGAAATCTGTGGAGATCAAAAACTTGTGCCTGGTATGAATACCTTTTTGCAAGCTCTGCACCTCCTGATTATCTTGCAGATAATATCCATGGTTGCAAACTTTGTTTTCCAAGCTTGCAGATGATCCATGTTGGCTGTTGATCTACGCCCGGGAGCCATGGAATGTATAACAGGGTCTGGTGTTGGTGGGTGTTTTGTCCGGCTACATATGTAACCCAGAAGACACCAAAAGCTACCTTGGCTTCATCACTATTGTATACCCTTACTGGTGGAAATACAGCAAGGGCTCTCAGGTATCGTATTTGTCCATTGTCCTCTGAATGCCATGGTAAGGCTAATTGAAGTGAGGGAAGAAGAACATGGCATGAAGTTCTTCATGAAGGTTCACTACTATTCCTTTTTTGGGTCATTCACTATGGCTGTTTCCGTTGTGGGTTTTGGGGTTCTCTGTTTTTGCACATCTCTTTTCATGACATTTTGCTTGAAGTGTTTGGTGATTGTTCCAGAACCCATGAGTGAGAGAAAATGCTAGGGGGTGTAGAATGACACCTTAATTGTGGTGTATTCACTTCACACCCAAAGGTGAGCTGAGATTCTCAGAGAAGTAAGTACACCCAATTCTCACCTTATCCTTTGGCACACTGGAGCAAAGTGTCAAGCTGTTGTAAACCCAGAGAGCACAAATTTTTGGCACAAAACTTGGTGAATTGCTACAAATTTGATAACCTAATCACAAAAAAGGAGATGCAGCTGGTGCATTTTAAGCTAGTGTGAAAGAGCCAATGAGGGGGATGGTTGGGTTGAGGTCCTTGGCAAGCAATATTCACTCAGCAGCTTCCCTCTTGTATGAAATTGATCAGAAGGAGGGCCTTGTGGTCTTTGACTTGGGCAGAGGAACCTTTGATATCTTTATACTTGAGGTTTCCAGCAGCGTTTGGAGGTAAAATTTCTTGTGAGAATTGCCTGAATTCGACATTCTGCAAACTGTACTTGTGTAAGTAGGTAGGAAATTTTCTGTAGAGTCTCTTCATCAAGAACTAACATGGGAGAAAGGAAACCGGTTGAAGGCAACAGTTGAAGACCAGTTGAAGACTGTGAAAGACCAGGTGGAGACTATGAAAGACATCTGCAATAAGGAACTCAGCAACGAAGGTGGTGAGTCCTGACATGAATTGTGTTTGCTATGGATGCTGCAATCCTGGGTGGTGTCCTGGTGCTACATGGAGATGTGAAGGCTAATAATATCTTCCTACTGGATATGACACCCATGTCTTTGTTGGGGTCATTGAGACCTTGTGATGGTTTCACCCATTTGATCACTTGCAATTTCCACACTTCCTACCACAAGAAGAGCCAATTAGTGTTGTCAACTGCTGCTGCTGCTGATGGCCAAACTCATGAGTTAAATTTTGAACTTGTTTGGGCTTTTGAAATGTGCCGTGTTCTTCTTCTGTGAGTTTTTCTCTTGTTTAAAAAATTCTTGTGTCATGTTCTTGCATGCATGGTTGCAAAATTTGAATCTCAAAACGAGGAGGTACCTGGAATGTTTTGAGATTTGTGAATTTTGGGTAGAAGATAATTGGTAGTTTTGGCTTTTGCTGTAAAGCTCCAATTACTTTCTCCTTCTTGTAGGTTCCGGCTTTCAAACTCTCTTGTTTGCTAATTGAATTGGTTTAACTATCAAATGTTTTGCATCACACTTCTGATCTTAAAAGAGCATCTCCACTGGTAGCAGCTCATGTTTTACTGTAGAATTTTATTATTATTATTATTATTGTGTAGCAAAAAATATATGGAAGGATGACTAAAGGTTTGTACTTTTAACTTCCTATCTATCCTGTAGCCAAACCTGTGAATGTAAGGTCTGACTCTAAAGAGGTGTACAAGGTCCTTTGCACTCATAAATAGTAGGATTAAGATCCCTTCCTTTCTCTCGAAGGGATATTCATGGATACGGTACCCTTCAAATATACTTACAAAACTTCTTTGAATGCTTTGTAAGTTTCTTTGAATGCTTTACAATCATGGATCTAGCAAATACCCTAGCACCTTGGCCAATTTGACATTAGTTATATTATTTTCAGAAATCTTGAAATTTTCAAATTTTATTTTTTTCAAATAATTATTTTTATTGTGGGTTGTTTTGTTTTTACTACTTACCTATTAACAACTTGCTTGTTGGTTGGTTGCTAGTAGATAGGTAATTAATAAAAAGGCAACCGAGCTAACCACCATGGTTAGCTAGGGAACTAGAAACATAACCATCTCACCATCCCCATTCAAATTCCACATGGAAGGATAGGCTATATATATAGCAAGAGAAATAGGTAAAACCATATTAAGGTGGACTCACACTTGATGGTAAGTCATCCATAACTCAATGTTACAAACTTTGTAACATTGAGTTATGGATGACTTACCATCAAGTGTGAATTCACCTTAAATAGAGTAGTTGGAGAAATTTGATTATATTGGGGTTGAATTACATTTTCATAACCATCCGTTGTGAAAATTTGATGCTTTGATTGGCTATTAGGTCTTGAGTTACAACCCATAACCTTTGTTTGACCTCCATTTCATTAGCGACCTACTAATTAGCACAATGTATTGATCACTTTGGGCTCTTCATGAACCCAAACGAACTCCACAACCCTTCATTCCTTGGATGAACATTACGATAATTGCTCTCTACATGGATGAAATTGAAAAGAGAGCATCTCCAATTCTCATGAGTGATGGTGGTCATGTCCGACAACCATAGTCCATACAAACATTCAAAGTAGTGATGATGATGTTGGGAAAAAGTTTGTTGGTTGGAACTCACGAACTCACTCACTCGTTTGTATGTTGATGATGATGATGATGATGATGACGACGACGACGAGATAGAGATGAGACTGTACATACATAGATTGCAGGCATTGATAACCAAACTCGTAACCATGATGTCATAACACAGACTCGAGCCTGGAAATCTCAACCAACCAAAGGGATGTAAGTATCTATGTATTTGTCATTGCCGAAACAAACAAATGGGTCATGTAAATGGGGCTCTGCCATGTACGGTAGGCGTTGTCCAGTTCCAGGTTTCAACTAGAATGTACACAGTTCTCAAATTGAACAGGAGCAAGGCAAGGATATTGTGTTTAGAGATTCATTATAGAGTATAGTAGCTTAAGGGATTTTGGCCCTTAGGTAATAGGTCTAATTTTTTTTTATGAGGATTTTTTGAAAGATGATGTTTTGGCTTGTGCTCAAACTTGAGATTAGTTATAGAGTTATAATATCTTGAAGCATTTTGGGGTTTCTTTTAGAGGGTTTTTTGAAGGTTATATTTTTTGCATGGTGAAATATTTGAGTTTCCATAATTCTAGCTTCTTTTGGCTTCTTAAGATACTTTTTAATGGAAATGGCAAGGTCATAGTGTGTGACACACCCCTTGTTTCAATTTTGTGATGTAGCCACATTGTGACTTGGGTCCAGATAATTAGACGTGGAACCGGATAGGAATCAGAACTGGGGTTAAAGGGGAGGTTAGAGGAACCATCTAGGAACCCTCCCTTGAGTACTTTATTTTTAAGAATCAAAATTGGGCTCGGTTCATAAGCGGTTTGAAGAATTGAAACCAGATCAATTTTTTTTGAAAAAATTCAATTTTAGTTTCAATTTAGGGTTTGGGGGGTTTTCACTAGGGGTTTAAGGGTGGCGAGTTGTTGTCAAAGGTTGAAGGTTGAAGCTTTTCTTTTTGATTGTGCTCTTTTTGTTGCTTGTTGTTATATCATTGTTTTTGTGACTATCTTGTAATGCTAATGCTTTCTGGTTCCATTTTCATTGTTGTAGCCCACATTGGTGGTTGTGGTGTTCTTCTCATTGTTGCAACCCGCCATTGCCCAAATATATCATCGTTCTCCTCCTCTTCTTATAATGGTCTTGGTGGTTGTCATTGTGGTTCTAGTTTTTGTGATCTTCTCATTGCAAAAAGAGGATGCATTTGGAGGCTCCTTTTAGGGTTGAATTAGGGCAGATTTGGGAGCTTCTTCAAGGAGTGCATTTGAGGACTGTTTGAGGGCTAAAAAGGGGTGCATTTGGGGGTCTCTGATGGAGTGATTTGGGGGGCAGATTTGGGAGCTCTTTTGAGGGCTTCTTGGATTTTTTTTAAAGAATTGTCTAGTATAGTGTGTATTATGAAATAGATTATTCATATTGGTTCCAGTGTTTTCCGCCCCCTCCATTTATAAAAATTGTTGAATTTACAATATAATGTTTTTTTTTCCAATTTTTCTTTAAATTTCTTTCTCCAAAAAAATTCATTGGTTCTGAGTTTTAGGGAATATTTTGAAAATTAAAAAAATTGTTAGTTTCAAGGTTAGGTCAATTTTTTCGATTGCTGATTCTAAATCTAACGGATATAATATTGATAAGATTCATGTCAAGGTGGGGGTAGCGTCCAAAATAAAAAAATGTTAGTTGAAAAAATAAATTTTACTAAAGTAGCATACATGGAAGAGGCCCATTTTTGTTCTTTTTGGGGGAGGGAGACGAGAAAAGAAATTGCAAAGAGATGGGACGACATTCTTGAGTAAGTTGAAAGAATGTCCAATGAAAATTGTGGTTTTAATCAAATGTCATTTATATGCAAAAATTACAAATGAAGAACAAAGTTCACACAATTTGCACAAATAGTTTAGGACTTACGTTTTATGTAAGTGTAAATCCCATAATGAAATTTATTTACACTTTGTGTATGTGTAGAATCGTGTAAATCTATTTTATGCCATGTAAATCAAATAGATTTATATGGTTTTACAGGGCTATGTGAAAAAAATTTAAAATGTGATTTTTACTTGGGAAGGGGGGGGAGATTTCATTTTGTGATAGGTCAACCAAATGGCCCTTGCCCCCAAAAAAAAAACGATCAAAACATTTGTGCTTTGAGATGCATCACAACTAATTAAATTAATTAATATAAATCACAATAAATATCTAAGCTCTTGTAAAAGTTTAGGCAAAAATGGTGATCGATGAAGTTAAAAATAAAAATTCTACTCAAGGAATGAGGTGGGACATGTACATCATTTGAATGAATTGATAGCAATACCTTGGCGGCTTTGACACATGTTTGTTGAATAATTAATTCATTTTGAAATTTTCATTTTTGAAAAATAAAATGGTTTAGAATATTTCAAAAGTTTTTTTTCGATTTCCTTCATAGGAAATTTTCCTCCAAAAATATTATTTTTGATAAAATTGACATTTCAAAAAAAATAATATAATTTTCTGTTGAAGCCATGAAGGTACTACTATATTTTGTCTTGAATACCATAATCAATGCTCGGATGAAGAATGAAAAATTGCGATCTACCCAAAGCCATTCAACATTGCTTACTATGAAACATTTGAAAGGATCTTGATTGCACAACACATCTTTAAAACTTTTTCTTGGAGAATTGATTATGTCCCTAAAGGACAATTTGAGCATTTTTCAATTAAATCCCTCCCCCACCTCCCCCCCAAATGAATTTACATGTCATACCAAATTCATCCTTCCAAATAAGCTCATATAGAACATCCATGTTTCTCCTACGAAATCTAGACTCCAAATAATCAAATTAAGATATTTGCTTCGCAATGTGCCCAATTATACTTTCCATATTTGAAACAATCGAACTTTGATACATATCACTTCTGCAACCCTAAAGCCATAAAGCCCCATGTACATTCTCCTAATGCAAAATCCAGAGATCCACACAAATTCTCCATTAAAATCCAGAGACTCAAAATCAAAAGGTTTGCTTCACAATCTATGCATTCTCCCCCAATTTCTCTACCAAGTTGAAAAGCCACACACCCTTGAAAAGAAATAAATAAACAAATGGGTCCCCAAAATTAACATTAAACCCTAAATTGCAATGTGAGTAAGGCAAAAGTGCAAATAACAATTGATGGAAGAACATAAGGTTACAAAAAGGACTCATAGTTTATATTTCAAAAATTTGCCACATTTTTTCTGCCACTCAACTTTTTGTTATGGCTACTAAATTTTCCAAAAAAATTGTTACCTGATATATGGCAACGATTAACCAGGACAAAATAAATCAAGAGAATGTTAGGGATTAACCAAAGCACTGAAGGAGCTAGATAAGATTAAAATTGTTGAACATTTTATTTTGGATTACTTTGGGAGGGAAGTGATCTAGGATGATGTTTTTGAAATTGTTAGAGTTTAGGTGATTGTTTTTTTACATAGAGTTAGGGGACAGAGTTGCTAAAGTCAAACAAAGACACATTTTGAGTTTAGAATTCTATTGGTATTAAAAAACCAACCACAAATTTTCATGTTTTTAGCTCTAATTTCTAACTTCTAAGATTACAAATATGTTCAATTCTAAGTAAAGAGAGAAGAGTAAATTTGATGAGAAAACATGGATTTAAAAAAAAAGTTATTTGTTGTGTTTTGGGTTACTAATAAATCTAACTGTATTCTAACCACAAATTCAATTTAAGTAAGGAAATAGAATTGAGTAGAAGAAATAATAGTTGTAAGGAGAAAATTGTGTAAAAATAATCCATCAAAATTGTTTGCATAATAAAATCACAAATTTTAAATGTTGAAATGGAGCATTAAATGGAATTTTGTATTGTTTTAAATAGGCAATGAACATTTCTAGGATATAATTTGCGCCTACCATTTGGTGACCATCTCGGGGACAATTTTTTTGAAGCAAAAAATAGCAACAATTATTGAGTTTTTTGGAGTTCTTTAAATCATTGTTTTATGTACATTTCAACAAATTGGAAGAGGAGTTTTTTTTTTGAAGATTTAAATTTCTAAATTTTTTGGACAAATAACAAACAGAGGTCTAAGTAGTAAAGGCTATAAGGACTTATGTCAAAAAGTTTATTAAAAAACCAAGGGAATTTAAGATTTGCATGACAATATGAATCAAATGGTGATTCAAAGTTTGCAAAAGCAAATGGACCAAGAAACCAAACAAGAGAAGATCATTTTTGATCTTGAAGAACATTGAAATGTAGACTAAGAGATGTATGAAACACTAAATAAAGGTCTAGGTTTTGGAACCCAAAAGTTTATGAACAAAAGAACGACCTACAAGACATCAATGTCTTCAATAGGAATGGGAATGAGACAAGAAGTATGGATAGGAGGTCCCCAAAGACTACCTAATTATAGAAAACGATATTGAGTAAGGGGGATCAAGGTATTCATGATTTCCAAGCACCATTGACTATTCAAGGACGCGGGGACAATTAAAATCCAAGGGACAAATTGTTATCGGAGGACCCTAGAAGTTCTTCAAGTCCAAAAATTGTGCATTGTTAGTGGAGTGATTACAATAGATGCACAAGTAGACCATTTGTGTACTAGTTAGCATCACCAGAATATCATGAACCAATAGTAGAAAACTAGGAAGTGGATGATAATTACGATCCTAGTATTTTGGAATGGGTAGATGAGAATTACTCAAAAAAATTTGTGTATGATGATGCACATGTGAATGTTTTGGACGAGGCAATACCAATTTCGATGAACAATAGAAATAGAGGACTTGAAAGAGATATAAGAAATCCAAAATGTGAAAGTTACGATTATGAGGATTCAACCACGTTGGCTCAAACTATTTCTAAAATTTATGCTTTATATAAAATCAGAAGACATGTCATCACAAGATGTCCATAGATTGATAGTGAAGTGAAAGATGGATTTGTTAAACATGTGGGACAACATATTTTAGAAAAAAACTTTGTAGAACGACCACAGATGAGAGAACAAATCCACAATGGTTTGAAAACAAGTTGTAGGAACTTGGTTTAAGTGAAACACAATTTGTATAGAACATAAATTGAGAGTTTATAATTCTCTAAGCATGGCTAGGGCATAACTTCTTTAAGATTAGATTTTAGATAACAAAGAATGTAAATGAATGTCGTACAATTGGAAGCTAGGATGTCCAAAGAGTTTACACCATCATCAATAAGGCTTAGGCTAATGAATGGGATACCTCAAATACCTAATATTGTTTCACAAGAATAATTGATTAGATCAATGATGCCAAAAATGGTTGTTGTAGCTTGTAAGATTGGAACAAAGGCTAAACCATCCAAAAATCAAAATAAATCTAAGAATAGTCAAGTTGCATACCACATACAAGTGACTACTTAAGTTGGAAGATGCATAGGCCAAATTTATGAAGATTCGAATAGGGTAAAAATACCCATTTCAAAACCTCAGATGGTGTACATAACATCGATCATGACAACACAAATTAACAAATGTGTGGGATGGCCACCACCAATTCCATTAAACTATGAAAGGCAAAGGATTAGATGAGTATTGAATACTGGAACAGGGGGTTCAATGGCCAAACCCCATCAATTAGTTTTGAAATACTCAAATTACAGGAAAGATACATATCCATATGTTCAGGTGAAAATGTTTCATGCAAATAGTTGTTCAAGCAAATGGCGAAACCTCAAAGGAGTACATCATTAATGTATTTAGTTACACATTGAAAAATATGACATTAAATTGGTGTCATGATTACATGTTAAAATTTATGGATTGCAATTTTTTTGAGCTCACTCAAGCATTTTGTAAACATCATTGAAAGACACAAAATGATGAATAGATTTACATGGAGCTCAAGAATATTAAATAGGGAAAGATTATACGGGTTGAAGTGTACTATGAACACATTCAAAAATTGGCTCATGGATTGCAAACACGTTGAACCACAAACAATTTTTTGACCATTATGTTTTGAGTAAGATTACAATCCTATTTGAGGCTTACAACTACATGCATGAAGGGGACCATGTTATAGTTGCATAAGGAGGTGGTTCTCCTATGTCAAGAAGGCATGACACCTGTAAAGGTTCAAAGTGCACTATCGGTACCATAGATTTTTAAATTTGCAATAACGATGAAACCATATATGGAACTAGGAAAGACTAATAAACATTACACAAATTGTGGACAAGACAACCACAATGTGGAGACATGTAGAGGCAAGAAGAAAGAAGAACCCACTATAACAATAACAAAGACTATTAATCAACCTTAGAATGGTTAGAAGAATAATGTGTATGCTTGCCACATATGTGGTTAAAATGGGCATAAGATAACATACTATCCCAAGTTTGTAGAGATGTAGAGGATGTTCCAAGGGAAAAATGCATCCAGTGTAAACAAAAAAATGGTATTTGAAATCAATATAATCATTGCAGATGTGGATGTCATAGACATGAATATTGTTACAAGAAATAGAATTACAAAAGAACAAATGTTCGAAGAAAAATAACCAAGGAAAAATAAAAGTATTGTAGATTGGGAGGAGGAAAATTTGAAGAAAACAATGGTAGGGACTATCAACAGTTACAAAAAACACAAGTTACCAATGATAGATCTTCTACTTTGATAGAGGGATGGAACACAATGTGGTTGAGTATGCCCAACATTACACCTTCTATAGAACTTTAAAAACCTTAGGAATTTGTAGTTTCCCAAAGTAAATTAATATCAATAAAAAAAACAACTCATGATATCAGTAGATAAATGTTGGAAATTAGTTTTACTTTGAACTTGGGACGATTACTAAAAATGGCTCCTAAGTTGAACATATATATTTGGCAAAAATTGAAATCAAATAGACCATAGATTATACCTATATGAATAAAGTAAACAATACCATTTATAGTACCAAAAGTAGCCACAACGATAATAACTATTGATAACCTTATGGTGGATATTCATGTATAGATTAGGAAGAACACTATAACGGATGTTTTGTTAGATGGAGGGTATGAGGTTAATATCATTACAAAATAATTGAAATTGAGGTTGGGGTTACCAAAGCCTAAACTTACACCATATAATCTGAGAATGGTATATCAGAACACTATAAAGTTAGTGAGACTAATTTGCGATTTGAAGATATATGTTCATGGCATACCCTATGTCACTACATTTATTATATTATAGAACAATGTGACAAACAATAGTTATTCCATGTTGTTAGGGAGACCATGGTTGTGGGATGTTATAGTAGCCCATGATTGGGGGAACAACATAGTAATAATTTAGGGGAATGGCATAGTTAAAACTATAATAGTAACAAAACACATAGGAGCTTAGGTGAAATGGCTAAAAGTGTTGTTATGTTATGACTATTAAAATGGTATCATAGATGAAGAGGAGGATGTCATATTTGCTACAAAATCAAAATTGTTTTTCATAGGCACAATTACTCTACTAAAAAACTTTCAATCTATAGAAACCACATAGTCTAAACCCACACAAATATTGAAGTTTAGAATCACAATACATAAAAAGTAGTACAAAATTCAATTTAGTTGAGGGATACATTATAAATATATATAAGCCAAAAGTTATTTTAAAGGATAAAATATATCCAAAAACATATTATAAACATTAGCGAGAAGATGTTCAGATCGATGAAACTTTAACCAAGGTCAAAGATCAAAGGTTACAAATAGTAGGATGGACACTCACAAAAGAACAACAATCGACACATATGGATTTAAGAACTCAAAAGAACCTCAATTGGTAAAGGTGAATTCAAACTTACAACCATAAAAAATACAAGATTTATAAAAAAAATATTGCAAAAATACAAGGCTATCTTCGCTTAGACTTACAAAAATCTAAAAGGTATTCCATTAGAGTTGGCTCAACATTGAATAGAATTAGATACAACCATATCACTAGCACATCAGGCTAAATCATATTTATGAGTAATTTATTCATTATTTTTTTGTGAAGTTATTATTATTTGTCCTCTTATTTGGATCATCGTCATTGTGTTTTATAAGTTGATTTAATTGTTATGTGTTGTTTTCTTGGTGCTAAATATTAATGGTTGCAATTTGAAGTGTTGTGATGATGGTTGCTACAACAATGGTTTGATAAGTGTTCTTTCTCTTGTTTTGATCATCACTTTCTCAAAGATGTTATTGTTTGTCTTTTTTGGTTGTTTATATGATTTTTATGGAATTGCAAATGTGAAATATTGTTATGCTTCATCATCTATGTGGACTGAAAACAAACCATTCATGAATCCACAAGTGGGAAATATCATTTTGTTTTGTCATGTGCATGAGTTGAAGAAAAACCATTTGTGAATTCGCATGTGTGAAATATCATTTCTTTTTTTTTTAATGTTGTATGGGTAGAAAAATCACTTGTGAGCTCACAATTACATAATGTCATTTTTTTTCTTTTCATGTGCGAGTTGAAAAAATAACTTGCAAGCTTACTAATGTGCAATATCATTTTTAAAAAATCTATATGAATTGTTTTTAGCATTATTATTTTTTGTCTCACAACTTTTTAGTTTTTGGATGTGTAATATGTAATGTAGTTTGAATTTTTCAATGATAAAAATTTATTTTTATTAAACTGAAATTTTCAATCATTTGTAATACTTTCTTTATCAAATAAAAAATTGAATTTATGATGTTGTTTTGCAAATTGGAATCGAAATCATCAATTATGAAATCAGGACCCGAAATCGGTTCAATTTGAAAATAGGTTTCAAATTTCCAAGTCGTAGGCATATTGGGACCAGAACCAGATATGCCAACAACTTAGATTTTTTCAATAAAATTCCGATCCTGATTTTAGAACTTGGAAAAAGTGGTCCAATTTGAAACGAGGTTCTAAAATCAGGCTCTGAATTCTCTTGAAAAAATCTAAACTAAAAATTCAGGTTTCAATTCATTAAAAACGGAAAGAAAAAACCCCAAACCGATCCCTCGAAACATTTTAGGAACCAAAATCAACGATTCGTCCTAGAACCTAGGAACCGGCCAACACTAGTGTGTACTACTCAACCCTCTGATCTGGAGATTCCCACCAAACTCACAAATGGTAATTTCCTTCCCTTCCCTTCCCTTCCCTTCCCTCAAAAGCTTGTTATGTTTGTACGAGTGCAAAAATATTCTGACTCGATCTCCAATGGCATTAACTCTCTACACCTGCAAGTACCAGCTGTGAGTTTCTTTTGTCATATTGGGGTTGAGAAAAATAATGAGATGAAGAACATAGAAACCCTTTGGCCATCATTTGACCTAAATCAAATTTAGGGTTGAATAGTGGGTTAGCAGAGCACTTAAGGGACTAAATTAATAATAATATTAAGAAGAAGAAGACCCCAAAGCAAAGCAGGTGAAAGAAATAAGCAAGCAGTTGAGTGTAAGGGCATCCCCACCGGTGCTGGGTATGTGACCCTCCACATTAAAATAGGATGAAAAAACGTCAACATATGCCGGTTTGGCTCAGGAAAATGGTTTTTCTCGTGTATATTTTGCTCCTGAGGCTGGTAAATACCGCAGCAAAGTTGTGCACCTGCTAGAGAAGAGTGTAATAAATGTGATCTGACTGCTGCTCCCTGTTTTTGATTCGCCAATCAGAATGATTGGTCCAATCCAGGTGGTTTGCTATTAGTAGTTGCCACTTAACTTGTGTGCAGTCCCTGTTTCAGTCTTATGGGCGGGGTTGCAAAAACAAGTACATTAAGTAACTAAACTTGGATGTGGGAAATATTTTTGCAGGCTTACATACTGAGCACGAGTGGGGATGGTCGAACTAAGTTAAAGTATAATTAAGTGAGTGGAGCATTGAGAGAGAGAGAGAGAGTCTATTGCACAACAGCATAGCATTTAATGCAACAGTTTTTTTCAAAAGCAAGTGGTCTTCTCTTCTTTGTACTTAAAAAGCTTCTTTGGCCCATGCACACTCTCTCTCTCTCACAAAGAGCTCCTCCATAACTGGACAGAGCCTGTGTAAGTAAGAAGTACCTTCTTCTTTGTCTTTTTTGCTTTGATTTGTGTTGCGGACCATATCAGATTGACTTTGTTTCTGTGTCTTATGCTAGGAAGTTTGTTGAGAATTGAACAGGGCCAAGGGGGGGAGGGGTGGGGAGTGATGGTAATACAGAAAATTGCATTGAAGACGGTAAGGCAAACCTGTTGTTCATATTACCAAATTACCAATCCAGTCTCCCCCAAGCCCCCCTTGCCCCAAGTACTTCATGAGCAGCAAACTCAAATGAATTAAACTGTGCAGTGTGGTGTGCCAGGTGATGGCGGCTGAACTTGCCAGAATCGATCACCAAGGGCCCATTCTCTCGTACAGAATAATGAAAGTTGTGAAACCCTTATGGGCAAGGGCAAGGGCAACCCACCCCCCCCTCCTCCTCCTCCTCCCTCAAGTTGCTATTCAATAAATTGTTAGGCACCTGAAGGTGTCTTTTTTTCATTTATTTAGTAATAAATTTTGTGTACACCCTTTGCACGACGACCACCAACAGAGGTCGGACCACCAGAGATTTCGAGCTCTGATCTCTCTGCTGAGAATTGCAGAGGGGCTGAGGTGCAATGACACTGTGTCATTGATCGACCCATCATTTGGGAACTTTGACGCTAATAAGACGGGCATCCAAAGTGGTGGGTCAGGGGATGGTGGAGGAGGGGGGGGGGGTTCATTTAATAAATCTCTCTCTCCCAGGGTTGAGGAGGCCGACAATTTGGACTGGTTGAAATTGAACTAACCGGACAAAAGACCAGTATACAACTAACTCTTTTAAGGGGATCTTGGATCTGTTGTTAAAACCTAGCTAACTAACGCTGGTTACGAGTAGACCATACTAATAATAATGAGGTCTAGATTTGACCCACAAAATGCGCTCTCTTCAACAAACTAATTTTGGATTTATTGAATTTTCAATTATTAAGAATCGATAGCTCTCTCTCTCTCTTTCACCATGAAACCGCGTTCTCATTGTATCCCATACTCATCAAAGGCTTTCCAATGGTACCAAGAATGCACACCCCTTTTAATTTCTCTAGAAATTTATTTCACTTTGTTTCTCTTGAATTTTCAATGATGAAAATCCTCAAAATTCAATATCTCCATTTGTAAACCATTATACTCATCAAGGGCTTTCCAGTGGTACCAAGAACGTACACCCCCTTTAAATTTTTTTTAGAAATTTATTTTTTTGGGGGTCTTTTATAATTTTAGTTTCCCATCATGAAAATGCAAATTCAATATCTCCAGCATTGCATTGCAAGGTAAACATTACGAAATCATCTTGGTTCACCCATGGCTCATCAAAGGCTTTTTTTCTGAAGAACAATGCTTGGGGGACCCACGGTTTGGGCAGGGGGAGAGGGGGAGCGGAGTGAGGTCTCAATGCTGGGGATAGTGTTGGATGGGGGGGAGGCGGGGGGTGGGGCATCACTGAACAAAACAAACAAACAACCTTCCTTAATAGGTAGGAGGATGGTAGCCAACAAGTTGCCATTTTTTGGAAGTTTATTGCCTCCCAGAAGAGAGTTTCCAAACATGTAAGATTTGGGCATAAAATTTTGGATGAAATGGGATGAACTTGTGGGTGACAATCCAAAACCTAGTTGTAGTACAAAGGCTTTTTATTTTTTTTCAACAATAAAAAAAAATCCAAAAATATAGATATATTCTGTCAAATGTTCCCTTCTTCCTTTTCAAGAAAATGCCAAAATTTGGGTAAAAAATCTTTAAAATCGCCATGTTTTTTGTTCACGCAAGTAGCTAGAATATAAAAGGATTTTGATTTTTAAAAAAATTACGTTCATAACTGGTCTATAGCCAAATGTGGCTAAATTTGCTTGTGAATGATTGCCAATGTGGAAACATCACAAAATTGCAAACAAACAATCACCGGTCCAGACCTAAAAAACAAACACTGAACTGGGACGACCTAAAAAAGGTGCAGGATTGGAATTTGGAAAATGTCAAAAAAAATTGAGAAGTAATAATTAATAATTTGGACACCACAAGTTACCAAACATTAATATAACATATTATGGGCATAATCCCTAAAAACAATTGGGGTGTGGTGGCAATATCTACACCACAGATGTGACCCATCAACGGTCAAGATGCAAACATAAAACCAATTCTTGATTTTGTGTCACTGCTGCTAAGAAGCTCTTCTCTCTCTCACTCTCTCGTTGTTTGCTCGCCTCTTCTCTTGCGAGCTCCTTCTTCTTCCTTCTTCCCTCTCCTTCCGCCTCCGAATTTTTGCTGTCAGAAAGGGAGATGCATAGTTCTAAAAACCGATTTGCACTGATGATCTGCTTCTGTTTCTGTTAGTATGTTTTTTCTCTGGTGAATTCCGATCGCTATTCGTTATTATAGATACAAACGATCAGTGTGGTGGTTTTCTCTTCACTCACATTCTCTCTTTCGTTGCTTGCTCGAAAACTGCACTTGCGAACTTCTTCTTCCGAATGTTTGCTGTCAGGAAGGGGAGATGGACAGTTCTGAAAACTGATTTGCATTGCTGATCTTCTTCTGTTTCTGTTAGCATATTTTTTCTCTGTTGAATTCGGATCACGTTGTGTTTTGCTTCTTTTGTTGTTGTTGTTGCTGCTGCTGCTCTTGTTGTTGTTGTAAATAGCTTTACGGATTTGTGGATTGCTGCATTGCGTCGTCACGGGCACTTTTTTCTTCATGGAGAGCTTTTATCCAGTAATGCCTACAATAAATCTCTCCGAACGCTCTTGTTGTTGCTACTGTTTTTGTTCTGTGCTCTTGTTTACGGAATTCCTTCGCATACAGGCCACTCCTTCGGAGTACTACGTTGCGTTTCTGACGTTGTAACTGGCGAGATTGATTGGAGCTGATCGGTGCTTTGGCTTCATCGAACGGGCTGCTTGATGTTTGTCTCTTTCTTCAGGAGACAGTTCCCGTGACGTTCCGCTTCTTGTAGTCAGTTTTCATGACTCTTTTTCTGCTTGTTGCGCAATCAATCCAAGTCGATATCAGGTACAGTCTCATCGGTTCTTTCCAAATCTGTTTGCAGCCGTAGCGTCTGTGACCAGCTTTGTAGTAGGTCAGGGGCACAGAGAGAGAGAGAATCTGATGGGTCCGCTCAGGAAGAGGCAGGGGCGAGGGGCAGGTGGTGGAAAGACGGAGGCCTTATTAGCTCCTCCTGGGAAGGAGCTTCCGGATTGCGTAACTTCTGCAGAGAGCCTTGATAACAACAACAAAAACAACAACCCGCCGCGCTCTTTCACCATGAGCGGCAGGAAGGAATCAGTCACTAAACCATCATCAGCATCAGCATCCGAGAGTTGCAATTCTCCTTCCAGGTCTGGGCGCTCTTTGTGTGTGCTGAGCAATCATAGAGAATCTGAAAATTGTTGTCTCTACTCTCACATGCAAAGTGGATGGCTGACTATCTGCGGCCTTTTTTATCTTTCTCTCACAGGTTGAGAGAGCTTCTTGTGCCAAGCAGTAATTATGGCGCAAGAACTGTGGAGAACGAGAAGAGGATCTTCCGTGAAGTAGTGCCGCCAAGCAGCACCACGACTTCATCAAGGTCAAGCGACGGTTCAGGCAAAGGGGCCAATCGTGGACAAACAATGAGCAGAAACACGAGCAAGGAAGCTCCAATCGATCAGAAGCTGCTAACTCACAGCAGCAGTGGTATGTGGAAATCTGGTCATGAGCAGCAGCCGAGAAGATGTGTGCAGCAAGTTACTACTGCAACACGGGAGTTTGAAAGAGGAGGAGGTTGTGGACAACAGTCGTCTGGAAGGTCGACACCCAAGGCCATTTCTGCGCCCACTGCAGAGATAGTGTTGGATTTGAAAGGGCAAGATCTCTCAAGAGGATCATCGCCAAGGGTGATGAATACAGTCACAGGAAGGTTCAATCCACGGGCAGCTGCTTTTGCAAACATGGAGATCATGGATCGGAGAAGGTCTGAGAGCTCTGGACAATCGACTCCACGAATCCAGGCAGCTCTGAACCTGGAGATGGATCATACAGGGCAATGTGTCACCTCTGAGGAATTGATTTCAAGGGTGGAGTTCAGAGAAAGTGGTGGTTTCTCTGATCAGTCGTCTTCACGGGCATACAATGCAGAAGATCCGGTAGTTGATCACTGGGAGTGGAACACTACTCCTGGAAGGTCAACTTCGGGCCAGGCTTCTTCTTATCCAATGTCTGTGATGATGGATCGAGGATATGATGATGACACTGAAAGGTTGACTCCGGATTTTTTTTCTGCAAACCTTGCAATATGTACTGGAGATCTTGATACATGTGCGACGACAATGGCACCAACACCCAGGACCCACTCCAAACAACCCACAACACCAGTGCCCCCAAAGAAGCAGCAGGAGATGATGATGACTTCTTTGCAAAGGTCCTCAACCACCACCCCAAGAGACCAGGTTTCTGTAAATGTTACCACCAAGGAAGCAAAATTGAGCGCTGATGGTTTGTCTGGGAAAATGGAACAGGACACAAAGTACTACCCTAATATGAAGGCTTCTTCACTGTCCTCGAATTCAGCAATGCCAATCAAGGATGGTCAGAAGAAATCCCTATTATCCTTTGAAGTCTTCAGGGACGAGTCCCTGAGAAAAAGTCTTGCAGGAATGCTTGGAAGGTCAGCATGCAACTGTGTCTCAGGTTGGAGCTCTGTTGCTTCATCTCCTGATAGGAATCAGTCAAGAATGTCCCCAAGAGAGACACTGTCGCCACAATTAGAAGCACTGAAATCTGCCATCTTCACAAAGGAGAAGGTTTCTGATCATGTCAGTTTGCAGAATGTGACAAAATCTGGTGTCATGGAAGAACACAGAAGTAATGGAGATCTGCATTGGGAACGTCCTGGTTTCGACAGGATTCAAAGTACACTTCATGGAAGGTTGTCCCAGCTTGAAGGGAAAGTAAGTCAGATTGCGGCTGAGCTTCAAGACACTAAGATCTTGCTGGAGGAAAACCATCATACTTGTATGTGCTCTAATGCCCTTTTCACTGACATTCAGATGAAGGTTGCTAGTATTGAGAGGGCTTTGACTAATGGAGTCAGTGATGTGCATTTAGCACCCAAGCTCAAAAGGGTGAGAGATCAGCAAACCTCAGGAGTGAAAGGAATTTTGAGACCCAAAGAACAACCCATACACATCAAGGCTGGCAATGCAGAGATGTCTGACCACATGAGGAGAGCTGTTAAATTGGGTGATGAAGACATTAAAGAAAGCAGTTTGCAGCAAAGGCGCCTCCTCTACAACAGACCATCATCCCTTCATGAAAAGCGTATAGGGAATCAGGTTGGTCTATATGAGAAACTGAAACACAGCAGAGAGCTTCTTCAGAATAAGCTCACCATAATTGGAGGAAGGGACACTAGGGTTCCAACTGGCACTTGTGATGATGAAGGGGGTATGGTGACAGCGGAGCATTTACTGTCATTTGATGAGGCTTACAAAGCAGGTGGTGATGTCAATGATAATCACATGGTTAAGAGCCAGACTCATGGGGATGCAAAGCTCTCTTCCGAGATACCTTCTCTCTCAATTTCAGGGGTTAGCAATCAGTACATGGACTTGGCTCTGGAGCCATTGGGAAGCAGTGGCTCCTGTGAGACAAAGAAGACAGCTTGTCAAAACAATGGTGGTAAGTACTTCTCAACAGAGGTCTTGATCTATCCCTTGTCGTACAATAAGATGTGCTAGTCCGCCCTATGAGTTATTGTGAGTTCAGATTTTGCATCTATGTGTGATGGATCTTGAAGCAATTCAGGAAACAAATTCATGTGGTTATATGAAGGACTGCAGAGATCTATCCCACCCAGAATACTGAAGTGGAGATGAGGCAACTGCAAATTCTGAGCAGCCAGTATCACTTCTTAACCCTGATGCAACAATTGTCTATTTCCTCAGGAAACAGCTCCTTTTCCATAAGATCGTCATGCACAGTCAACACTCCAACAAACTTGATGGGAAAAAGCTCAGGTAGTGGAGGTGGGTTTTCAGGTGGGAAGAAAAGAAACATGCCGATGACTTTGTTGCCATCTGACATCTCAGAGAACCTTACCTGTGATGAGGTTCCCCTCTCAGAGGAGGAGATGGATGAAGATCATTGCCTTCCACTTGGTGCTCTTGAAAGCCCAACAGGGGTACGATCAGAAGAGCCAACATTTGATGACGAACATGAGGAGAGTCTTCACTCCATTGGTGATAGGATTGCCACAGCTGGATGGTTTGTTACGGAAGGAGAAGGGATTGCTCTGGCACATGATGATGGCTGCTGTTCCTATTATGATGTTCCTAACATGGAGGTAAGTATTTAGGAGCTTGCTGCAAGTTTTTGAAGCCTTCCAGAAGTTGTACTCACTGTTTTCAGGTCTTGTACTTTAAGCAGTTTTTGGATCTCAATCTGTTAATCTGCATTAAATACTGTTCCTGACATTGGGGCACAAACATGGTGAGACTTTACTGAATATGCAGTTGTGATCGCAGGAGAAGGCTAGATATAGATTCCCCGAAAATGCACCCAAAGGAGTGTGGGGGGACTGCTGGGTGGTACATGCAAGTGGAAGTGATGGTTGTTCCTCTCAATATCTTATTGCAGCAATGGCAGGTGGAGGAAGAAATGCTGCTGCATTTTGTTCTTGGGACTGGTATGACTGCAGTATAGCAGCTTATCACTGTGACTCTGCACCTTCCACATCAACCTCTCTAGGGCCATTCATTGCCAACAGACTTAAAAATGCAAACTTTTCTACTCCTGAAGCAGGTCTAAATAGGAGGTCCTTCTTGACTACTTGGGCACTTGATCGGAATATTTCTGGGTTACGAGCAAAGGCTGCACTTTGGTGGCATAGACCATGTGGAGCTCTTCTGGCATCTGCAAGCACCAGACTCAAAACTGTGTCCCTTTATGATGTCCGTGATGGAGAACTTGTGCTGAAATTGGATACAAAACATGTTGTCGCCTCTATGGATTTCAGCAGCCCTGTACAGTGGTGCAGTAACAGTAAGTATTATAATGACAAAAACCAGACAGGAACCCTGGGACTTCATGAATGGGGATGAAGGATGTGGGAGTTAGTCTTGGACAGATTGTCATTGGACTTTGCACTTACCCATGTACAATATGGATGTTGCCCTAGAGCTTACATGTGGATTTGATGACCTCAGGTAGGATAGTGGTGGTGGAAGATGAAGGATTAAGTCTGTGGGATGTGGAAGGCACGGGGACTCAGCATCTCCACAATGTGAATCTGGTTGGGAAGCAGCCACGTGCATTGCATGTCCACAACATGGATGTTGAGTGCAGTGGTGGTGTCCGTCAAAGGTAACATTCCACATTTTCCCCTCGAACATTAAGTGTGTTTGAGAGTTTCCTCTTCGTATTTGTTTCATTTGTTACTTAAGAAAGCTTGGTGGCTCAAACCTGTGAATCAGGAGAGCGCTGGATCACCACCAGTTTTCTGCATGTTAAATTGTGGAATGGAATGTGTATTCCACCACTTCAATGATGTCAAATTGACTGTAACAGTAAATTTCTGGTTGAGCTAGCTTATAATCATTACATTCAGATCTAACTGTGACTTTTGGACTTGCAAAAGCACAAGGAACACAATTAACTTGAAATCAGCTTGAAAATGGTTTTGAGTTTCCAATGATTTTGAAGGGAAGTAAAATGACTCTCTTCCTGATGAACACACAGGTTAACTTCATCTGAGCACCACAATGATGGAGTGTTTTGCACCAACAAGGCAGTCAATGTATTGGACTTCCGCATGCCTGTTGGAATTGCAATGAAGATTCCAACCTTTGGGGAACAAATTTACTCAGTATTCGCAAATGGGGACATGGTTTTGGCCGGGACTGGCAACATAAAAACCAAAACACAGACAGAGGTCTTCAGCAGCAGCAAGGAAAATACACAGCCATCAGTCACTCAATGTAAGGTGAACCAGTGGTCAATCAGACAAGGGAAGCCTATGAATGTCTACACATTGCCTGAAATGGAGGGAAAATCTTCAAAGACATCAATTAACCAGGTGTGGGGTGATACGCAATCTGTGATGGCATTGAATGGAAATGGGCTCTACATTTTTGATGTGGAACAGCGCATGGAATTACAGCATGTGATTTGCCCAGATGATTTGGCCTTCAAAACATTTGATTATGCTACCTCCCACCTTCTCCTTATCTCAAGGGACAGGCCTCCACTGTGGTGCAACTGGCCATGAGAACTGGTATGTAATTTCATTCCAGAGCATTTTATCAACAATACATGCAAACATCTTGTGTTTAGTAGCACCCCTTGGTGATTATCAATGCTGATGGTGTCCTCTTCATTATCACCACTGTCAGTACCATGAAACTACATTTTTAACATTTGGGGCATCTGACGTACTCTGACAAAGTACTGCCAATAGTGCAAAAATAGCACCCACTCACATCAGATCCTGTTGATTTGCAGAAACAGGGTATTCCAATATGCTTCTGGGAAGCTCAAATAAAAAGCATTCTGGACAGCATTGAAACTGTACCTGATGAAGTTATGCTATCCATATGTACTAGTGTATGTATGGGAAAATGTTCTGAAGCAATCTATGCTAACCATGATTAGGATCAGAATCCTAATCATGACCAGTCAGATTCTTAACTGGAAAAAGAGACCAAATTTCTTATTGCATCCCTGAAATTCTTGTCATGATTCATCAAACAAGTTATTGCAATTCAATAAAGAGAATCTAAACATCAAGGATTCGATTGGAACCTGATTTGTGGGTGAATCGTATTGCCAACACCAGATCATCTTTGTGGGGCACTTTTGGTCAAGAATCTACACTCAAGTTGCAAATGGAGAAGGTTGTTGGTTTCAAGGGCATGGACATGACAAACACTGCTTCAATTTGAACTTGCCTGACTACTTACTTCTTGTAAGATAGCCCATGAATCATCATCCTCTGAATTCACTCCCTTTTTATGCATTTTTGTGGATAGTCTGCTCTTTGCAAATAAACGCACACAAGCATAAATGAGCTTGTATGCTTTCCATTCTTTCTCCATCAAGGCAAAAGATCTTCACAATTTTTCATTGCAATTCTTCCCCAAAACCCTGCCCACTATGTTCTATCCCACAAGGCGACAACTTTCTAGGGTAGATTTTCAAAGCCAAGTTGTTCCATTCCAAACACTCATCAAGTTTTCAATCAACTATAGTTTGCATTTTGAGTGTTTGTATTGTATTACAGCAAGTTTGTTGTGCACTACTACAAGAGCCAGTTCATTGGTGTGTTTTATCGAAGAAAGCAATGCATTGAAAGACAAATGAGTTTTGAAGCCCCCTTCAAAAAAAATTCTTTGTCTTCCATTATACCTTGGATGTTATGTGTCAGTAGATTTGCACCCAACACTATCAAACTAACAACATCAAACACACATGAAACATGAAAAATGAGACTCCAAAAACACAATTTGAGGATAAACACCTTAAAAATGGATTAATGGTTTTGTTAAGGAATTGATGTTAAGTAACTGTGTTAAAATCTCTTACAAAATTTTACATTAGATGAACCACTTTGAGAGGTTAATGATTATGTTAATAAACTCAATTTCAATGAGTCATGATCTATATATTAAAATAGGTGTTTGTTTATTTTGTTTGTTTGTGATCATATCACATTGTTACTCTCTCAAATTGTGGGGGCCCTGACTTCATTTTTGATACCATTGAAAAGCCCTCAACAAGACAATGCACATGTTTATTGTTTCACAATTTTGAGACCAATAAAGCAAAAGTTATTGAATTCAAAGAAATTTTATAATAATCAATCTAAATTTTACAAAATGATTTTTAAACAATTGTATATATTTAAAAACTCGCATTTTTAAAAAGGTTTGAAAATGTTTGTTTTTAAAATTTTATCTTGTGTGTTAGTTTAATTGCTCAAGTAGATTCAAGTTAATTAGGGAGTTAGTTTAATTGTTTGGTTTTTTATTTCGAATTCATTTTAATGTGAACAAAGCTCAAAATATTTTTTGAGTGAAATATAATTTTAGTTTGTGTGATTTTAAATCACTTTTGATGACTCAAGATTCCAACACACTTTATTATTGGATACAAGTGCACAATCTTAATTTTTAGATTTCTTTGTTATGGAAGTGTTATATTCATTGTAAGTGAGCGATCATTTTAATTTGAACATGATGTATTATTTAAAATTTCATATTATGTTTTGTATGTGTGATGACAATGATAGTTATAAGTGTTGACATATAAATAAATGCATGACATATTTTTTATCATGTTGTTATGTTATTTCTTAAAATATTTATGTTATTAAGTTTAAAGCTTGCTTAGTAATTGAAGGTTTTTCTCAACAAGAAAGGTTTGATTATGATGACACATATTCCCTTGTTCTCAAAACATCTTCAATGTGGGTCTTCCTTGTTTATATGACACATCTCAACCTTGATATTCATCAAATGGATGTCCAAACTACTTTCTTAAATGGGGAATTCAAATAAAAAATATTTATGGAGTTACCTCCAGGGCTACAAGTGCTTGAGAATTCCAATTTTCTATGCAAACTCAATAAATCCTTATATGGATTAAAACAATCATTTTATACTTAGTACCAACGCATTTTTTTATCCATTACATTTATTCCAAATATTGTTGATACTAATGTCTACATAAAAAAAAAGGCAGCAATTTCATCATTATTGCATTTATTTGATGACATACTTATGATCACTAATGATGCCTCCCATTTGTTCTTGAAAATCAAACATGTTTTGAACTCAAAATTTGACATGACTAATATGGGGCTTGTCACCCATAATACCATTTTTGGCCTCGAAGTGATTTATGATCATGTTCAAGGTTTTATTCAAAATTTTCAACAAAGATATGTTTAATCCATCCTCTTCAAATTTAAAATGGAGTCTTGTCACCATGTTTCCACTCCTTGGGAACTCAATATTAAATTAAGCAAAGTAAAATTCCATAAAAGATAGCCACAAAGTGAAGGGTGTGGGATGAAAAAGAAGATTAGTGTATGGTTGATGAGGCAATTGAAGGAAACAAACACCTAAGAAAATTGAATGCCAACCTTCGAGACATTGCCCATTTTTTTGTTTTTCAAAATGTGGAATTAATGGCTCCATGACGCTTGTATGCCATTTTAAACTCTATATTAAATATTTTAAAATTCCAAACATAAATTGGAGATTTCATTACAACAAAAGGTGTCCCCATATGCCAAGTGATTGCACTGGGTTTTGAGTGAATTCATTGGTTGTAATGAATAGGGAGTAATGAAGAAGCAATGAATTCAATAGTTTAATGAACGGGGACTAGTGAACTGCACCCACATTTTGTAGTAGTGTTTGCATTGGATACAAGTCACAACATTTATAATTTGTATATCTTGGTTGTTATGTTTGAACTAACCCATGGTTAAATTGGGATGGTAGGAAGCACATTGTAGAAATTGGGATACAAAATGAATAGAAATGAGATTTTTTAGGAACTATTGGTTGATCTTGAGGTAAAGCTCATGTATTCCCATACCACCTTGTAGAAGTCATCCCATTTCCAATTTGGGTAAATACTACCATTTCCTTAACCATAAAAAATGGTGAAATAATTGACAAAGATGTTATGCATATGTCCATGTTGCCAACATTGGAAACTATAACATATCGTGCAATGTATGCTTTTGGAAACCATTTACATGTTTCAAGTGGTGAAAAACATTTGACCACAAGGGATAATGGGGTGTTTGCACACTATGGTGACCTTACATGGATGTCACAACGACAATTTTTCATGTATTCCCTAAATACAAGAAAATAAATAAAATAAAATTCATTGAAATAATACAAAAAAAGAATCATTTATTTAAAGCTATCATAATCAACCTTCCAAAAATGAAAAAATCAAATCAAAATCATGAATAGCCAATAAGTAATGAACTTTTGAATTTTGCTCACATTTTTCGTCACTCCTATAAAACTTATGGATATGGACTTTTATTTTACAATGTGTTAGTCTTATGTGTTTGAAACGTTGGGATATTGGATGAGTCATGTTTAAAAAACTAATGATCCATTGAATGAATGGAATGTGATTTAAATGTATTATGTTATGAACTTTTTAAAATCCCAAGAATTATAATTATTTTAATAGCCCTTTTAAACATTTTTTAAAAATCATTTTGTGATATTTTTTATATGTCTTATAACACCGTGATTTGAAATTGGAAATGGAAAAAAAATGTTAGTTTCAATATCATTTAAATATTCATATTTTAAGCCAATTATCAACTACATTAGAAAAGGACTTTGAAAAGGGACTCTAATTCGTCGAAATTGTGACACCTTAATGTGCTTTCGCTTAATGGCATTGTTGCTACATTTAAACAAAAATGTGTCTTAAGACCAAATGATCAATGACCTATCCTTGCAAAGTTGGAATATGTAGGTTGGATTGAAGAAATATTGGAGTTTAACTATGTGGTATTCAATACTATAATGGGTTTCTATAATTGGATGAAAGCAAATTACATAAGGAGTAGTGCAACATTCAAAAGAGATGAATACGACTTCACATTCGTTAATTTCAATTCCCTAATTCCCATCTTTGATCATTTTTTCATTTTCCCAATTCATGTAGAACAAGTGTTTTTTTTTCGCTAATCCAAAGGAACAAAAAGTGGAACATAGTTCTACGCAAAGATCCATGTGGGAAACAAGTAACAAGGGGTGTTGACTTTGACCCTATTGATTTGGATATATTTAAAATTGAGAATGATGATAGTTACATTGGTTTACAAGCTCCAATGTCAATTCATGAGGTAACTCAAACAACCACTATTGTTGGAAGAGTTCCATTCATGCTTATAGATTTGGTAAATGTTGTTATTGTTGGAACGAATTAAAATAATTATGACAATGATCCACAAAGTGCGGATGAATTTGATGGCCAAACAACTTTGATAATGATGGTTAACCTAACCTTAATTTACTACAAGGGTTTTAATTTCAAATTGAGATGAAGCTTCAAAACAATATTCAAAACCATGTACATGTGTTATTGTAATTTTGTAAATTGTCTACTCGACTTGAGGGCCTCTTTGTGTCATTAGCAATGTGGATTGTGTGTTCAAAATCTTTATAGTAGTGTTGAACCATATATCCAAAAATATGGACCTTTAGGGTTAGGTGATGTAAAGATCATCACATATATGGTCATTGTTGTGTGGTTCAATATTAATTTAATTTGGAACTACACATGATGTGGTCATTTTATTCGTTACAAATTTTAACTAAATAATGTTATTTGAATACTTCAAAATTGACATATAGATATATACCTAATAGTTATAATATATTTTGTGAAATATTAATATATATAAGTATGCACAAAAATTCAGATTAAATATATTATATACTCCATTTTCCCATTTCATTTTAATTTTTTTTGACTTGTTGTCTTTTACTATAATTCTTTATTTCATATGAAATAATTATTAATAACCGTTCATAAACATGTGAACTTAACTTTGCTAGCAAATTTATTATGTGATTAACACAAATAATAATAACCTATAATAATATATTTATTTTAATATTGCCACATCATATTATAAATGACATTACAATCACATTAGTCATAGTTTGATGATTAATTTTAAACACGTTAATCATATCAATCAATATAAACAACTTCATATTGGTGCCATTTCCACCATGTGTGAAACATGTTGTTCGATTTAACTACAATGTTAATTTTTGTAGTTAAAATGAACATTCCTACTTTTAATGTTAGTCATAATGGACACCTTTAATCACTTCATACTAGTATTATATCTTACTAGTGGGTACCCGTGACGGTCAGACACAATCCACCCGTGCCTGCCTTTTTTTTTTTTCCTTCACTTGGATGGTCTTAAAACTCCCATATATACTCAAACCATAGTTAAATGGGTTGCAAGAATTGATGGTGGGATACAAAAGAAGGTGAAAGAACCACAACCCAAACCCCCACTCTACCCTTCACCCCAAACCCATCCCCCAAAAAACCTAAAAATTTGAAGCCTAATATCCTCTTGATTCCTACCTAGAAAACCTTGTGTTGCAGTGTCCACATCCACCATCATCTCTAATTTTAGAAGCCATGTAAGTCCTATTAGGAGTCGCGACTTTCTTCTTCTGTTGCTGCCATGTTGTTACATTTGGCTTTCAGGACCTGAGTTTCAAGACCTCTGATATTTGGCTCTCATGACTAATAATCACAGACAGTCGTGATCGATATTTGGCTCTCACGACTGACGGTCATAGACTGACGGTCACAAACTGATGGTTGCAGACTGACGATCACAGACAGATAGATGGACGAACAGACGGATGGATAAACAGACGCAACAAGTGACTTTATATATAAGATATTGTGATTATATAGTCATCTTAGTCACAATTTTAGTAGCAAAAAAACCATATTTTTGTAGTTGTGAATTATATAATCATTTATATCTACATGTTTCTTGAGAAAAGTTATACCATACGTTCTATAATAGGTTATTAAACCTTTTCTTTCTTTAGTTCTTGGACTAGGAATATTTACAACAATATCATAACATAAAATACATTTCATGACTTGATGGGATCTGGCTTCAACTTTTTTCCCATCATCCACACAATAAAATGCCCAACATAAAGAATTTATGTAATGGCCTCTCCAAAGTTTTTTCAATAGATAATTTTTTTTTCATTGTTTCTTCCCCATTTTCTTCAACTCAGCGATTTTTTGTTTGCACATTTTCATTTTCTACTCTTTCCACACGTTCTTCAATGTTCATTTCATTTTTAGTGGTCTCATTTTCTTCAATCAAAATTAAATTTTCGTTTTGACTTTACTCCCCCATTTTCTACCAGAATATTACCTACCCTAAAAGAAAAATTAGAAATAAGTATATCAACTATCCAAAAATTAACCTAAAAATTTACAAACAATTGAAAAAAAACTGAAAGAAGATGCAATGTGTTAAAAAATACATAATGCAATTATGCAAATGAAATGCAATGTGTAAAAGTGAGATGCAACGTGTATAGTTAAATGTACAATGTCCAAATAATTTTTGCACACAACAAATAAACACATTGCCAACCAACATTTCCCAAAAACATGGATAATTAAAAAAGTTCATCAATAAACAAAGATTGAAAAAAATAATTCACCTTCCAAGTTTGGCTTGAAAAACTTGAATTTGAACAACTCCTCCCACACTTGCAAAAAACTAAAGGGGTGAAATACCAATCTGAAATAGGAGGAATAAAAGTAATAATGTCAAACAAGGAATAGTAAGGAGTAAAGAACAACAACATCATGGGCATAGCAAAGAGGTACTTGAGTAAGTTGTGTCAAGGATGAACAAGCAGAGGAATAACAACATTGAATAAGAGGAACAATTGCATCAAGCATGGAACAACAATGTTGAACAAAAATAACAACAACATTAAACAAGGAACAATAACAATGTTGAGCAATGAATAACAATGTTGAGCATGAAGAACAACATTGTTGAACATCACCATTGAATAAGAAGAATAACATCGTTGAACAAAAATATCAACATTGTTGAATAAGGGGTAACAAAATCTCGAACAAGGAGCACCAAGAAAGGAACATCAAATGAAGACTAAAGAAAAAAAATTTAACCACAACAACTAATCAAGCAAAATAATCTAAGAAACAAACAATAAACAAAAAATATAGCCAATAAATTCACACACAATGAATTTTTTTTTATGAAACATTTTGTTGCAACCTTAACTTTGCATTCGTGACCAAGGCAAGGGCTTGCAAAGGTGTGGGCCAAGAACAAAGCCCAAGAGTCGCATTTCATGCTCCCATGAGTGCAGGAGATTGTGAGGGAATGAACCCCACACTCCAAAGTGAACTCCCACTTTGGGAGTTGGAGTCCCAATGGATTTTCAAATTTTCAGAAGGCAATTGCAAGGGTCAAAATTCATTGAATTGAGAAGTTCCTTGTATCATTGGAAGTTTTTGAGACTTAAATGACTAAAATGGGCTTACATGACCCATTTGGGTACTTAAAACATAAGTTATGGCTAAAATAAAGGTCGGAAGTCAAATTGACAATTTGATTCTCAAGCACTAAAAGTTGGGAATAACCCTGAATTCCTTCTATGTAGGTGACGTGCCACATATTGTTGAAAAGCTCTTAACAAGGGCTACAACTTTGCTTCAAACCTCACCTCAATTGGAGGTCTATACACAAAATTATGGGCCCCCAAAGTTGTGAAAGTCCCAATTTAGGGAATTTCGGGAGTACAACTTTGGAGTTCCAGAACAAAATGACATTTGAGTGCTAGCCAAGCATAGAGAATACTATAAGGGGGAAGGTGGTGGCTTCCCTCAAGTTCGGACCATGGTGAGTCTTGTGAGTCCATGTTTGCCCATGGTTTGTCCATGCACCAAAGGTGCTTCAACTATGCACTAACCAATTTGTTATTTGGTTTGTGTAGGTCCATGTGAATAATTGACCCGCTTATCACTCATCCTAGTCCTGATCTTGGAGCTCTTGAACGCCCCTCTACCCGCAAAGTGTTTAGAGACTACCTCAACTCCTTTTCCTTTCGTTGTTTTCACCTTGGACTCGTAGTTGAGTTTATCAATGAACTTGGAGGTGTGTCACACTTGTTGTATATGAAGGAATAAATGATGTTGTTTGCTTATTAAACCTTAAACTTAACTAAACTATAAACTGACTATTGACTACTGACTAAACATTAAACCTTATTGAATGTTAACACCCTAAACCTTGAAACCTTGACCCTGATTTTTTTTTATACCCTGCTAAGGTTTCAATAAAATATAAATTTACATTTGATCAAGGTTTCAAAAACCCAATTCTCACATTACATAAAACTATGTAATCGAATTTCATAAAAGGCATCACTCAATGTGATAGCCTGACGGTTTTGAATTGAGACCCAATTTAAAACCTTATTCGGTTCTCACATTTTTTGATACCCACCCAACATTCATTAACACAAATATATCTCCAAACAATAAATAGGTTGGAAAGACAAAAGCTTCTTGACATGGAGATTGTTGAAGCAACAATGTGTGAATGACCTCACTCACCAAGTGTACAAAATAAAATTTAGACAAACCCAAGAAATTAAAATGCCAAAGGTTGTTGATGGGGACACCTCCTCAATAACAAGATTTTTGATCATCCCCTTTTGAAGTTGACACCTCAAATTTTTGGGCTGCTGGGCATGCTCCAAGATCTTGAATGCAAAATCAGAGCATCTCCACTCACAAGAGTAACTTGACCTATACAACCTACACAAAATATTTTGGATGGAACGTAATAATCTAATAGAGTGCACTCACTTTAGGCCTGTAAATATGCCAAATGGGTACTCTGTCATCCGAGAACACCATGTTCATAGTGATTGGCCCAGGTGGTGACATTTAAAGAGTCTCACTTCATACTCTTGTGTTGAAGAAATTTTGGAGTTGACGCAGTTTTGCGATCTCCCCTTTCTTTCTCTTCTCTGGTGAAGTAAGTTGGCAGATTTGCAGACTCAGATCTTGAACACCCAAGTGGCATCATCAGTCAACACCCAAGTGGCATCATCTACGTAGAGAGAGAGAGAGAGAGAGAGGGTTGGAGAGAGTTGTGGAAGAATCATGACGTTTTCTCTCACATTCGGCTGTTTTTTGCACCTGTAAAATTGCACAACAAAAGCTTGTAACGATCCTGTGCATTACCCATAGCTCCACAAAATACATCCTTTCACACTTTTGCTTCTGCAGCTGGAGACCGAAAGAAAAAGCTGTATAAGAATTTTTCATCAAACAGAAGAACAAGTAGAAAGAAGAAGAGGAACAAGGAGAACAAGAACCGGAAGAAAAGGAACGAGACGAACGAGAACGAGGGCAAGTGGGGGAATGTGTTTGGAGTGTGTTTGAGCAAGAGGGGGATTAGGAAACTTAGGGAGTGGAGGAGAAAGAGAGAGAAGAGTGTGATTCCGATGGCGGGGACGATGGTGGCAGGGTGCGGTATAATAAGACCCGGAATGGCAATCTGGTGTACCTCGTCTGCCATGCGAGGAGGAGGAGGAGGAGGAGGAGGAGGAGCGCTTCAGCAGTTTCTTCTTCGTTTCCGTTCGACATCGTCTTACGCCTCAGGAGGAGGAGGAGGAGCTAGGCGATCGCTCACCGCCATTGCTGCAGCTGCAGACTCCGACAGCAAAGAGTAGTGTTCTCTGCCTCTCTTTCATATTGAAATCTGAATGAGGAAACAAACTGTACAAGATGTTGAGGATCAAGAACTGCGACCACTCCAGAGAGACAATATTGTTCAAACTCTTTTTTTCTGAATCCTTACAGGAAGATTTGATGATGATGAAGAAGCAGCAGCAGCAGCAATATGAGAGAATTCGTGTTAAATTCATAATTAGGGTTTAAGCACTTACTCAGGGTTTGCATGAGAACTGACAAGTAAAATCTCTTGTTATTCTTTTCTTTTGTGAAACTCTTTTTCTGAATTCTTACAGGAAGATTAATGATGAAGCAGCAGTATGAGAATTTGGGTGAAATGAATTATTAGGGTTTGCATGAGAACTGACATGGTAAATCTCTTGTTGTTTTTTTTCTTCTTCCTTCCTTCCCTTCCCTTCCCTTTCAATGCATGTGGAGAAGGTACATAATAGTTGGAGGAGGCAATGCTGCGGGATATGCTGCCAAGGCCTTTGTTGAAAATGGACTTGAGAAAGGAAAGCTTTGCATCATTGTGAAGGAGGTTTTTTGTTTTCCACCTTAAACCCTTTGTTTTTGCTTTCTTTCTTTCTTTCTTTTCTGTTTGTTTCTCATTCCAAAAGGGCCCTGGGAGTTGTTGTTGCAGCACTAGATTGATCAAGTGCTTGATTGAGCTCTCTATTCACACTTGATTTGTGGTGTCTTGTATCCATCTACATCTGTATTTTGTTGCAGCTGAAAGTGTTGTCATAGTTTAGGTGTCTCTTGTCCATCTCCATCTGTATTTGCTGCAGAATTCAATGCAAATCAGGAACCCATGTGCTCTAGAACCCATGCAACGTCTAACAATTCTGAACTACAAACTCATCAATGATTCTCAAACCAACTTTTTTCCTGATTTGTATGCAGCAAGTAGCTCCATATGAGCGTCCGACACTGACAAAAGCCTATTTGTTTCCACCTGATAAAGGACCAGCAAGGCTTCCAGTATGTGCTGTTGGCTGTTTCTCTGCAAAGTAATACTGTTTTGGATAGGTTGTTCTGTGCATAATAATTAGCTCTTTGTTTTGAGTGTGTTGTGGCTAGCAAATTTGCATCTGTCACCTGTCTCTGTGTTTGTTACTAGCAAACAATGGATGATCTTTCCCTACTAAGGGTCTTGAAAAATAGGGCAGAACGTTGCAGGTTTTGGAATTTATGAGTGAACCTTTGTTGCATTCTGGTTTTTGCTGAACTCTTTGGCTGTCAGGGTTTTCACACGTCTGTAGGAGGAGGGGGTGAGCGACAAACTCCTGAATGGTATGCTGAAAAGGGAATTGAGGTAAATTTGGACTAATTTGAATTCAACCCTCATGGAACAAGGATAGAGGCAATGTGGTCTGAGTGTACCTATTTGAGATTCAATGCCAAAAGCATGATGAGACTTGCTGTCCCGGAAGCTCTTTGGAATGGTTTCTGTGTGGAAATTAGACCTGATGTGGATGAGTTTTGAATGGGAAGGTGCATCCCACAATCTTCGGCAGTCCCTGACAGTCTAAAACACTTGGATGGACTTGGGGATGTGCAGGTTCTTTACAAGACATCTGTGACATCAATGGATCTTCATGATAAAACAGTAAAAACCTCTTCAGGAAAAAGTCTACATTATGACAAACTCATCATTGCCACTGGTGCTACTGCTTCCAAGTGAGTTATTGCCTTGCTAGAGTGGTATCCATAGTTAGGCCAACAACCAGTTGCTGGTTTCCCTGCAACAGATCAACCTGGTCTAAGGTGCCAGCACTCACGGTCTCATTGTTGTTTCCTCATAGAATTTGGGTGTAGACCACAGGCCAGGAATTCTGTATTTTTTATGAGCATGGTGTGGTGGGTTGAGTGTTTTATGTTTTATGAGTATGACTTGGAAGATTTGGCATGCCCTCCTTCCATGATCAAGCCTCTAATGGTCAAGGAGATTCTATGTGGATTTTTGGCAGATTACCAGAATCCATTGGTGGGTCACTGCCTGGAGTTCACTACATTCGAGAGGTTGCTGATGCTGATGCACTTGTCACCACTTTGGTAAAATTCTTGCAGACCAAGTTATCTCTCATCAAAGTTATGAGATGCTGTTGCTCCCCCATATATTGTATATGCATGCACATAGTTGTCATGTGTCATGTGTGTATTTTGTAGTGGTGAGTGCCTGCTACTGTAGATAGTAAGGAGAGGTTTGGTTGACATCTTGACAAGAGAAAGCATCAGGGTTTGTTGATGTTGTGAAATCTGGAAGGGCAGAGTGAAAAGAAGAAAGTGGTGGTTATAGGGGGTGGCTACATTGGCATGGAAGTGGCAGCTGCATTAACAGCATGGAAAATTGACACCACGGTGCGTGTTATATAATTTTTCCTTTTGAAATGTTTCCCTTGGAGTGGCATCCTTTGTGTAATAGGATGGAGAAGAATATCCTTGTCAAATAATTGAGATTGATGAGTGTTCGACCCTGGTGGGTTCAGGTTGTTATTCCAGAGCAACATGTGATGCCACGTCTTTTTACAGCAGGAATCGCCAAAAGATATGAGGAATTATATGAGAAAAATGGTGTGAAGTTTGCAAAGGTGTGATACCTTTTTTCTTCACATTTGCATTACAATAAATCTAAGAACAGGGAGGATCCACCATACTGGCCAGATGCTACAAGATTGGCTTCTTGAGTTCATGTTTCTGTATGCATGCATTATGCATAAAGTCATCAAGATGTGGAATTACATTGAACTGAAAAGGGATGTACTGAAAGTATGCAGGGAGTGTCAGTGAAAAAGCTAACAGCTGGGCCTAACGGTCAAGTAGGTGCTGTGGAGCTCTCTGATGGCAAAGTTCTAGATACAGATTTGGTAAGGACACTAACTTCTGATATCCTAGTCATATTGGCTAGCCATTTAATAGGACTAGATTGTCCTGGGTATGTGATTGCTAGCTTTACACTGTTGACTCTTCACCAATGCTGAAAGCAGGATTTCTGCTTTCATTTGATTTTAAGATGTAAGGAACTGTAACTATTTATTCCATTACCATGTTGGGTTGGTCCTGATTCTGGTAGGTTACTGTATTATGGGCATCTGTTGTGGGAAGGTTGTGGTGGGAATTGGTGCCAAGCCTACCATTGGCCCTTTTGTTGAAGCTGGCCTCAAAAGTGCTGAAGGAGCAATTGAGGTACTCTTTTCAATTCTCCAACTTTTCAATCTTGGGCTTGTATTTCAGTGCTACCCTCAGGGTCATGACATTAACATGTCTCTATTTCTTTCTTTCTTTTCTGGACTTAAGGAGTTGATTTACAAATTTGGAAGTGCTGTCTAGGTTATGTTGGTGTTCCAGGCTAATTGACACAGAGTATCTATGTGAAAAGGTTGATGATCAGTTCCAGACAAGCTCTCCAGGAGTATATGCTATTGGTGATGTGGCAGCATTTCCTCTCAAGGTTAGTGTTGGAAACCATTACTCACACCCTAAATGAAGTTCTTGCTGGTCTGCAGTTTATCACCTTGTGAAGTAGTATTTATGTTTTCCCAAATTTCTGATGTCCAGCATATTTTTTGCAGTAAATAATAGGAAATACTTTGTTTCCTATTGGCTTGACAAGTGCCATACCTTGCAAAGTCTGATGCGGGATTGTTATATTCAACACACATCTAGCTTTTCCTGCTAGAATTTCATTTGATTCTTGTACTAGTTTGCTAACTTGCTGTTTCCAATGTGTTGGTCTTTTATTTCCTTCAGCTGGGATTTTTGTTCTCTCATGCTTTAACAGAGTAAAAGGAAATGAAGGTCTTTGATTATTTTGAGTTGTGTCTAAAGATATACAATAGGAGAACAAGGGTGGAGCATGTAGACAATGCCCGCAAGTCAGCCACTCACTGTGTAAATGCTCTTCTCAAGGGCTCTTCAGGACCGTAAGTAATGCTGCCCTCTGATGATCTTAGAAATTGCTGAATTGATAAGCAGGCATTTAGATTCTCCGTCTAGCAGGCTCTTATTCTGTGGGTGCCTGCTATGAAAACAATGATTTCATATACATCTGTAAATGGCATAACCTCCAGCAATGATTGTGGAAATGTGAACTATGGTTGGATTGTTACCTGGATCATCTGCTATGGATATCAGGGTATCAGGTTGTACATGTTAAGCCATTGTAGACATGCAGAAAATGTTACCTTGTGTTTTTCTGGGCCTGTGAGAAAGATTCATAACACTTTTGAAATCCTGACAAGAGTTTTAACTATTTGGGCCAGGTATGATTATCTACCTTTCTTCTACTCGCGTGTATTTGAGGCACCAGGAAGTGAGCGCAAGGTTTGGTGGCAGTTTTATGGAGATAATGGTATGTGTTTTCTTTGTGAACTGTAATTGGATTGATCTGAACTTCTTAGTTGTCGGATGATGAAAGTAGTAGTGTAATTGGGGACAATGGACCATGTTTCTCTTTGCACCTTGATGCTCTGTTTGTGACTTCTACTTTAGTGGTAGAAGTTTTGCATAATTTATGCCATGGGTCTTCTTCCAATGTACATTTGCAGTAGGGGAGACAGTTGAGATCGGTGACTTCAACCCCAAGTATGCTACATTTTGGATCGATAAAGGTAAGATCTCCTTGTCTCTCAAGCAACCTTTGAACCATAAGAAGCATTGAGGCATTTTTGTAATTTATATGGTTCACTTGCTTGTAAAATGTCAATAGACATGCTGACCTTATTCATGCAAGGAAAATACACAAATTGTGTGCAAAGGGCTTACAATAATACAGAGTTCAACCCTCTTATTAAATGGTCAAGCAGTCTGAAGTTGGTCTAAACCTTAAATCTCAGGGGTTTAATTGGCCATGTGTCCTATTTCTGGTATTGGTAAAATGTGGAGCAATCAAATCCTGAACCTTGGTGCAACCACTTCTACATCACAAGTGCAAAATGGAAATTTGTATGTCTTTGTTGAATGCATACCTAGTACGGAAATGCTTGGAAGCTCAAGAACAGTGCATACTGTTGAGCAACTGTGATTTTTTGAATTTGGTGAGTATGAAGTACTCTATGGTTTGTGAAGCCAAACAGGAAAGTTTCATTGAGAGTGGATTTGTAGTTTGGTTTCCACAGGTCTCTTGAAGGGTGTGTTTTTGGAAAGTGGAAGCCCTGAGGTACCGTTCTCCTTCTCTTCTGCTGTAGTCACTTCAGAAGCAAGACTTGCAGACTCATTGATCTCTTGTTTTGAGAAGTTCTGGTAAAATGGGTAGTATAGATTGTTTAAATAGAAACCTGAATAGGTGAGGAAAGGGGTTTTCTGGTTGGGTAGGAATTTGCATTGCTCCCAAAACTCGCAAGGGCACAGCCAGCAGTAGACCGTAAGGCACTGGCAGGTGCCTCATCAGTGGAGGAGGCTCTGAGTATAGCCCAGAAGAGTACTGTCTCATCATGAACTGGACCAAGAGAATTGAAATGCTAAAATTGAACATTCGAGCACAACCGCCCATAGGAGGGGGTGCTCCTTGTGGAGGACTAATACTTGGACGCAAAGCTGTTGAGATGGCAACAGATCACAATTTTGTACAGGTGGGAAAGTGGGCTTCAAATCCGATACCTGGGTTAGATTTCTGTATGGAAAATTGGTTGAAGCTATTATCAGCCAAATTAGCATTTCCATGTTCCAATTTCAAGTCATTTAGTTAAATTTAGTGTTGGAAGTTGGATGTCTTGAAGCTTGTGTCTTTAACAAGAGCAAGTTTCAGGTTTTACATTGATGCAAACCTTACACAACCTATGGCATTGATACTAGCCATTTGCAGCTTGAAATTCCAGAACATGAATAAAATTTCTTTCAAAGCATTATGGTGGTTCTTGCAAGCCAAATTGCAAAGGGAAAAAAAAAGACCAGATTCGTCGAAATCTAAACCCTAAAACCCTAGATCCTTTTAGGTTGTCACCAAAATGCGAGAAGGGAAGCCAATGATGCCACCACTACTATCATAGTTTCTCGAATTTTCATTTCCATATGTTGGAAAATCTCTACTTGAAATGCAAAATTGGTGTTGGTATACATTTGTAAATTAGTTTCGCAAATGTTTTTATACCATATGAAGGGCAATTGTGTGTGTGTGTGTGTGTGAAAGATTGAATGAATCAAAAACTGATGAAAAAACAAGTTTTCCAAAGTCCATTTGTGCAACATTTTTTTCATATATTTTTCAAGCTTTGCAATGACTAAATAATTGATCATTGAATTCAAAACAGTTCATCCAATTCACATGATGCAAAATCTTTTAAACTTGTTTCCATTCATATAGTATCTAACTAAATTTGGATGATATAATAACAATCTATCAATGATTAAATCATATATATATATACACATGTGAAGTCCCTAATGTTCACTTTAAATGTAAGTTTATGTATTATGCATAAAAAATACCTACCTCGTATAAATATTCAAATTAATAACATTAAATCAAGTCTTATGAAAATCTATTTGCTTCATTTGAATTACACTCACATTATAGGATTGGCCAATGGGTGGTGTATTTTAGATATAATGAACCACTCACACCCAAGGATTGAGTCTTGTATGATTTTTAAATCAATAAAAAAGTTTTTTTTAATTATGACTCACAAAAAATTATAATATATTGTTATGTAAAGGTGTATCCCAAAAAAATAGAAAATTATTCTTTTTGAATATATTTAAAATTGGGGTGCTATTTTTTCAACAAACAATTTTAAGATTTAATTTTTAATAACTTGTACTCTACAAAAAAAAATTAAGTGAGAGAAATTTAATAGTTCAAAATAAGATATTTTATATGGCGGTGGTGATTTTTCACTATGTACATATTTTTGTATGAATATTTTAGTTCAAAAGGAGAACAATAGAAAATGGATAAATAAGCTTATATAGATTATCAACATGTTTTTTACATGATAAATTCATGCGCATGTGCCCTACATTTGAGGGCTACAAAATTTAAGTTTGATGGTTACAAAAAAAACCAACCAAATGGCCCAAAAATTGTAGCTTTTTGGAATGAATTCTGTAATTTTTCAAAAAAAATTATGGTGTGTAAGCTGATCAAATGCATCTAATGGACATTGCTAAACATAGATGTAAACATTCTTTAGCCCTTAAAAAAATTGAAGTCATTACTTTATTTAATGCAATTATTTTATTATTTTTAAAATACATATAATTAAAACAAGGACTCAAATTATTTTAAAATATTTAAAGAAAAATTATATTGTGTCCAATATATTTTTAGAAATTTTTATTAATTTAACATGACATCAATTTAATTATAAGGGTTTAGGGATTCACGATAATTATAATGCAATAAATTTTATAACAATCTAAATTAGTCCTTTGCAATCCTTTTCTCATAAGATAATCCTTTTCAATACTCCATACCCATTAGATTCAACTATTATTCCAAACGAACTTTGGCGCTAATAGGCAATTATTTACCTAACCCTTTTCATGCAAAAGATTTGGACCTCCATTCTTTTGGCGCAAGCGTTGTGTAAGTTTATTTATTTGTAGCACATTTTTGCATTATGAAAGTCGCTATATGGTTTTTATTTTCACAAATTTTATTTCTTTTTTTTTGCTTGTCAACTCATCATTTAAGTACTTTTTTTAAAGCCTTGTTAGATGTTTATGGGCCTACATGATTTCTTTTGGAATTTCCATACAAGAAGATATGTTCAGAAAGACCTCTTTGGACACTCCCATCACCCAAGCGCAACGTTTTCACAAAAGGTCAACACTTCTAATGTTTCGACTTAAAAAGACTGAGTTTGGTTTGAACAAGCAAAGCAAAGCAAATTATTTGGCATGCCATAAAATTGAGCTAAGCATGCAATTACTATACTATGAAATTGCATATTTTCAAGATGGTTGTAAGCAATTTTTGCTTACTTTTTATTTGATTTGTCATTATGCAACATTTGTTCCCAAGCGGCAAGGGTAAATATAGCAGACCAACAAATATGGTAGTCGACAATAGTTCAAATTTGATAAAAATTCTCACAATATTTAAAGTAGGATAAAAAACCTCTTACGACGCCCGCAAACCAATTGATAATGTGTTCTGCCTATAATATTTGTGGCATTTCCCTATGGTAATTTGCTTTACATATTAATTGGTTTTTGAAAATCGTAACAAAAAAATCAAAAATATTTTTTATTTTTTCTCTTTTTCCAAAAAGGAATTCAAATTTATTCAAAGTTTTTCATAATATATTACAAATTCATCCAAAATTTCAACATCAATTTAAGCAAATTTGTACTACAATGAAATTTAAACAATGGTTATGATTAAAATGGCTTATTATATTATGAATACACCTTGCCATAACATCCATTTTGGTCCACTCAACTTTGCACTAATCCTTAATAGTTTCAAAGATAAAAACGGTTTGCCCAAAAATCCTTTCACATTTATACTACCATTGTAGTTTCTTTGCATTCATCAATTTCATCGAACCAAGATTTTTATGTTTGTTATTGATAACTTATGCTTGGAGTTATGTACTTTGATTGCTCGGAATTCATCATGTTCATCAAACAAAAGTTTTAAGTTTATAATCATATGCACCTTTGTTTATGACATTACTACAACAACAACAACAACAAAAAGGATGTCTTAGATGTGTAGTAAGAAAGGTGTATTTTGAACTACCTCCAAAGTGTATTAACTTTGGATCCATCAAGAAATGAACAAGAATTATGGAGTTGGAAGCAAAGGATTAATTTGATAGTAACTTTTACATACACATAATATTTGCACACTAATACAATATTGAATTTGGATCAAAACCCATCACAAATCTTGTAGAATCATTAATATGTCCTCCAATGTTCAATCTTCTTTTTTCTATGATTTGGTCTAGGGGAAGTTAATCTTTATGTATTCTATGGAACACATGTGAAATAAATAAGAACGTAGTTTTCAATATGTTATGACACGATAAAATGTCAAATAAAATTTTTTAATTTAAAAAAATATTTAAAAATATTCTCATATTCCAATTCTAAGCATTCCAGATTTAAATGAATGATAGATTATATTTCTTTCCAATAAATTGCATCTTGTATTGCATGTCATTTGAAGAAAATGGAAATAATTTCCCTTAGATTTGGTTCTTATGTGATATTTTGAGAATTGCATGTTCTTTTCTTTTAATATATTGTGTTGTATGATTTTGAGTTCTTTTGTATTGCAAAATCTTTGTCAAGTTGTTTTTAATTAAAGTTTTTTGAAAAAAACAAATTCAAGAATAAATTTGTCAAATGGCACTAAATTTGCAAAACAAATTTTTTTATTAGTAATTTTTAAAAATTAATCTAGAAACTATAAAGGGAAAAGGGGAAAAAAAAAAAAGGATTGTTGCATATGATGTAAATTGGAATTAACTTTGAAACAACAATTTTTGATACGCCTTTAAAAAAAATTGAACCCTAAAACAACATTCTTTGTACATCTTAAAGAATTTGAACCTTGAACGAACATTTTTGATACACCTTAAAAAATTTGAATCGTGGAATAGCATTTTTTTAAACCTTATTTAAAAAAAACTTAACCCTAAAACAACATTTTTGATACACCTTAAAAATTTTGAATCATGAAATAGCATTTTTTAAAACCTTATTAAAAAAAAACTTAACCCTAAAACAACATTTTTGATAAACCCTAAACCCTACACCTTTTTAAAAAAAAAAAACTTGAACCCTAAAACAACATTTTTGATACACTTAAAGCAAATTTGAACCCTGAAACAACAACATTTACCTTAAAGAATTTGGACCTTTGAATTTCTCAATATAAAAAAATTGTATACACAATTACATAGAGAATATGTGCATTGAAAATAAACTCTTGAGGAAGAAGAAGACTGATTTGCATGATGAAGAAGAAGAAGAAGAAGAAGATTCAAGAGATTTGTTGCATGCATGCATGAATGAGCTTCAACTTCATGTGCTACACTAGAGATGGGATCTGCATTGAATAAAGCATGAAATAACATGAGGAATTCAAAGAGCTTGGTGGCTGTGCATCAGGATTGAAAGCATGGTTTGTGTGTATTGGTCATAGTTCCAGAGGAAGAAAAAAGAAGAAGAAAAAGAGATTGTTGTTGTTGTTGTTGTTGTTGATGGTGGTAATGGCGGCTGCATCAGGAGCTAGTGCATATGTTCTTGACTTGTTTTCCAAATGGAGGGAGTCTTGTAGCAGCAGCAGCAGCAGTGATCACGAGGTCGCACTTGGTTGGCTCTTACTTTCCGGTGGGAGAGTGAACCTCCTCGTTTTGTGACGTCAAAGTGCGAGAGGATGACGATGAATCTGTTGCTGAGTCAAAGGAATTAGGGTTTTGTTTTGTTTTGTTTTTGTATGTTTGTTTTTGTTTTTTTTTTCCTTTTTGTCGCGGAATTGTTTGTGTTGTTTCTTCCCATGGATTTTTTTTTAGTCACCAAGGAAAGAAGGACGGAAGGAAAGGCAGGACTGAATAGTATAGAATAATATTAGCTTTCTGCTTTTGCTTTTGTTGTTCATGATGGTTCCTGATTTATTTTGTTTGTTGTAGAAGTCAATAGGTAGAGAGCAGAGTAGTACGTAGCGGCTACAGTCGTTGGGAGTGTTTTTTTTTTCCTTCTTCTTTTAGGTATTGGATGGAGACGAGAAGAGAAACGGATTTGCGGAGATGTTAGGGTTTAGGTCTTCCAGTGTTGTAAGTGGGGAGGTTCTTGTAAGCCCACATGTTCATAGTCTTTCCCTGTTCTCCTTTCCTTCAGTTTTTCTTTCCCTTTCTGTTGGTCTGTTGCTAGCCATCAGTATGGCTGAGTCTTCCCCTTGCTTGCGGAATTGCAGCAGAAACTCAGTTCGCAGGTTGATGCTTGCTACCCACCGTAGGGAGCTGATGAAGGCAGTGGGGAAGTTGTGGTAGTTAAGTCAATATCATACATACTACTGTTATGGTCCCTGAATAGGTATGAGACTGGCACTTTTGTTCATATCGGTGTGTGTTTTTTGTTTTTTTTTAAATTCTGTCTTTACTTGTTTGGTTCTTTCTATGGCTTCCTGAGGAAGTGTTAACCTTGCTGTTTTTTTCTTCATCGGGAGAATGGTCATTTCTCTATTCTTATGAAAGATAATTCTCTTTTCTTGCTTGGTTCTATTTCAGATTTTCCTTCTCTTGGTGTTTACCTTTTTCCTTGGTTTCCTTTGCATCTCCACCTCTTTATGTTCTGTTGAGCTAGTTAGCATCACTTTTGAGTTTCTGTGTCACTGGTGGTCTTTTGATAGAATCTTCACATGTTGGTCAATGTATGTATTTTCTCTTTGGGTTGGGTCTCCTCTGTTTCTTCGGGGGTGTTTTGGGGGTTGGGTTTCTGTTCCTCTTTGCTGATATGGTGTCAGACCAGAAATCAACTGATCACATCCTGCCAATAACCTTAGTATGGATGCATGACACATGTAGTTGGGAAACTCACCTTCCCTTCTCCCGGTTGTTCCTCATAATTTGGCCATGGAGCAGTTGATCTGAATTGTGGTTAGGTATTAATGGGAATGTCGGTTTGGGCTGCCCTTCTTCTGCTGCAAGAGAGAGTAAAGTGAATGATGGGGATGCAGGTAGTAGTAGCATGAGGAGGTGATGGCAGGCTTGAAGTTCATGGCTCCTGACAGGATGAAGGAGGAAAAGACCCAACTATCATTTTGCCACAAATTGCAGGCAGCAACACGGAGTGTGCAGTGGACATATGCAATTTTCTGGGAGCCCTCCCCTAAGCAACAGTAGGTCTCCTTTTCAGGGGAATTGGCCTTTTGAGAGTTACATTACCTTCTACTTTGTGTTGATTGCATCTGTATCAGCATGGTTTTGTCTTTCCCTCTTGCATTCTTTTGATGTCCAGCCTTGAAGAGCCACCTTCTCTCTATCCCTGTGTATGAATTATCTGAATGGTTGGAGACTGAGCCTAAGTTTCCAGAACCTAAGCAACTGCAAAGCTTCATGAGTTATCAGTAACCTTTGATGCATATGGGTTAGTTTTTAGTCCATTCTCTTCCTCCTTGCTGGTCTAAATTAGGTCTTTTCTGTAAGGACTTCCAGGTAAAACTTAAGAGTTCCAGAATCAAGATCACTTAATTCATCTGAAGTGAGGCCTGTTTGCCTTTTTTCCCTCTTCTAAACATGAAATCAGAAGCTTTCACTTATGAGAAACCATCATGACATGCTGATCAAAGAAGCTGATAGTCCCCTCCTGTCATACAATGGTTCTTGCTCTGAAAGCATCATTAATCTTGGAACTCAGGGCATTAGTGTGGGGCAATGGATACTACAACGGCAGCATCAAAACAAGGAGAACAGTGCATGCTGAGGAGCTGAGTCCGGAGGAATTTGGGCTGCAACGTACCCAGCAGCTCCGTGATTTGTTTGCAACCTTGTCTGTGGCTGGCACAGGGCATGAACTTGCCAGGAAACCATCATCGTTGAATCCTGAAGATCTGGCCGAGACAGAATGGTTCTACCTGGTGTGCATGTCATGCTCTTTTGCTTCTGGTGCAGGGTATCTTCTGTCTCCTTTCCTTGCTGATTTCAGTCCAAATCATCCATTTTTATGTTTTTTGGGTATTGATAATTTTGAATGCTTACAGCTTACCTACTGTCTCATGATCACTTTGGTCTTGTTTCTTGGGAATAGGAAGATACTTTTTGACCAAATGTATAACCAATGTAGAGATATGCTCTTTGTGACATGATAGCCTGCCAGGGCGCACAATGGGCGAGGGGCGCCATGTATGGCTGTATGGGGCCAATGAAGCCAACACTAAAGTCTTCAATCGTGCCCTTCTTGCCAAGGTGAGTTCTTCTCCTGACTTGTTCTTTGGTTTTTACACTCATTGATACATGATTGTAGAAGAACCGAGAGAAAGAAGACAATATGGGACACAACTCAATGCTGGGAATTTGTGGCCTACATTATTGTAGCCTACACAGTGGAACATGATTAGAAACTTTGGAAAGAGTTTTGAGAGTTGTAGACTGAAGTTTGTTGTTGATGGACTGCACTGCTGTAGTATTGTAGATCAGCATCAGCAACTTTTTGCATTCAAATCTGGATATGTATGGTGGATTTCAAATCCATTGTGAATAAGAGGTGTTCCTAGCACTTGGTTGATTTCTTCTTTCCTCTTATCCAAATCTGCTAAAGCCCCAGGGCAATTTTAGAAGAGCTGGCAAAATATTGATTGTCAAATGGTCCTCTTGGCTGATATAGCGGTTGCACCTATTTTATGTGCCTACTAAAAGTCTGTTCCATTGGCTGTTTTGTGTGGGCATGATTCTAATACTGCATTCAATGGAGCATGTAGACTGCCTGCATCCAGGTATTTTTCAAGTGATTGCAAGGAATTCCATTTGAATTGTTTGTTGTCTTACTGAATATGGTAGAATCATTGATCAGTTTCAATTGTGCTACATTTTGCATACTGCACACTGATGGCTATATGATTGAACTGTGGATGTAACAGACAGTTGTCTGTATCCCACTTGCTGATGGCGTACTTGAGCTTGGGACAACTGACCTTGTAAGCACCAATAACCACATCAGTATAAGCTACCTCTTTCAAATTCTGGGGACATCAATTGGGGGTTGTAGCAGCTAAGCTGGACATTTACTTTTTATATCTCATAAGATTGTTTGTAGGAAATCTTTGACTAGTATTCAATGTCTGCCCTCCCCTCTCCTTGACTAAGTTTTTGACTTCACTTTCTTCATTATGGATCTTTTGTTCCATTTTATCTTCTCTGTTTAGCATGACTTTATCTCAGCATCTTCTTTTACTCAGATAACTTCAGATGGAAAACATTGCAGTTTCTTCTGGAAATTTTATAGAAACTCAGTACCCAGATCTTTGATTTGCCCGTATTTTTGGGCTGATACTAATATACTTCTCTCCACTTGCAATTGGGAGCTGATCAAGTCAGTGGATAATAGTTGCAGCTTGTCCCTGTTATTCATGGTGAAGGTGATGGTCTGGCACTTTGTGAGCAACTCTCATAAGGTTAGGACTGCACTCATTGCCATGTTAACGTTAAAATAATGTTTTTGAGATTTCCCTTCAATCTCATCATAGTCATGAAGGAAACTAGAAAACAATAGGAAGACAGATCATTTGGCAACCAAGTGTGACTGTGTGGCTCTTCACCCTTCTTAGGCTAGTACCTCTCCTTTTCAAAGGTGGTCTCTTTATAACAGCCATAATGTGGGCAAAATGGTTCCCAAACTCTCCCCAAGTTTTGACCTAAAGTACCTACACAGTTATTGGTGACCAGATGACCCCAGACCCTTACTCTAGTTGGGTTGGTTTTGTAGTTTCATCATGTGTGCAAATTACACATGTAAAGAATTACATGTAAAGAATGGCTCAGAAATGTGGCCTCCTTAATGACATGGGAAAGTAGATGTTGAAGGAGAAAAACACGAGGCAAAAGTGAAGAGAGGATAGGAGAGGAGCAAGCAATGTAAGAAAAATTTACAGGGAGAAGATTTTCCTGCAGTTTAACCTTGCTGTGTCTTCATTGGCCAATGGTTTCATCTCCTATTTCTACATCTTCTTCCTTCTAAGCTGTTTGACCCAAAGACACCTCTCGGTGTCAGGATCACTATCAGCCTTTTCCAACACCTCCCTGACACCCTTGATCTTGCCAAAATGAATGCATCACATGTAGTTCAGTCTAAAGGTCTTCTTGTGCCTAGTCAACTATAGGCACCTTTGAAATCTCAATATGATTAGGATGCACCTTTTTAGGCTTAGTCCCACCTTTTAAGCATCCAATACCTGTTGCTTGTAGTAAATTGACTTTACTGTTTCCATTTTGACAGGTGAAGGAAGACCCAACGCTAGTGCAGCACATTCTATCTTTCTTTGCAGACCACATGAAATCTGTGTCCACAGAGCAATCTGCATCTAGTCATCAAGGACCAGAAAAATCTGAGCTTTTAGAGCGTCAGGGTACTACTGGCTGGCTATCTTCTCCAGTACAAAACTCACCATCTAAGTCCAGTGCTCAAGAAACACCGGTATTAGGCTTCACTCAGGAATCTGATGCTGAAGGTCAGTCCATATTACTGGCATATGAATTGTGATGCCTGTGGGGCTATACCATTTTCTTTTCTAGACAAAATCTTGTAACTGAATTTTAGGGACTTGGATGTAGAAGATGCTTGCAAGCTTAAAGAAAAACATTCTAGTCCTGAGTGAGGTGAATACTTGTGTGATTTTTCAACTATTCAAAAACTCCTAGGCAAATAATGGTTTTTGGGAATTTGATGTGCAGCACCAAAGAGTTCAAAGAGAGCTACAGGCTTGCAAAATGAGAGCCAGCATTTGTTGTCTGATGAAGCTAAGGGGCTTAGTTTGAGATACTCATTGCACTCCTCCCAGCCATGGCCACCTCCACCAAAACAACGTGCACCATCTTCACAGGTACATATCCTTGTTGGGCAGGTGATGGCTTTTTTCATACCCTACAGGCCTGGGATTTTGGAATATTAAGACCCATTACATACCTGACAGGCTTGAGTATGAAAAGATTCTTAGTTGATATGGCCTCTGGTCATCAATCCACAACCACTTTTTGACATTTTGATGGGCATCAACTTAACAGGTATTGAATGGGGAATCCCTGTTGGACTCCTGCTCCACCATCAATGAGAAAAAGTGGCTTTGGCCTTCTAAATGTATGAGGTGGCATTCCCCCATTTATTCACAGTAGATGTCTTGGATCCTCAGGCCCTGAGACCGGTTTAAATTCAGACTTCTAGGTCCTTAACTTTCTGAACATAGAAGTTAAATGTGTTATGTGAAGGGGATGGTGGTGAACTGAAAGCAAGACCTGCAACCTTTGGCCATGTCTTCCACAATCTTATCTTTGTGCACACAGGACACCACCACCCCCAAATTCACCCTCCCACTCTCCTGTAGTCCCATTTTCTTCCTTGGTTGGTGATTTTTGCAGGCTGCAGATCATCTTAATGCAGAAGCCCGTGCTCCAAGGGATATGTTGATGCTGGGATTGCGGCAACCCAATGATCCCTCCCTTGCATCTGACAGCACCTTGTCCAGTCTACCACTTCCCCGAAAGCAGGTACAAAGGGGCAGTTCAGCAGACCAAAGTCATCCAGCATTAACTGTAAGTATGCTGAACTTGCAGCTTATCTCAACCAGCAGAAAGAGCAAAGACTCAAAATGCGTGTTAATGAAGTGCGCAAGAATTAATCAGATTTCTATCAGTGATGATTTTTGAACTGTTGAAAGTAGTCTTTCTGTTAATTTTTGTGCAACTTTATTGGGGTTGCCTTTCATCATCTGATCCTCTCTTGATTCAGGAGGATATATCCTTGTGGCACTATGCTAGCAGGTAGGCATGAGATGTGTAGGGTTATCTTTGAAGAATTTGACAGTTTTGGAAGCAAGCTAAAGTTCTTTGCAAGAGTGTAGAGGCCTGGAAGCTCCCACAGGTACTTAATGTGGACAAGGACCTTGAATAACCCTGGTGAATCTGAGAGAGGAAGGGGATGTGCTAGAGTTCAATGATTTTCTCCTGATAGATCCTATAACCTGGACTTCCCATGCCTCAGAACCATGCAATGTGGTAGGGTTGTATTAAAGCTGAGATCAATTTTCCAATGAGATGTCTCTGATGTACAACAGATGGTTTTTTTTTTCGAGAATCAGAAGCCTGACCTTGACCTCAAAAAATTATTCTGAACATGGCCACACAGGTGAACGCAGAAAAGTCGAATGAGAAGCTGGAAGGGGCGCCAAAAGCACCAATTCCTAGTGCATTTGTCCATTGGGAAGATGGCCTGCCTCCTGTGAAGAAATATCAACAACCTGGGAACCATCAACGACTACTAAAAGAGGCCATGTTCCACATTACCAAACTCTGTAGCACCAGGGGGGATGATAGCAAGGAAGGGGAAAGTGGTTTTGCCTCTCTGGATACAGAACAGGAGGAGAGAAGGAGTGCTGGAGGATCTCGGAAAGGAGGAGGAAGTGCAGAGGAGGTTAATGGAAGCCATGTTCTTGCAGAGCGCCGACGACGTGAAAAACTTAATGATAGATTCATAACATTGCGGGCACTTGTTCCTTTTGTCACAAAGGTAATGCCATGGCTGCACTGCCTTTGAAGCATTTCTTCTTAGGTCTACCATCTCAAAATGTTTTCCACAACAAAATCAAATCTACCATAGTTTTGTTTTCTTATGGGATGTATGTTGTGTGTCAGATGGACAAGGCATCCATCCTTGGAGATGCAATTGATTATGTCAAGCAGCTTCAGCGGCACATTAAGGATCTTGAAGCACAGAACAACCAACTGCATGAAGTGGTGGAGGCAAGAACAGCAAAAAGGCCTATAAACATGAACAAGAGTGAGATGTATATGGATAACCAGCCCAAAATGCAATTCAATGATAAATTATCTACTATAGAGCAGACAGCCAAAGCTGGGGATCCAACTTCAACAAATTCCAGTCTGTGTGAAAATGGACAAGAAGTACCTGGGGATGCGGATGTGCAAGTCTCTATTGAGGGTGATGAAGCTATTTTGAATCTCAAATGCCCTTGGAGAAAAAATCTTCTTCTTGACATTTTACAGACCCTAAGCAATCTTCAGTTTGATGTATTTGCTGTGCAAGCCTCTACAGGGAATGACCACCTCGCTGCATCATTGAAAGCAAAGGTAACTGCTAGGCTGCATACCTTGTTGATGGTACTTCAAACATGAACAGAAAGGTACTTACCATATCAATTTGGATGTTACATGTTGGATTCAGGTGTTATGTTATGGTCTGATGCTCAGGAGTTTGCACTAACAGTATTCAGTTGCATGTGCAGATGAGAAATGATGCTACTTTGGCAAGGCCTAATGTGCTGGCAGTTCGAGAAACACTACAACATATAGTTGGAGGTGTTGGAATCAACCGAAATATTGCACCCTCACCTAACTAGTGTGTCATAAGCCACATGTTATCTGCAAAGCAGGTAACTGGGAAAATGAAGCCTGGCAGGCTAGGCATGTGTTTTGTCATTTACACCTTTCAAGTCTATTCAGGCCATCTCTCACTTTGTGCTTGTAATGGAAAATGACACCTGTCAAAATAGGCATGCGTTTTGGTGTTACACATTTTTAAGTTCATCTCTCACATTGGGCTTGCATTTACTTCCACAATTTGTACCATTCTCTCTCTTTCTCTCTCTCTCTCTCTAGATATATATATATATATATATATATTGTAGTACATAAATGTGGTACAGGCTTACAGCAAGATTTCTTGACCCTATGTGCTGTTGTGCTTCTTGACCAGTTGTCCCTTGATGTTGAACATCAGGCCCAGTGTTGTACTAATTTGCAAACCCCTAACCAAGGATTGTGGTTTTGCAACCAACAAATGGAAAGTTCCCAGCCCTGATTCCCAAGTTTTACGAAAGGAGTTCAAAATCCTAGTCTTTAGAATTCCTTTTTCCCAGTACTCTGGAGATGTGCTGTGCAACAGCTGATTTGTTGTCATCTATGATGACCCATGAGTGGTCTCATGCAGACAACACACGATGCTGCCTTCAAGAAATATATGAATAACTGGACTGACACTTAATTTACCCATAAAACATCTGATCTTTGCTTTTGGGAAAATTGTAATTTGCATTGGCTTCTGGACTGAAGTTTGATTCTGAGCTACCTAACCTGTTGTCAATTTTTTAGGTAATTGCTACACCTCAGTGGCAAAGATTTCTATTTTTCAATAATTGACTCAGAAGGAGCACCATAACATATGTTTGAGGGTATTGCTAAGTGTGAAGTTGTTATGCATAGTTTGGAAGATTGGAATTTCCAAGATTCATACCTCTTCCTGTCACATCCAGTAGTACAGCTGAATTTGTGGATTTGATTGTTTTGGGGGATTTGCTTTTGCAGCAGCAAATCTGAAGAGAGGGAGAAAGCAAAACAGAAGACAATACCCAATTGGATCTTAAGCTGAGGGACTGGTGATTTGCTGATGCGATTGCTGATGCAGTCAAAGCTACAACAAGAAGAACAAAACCAAGCTCCAACAAGAACAAAACCCATTTCAGAGGCCACTTTTCTAACGGGCAAAACAAAAGGCGTGGGGCAATGAGGTTTGCCAAACTTTCCTGTGGAAGGTTTGATCCTCTTGCATACTCACCATGGTTTTTCAGTGTCCAATTGAACTCTCGACCCTTATTATGAGTCAGGGTTGGTTACATCATAGGGAATGCTTTTAGTGTTGGTTTTATGATTAGGACTTGAACCAAAGGGTTGGTTGTCAGTTTCAATTGGTTGACCTGTTCTGTATAAAGCTGAGTTACGTGTAGAAAGTAGCATCAATAAGGAAAATAATTGGTAATGAATGGATTTGAACCAATAAACTACATGTCTTGACTGTCAAAATCTTGAAATATCCTAATTGGGTTTACCAGACCCATGTTCTGAAATAAGTAAATATTTGAGCCAAATCTGCCAATTGTGTCAGTGTGAGGTATGGTAGTATTGAGGAGACTTAAAATAACACAGCGTGAATCTCGTTATGTTCAAATGCGTTCGCCACAACTCTGCAGCTTCTAGGTTCTCTATGGAGTACAAACTTTCCAAAATGGTGTCTTTGGATCATTCCAGAAGAATACCTGCTGGATTTGTGAAGCCAACACAAAAGGTTCATCAAGTTCATGTAGTAGATGTCAAAAAATTTGCAAGTAGGAAACCAGCGTTTGTCTCGTTTGTATGTGGGGTTGCCTCTGTTATCAGTTCCATTTTTCACCCAACTACAGCGGAAGAACACAATGGGTGAAGACATAGGTCCATAATCCAATTTCAAGATCTGTTTCAATATTCCAACATATTGGATCACTCCAAGAACATCTTCACTCCCTTCTGATTGTTTCTGAAACAAAGGCCAAACCAGAATCATATGTTACCAACATATTGGTGCTTTCATCTTCAATTTGGGTATGGTTGCCATATGCTTTGATTTTTTTATAAGACAAAGCTGTGAAGCTGGGAGGAACTGAAAGGTTTACCAAGTCTGTATGAATGGACACATCATCAGCAAGTTGATGGGTTTGTTGGCTTGGCTTAGCCATGTGGTCATCTCAGCAATCTCTTCCAAGTTTGATGGAAAATTGATAGGGTGGTTGCATGTAGAAGGATCTGGTTGTCAAGCCCGTCCAAACTCCTTTCTCCCATCCTCAATCTGTGCCTTCTCATCTTGTACTTCTTACCTTGCACCAATTTGAAGGTCCATAAATCAATCATAAAAGCTTTTATTAAAACCCATTGCTTAAGGTTATGTATGTTAAACTATGTTAATTAGATTGATGGTAGATAAAAAATGAACAATGTTGAATAAAAATCATTTAAATATCAATGAAAAATAGGTCATGGAATGATTTGAATATGGAGGAAGATTAGATGTTTATCTTGAAATTTCGTACATGATTGATGAAGTAAACTACATGGAAGTATTTTATAAAATCTTGCAATTATTTTAGGAGTAAAGTTGTTGTTTTTCTTCAATTTGCGACATATGTTGAAGGCAATGGATATCATCGATGATAGTATATCTTGTTTCATCCATTTTGTCTAATGATAGGCTCTACAATTTTCTCTCCATAACAAACATTGTGTTAGTTTTGATTTTCAAGTTTTCTTTTGTCAATTTGAAATTGTTTGTTACTAACCAAATTGTGGAATTGCCAACAACACCATTTGACGATATTGACTTGGCATGGAATTATTGATATATAACATATAATTGTCATCATTCAGCATAATTAGTTAGTTTCCAATCAATTTTTGCATTAATTAATTAGCATTTTTAAAAAATTAATTTATTCTTTAATGAATTAGCAATATTATGAGTTAATTATTGAGTTTATTAGTTGATTAGTTGCACAATTAGTTAGTCAGTTACCCATTTAATTATATAATTTACAAAAGTTAAAATGAAGATAAAAATATGGGATATATTCTAAGACTACCTACAACTAAAAGTTTATCCCATATATATATATTTTTCAGCATCATCTTGGAATATATATAAACAAGGTGTTTTGTACTACATTTTCAAATCGAAAAAATGAACATAATAAATGAACCAACAAAAAAAGTCTAACTCGAAATAAAATATAAATATGAATGTACCAATGTTTAATTTACCTACCTACCTACTTATGTACTTATGTAAGGAGGTAGGCTCAGGTGGGTAAGTAGGTAATTACCTACCTACGTATTTATTTATAACCTAGTTCAACATACATACCTAAATATTGGTTTCAATTTATTTTGGACAAATTCAATTAATGTGTTATGTGACAAGTTTCTATTGTAAAATCTATAACCATGCAAGCATAAAAACTAAACATTTTACATTATCTCAAAACTATAGTAGAAGTATTTCAAATTAGTAAAAGTTCAAACACATGACAACATATGACTTGCTCCCATTGTTCATCAAAAAGTCGCATCCTAATCGCAATTGCCTAATCACATTTGACAATATGTATATGTTGAGTCAAGAAATGAAGGTGTACTTCATTGACCTTTTCTTTCATGCAAAATTTCATGTTCTTTGGGATTATTGTCGCATGTGATTTGTCTAACGCGACTATTAAGATCTTAATCACACATGTCACCACTTGTGTCTAAAAATGAATCATTGGGACTTGTTACAAAATGAACATTTTCTACTAATATGGTATATGCTACTTTCAAAAATAGAAAAAACTTGAAATTTCCAAGGCTATTTGAAAGAATGGATTCATTTTGGGCTTCACATGTTTTGTTGAAGTTGTTTTACACAAGAGACCTTGTTGTGGAACTACATTGTTTTTTTTTTTTTTCATTTCTTTCCATTGTATTATAACACAAAACTAGATTCTACAAAACATTTGAAACAAAAAAAAACTTTGCATACGAAGAAACTTTTACCTTCAAGGCTTGGATTTTTTGGCCCTTGAGAATCCTAAGCCTACAAATGACCGTGATTCTCATTTAAACATTCTCAAACCCTAATGCTTTTGGTAAACTTCTCTTAGTTGAAATTTACAAACTCTTCAACCCAAGTTGAATTATTTCATTAGTTATCAAATAATGCAAGAATCATAAACTACCAACAAATTTTCAATTACATACCATCCTCGAAACTTACTTTACTCTTCTATCTTGCCAACCATTTATAGTTGCTCAACATTTGTTGTAAATATAATGATTATTCATAAATTGAATCATGCCCTTGAGCAATTTATATTACCTAAATTAGTTTGTAAACAATAGTAATTATTTATTTATTTTTTATATTTTCCATTCACAAATTGCATTGTTGCATTGTAAATATCAATTATAAATAAATTATTGCTTGATGTATCGACCATAAATAGGTTACCCCAAAAAATATATCTTATATATCTTTATATTTACAAATAAAAATTCTATGATAATTATGGGCAATATATATTTTTGAGTTTTTTAAGGTTTATTTTGAAATTTACATTACGTTCACCTATTACTTCTATTTTGGTGTTCATGAATAATATTGCCACATAGTAATTATACCAAATAACAAGGACAATGCTAAAGGGAGATAACATATATATGCATCAATGAAAAATTGATGAAAACTAATAAATATATATATTTAAAACAAACCCATTTTCACATGGTGTTAGGGTTTAGGGTTTTTCCCAATATCATATAATTCATCAAAATTGATTATTATTAATGTGAACCCTGTGCATAATGCATAGGTGTGTTACTTCAACAATGTTTGGTTTTTTTTATTTTAAATTATTTTTTCAAACAATCGTTAGTCCCTCATCCGGGTCCTTCGTATTTTTGGTTCTTTACCTCGTTGACTCTTCCAAAAGTGAAAGCATATTCGTGAAGCTAAATAATGAAGTTTCTCCTAAATCCGTTCCATCACCCAGTTGGACGAACATTTTATCCATCCCCTTAATCAAGACGAACAGTAGTTGAAAAAAAAAACAATTTTTAAAAATTCGTTTCGTCATTCAACTAGACGAATATTTCATCCATCCCCTTAATTGGGACGAACAATAATTTTAAAAAAAAAGGTAATCTTGATCAATATTTAAATTTTTTTTTTTTTGATTATAGATTATCCAAAGCCTAAATATTTTTTTTAGATTTACCAAATCTTTTGCCTCAAATATTTTTTTTTTCTCTGGAGTCAGTTCCATCTCAGGAAGTTACCCAAATTAGAGGTCGATTCTACCATAATATTAAAACATAAAAAACAGTTACATCTGAAGAAGTTACATTTGGAGAAGTTACCCAAATTAGAGGTCGATTCTGCGATAATGTTAAAACATAAAAAAAATGCTTTTGCAGCAAAACGCCATGTCACAGAACGCAAGACTAAGTGAATTAATATATTAGATTAGATAGGGGTTAGGATTTGACGATCTTCGTTTGTGTTGCTGCTTCAAACAAGAGGTGCGTGGTGGTGTTGGACTGACAGAAGTGGCGATGGCGGAGTGAGTTGCGAAAGATCATGAGAATGACGATCCAGTATACGGCATACGCACGAGTGGGATTGTTGGGGAACCCGAGTGATGGCTACTTTGGTAAGACACTGGCGTTTTCTGTGAGCAATTTCGCGGCCACTGTGACATTGGAACCATCCGAGTCTCTCGTCATCCTGCCGCATCCCGTCCACGATCCGTCGAAGTTTGCGTCTCTGCAGCAGTTGGTGAGTTATCTCTTTTATCTCCCTCCCAACAGTAATAGTGATTTTGCTGCCGCCTGCTGTTGAAAGTGTCGAGTTAGAAGAACTCGATTAGGTGTTGCTAACATTCTCGTCACTTCTTGGTACGTGTCTGGTTGTTGCTGTGACGCTGTGCTTTCTTTCCTTCTGCTGCTGCGATGGATCTTATATAAAATGTGTATATGTTTCTTTGGAGATTGATTTTGATCTGGTATTGACAAATGTCTTTGAATGAGTTTGGACATTTACCAAGCAAGATCATCATCCCTTAGTAGCAAGCATCTTGCTCATACTTCCAAAATGCAGCACAATGGTCACAAATTTCTAGGGCTTTTTTTAGGGTTTTGTGTTTTTGGACAAAATTTGTTAAAACGGAGAGAGAGTGAGTGATTGTGAATGCAGGCAGAACGAGTTGAGAGTGAAGGATATTATGGAGGTGTCCGATTGCTCATGGCCACATGCAAAGTTTTCCATGCCTATTGTGCAGCTCATAAGATCACACTGCATCACAACAACTTCACACTATCTTATGACACGAACATTCCCAGACAGGTTTGTGTTTTACAATTCTTTCACCGAGAACTGAATTCTGAAATGATGGTGACACAACATCCATCAGTGTACACATTTTTGAAAGAGTAGGAGGAGAAAGTTGGTACTTGGTGGACAAGACTGTGAAACCCTACTACTACTACTACTACTACACATGCATGTATGCAATGCGGTTGAAATTATTTTCAAGTGTGGATGATGCCAATGTTGTAGGCTGGACTTTCAGGATCAAGTGCCATTGTGTGTGCGGCACTTAGCTGTTTGCTGGAGCATTTTGGTGTGGGAGATTCCATGAAGGTGGAGGACAGGCCAAGAGTGATCTTGACTGCTGAAGAGGAACTTGGTATAACTGCTGGGTTGCAAGACCGTGTGGCACAGGTCTATGGAGGTCTTGTCTACATGGTTTGTCTGGTCCTTTTACCCGTTCCTCCTGCATTATTACAGGCTTATGAGATATCTTCCTTTGGCCTCTCTATCTTTTGGTCTAGTCAGAAGATTTATAACCAAAGCTCTTGAGGAGAAGGTTGCATCCAGCCAGAGCATTTGACTGATCTGTTGCTGTCAGCAGGATTTTGACAGGGATGCTTTGGAGAGCACAGGAAATGGCATTTATACACCCATGGATCCTGGACTACTTCCAACACTTTATTTGATTTATGCAAGGAACCCCAGTGACTCTGGCAAGGCCTGTCCTCCATACCAATCTTATAATACACATCAATACTGAGGATGCCAGAGTGACTAGCTGTTTGTACACTAGTATGAATCCCATTCAAAACTTGGAAGAATCTGGTTTTTTTGTCAGCATAGAACCAGAGGTTCTGTAAGCTTATGTGATTTTGCCTTTGGAACAAGTACTGGATTTTGAGGATAAGTGTATGTCCATATTATGACTTAATGCAGGTTCACAGCACAGTGAGGAGGAGGTGGCTGGAGGGCGATGAATTGGTGAGAAGTGGTATGACTGAGATTGCGGAACTTGCTGTGAGGGGGCGTGTTGCATTGTTAAAGCAGGACTTCGACACATTTGCTGAGCTCATGAACCACAACTTTGATTTGCGAAGGTTTGTTTCCGTGCTGCCTTGTCCATGTATGTTCCAGAATCAAGACAGAGCAAAGAAGAGATTCAGAACTGAAAGTGTTCCTCCTGACCTGGTGTCTGCATTCTAGTGCTGTCAAGGGATCTGCTGGTTGGTCAGGCGGTGATTTCTTCCACTGTAAACTACACTGCAAAAATGTACATAAATTGTTTTTGCATCTTATGCCTTAACCTACTCTCTGCATTTACTCAACTGTCTCACTGCTTTAAATATGCTGTCATTACCTGTAAGCAGGTGCATGTTTGGTGATGCCACTCTTGGAAAAATGAACATTGATATGGTGGAAACTGCCCGTAGTGTGGGAGCATCATGCAAATTCACAGGAAGTGGAGGAGCAGTGGTGGCTTTCTGTCCAGAAGGTTTGCAACAAGTGAGGCACTTAAAAGAGGCGTGTGAGAAGAAAGGCTTCATTCTGGAGCCTTTGATTGTTGGCCCGTCATTTGTGCCACCTGAATTGTCTTGTTGAGATCTGCACGGCAAGCTCTCTGTCTAGGGGTAGATATTTTTGTGCAGGTTTTTGGTTATCTTCAGAATAAAGTCAATTTGACACTGCAATGAAGGAGAAATTGGCAGCACAATATTAGGTAACATTGATGTTCCTGTGAGTATTTTTCATTTGAGTTTTGCAATCTCAAGCCCCTAGGTTTCCAAATTTCTGCCTGGGGTTTTCTAATCTCCTCAATAGGTCATATTCACAAGAGGAGCTTTGACAATCATGAAAGAAATGGTTCTCATGGTGAAAGGGAGAATATTACAGTGACATAGTAACAGGATTTGAACATTCCAGAATTCAGGATCTTTGGTTCCCACATTTTCATGCTTTCAATTTGAGTAAGATTTAACAAACACACACGATACCCATGTACCGGCACTAGAAATGTTAGTGGAATACAATGTTGAATAGAGAAGTGTGTATCAGTGCAAATGGTGATGGAGCTCACAAAGATGGAAACCTGAGAAGTGTATGTCAATGGCCAATGGTGATGGAGCTCAGAAATTTGGGACCCTGCTGTGCTGGTAGACGAAGAGTCTGAAAGTTGATGGCAGGAGAAATTTGCTTTGAAAGATCGATCTCTTTCAAAGATGGTGAATTGGGCTTGCATGCAGTGAGTGTTGCAATTGGTATCTTTTGATAAGAGTGGTGATTGCTGCATCTGAATACTGGCCTAGTACTGGTCTCCTCTGCAATGTCAGTGATGCAACTGTGAAGTAAGTGCCTGTGATCTTCTCATTGAAGCTACAACAAGGCTTGTGAGGGGTTAGCTTTCTCTGTTTCAACATAAAACTTTCAGCAAATGCAATTGTCATCATGCTCACTGAGTGGTTCACAGGCTTTGTTTGGTTGTTTGTTTCTGTCAAGAAGTCTGATTGAGCATTTGTGTGTTTTGCTCCCTTTAGGGCATGTACTGCCTCTTTCTTTCCTTGATGAAGGAAGTTTCTTTGAATTGCTGGAATCAAATCAAATGTGCACCTCACACTGCACACCCTTAAGAGTTCTTGTGAAATTCTTGGAGTTAAATTTCTTCATTTGCTGTATTATGTGCTGTTTGTGGGTCCTCCTTCTCCACAAGCTGTGCAGCAGCAGCAGCAACAATATGTGGTTTGTTCTCCTTCTTAGGTTGAGAGCACCAGTCAGCCCCCCTTTGCCATCTCCTTTTTGCAAGGAAGCTTTTGCAATTTGTGGTTTTTTCTCCTCAAGTTGACAGAGCAAGAGCTCCATTGTTCTCCTTGTCACTAGGAAGCTTTTGCAATTTGTGGTTTCTCTCCTCAGGTTGAGAGAGCAAGAGCTTCTTTGCCATCTCCTTGTTTGCTAGGAAGCTTTTGCAATTTCTGGTTTTTTCTCCTCAAGTTGAGAGAGCAAGAGCTTCTTTGCCATCTCCTTGTTTGTTAGGAAGCTTTTGCAATTTCTGGTTTTTTCTCCTCAGGTTGAGAGAGCAAGAGCTCCTTTGCCATCTCATGTCCTTGTTTGCTAGAAAGCTTTTGCAATTCCTGGTTTTTTCTCCTCAGGTTGAGAGAGCACCAGCTCCTGTGCCATCTCCTTTTGCTAGGAAGCTTTTGCTCCTTGGTCATTATCATCTCCTTTGCTAGGAAACTTTTTGTGACCAACCATGCGTGTTTGCTTCTAAAAGAACTAAGCTAAGGAACCAAAAAAATAATGTAATACTAGTGGTGGGGTCTGCAGGAAATTGACAAGCTCGTCCTTCCCGCGAGGGCGGGAACCCAGAAAAACACAGACACAGAGGGAAGACTGAGTCGGTTACATCATGAACAATTTTGGGGAAGGAGGCAAGTGCATATCCCAATGAGAAAATGGAAGAAGAAGATGAAGAAATTTAGAAGGAGAAAGTTGGGTTGTTTGTTTGTTGCTTGCAGCGGATTCGCTGTTACGTACATGTGCAAATCACGATAACAGCTGTGTTGTGATCACTGACAAAAGGGGAATAAAAATGCTGCTTGACGCATAAGCTCTGCGTTTTATTTTGCCTCAACCCAATCAATGCTCAACACAAATTCCATGCTCATGTCCCCACAATTGTCGATGCCGCAGCCTCCAATTCCTGCCCACAATTGTCGTCTGGAGCCCACAATGTAGAGACAGCAGCAGCAGCAGAAGAAGAAGATGAGAGAATCACCTACCTATCAACGCAGAGACACAAGAACTGGTCCCCACCATTCAAGCATGGAAGCTGGACTGTCGTTTACCTAACACGCTAAATCCTTTCTTCTCACAAAATCATCGCCAATTCTTCGCACGTCAACATCAAGGGGAAGGAAGAAGAAGAAGAAGAAGAAACCTGAACACAAGTTGTTGTTGACAACCCCCCCCTTCCTGCTGCTGCTGTCCCCACATCACTACTACTCCTGCTCCTGGTCTGCAGTCAATCAGATGCTACAGTAGCACAGAGAGAGAGAGAGAGAGAGATTCCTGGTGTGTGTTTTGTCCCTGTTTTTGGTCGTATTGGTCCTCCTTGCACATTTGGCAAAGTCTTCTTGTAGTAAGACTCAAAGTCCAACAAGTCCAACAACAAGGATGAGCAAATAGAAGACACACAAAACAAAACCGCCCCAAAGCAAGCTTCCACCTTTGCCTCCTCGAGCAGCAGAGCAAGGACAAGAACAAGAAGAAGCAGCAGCAGCAGCAGCAGTAGGTCCTCTTGAAGAAGAAGCAGCTCTTGCACTGCAATGATTTGTTGCTGCAGGACTTGTTGTTTGCAAGGAATCATCATCTTCTGAGGAGGAGGAGGGACGGCTTGTTGCAAACCTAGAATTAGTAGAGTAGCCCAAAAGCAGAGGCTTTTTGTTCTGGCTGATCGGTTGCAAAGCAATCAAGCAAGCAAGCTTGGTGGATCCATCCCAAAGCTTCGGTCTTGAAGGTTTTGTGGGTTGTGGGTTTCGAGTTATGAAAGGTCTTTGATTGTGGTTGTCTTGAATCTCCGGGAAAACGGAATCGAGAGCAAGAGTGAGAAAGAGAGATGTGCTACTGCTGCGGCTGCTGCTGATGTGCTGGTGAGAAGAGGAGCAGGGAGTGATCTTGAAGGTCTCAAATCTGTCTTTTGTTCTCTTCATGAGCTTTCTTCTTCTCCAGCAGCTCCCTCCCTCCTGCAATCGAAGATCCAGCATAGAGATTTGATGTTTTCGGGGGCTAAGAAGAGAAGCTGGTTTGTTGCAGAAAGGGGCGAATTGGGTTCCGCTTCATCCTCCACTTCCTCTTGGCTGGCAGCAGAAGCATGGAGACGACGGCGACTTCAACATGGCGATCATCTTTGGCACAGGATTCCAGGCACAAGATTGTGAAGCGGATGTGAGTTTTTAGCTCTTCTCTGTGTCCTTCCTTCCTTCTTTTTGTGGTACCCTAATCCACCAGAGAAGCAAGCCCAAAAAGTGTGAGGCCATTGTAGCAACAAGCAGGGCGGCAATTGCACAAATGAGATTGCTCTTCTTTTTCTTCTTCTTTGTCACGGAGAGTGAATTTTCTGGATTTTGCAACAGAAGAGGCGATAGAGAGATTGTCTAAATTTCACAGCAGCAGCAGATGTGATACAGTGCACAGAAGTACTCCACCATGTTTTCTTTCACAGAAAAAAGTGTATCCCACAAGTGGTGGGTGGCAGGCGACAGTAGGTTGATCAAGGAGTGCTGCTGAGCTGTTGCTGCTGCTGATGCTGCTTTCATAAGCAAGCAGCGAGCATGAGGGATTTGGATTTATGAATATTGCAAGCAGCTGCAAAATGCTGCTGGTCCTCTCAGAGCCATGTCTGTTTTGGTCTTGAGAAACCCTTTTTCCAAGGTCAGAAAGAGCATCAATTGGTGTAAGGTTTCATTTTTTTTCCTTCTTGTTTTGCAGAATGGATACCTTGCAGCGTCATATGCCTGTTGCTGGGCAGGATGGTGTGGAGGAGCTGCTCAAGATTGCTTGGCGGTTTGAAGAAAAGATCTTCCAGGCTGCAACTGATCAGGCAATTATTTTTTTGTGCATCTCTCTTGTTGAGTCGAGTCTCTTTGTTGTTGATCAGGAAAAAATAGTGTTGGTAGAGATGATGATTGATGTGGGGGTTTTTGTTTGTTACTGGAATGTGAAGAAGCAAATGCGTGGTTTTGAGATCCAAGCAAGCTTGTGACTGAGTGTTGTTGTTGGGTGATGCTTGCTTTGTCATCTCACAGCAAGACTACTTGCGCAAAATCTCATTGAAGATGCTTTCGCTTGAAACCAAGGCAAATGGGAATGGACTTCAAGCCAGAGGTGCTGGTGGTGTGCCTGGCCAGGTTGCAATCAAGCCAGATCCAGCAGGTCAGTAGAAAATAAAACAGTGATTGATGAAACACTTGCTGGGTGCCTCCTGCAATCAACTGGATTGTTGTCATCCGTCTTCTGCCTCCTGTTTTGTGACCCATTTTTGCTAAACTTCTCTTGAAGCTCCTCTTTCTCAAGGTTGGAGCTCCTCCAGGATTTCTCTCTGAAGCATGTCTGCCTTTTGCATCAGTCATTTTGATGATCCCTTTTTGAATTCCATTTTTCAGCATCACTTTTGGTGCGGAATCCTGCACAACAACAGGCCCTAAGCAATGGGGTTCAGCAGCAGCCAAATCAATCTCAGCAGCAACAGCAACAACAGCAGCAGCAGCAACAGCTACAGCAACGCCAACAACAGCAACTACTGGCAGCACAGTCTCATCAGGCAAACACAGCTCTGACAGGCACTATTCAAAGCTCTGCAAACAGTCTAGGTTCTAATCTTTCGACACTAGCTGCCATACCACAGAACTCCATCCCCAACATGCAAGGCCAGGTCATGAACTCAACCATTATGAATAGCCGCATCCAGCAGATGCAACAGCAGCAGCAGCAGCAGCAACAACAACAGCAGCAGCAACAACAGCAAGCAGTCCAGCAACAGCAACAGCAACAGCAACAGCAACAGCAGCAGCAGCAGGTCTCTTACACTCATGTTTGCATGTGACATTCTGCTTTAGCATTTGGTACATGGAGCTGAACTTGTGTGTCAGGGTGGGACAAGGTTTAGCATGACTGCTTGAGCCACCATGTGTCATCAGACATTTGCCTGACCTATGCTTTTGGATTGGCGCAATGGGTGGTGATACAAGCAGCAGCAGCAGAATCAGCACCAGCAGCAGATGTTGTATCAACAGCAACAGAGAGTACAGCAACACCAAGCTCTCATGAAGCAGAAGTTACATCAACAGTCCCTTCTCCAGCATCAACAACAATCTTTTCAACAGCAACAGCAACCACAACAGCAACAGCAGCAGCAGGTTTATGTCTGGATAAAATGTGTCAATGGCTGCTGGGTTGGTTACTAAGGTCTTGTGATTGCTTCTTTCTGTGCATGTTGGTGGAGAGGAAATGCAAATCTTTGACTGGGTTTGTTTGTTGTTGGATATAAAGTAAGAGTGTTTTTGGTTTACAGGTCCCGACTCTGCAGCAGCAGCAACCATCTGGCAATAACCAGCTTCTGACTCAGAACAACTCTGCATTGCAGCAGCAGCAGCAGCTGTTACAACAACAAATCGTGCAACAGGCAAAACAACAGCAGCAGCAAGCTCAGCAGCTGGTGGGTTGTCCACACCTGCACACACATGTGCTCCATTGTTTGGAAACTGTCTGTGCAATCTGTTTACCTTCAATGGTTGGTTACCTTGGAAGCTTGAGTGTGGAGTTTTCTCTGCAATTGTCTTAAAGAAAATGCTGCTTTCTTGGGGGGCATGATATGGTATCTGTCTTCAGCAACTGCAACAAGCTCAACAGCAGCAGCAGCAGCAGACATCTGCCACGCCCAGCCAGTCACAGCAGTCACAGGCACCTGCTCAGCCAGCTCAACAGACCCAGCAGCAACACTTGCTGCCAGTGGTGAGCCAGCAACCACAGCAACAGCAGCAGCAGCAGCAGCGAGTCCCACAGCCAGGTAGGTATTGTGCTGTTGTCCTATCATTTTACATTCCTTGATTTTGCAATGAGTCAATGGCTCTGCAAAGTGAAGCGCTTTGTTTTGGACATTCATTGTTTTGCAATGATTGAATTGTGATTGGATTTGGATGTATCATTGTTGTGTGACAGGAGGCTTGCTACAGCAACAGCCACAAAGCATGTTTGATCAGAAGCCTCAGATTCTTCAAGCTCAACAGCAACAACGTGTTCTTCCTGAGCCATCATCTGGTATTTTTCTCTGCACCTTTGCATTTCCATTCTGCTGATCCCTTGCAAGTTGCAAATACCCAATGATTGCACACACTCTGGATTGTAGTTATTCTTCTTCTTCTTCTTCTCGTCCCTAGGCAAGATGTTGCACAATTTTGGCACAACCACTGATTGGGCTGTTTCTGCAAAACGGAAGCATCTGTTGATTCCTCAGCACATTCAGCGCCATCAAGCCATGGAGACCAGCGTGAAGTTGTATGGACAAAGGTGGGTTTTTTACAGAGGTTGATGGATGGATGCAAGAATTCTTGTAGCAATTGGTTGCCCACTTTCAGCTCTGCTCTTATCAATGCTCTCTTTACCCAGTAGTGTTGTTAGTCAGTGCACCATAGGAAAAAATGAAAAGCATTGAATCAGCAGTGGTGACAGCTGAAGGCTCATTGTTGTATAAGGGGTAATGATTCCTAAATTCAGTGTTCTGCTTCTTCTGTGCTTCATTTTGGCAGCTGCAAGTCTTGAAGGACAAGTACCTCCTGGACATGAATGAACTCTTCAGCATGCTTTCTACCCGCAGCAGTCAGGTGCACACCCACTTCTGTAATTGGTTGATCCAGGAGACTTTAGGGTTACAATTGCACACATTCTTTTACCTCGCAACATGTGTTGAAAAGTTTGCTCTGCAATGATGTCCTTCCTAGACATATGTCTTTCTTTTGTTGGTTGTTGTTTTCTTATGTCCATTGTCATGTGGTTTGTCATTTGAATACTGAAGCTTTTTTGTTACTACCATTGCCAGCCAATGCCTGCTGAGCAGCTGCAAAAGCTGAAGCACTACAAGGATGTTCTGCACCGTATGATTCCTTACCTGCGGGTGCCAAAGGAGAAGGTGCCCAAAGAGTTCAACCTTGACAAAGTGGAAGCATTTGAGAAGCAAATTGTAAGCATCATGGAAACATTCAAGAAGAGACGTCAACCGGCACAACCATCATTATCAGGCGGACCTGCCAGCTCTGCCCAGTCGCAGCCAGGAGCACCTGCAAACTCGGGACAGTCACAACAACAACAACAAACAGTTGTTGGCCAACAGTCAGATCTGAGCACCTTACCAAAAAGTTTGCCACAACTGCAGTCACAACAACAACAACAACAACAACAGCAACAGCAACAACCACAAATGGTCTGTGTCTGGGAAGAAATCAAATGCTTTTGTGAATAGAAACATTCTATTGTGATTAGTAGAAACCCCCCTGTCTCTGATTCTCATTAACAAGTCTGCTGCTAAACTCATGGTCTTTGCAGATGCAAAATGGTCAGCCACCGTTGCAACAAATTGCTGTCAGTAACCAAGGAGGAGGCCAGTTCACACAGCAGCAGCAGCAGCAAATTCTCTCCCAAATGCAGCAAGAGAAGCAAGCTCAGCAACAGCTGCAGCAGCTACAGCAGCAGCTCAGTCTGTCACAGACCCCAGGAAACATGCTTCAACCCACCAGCAGCAACAACTCTCTTGCATCTTTACAACAACAGAATGTGGGCTTGCAGCAGCAACAACAGGGTCTTGGAATGACCCCCTTGCAAGCCACCACTGGTGCTCCTACATCACAGGCCAGTTCTGGCTCCCCGATACCATCCAATAGTACCCGTTCCTTAGGGCAAAGCAGCTTGACTGCATTGCAGCAGAATGGCGTAAGTCTCTCTTGTTCATTCATGATGATGCTTACTTCATCACACCTGTAAGAATCACTGGCACATGAGTAGATATATACATATACAGGTGAACATTGCTTCTTCTGCTGTGCTTGGAATTTTGGTTGTGCATCACTTGAACATTCTCTCAATCTTTTTGACAGCAAACTGGGATGGTAGTGCAGCCAAATGTGGTCAGTACTTTGCAACCTGCTGGAGGAGGCAATGTACTGAATGGGGTCAACACTGGTTTTCAGCCAAACAACAGTAACAACAACCCATTACAGAAAAGTGGGACAGCAACTGGATTGCACCAAGCTGGTGGTGGTGGTGGTGGTGGTGGTGGTGGTGGCAGCAATAATTCTCAGAGCCAAAGTATGTCCGTTCATCAACAGCATGCATTGAAGCAACAGCAGCAGGAACAGCAACAGCAGCTGTTGCAGACACAGCAGGCACAGCAACAGCGCCTCATACAAAACCAGGAGCTTGTAAAACAAGTAGAAGCTTATTTCCCATTTCCAAGTTTGGTTTTTATCAGCAATTGGGGATTGTTGGGAATGACATAGGGAAACAGTGGCACTAGGGAAAGAAATCCATTCATTGGGTTGTGATTCAATGTTGTCGGGGTGGGTTCTGTGGAAACAGCAACTACAGCAGCGGCAATTGCAGCAGCAGCAACAGTTGTTGCAGCAGCAGCAGATTCAGCAGCAGAAGAACCAGGCTGCACAACTTCAAGCATTTCATGCACAACAGGTTTGTTGTTTGCCTTTGTTCAGATCTGCCTGTAAGATTGTGTTTATTTTGTGTCATGAACCAGTTGTGCACAAGACCCCAAAATCCCTTTGCAATTTTGTAGTCCTGCAAGATGAAGTTTTAGGATTTAGGGTTTAGGGTTTTTATGACAAGTTTGCACATGAAATCTGAGTTTGATGTGGGTGGTGGAACAGCAGCAGCAGCAGCAACCGCAGACTGTAGATTTCAACACAGATATGAAGGTTGATGCCATCAAGGTTAAACAGCAGGCTGTCAAGCAGGTAAAAGATTGTTTGTTTCTATTTTTGTGTGTCCTTTTCTTCTTGTGAACTATTCCTCTTTTTTTGTGGTTGAAGTTTCTGATCTTCTGTTGGAAGGATGTTGTTGGACTTGTCATCTTCTTTGCTTGCTTGTTGACAGTGGCAGGTCCCAAAAGTCATTTTACTGGACTCAAATGTGGGGGGGTGTGCGGGTGCTGCTGCAGGTGTTGATGCAGCAGCTCCAACAACGGCAGGTACTGAAAGTGGGATCACCACAGTTGGTATCTTCACCCCAGATTATGCAAGCTCCATCTCCTCAACAGCAGCTGTCTCCTCAGCCAGACCAAAGCTTTGCAGCATTGCCAGTTGTGACTAAGGTGGGTGTGCCAATCCATCATCACACACTACACAATCTGTCAATGTGTAGTAGACCTGATTACTTGTTTCCATATTCATCCCAAAATTGTCATCATGGTGTCAACATGGTGTTGTCTGTATGTCACACACATTCTTAACATTTACAGAAGCTTTCTCTGATGCAGGCAGTGACACCTCCATTTCGAACTCCTTCCCCCTCTTCTACTCTTCCTGCAACTCCACCTGCACATGACGACTCTGATACCAAGGTTCCGGTGAACAATGCTGCAGCAACAGCCGGGGGGTCACTCCAAGCTCTTCAGCCAGCAATGGCAGCAGCCGTGTCAAACAATTCAGGGCCCATCACTACCCCGGGTATGGCCGTGTCTCCACTGATGGCAGACTTCTCACCTGCTGCTCATGTGCAACTGAGTGGCACCACCCAAGAGACTCTGCAAGCATTTTCTCCAGGGACTCCTCTTCTCGATAAATCGCACTCCACTGAGCCTCCCCTTGAACGCTTAATGAAGAAGGTTTGTTCAGATCATGGATGGTTGTCCCCATCATCTGCTCATTTTATTCACATTGTTCCATTTCTAGTCTTGCAAGCTAGCTACAATTCTAGACTACAATTTCGGTTGACATGCAAAGTGATCATATTATATATCGTCTTCTTTTCAATTCTTCCATGGTCTCAGTGTGGTGATAATGATTGTTAGCATGAAGCTCTCTGTCTCACTGATGAGCTTGTTCATCACCACTAATAATAGCTGGCTTCAAAATAATGCAGATTGACTCAATTCCACGCGCAAATCTCATTGCGGCAGTCAACGATATGAATGCTGTGATCAGCTGTTCGGACAGGCTAGCTGCATCAGGACCAGGTAATGGATCTCGTGCAGCAGTAGGTGATGATTTGGCTGCCTTGACACAGTCACGACTCCAAGCCCGTGCAGTGATTCAAGCCTCCTCCCAAAACAGCAGCAATTTGAGCAGCGCAAAAAGGCGGCGGCGTCACATGGACTCCATGGCTGTTAGTACAATTTCAAGAGATGGGACATTGTCGAACAGCCTCCTTCACAGGCCATTTGATGCTGCACAACTGGGGACAAACAATATGGTGTCGCACATCAAAAGCCCCAGAATTAAGGTGACATTGCCAAGACTTATGTGACAAAACAGTGCCTAAAAAAATCTTCAAGGACTATGACTGGTTTCGAAATTTTTTCAAGTGAAAGGAAAGAAGCTTTGAATTTTTTTTTGCATCAATTTGTGAGGTGAGTGGAGATATTGTTGGTGGTGAAAATGTCGTCTTTATAGTTATCCATCAGGACATTCGATAAATCTTGCAGGTGACAACGAGTTTGGAAGAGGAGATCACGGAAGTCAACAGTCACTTGATTGACACTGTGGTGGAGGTTAGTGCCGAAGGCACGGAGGATGCTGCTGCAGCAGGATTGGAGGGTGTAGTAGTTGCTTGCTATTTCAAGGGTGATGCTGTTAGTCCAAATGCTTCATTTCTTCAAACGCAAGAGTATTCTATGGTAAGGAATGGAACCTGGTGGGCATTATTGGTGCTTTCCTCATGCCATAAGTGTTGTTTAATGTGACAAAACTCATTGCTTTTTAAGATTTGGGGTCTAGAGCTTCGGTCCTCCATTATTGCGATTGGGAAGAAGAAGAATGACTCCTCACTTGGTTTCAGAGCAGTAAAGCAGTTCCAGAGGCTCATGTCTCTTTTTTAGTGTTTTGTTCTGCTGATTTTCATTCTCTTTACTGTTTTGTTTTGTTGGGTTTGTGAATTGTTTTGTCTGTGTGATTACTCTGTTGTTGATAGGTTCAGATGGCACCACTTTTCTTGATTGTGCCACCAACATATCCTGAGAGTTCTCCAACAGTCTGGTCTGATCAAACTTCTGCAAACACCAAGTAAGAGATCAATGACACCCATTGATTGTTTCAGCCCGTTTCTTTTCATGTAAAAGATTTTTTTTGATGCTTCCTTCTTTGATTACAATCTGCTGATTATTATGAGGATTGGGTGGTGTGGCTTTTATTTACCTTGGAAAAATATTACACAGCTCCCCTATCGCAACAGCAACATGGAAAAGGTTTGCAAGAGCATCTCGAGCCTTACCGAGACCATTGTTGCTCAGCACCATGGCCAAATGCTGGGATGAATGCGCTTGCCATGCTCTGAATGAGGCAGTGCATTACCAAGGTGGTGGCAACTTCAGCACAAGCATTGGCATCTGGGAGAACTGTGTTTCTGCTCTCTGAAAACTGAGCTCGTTTTTCCTTTGAGGGGAGATTTTGGATTTTTTCACTACTCAAATTTAAAAATTTCTCCTTTTTACAAAGAATAATCATCAAAGCTTCAATACATTCTTCACCAGCTTCTTCACCAGTTCTTTGCAGGTGATCACATCCTTTTTGACATCTTTGATCAAATTTCAAAGACAATTGAGGTCAGTGCTTCCTCCATTTGCATTCTTACACACTCACACACATACAAACACTCCAATTCCTCCTTAGATTTGGTCCTTTGAATGGCTCATCATCATTGGCATACAACCCCTTGTAGTAGGTAGCGTGCTTGAAAATTGCGTAAGGAATATGGATGAGCAAAGTTCTATGGTATGGTACAAAAAAAATTTGTTCATGGTCTCCGAATGACAAATTGTCACCGTGTTTTCTATGTCTAAAATGGGTACTTCAGGTTCTTTTTTAAATTCATTTAATTTTTTCACTTGTTGAACTTTAGTTATCTTGCATCCCTTTTCCTCTACTCATTTTGAGTTGTTTGCTGTGTGTCTTTGGTGTGGGTCTTCTTGATACTAGTTTCCTTCTTCATTTTGAAACGAGCCTTTTGTGACTACCGTTGGTTTCAGGCTAGTTCTTTGACTTGACAGGGAACTGAAGGTTCCAGCTAATCTTTTTTCCCACCTCCAATGCAATCATCATCGGCACGGTTTCTCAAATTCCAAAACCTTTGGTTTTGGTGTTTTTCAAGGCTGATGAATGCTCCAAAAACATTTATAGAACAATGTTTATAACATCTCAATACATAACATTTGAATCAATTTGAAAGTAATCTAATAACTATAGAATATTGAAAAGGAAAAAAAAAAAAAGCATTAGAGTTATCTGTAAAGTAACACTGTCTTCTTCAGCCTGTCTTAGGGCCTGCTCTCACAGCCCCTATCCCCTATTTAAGTGGTATCCACAAAGTAAGGAAATTTGATTATATCTCAGCATTTAATGCACAAGGTTCAAGACTAATTATAGGGTTGTACAGGTAGGAACAGTGAAAATATATGCAACAGCAGTGGAGGCAGGCGGTCAGGAGAAAGGAACGACAGGATGAAACTCAGTTTACCACCAAAATTGGTGGGAAAACTAATTGGAGTCCCAGTTATTTCGTTTTGTAAAATTTTCATTCCCAGTTATTAGTTGCCTGTTTGATGCTCGATTATGCTGAAACTGGCTGTTCTCGCACCCCAATTGTGGGACTTTACGGATGACCCTAGTGTAAACAATGTTTAAAAACATGGTGTAAACATTACTTAAGCATTCTTTGACCAATCTTGAGTTATCACATCAACTTGTCAACATTGTGTAAAGGTGCACCATCAGCTTCTTAGTTCATATTCAACATACCTATGGCAACAAATTGAAATAAATTGTGCAGGTGTTCAATGAATAACCCCTTTTGTGCAATTTGTGGTTCTTGTTCATGGATGCTGATTTAGCAACCCTAAAACTTGATTGGAGGTGTTGGTCATAATTGAACTAGTCCCCACTTATTAATACTAGTTTTGATGAAATTTCATTCTTTTTTGGGGTTGCAAACATAAGAGCCACACAATTTTGCCAGTTTGAATTAACTAGAAAATCCATTTTTTTCAAAATCAATTATATGTATTAAAAGGGAAATGAAATATAAATATCATGAACTCTTAATCCTTTTGAATTTGACTGGTTTTAAAAAACCAATATTTCCATAAAAATGAAGCTCAACCCAAGTCCCCAATATCATGGGTGGGCATCGGCATTTTTTGGGGTGCGAGATTTAACCAAAATGTGAAACATAAAAAATATAAATGGGAATATTCTGTCATTATATTCTCGATTTTTCCTCAGAAAAAAAGCCAAATTTAGAGAGAGAAAAAATTATATATATATATATATATAATTTATTTTATTTATTTATTTATTTATTTTTCCCCACCACATTAGACTCTGCTTATAATTTGGTAGCAGTTTATTAACTAGTTTTTCTTACTCTTGAGTCTTTAGGCAAGTTCTCGCAGTTATAATAGGATTAGTGTAAAAACCATAGTGCTACCACCTTTGGCAGCTTCCATACTAATTTTAATTAGGAAACCCCAAAACCCCAAAACCCAAGGTTTAGGGTTGATAAACCATGGTTGTTTGTTTAGGGTTTTAGGGTTTAGGGCTATTTGAATTGTTTGAAGCTCTCTTGCATGATGGCTGTTTAGGACCAGATATGTGTTGTATTGTGGCAAGTTGATTCAAAAGACTGCCAACTTTTTGGATCAACCCCACAACAGGGCTTTGCGCACAACCAAAAACAAGCCCAACAAAACAACAGATTTACATGGGGATTGGTATCACGGTCCTTCACATTGTTGTTTCATCTCATCTTTGCAGAGGGTAAAGTGGCAACAATGTGACTAATAAATCCTTTTGAAATCCAAATGGGATTATAACTTCTCTTATGACACATTAGAGTTATCTGTAAAGTCAGGCAAAGATGGCACTGGAATCCCCTTGTTTGGTCAAATGGGGAAGGAGATTTCAAAAAAAAACAGGCCCAAAAACAAAAACAAAAGTACACTAGGCTTCAACAGAGCATGAAACTCAAATTAGCAGCAAATTTGGTGCTAAGCTGAGTTTGCACTGTCCTTTCTGTTTTCTGAACGCCATCAAACCAATCACTGCTGCTGCTGCTATGTGTGTACTGCAGCTCTAAATTTTCTGGAGCCTGGTGCATTTTAATGCTGAGTCTCAGTATTTCATACCCTTATTTAATAAAACTTCATGACTTTTGTTCTGGAGTCTGGTGCATTTTAATCCTGAGTCTCAGTATTTCATACCCTTGCAACTCAGACCCAACAGAGCATGATCATGGCTTTACAGAGAACTCTATATTGTCAGTAGTAGCAATGTGGTTGGTTGTTGCTTGGAAGTAAGTTATCAAGTGTAGTGTTGTATATGGTTTCAGGATCATCATGTTTTTGGGGGGGACTGCAGGAATCCTAGTGGAAAAACATTGACATATTTGTAGATGCCCACAAAGTGGTGGGATGATGCACTTTTCTCAACAAGGACTCCTCAGAAAGGTGCCCCCTTCCTTGCATGGTGTGCTGAAAACAAACAAGTTCAAAGCTCTTGAAGCCAAGGAAAAACGTAGTTGTGAAAGGGTTTTTTGTTTGATGATGTGGTACACTTTTGAGGAGAGGTGAAAAAATTGTCATCTTTTATGTGGAGTGGAGGTCTTCATGTCTTCTTCAATCCAGCTGCCCTTCACAAATTTTGAAGACGAAGGTCTAAGTGTGGCATTTTGTGTTGTATACTTTGTGTTCAATTGATAGTTTGTTGTATAGTTTGTGTTCAAAATTGTTCAATTGTAGTAACGAGGTTGAAATGTTTCAAATTTAATTTAGACAAATTTCAACAATTGAGGAATAAGTATGCAAAGCACACCTTGTATTGCGTATTTGTAATAGTATCCCAATGAGTCCAATTTTCAACAATTTGGAGGACAAATCATAAATGTTTTATATAAGTCTCTCTTCTTCTTTTTCTTCACAATTTTTCTTCACAATTTTTTTGTTTTCAGGGTTTTCTTCCTCTTCTATGGAAGAAAAGGGGAATTTGTAAATTACTGTTGGAGTGTTGGACAAGGGTTTAGGGTTTAGGGTAACATTTGTCTGGTGGATTCTAGGAAGACAATAATAAGAGGTGCAAAAAGAAAACTTCTCCACCCATTTCTTTATTGTCTTCTCAGAATCCAAATTCAAGTAGATCTACATCTGATTTTTCAAAGCTGCTGTGAATTAGGGTTCCATTTCTCTTCTCTCTTGCTGTGGTAATATATGTGTTCTTGTTGCAGCAGTTGAGAGCAAATTTGCTTGTCTCACACAATTTTGCTCCCAAACAATCTTGATCAATCAAAAAACCAGGAAAGAATAGCAATAAGGAGCAATTTCACAGATGTGTGTATTTGTTTAGGGTTTATTGGGATGTGCAGATGGGGTTGATTCTCAATTGATGAGTTGTGTTATCATTTACAATGTGCAGCAGCAAATGTTTGCAAGATAAAAGGGACAAAACCATCTGGATGCTGATTGAGTGCCTTTGAATGGGTGGGTGTTGATTTCAACATCTTAGTAGACACTTGAAGCATGCAACCAGCAGCACACAGAAAGTTGCAGAGGAGTCCTTTCTTTGCTGGACTACCTGATCAGCAGATCACTTCTCGGCTTATATATCACATCTGGTGGAGCAAAAGCTTGACAGATTCATACAAGTGAGTGCGGCACTCACTGACACCCACTTCATCTCCTCTAGACTTTTTGCCACCCATTCTTGTATTACTGCAGTAACTTGTATTTGCTGATTATTGAGCTGCTAGGCTAGTGTGAATTTGTCTGGAAGATGATCGCTTCAATCTTGCCTAATTTTCAACAGGTTGAAATGCTTTGGAACCATGCTACTGCATGTCATAATAATCTACCAGTGCAGAATGGCAGTGTCTATCAACATTGCCACATTGTTGTTGTTCTCACCAAGTCATGTGCAATTAGCTCACAAAATTTGCTGCACAAACAATTCACAATCATGATAAATGGCAGTTGCATCCATGACAATGACGTCGTTACCAGTACTGGACTCAAAGATTTCAGTGCTGCTCCTACTACGTCAGGGCCCCATTTGGAGATGGTGATGAAGAGTCTTGAATCAACAATTCTTCCAGTATGATCGTGGCAGACTTGCCTACAAATGCTGCTCCATTGTTGCTGCCCAATTTGTTTACATGTCCACAAGCATATATTTTCCCTTTTTGGGGATTCACTTACAGATACAGGCAATATACAAATCTTAGCTCCTAGACTCCCTGATACTTCTCTCCACTAGTATCCATACGGTGAATCCTAGAATTTTGCTCATGAGCCAGGACACAACCGCTACTGTGATGGCTGACTCATTGTTGACTTCATAGGGAAATATCATGAATTCATTGTCAAGTTTCATTTTTAAAAGTGAAATAACTCATGGTCCATATGATCTGGTCCCTGTTCACCATGTGGCTGGTCATTTCCATTGCAGTGGATTCACACAAATTATTAACAAAAATGCACAATGAAATACACCAGATCCTCTACTAGTTAGAAAAAGGATGTACATTGTTAATTTTCAAACCAACCCCTCCCCTACCAAGCTGATACATTGACTTGTGCACAAACTAAAATATTTGTTACTGTTGTTGGTTGGTTGGTTGCAGCTGAAGCCTTTGATTTCCAATGTTTTGAACCCATTTTCTAGAGTTGGACAAAGGATTCCAAACTGATCACAATCATGGAGTCAACTTAGCATGTTTAGGAGCAACCACTAGACCTGACATTACCAAAAATCCTATCTACCTTCAACTTGAGCTTGACCAATTCTTTGCCTACAAGTAAGCACTTTTGAGTGCTCCATGTAAGTAAAGACAACACTACTCTTATTACTTACATGTCTTAAATTTGAATCCCTTACATTGTAACCTACAATGTGGCGATTTTTTCATCACTACAATCGATGTAAAATAACTAAATTGCGGTAAGGTCATTGTCCACCTCCACTTTGATCTATGAACATATGGAGGACATGTCATTCATTGTGTGGTCACTTAGTTTTTGCATTGGGCGATAGATCCATCTTTCTTGTTCTAAAGATTTGCTTCCCTTTCACCATCATTTCCCTTTTGGTTTTGGATTTTTTTGAAGAAAATTGACATGTGATATGAATACTATTTGTTTGCATATTCTCCACTATTTCAAAGCCATCTACACCACTAAGTTTCTTGCCAACTACAACATACTTGATACTAGAGATAGAAGGAAATGACTTTTTCTATGCATATTCTAAAGGTGCTTCACCACAAATTGTTATAGATGAGATTGTGGCTGAGCCATTGAATGTTTTGGTCTCTGCTTTGGATGTAAAAAAACTTGTCAACAACCACTTTATACCCAAATGAAATAGAAACTAATTGATCATATTTAAGCTAAAAGAGTATTGAAATATGTATTGTGCAAAACTTATCGAATTTATATAACTTCTGGATTGAAGTTCTTTAATACTCTTGTTCTTGTCATGAACAATCAACTACATATTCAACTTACATAACAACAAGATTGAGAAAAAAATTTAGACATTTTTTTAGTTTGCAACTTGGGTTGTGAACCTTTTGTAACCATTTTTGAAACTCATATGCCCTTTTCTTTTTTGCAAGGCTCTCAGCATAAACATCTTAGCTTTTGATTCTCCGGTGGTGGCTGGTTGGTTGGTTACAAGGGAGAAACTAACTCATAATAAGAAAATATTGGTAGCAACTTTATGCAAGTGGAGCAAGAACAAATCATAATTGAAAACCAACCACGTCAAGGTTGCAATCCTATGATTCTAACTACATTTTCAAGGAGTGAGGGACCATATGACAACAATGGTTGTTTGGATGAATACAACAAAGTGAATAGAATGTTCAACACAGGACTCCAACATGCATTCACCAACCTCCAACAAAGCTACAAAGCAGATGGCATTTTGATTATTTAGTTGGACTTTTACAATGCCAACATTGAATTGGTTACAAATCTAGCCCAATACGGTATTTTCTACTATATATGTATATTCTTCTTTGTATTCTTCTTCATCAATTTATGATCTATCCTTTAAATTCCCCCAACCCAATTTAGAATTATGATACAAATTCAACCCTCGACTTATGATGCAAATGGTGTTGGGTTGTGTTTTTGTTGTGGGGAATTTGTTGTACGAATAGGTTTCAAACCCAATACTAAATTGAAAGCATGTTGTGGGTTTGGATGAGCATACAACTACAATCTACATGTTTACTATAAGAATAGTGGCAATGTATTGTCCTTATCTTTCCTTTATTCTTCTTGTAAAGCTTCTATGACAACAATTCATTTATCATCTATGGGAAGTTCATGATATGTAAACATCAAATCGCACCGAACCTAAAGGAGTACATTCAGTGGGATGGGTTTCACTTTATTCATGTTGCTTATAAAGTCATTGCCTCCTTCCTTTCATGCCAATTTGTGAATCACCGTTTGGATTCATTTTCAAACAACTTTGCAATCTTAACGTTTGTCAATTCTAGATGTTGTTGTTGTTGTTGTTGTTATATAGATCCTACTTATAATGGTTTAATTGAAATCACGTTCCCTTTCTTTTTTTAATGTCAAAAGAATTGAAACAAATTAGCAATTTGGGGTTACAATTTTGTTGCTTTTGTTCGAAATGAATTTCAATTACACTTTATCAAAATTCAAAAAGCATGTTGGGTTTGAACCAAGTTCAAATTTCTCTTTTGTTCATATGGGAGTAGGTAATTTTGGTGATAAATTAAACAAGTTGATTGATTTTGATATTGATTGACTCTTTTATTTATTTATTTTGGGAACTTTTTAATCCATTTGGGTGAAGGATTTATATTTATTGCATTGCAATCATTTCAAACTATTGAATTATATAAAGCATCCATGTATTAATAGAGGTAGACTTTTATTTATTTCTTTTTGAATTGCCACATTGAAATCTCCAAACCACCCCCTGCAACCCCCAATTCACTTTTGGTACCATTGGAAAACCTTCAATGAATAGGAATGCACCAAGGTAGTTTCATAATGTTTAGACCTAGAAGGTGGAAAAGTTATTGAATGTTTAATGTGAAATTCATCATTGAAAATTCAATATATTCAAATTTTAAAATTCTAGTGAAATTGTGGCACATTCTTGGTAATGTTGGAAAGCTGTCAATGAGGCTTCATGGAGGTGATTTTGTAGTTTCTAAATATAAAGTGTGAAAAACATTAAAGTATAAGTATTTTTCTCATTGGAGATTTGATGAAGTTCAAACATTAGAATTTAATGAAATTTGGATTTCGGTCTTCATTTAAGGTGTACCATTAGCCCTTTCAAAATAATTTTATATTACAATATGTGTCACCAACATCGATGACATTAGTTGATTTTAATAGATTATAAAATTTCCCTTGAAGCTTTTGATTCTTCATGTTATTACTTTTGTGGATAGAATTTCATGAGCATTTATTTGTGCAACATGGATCCTCATAACCAAAATGATGAATGTCATGAATCGTGATGTTGATGATGGTGAAATTTATGTTTCCAAAGATCACCTTAATAAAAGAATATGATCAAAATGAACATACATGCATTGAAGGGTTCAAAAACCCTCAACCATAAATCCTAGAGGTCCACACATTTTGTGACTATAGGTGGATTTTTTTTGCCAACCCTGAAGCTCTAGGAAAATATTTAAGCCTTTACTTGCCTAGCATTATTGAATAATAAAGGGAAAAAAACCAAAATAAATTAGTTATTCACTTATTAAGAAAAAGAAAAGGAATAACAAAAACCAAAATTATTAGTACAAACTCTTTAGCCAACGAAGGATTGTAGAATTTGCTACAAACTTCATGATCCACCTCCAAGATTTACCTTACTTGCAAAATAGAAACACCTAAAATGAACATAATGAAAATATAGACTAAATCGATTGTTCATTTTGTATTTTTTTTAAAAATTGTTTTTGTTTTCCTTCCTTTCATTTTTGCCTTACAAACAAGAGGATATACAACTCAACCTAAGTTTAGGCTCATTTTTATAAAAAAATTTAGTTATAAATTAATTAAAATTTGTGATAAGGTCTTTCTATCATGTCAAATCAACTTCAACTTTTGGGTCTATTATGTTTGCTTGTGTAAATTATAAAGTTGTGAGTGTTCTAAATGTAGTTAAAAACAAGTTTGAAATGACACATCACAAAAGTAAAATGGTTGTGTGTGATTGCAAATTTGGATTGTGAATTTCGACATGGAGTAGTAACATTAGGTGAACATTGAAACCACCGCTTGGAACCACCGTGGATTTGGACATGGATCCATAATAACAAGAATGTTGAACTACTCTCAAATTTTTCAAACATACGCGTATTTTACGTTTTTTTGGGTTTTTAAAAAAATACTTGAAAATACTTGATACAAAGGCCAATTTTCAAGCCTTTGTATTTTTATAATGTTTTTTTAAAAATACTTGAAAATACTTCTTTTTGAGCACCTTTGAAAAATACTCGTATTTCGTATGTCACTACTATGATGTTGAAGCCACCAAATATTTTTTGCATGTGTGTCGAAGCCATCACTAGTAGCCATTGTAGATTGTTGGTTAATTAATATTTTGGTGGCTACCAGTTTTAAGGTTACATAAAATGTAATTTTTATTTGTAAAATGTGCCAACAATTCTATTAAGTATATTTGATGGCACTATGCCTAACAACAAGATGTTGGAAATGTGTGATTCCAATGGAGTTAGTTAAGTTATTAGGCAATAAACTAAGAATTTCACATCTTTTTTTCAATTACAAAACTATACAAAAAAATGGATGTAGATAAAAATACAACTTCCAACACTTGAAACAAGTGGATTTCATCATGTTGGTTAATGTGAAAGTAAGTATCATAGTTGTTCTCCCTTATGCTCACTAGAAGCATCAAAGTTTTCGTCATGAGTATTTCACACTAAGGCCAACAATATTTATGCTTTGTATATTAACTTTTTCTACATTCCTAAGTGATGTACATTATCATTATAAATGATCCTATGTATTGTTATAATACAACAACTTTCTTCCATTAAACATGTAGCTCCAAATATTGAAAGTGCAAAGAACGTTGCATTGTGAAAAAATGAACATTGTGCACACACCATTTTCGATGGAAAAATGGTTAAAGTTTTGTGAATTTTTGAACTTGCTAACTAGTGATCCATATCACTTATGTTTCAATAAATGCTTAGATTTCCATACCTTTTGAGGAATCCAAAGGAGTTCATAGCATAGCAATTAATCTTAAACTATTTAGGGTAGAAACATACTACCTTGAAAAACTAGTCTTTCAACTTGATTTCAAACAAGTGTTCATTGCATAATTTTTTTTTATTTCATTTGATATTTACTAGACATAAAATTTGAAACATTCATTAATTTATGTTGAACATTAAACTTAAATATTTGCGAAACATACAAGAATTTTTTTCAAAAATTCTTAAGAAGATGGAACTTTGGTTTGAATTGGAACCCTCAATTCTAAGTTTCTAATCATAGGTGAACATTTCAAAATTTGGTAACTTTCTTTTGGAGTTACCAAACATCTATAAACCAAGCTTTGTGTGTATGTCTCACCTTTTCATCAACTATGCATCATTTTCATTAAGTGAATTTCTTTTTGTGTAAGTGTTTCCATTTTTAAAAGTTATTTTTAAAATTGTGGAATTAGCCATTTGTGACCCATTGGTAATACATATCGTGGGTGTTTGTTATTGTTGCAAGGAACATGTTTAACAAGTTCAATACTTTTAAAAAAATAAAATGTAGATAATGGTGGTGTTTTTTTAAAGACAAAAATAGGAAATTGTGGAAACTCATGCAAGTTATGCGAACATGTCTATGAAAAAAAATGATAGAACAAAAATACATTTATGTAGGTTGGAAATTAGAAAATTTAATTACCTAAAAAAATGAAATCAAATAAAGGCCTCCATGTGATGGTACTAAAATGCATTTTGAAAATATTGTTGTAAATATGTTGTATGCAATATTCAATGGGATGGGATATAATGTTGGGGATTTGGTTGTGATAATAGTGAATGATATGGAATGTGTTAAGATATTGCCTACATTAGGAGACTAAACAAATACTTAACAAAAAAAACTCATTGTTTTTTTTGTTTTTGGCACCAATTCATAGGTCATTGCGACTTGTTTGTTCATGGAAAAGGTTTTTTTGACAAAATTTTAAAGATGGGACAATAAATATAATTTTGCATTATGATAATTTTTTAGGTGTGAGTGTTCCATGAAAATCTCATGCATGTTCGATTTTCAATATGAGTTGTGTAGAAGGTCATTATGCTTGCACACATGCAAATTCAAGGTGAAGAATATCAAGAAGTGGAGGAGGATGCTTAGAATGAATCAATTTAAAAACATGGTTTAGTAGATTAAAGAGAAGTTCCTTACTCAACCAAGTGCAAAGAAAACCATGAAAATTTGCTTAACTCATAGAAAACTTCCTTCAAATGGGAAAACTTGTAATAATATATATTTTTAATAGGAGACACAAAAAAAATAAAATTGCAAAGAGGAAAATTGTTTCATAGGAAAAATTACAAATAAGCATTTTATAAAGCAATTTTTAGCATTGAATTCCAAACTTCCTAGAGGATCCTTGAAATTGTGGGGGGCTTGATTTTCTTTCCTTTCACAAGGGGGAATGCAAACCAAACTTTGTTTTTGTTGTTGTGCTTGTTGCTTCAATGCCTGGATTCAACTCCTGAGTAAGTTCAAACCTTAAACCCTAAACCTACTTTCACAGAAGAGAATAAAAACTACATCTGGGAAGGAATTGTGTAAGAGAAAGTAATGAGGCAAACTGTCTAGGGCACAAAAGATTGAGAATCACACACACATTCTACAAGTATAAAGAGAAAGGAAGTCAACATGAATTGTAGGTATCCATTCTTTTCATTGGATCCAAAGTAGGTTTAGGGTTTGAAGTTTAGGGTTTCAATCTCTTAAAAAATGCCATACACATCTTCACCCTCTTCAAGAACCTTGGAAGCTCTAGATCTCTACACATTCCTTATACTTGTTGGTATGAGTAAACCTCTTTTGCAATTTCAGCTAGTGTAGTTGAAGGCACCCTAATTTCACAAAATTTGCAAGTGGGCATATTTCAAAGAGTAGGGCAAATTGCAGGCATTTTTCACTTTTCAAAAAATGGCTTTGTGCTAGTTTTTTTCACTTGTTAAAATCATGATACCCATTGGTTACTTGTCTGGTACCCGCCGGGTATGACGGGGAGATCCTTCTTTTAAAAAAAATTAAAAAAAAGGGTAAAAATGCCTCGACCCTAGGGTGATACCCTACACTAAGCCACATGAGATTTTCATCTTAATGCTCATTTGCTAACGAGCACATCAAAATATGTTTCAACATTAGTTATTGGGGGCTCATAAGTCCCGAATAAGTTGTCGGAGCAACAAGCATTTGCTACCTTGAGTTTGTGGCTACAAGATGTAACAGGCCATCATCTATCTACCTCAAGTATTGAGGTTTAGGGTTTGGGGTTTAGGGTTATTGAGAGCACCAAGACAAAGGTAGTTAACTTAATGGCATGTTACAAATTATAGGCGAAAGGTGGCAAATATTGTACCATAGTCAAGGTTGCTACTTCCCTCATGAGCTGGTTGTAGCTTAATATCTTAAAGTGTTCTAAGACGTCAATTAAACCAACCGGCCATAGTATTTGACCTACCCAACCATGTTTTCTTTAGCATTTGTACATAGTTTATTTATTTTCATCACGTGAGATAAAAGAACAACAACCCATGCGAATACTTGGGTCCTAAGTCAAATAAAAAAGAACCCATGTGAATGAATACTTGGGTCCAATAAAAAGAAACGCGTATGAAAACTCTTCTTGAGTCAAAAATTGCGGATCATCATCACACACCACATTTGTCAACATCCTGGGCCCAAATATAATTACCTATTAGCAACCTACCTATTAGTCCCTATCCCCTCTTTGAGTGGTATCCACAAAGTAATGAAATTTTATTAGATCTCAGTATGAAATGCTGAACTCACAAATGTTGGAAAGGAATTATAGTAATATGTACAGGTAGCTAGGAGGAATGAAAATATATGTAGCAGCAGTGGAGGCGAATGAAAAGATAGGATGAAAAACTCAAAAATTGGTGGAAAAAACTAGTTTGGGTTGCAGTTATTTTGCTCTGGAAAATTTTCTTTTCTTTACCAGTTCAGCATTGGATGCCCCACCATTATGCCAAAACTAGCCATTCTCGCCCCCTAGTCGCATCACTTCCCAAAAGAATCCAGTAGTACCCAGTTGGGAGACCCAATCTAGATATGTATGTATCATGCAATAATAATAGGTCCAAGTCAATGGATGGATGAATGTAGATAGTTAGTTCATAGGTTAAGATCTATTTTAATATGAGGGTTTTTCGAAAGATGATATTTTGGCTCATGTTGAAGCTTGAGATTAGTTATAGAGTTATGATATCTTGAAGGATTTTGGTTTTTTATTTGAAGAGGATTTTTTTGAAGGTTATATTTTAGCATGGTGAAATATTCGAACTTCTACAAATCTTCTTTTGCCTTAAGATACTTTTTTAATGTAAATGGCAAGGCCACAATGTGGTACATATACCCTTTTGTTAAGGGTACATATTGTTAGTTATGTTTAATTAGTTGTGAGGTTGCCAAGCCCACTTCAACTGGAATAGTATTGGGATGGGTAACCTTAGGGGAGGGGTTTAATGATATACCGAGGTCAATAGCACATATGGGCCCAAGAGTCTATATATGTTAATTGATTGAGAGAGAGATCATCAACTTTAAATTCAACAAGCACACATTTAATTCATTGCTTTTATTTTGAAAAAAATCACTTCATTGAGGGAGTGGCAAGGTGTATTATGTCATGTAAGACATGGCATGACACTACTATAAGTAAGTAAGTAATTAATTAATCACCTAACTCAAATAGTTTAGGGTTTAGGGTTTAGGGTTTAGAGCTCTATAGAGAAGCTATTAAACTAAACCCTGCAATATTGGTGTTGGTATAGTTATTAGCAGTGTTACATAAATTCATGACACCATTTATTTCAATCATGTGTGTTCATAGGCCAGACATTGAATTACCCTAATTCCTAGGCTGGTTTGGCAGCAAGATGCCTAATAATAATAATAATAATAATAATAATAAATGTTTTTTGGTCATTTTCTTTCAGCAAAAAAAATAAAAATTGAATTTTACTATTATTTAGGCACTATATTAAATAATGAAGCTACTATGTGTGCTTGAGAGTTTCTTTCAGATTTTTTGCATGCCAAGTTTGGAAATTTTCGGAGTTTTTGGCAATTTTTAAAAAATAATTTAATCTTATGCTTATGGTATATTTCAGAAGTTTTCAGCCATTTTGCACTTACATCGATCATCATCAAATTTTGTATTGGGAAAGGCACTTCATTGAGAGCATTATGGTGTGTAATCTCGTTACGCCTCATGCCACAATTTCATTAAGGGCGTTATGGTTGTAATCTCGTTACGCCTCATGTCACAATTTCATTAAGGGCGTTATGGTTATAATCTCGTTACGCCTCATGTCACAATTTCATTAAGGGCATTATGGTTGTAATCTTGTTACGCCTCATGTCACAATTTCATTAAGGGCGTTATGGTTGTAATCTAAACATATGTAGATAATGAGGTAGATAATGAGGTAGAGAGACATTAAACCTACTTGGTGTACATAGGCGTAATGCCCTTCGTGCATTGAAGGTGTAAAATCATTCCTTGTATTTTTAGATAGGATATTCATGGATATAAGGTGCCTTCCAAATACACTAGGAAATTTCTTCAAGTGCTTTATTGTAATATTTTGACATGGGGAGCCTTACCCAATGTGAAAACCTTTTGTACTTAAGGATTTTTTTTTTCAATTTCATGATATTGTAATTTGTGCAAAAATTTCCTACAAAATCAAAGAAAAAGTAGTTCAATTTACATTAGAAAAAAAAAAAAAAAAACTCCCAAAAGTTTCCTTAATGTTTTGTCCCAAAAATACAAAAAATATTTTTGCAAAAAAGAAAATTAAAAAATAATTATTATTAAATAAATAACACAAGCCAGTTATCAAGCAGCCTTATAAGTTTAATACCCACTCACAATGAGCCTAAATTACCTCCCAAATTTACATTCTTGGGGGAAGGCCTCTCTTATGGCCATATTAAGCCCAAAAAATGTTAGATTTGAATTCAGAAACCCTTAATTTTAGTCTATGCATGGGATATTTGTACTATTTAGAAACAATTTAATTGAAATTTAATGAAAGAAAAAAATACAAGAAAAAATAAATCATTGCTTCCTAGTAAGTTACCATTAGTGAAGGGTTATTTAATCTACATGCTCTCATGGGGTTTGAGCACATATGGATGCAAAAATTGTGGATGAAGAAGTTGGGAGGAGTGTTATCATCCCATAGTGTTATCAAACCATCAAAAATCAACAATACACCCCATGTGGGGGAAGAAAATGGGAAGAGAGTGCACAATGTGGACCTCAAAAAGGCCATTATGGAAATGCTACACTCTTGCATTAAGAAAAACAAAAACTATAAAACTATCTATCTATCTACTTAAGCCTTTTTGGTGTTTATATAAACATGTTGGATCCTAAACCCTAAATTCATCCAAAGTGTTTTTTGGGTGTAAGAACGAACTATGAGTGCAAAAGACCTTGACCTAATTTCCATACTCCATGCACTATCGAGTGAGCTATCATCAATTCACGACTAGCCTTGGCACGAAACTCACAAGTGTTTCAACTTTTGCTCTCTTATAATGTCTCTCATTTACGAAACCCCCAAACCCACATCATAAGGACCTCATAAGTTGATAAGTTGGGTTATTGTTGTTTCCGACTAGGGTTAGTTGTCTACATTGTACATGAACTTTTATGAGGGCAACAATGGCATGCGGCTTGAGTCAATCTACCACATCCGATTATGTTAGATTTTTGATCTTAAAAGGGCCATAATTGGTGCCCCCCTTAGAAGTTGATTCTAAAAGCTAATGTTGTATGATGCTAATTTTTATGCACTCAACTTAATCAAGTACTTGAAACCACCAAAGCAAACAAATGGGACTATGAACCATTATTCTCATCCCGAGTCAATATGGGAATGAATAGCCAATGTGGCAAAGGTAGAGTCTCTCCTTGGCATGTTGAAATTGGCTTTTAATTTGACAATTTGGTGTTGACACTTATGCCCACTTTGCCATCATCCATGCATCCATCCATCCATCCATCCATCCATGCATACATCCATCCCCTTTTCATCAAATTGAGACTCTCTTTTTGGGAAGTTTATTTGTTGTTGGTTCTCCACCCCCATCCCCAAATTTAAAAAAAACCAAATAAAAATGCCCTATAAGGACCTAGAAAAAAAAGCTTTTGCAATTTTAGAGGTATCATCACTACCCATGCCCAAATAAAACAACAACCCTCATTTATGACACAAAACAAAAGGAAATTATTGTTACTCATTGGATTCCCACACGCGCCTCCCAACCCTAACCCTAACCCTAACAAGTACAAAGTTGCACCCCAAAAAAAGCTTGGAGTTGAAGTAAATATGTGTCAGTTGGCATTTATGTGGCAAGTCCCTCCCAAAATTTTCACCATTTCTGACCCCCACTTTTAATATCTTTGCTTTTGGGAGGAGAAGTTCAGACACGCATTAAATTAAATTCAGTCCTAATTAAAACATTTTTTCAGAAAAAAAAAGTACCCAAAAATACCCCCCCAAAAAAAAAAGAAAAAAAGGAAAAAAAAAAACTCTCAAGTAGAAAATAATTTACCTTATTATTGATGAATATTTTTTATGAGCTTTTAAAAAAAAACAATTATTTATCTGTGTCAGTCCTAGTTTCACGCATTTAGAACCGCCGGTTCTGCGTCTGGAGGGGGGAGAAAAGACTCAGATCAGCCGAAGGCTACCAACTTGCTGGTCGCGGTTTGCAGTTCTCTGAAGAATGTCACCAACTCGCCGGGTTGTATGATATAACCGTCAAAGAACCGGATTTCTGTCCCCCCCGGGACGGGTGTTTTCCCCTTTTGCAGCTTTATGAGAACTGCGGTTACACTTCGGACCCCCGGGTACTGATGTTTTCCAGTAGCTGAGAACCGTGGTTGCACCTCAATACCCTGGGTGCGATCCGAGTACTGTAGTAGTAGTTTTGAGATCCTCGTGTATGGACCTCGGAGGAACCCTGATACCCGGACCGGGGAAAGGGAGGGTGGGGGTGGGGGGGGGCGGATTCCAATACCCGGCCAACACCGGAAATAACCGAGGCTCTGCCAAAAAAGAATTCCTGGCTAAATGTACCCAAATTTGGCCCTAATTCGCCAGATTTCGACAACAGGTAGCCAAAAATAGAAAAGGGATTCCTAAAATCCTCAGCTCTCATATCTCGTCTATAGCCAAATTGGGCTTAACGGGAATATTGGGATAAAATATTCCATTGAAAATTTGATTTTTCGCATTTTGGCGAAATTTCACAACCCCCAAAAAAAGATATCTGGTAGGTAGTAAGTAAAAGGATAGCTATGGCGATTAGTAGATCGTAAAATAGTCAAAAGTGGCGACGCCAGCTGCAGTCTCTCAGACGGCTCGTCTTCTCCCCTCGCTCGCTCGCTCGCTCGCTGGATGTGCGCGAGTGGTCTCTGCGGACAACGACGACGACGCCGCCTTTGCGAGAAGGTGGACGACAGAAAAGAAAAGGAACAGAGAGGAGGAGAACGCGGAGGGGGAGTGTTACAGCAGGGATTTTCTTGGGTTCTTTGTATTGAGGTGATTAGGGCTTTGGAGCCGTAGCTGATCTCGAAAACTCCAAGTGCTTGCATTTGTTGTGAGTAGCTTGATCTCTTTGTATCCTGCTTTTGTTCCCCGCACCTGTTGTGTTCTCTTAAGAGAAATCTAGTAGCTGTTACGTCTGGTAGTCCAGAAGCCGAAGATCTAGCAGCAGATTATAAAGGAGAAAAACCATGAGCTAGATTGTGTAGTGTCTTTTCTGTTGTTTTTGGTGTTGTAGCAGCTGGAAAGCTCATGTGAAGCTGGTATTTGGCTTTGTTTCTTTCTGGAGAACAGTGTGGCTCGTGCATGATGAGTCGAAGGGATATGTCACACTAGTAGCTGCTGGTAAGATGATTTTTTATAAGCTCATGTAGGGAAGTAGTTATAGTACTGGGGGGTTCTATCGAAGATCACGGACGCGTTTTAGTTTGATTGGGTTTTTGTCTTGTGAGGATTGTTAAGGATTTGTTTTGGCAAACTGCATCATGAGGTCGGTCCGTCCAGAAATTATGTATTGGGTTGTTGCGGCTCAGCTTACGTTTGTGACGTGGTCTCTCATGATCGATCAGTTCTCGATTCTTTGCAGGTTCTCGAGTGGTCAACATTGCTGATCAATCTTATAACTGGACTGGAAGATTTGTTGCTGGAAAAGGTGAAAAGAATTCCAGCTTCATTTGGAAGCCAAGCCGGGAGCATGATGCAGACAGGAAAATTTCTAAATGTTGTGGGTGCGAGCTGCAGATGACTCTGAGCTGATCGGCTGCTCAAGGTCGTGCTTGCTTGGGGGATTTTTTCCAAGTAGGATTCCTTACTAGCTAGGGGCGAGTCTCGACGATGATGAGCCCTTTCAGGAGCTACGTGAGCAGCAGCAAGCGCAGGTCATCTGGCCACGCGGTCGACTACAGGAACCGTGTGGAGGGTTTCAGATTGATCGAGATTCCATTTTCGCCTCTGCGCGCCTGCAATGAGCAAGACTTGATATGGGATATTCACGAGAACCCAGCAGCTACTGAATATCATCAGCAGGAGTTCGAGTTCTGCACTATTGCTCCTCGGGATTACGAGAGCAGGCAGGAGTATTTGCGCTCCTACACATTCTCCAAAGAGAGAAAACTAGCCCCGGAGAAGATCAAGAAGTCGCTACTGAGGTTAAAGGCAGCAGCCTGGGCAGTTGTGGCTTGCAATTACCGACTTCCTCTTCGGGCCCGGATGCTGAAGGAGACGATTGCCATCAGAACCTCACAGTACTTGAGAAGCGGAGTGCACTTCCTTAGACCCTCGTGCATGCAGATGCCCAAGTGCGGCTGCTTGATGGCTACAAGCGCATGCTGAAGAACGTTCTTGGGCTGGGAAGATCACATCAACCGAATCAGTTCCATTTTTGCGCCTCTAAATCTCTAACACATTTTTTAAGTATCTTAGCATCAGATCCCATGTACTAATTGAGGTTGGTGTTTTTCTTTGAGAAAAGGGGAAAACAAAAAACACCACTAACCAGCTTTAAGTTTTTTTCATCTTGTGCTCTGCAACACATCTTGTTGCAGAAATCGGTGTTCTGCTGGGGGCAACCCAGATCATACTGCAAGGAATAGTGCATGTGAAGCTCTACACTCGCAGCAGCTGCAGCAGGTGGGTGCAGCAGCGGAAAATGCTCACGATTTGTGCAGGGTTGCAATCTTTGCAACTTTTGTATTTTTGTTAACGAATTTCTTGATTCTATTGCGGGAACCAAGCTCGGACTCATCATCATGTTTGTGTTGCTGGAGTGAGTGCTGTGATTGGAGCTTGCGTTTTTGTGTCGATCTCGAGCCTCCTCAGCAGCAGCCCCCACTCGAGATGGATCGATGTGCCACTCTGGTAGAGACCATTTGAGATCGATCGATCGGTGTGTTGCTCAGGTAGAAACAACGTTCGAGATCCATTTCTGCTGCTCAGGAGGAGACATTCGAGATCCATGTCTGCTGCTCATGAGGAGACATTTCATTCTTGTAGCCAAATTAGGAGCAACGAGGAGGGATAAAAAACTCTCGTTTTTAACCCTCCTTGTTTAACAAGACTGGCAGAAATTTTGCCCTTTTTTTTTACTTTCCTTTTTTTTACTGTATGGAACATTTCCTATTTCACCTCTTGTTCTTTGGCTGCTTGGAACCAGTGTTGGGCGGGTATCAACTTCTGCAACTTACCAGCTGGGTCCTTGTATTGGGTCCAAGACGGTTTTCTTTCGGCTGCTATATGGTGGTATGTAACGGGTATTGAGACTGGTATAAGACTTGTGCAAGGTTGGTATTACCTCAAGCACCTTCAAGACGGGGTACTTGTAAGTGGAAAGGCAGGTATGAATTGCTTCAGCTCATACCAGACTGGTAGGATCTTTGCTACCACCAGTCTTCATACCAGTGGTGATACCATTCGGAAACCTAAGTACCAGACCAACATTGGGTTTGAACCCGTGTTGGATGGGTATCAGCTTCTGAATCTATCAGCTTGGAACTGAAATTGTGGTGTGTTGTTTTCCCTCATTTCCATCATGTGACTGGTATTGCATCTTTGTAAGAACTTGCATGCCAGCATGATCCTGGTATTAGGGTCCAATGTTCATTTTTGGCTCTAGCAGGACAAGTATATACTTGGTATTACTACATCTGGTCCCTTACCCTACTACCAGGCAGATACTGGTAGAATGCAGGTATGTCCCTACAAGACAGGTACTACCAAAGCTTGGGTTGTTTTCTGGTCATATGCATGTAGTTGATTCTCTTGATACCAGGAGCAATAATAGTTCATATATCCAGGTTCAGCCTGGAACCTCCTCCCAATACGCATGAAAAAAGTGGCCAAAATGGAGTGAAAATGCTCTGTTGGCTGGTTTTGAACTTGCCATAAAGGAATAGAGAGCCATTCTAATGCTCTGTTGGCTGGTTTTGAACTTGCCATAAAGGAATAGAGAGCCATTCTATGTTATGTTTGATTGTGATGTAAGAGTGTCTTGGGAAGTCGAGATCATGGCAAGGGTGAAGTTTCTAGTGCAGTTGTGCAAGTACTTGTGGTGTGCCAAGGTATTGTTGCAAATTATATAGTGTATTTCTATAACCGGTGAAATTTCTGAATCTTGATTTAAGAGCTAGTTATTTCAGCAAAAATTGCCAGTCATCAGCAGCAGGTGTAGCAATTTGTTTTGAGTGCAATTTCTCAGTTAATTAAACTGTTCATGGCTTCACATATTTCTTCATTGGAAAGCAGTTCCATTGATGTGCAAAATGTGTGGTTGTATTGGAAGTGTTCTCTTTTTTATAATTTTAGTGTGCTTTGTATTTCATTGTTTATGTAGTGAGGGGTCAAGAACTGTAACAATTCTTCAACTCATTACTTGGGTGTTACTAGGTAGTTGTACTGGAATGTGAGTCATCCAGGACACTCCAGGACATTTCCTACTGAAGATAATTTATGACTTTCGTTGAAAAATCCTCTAAAATTTGGCAACACAGTAGCAGCAAAGATTGAAATGTAATGAATCTGTAAATGTGTACCGGAGAAGTATCAGAGGTGATGACCTGGGAAGAAAAGGAAGGGTCAGGGACCTTCAGTCGTGTCCCATGGTGAATGTGAACGTGATTTTAGGGCCAATGAAAACCAAGAGCATCTAAAATTGTCCAGACATGTTATAAGTAAAAACACTGAGATTATAAAATGTAGACCTCAAATCTTAGAGAGCTCAAAAGACTGAATAGATGCAAAGCTAATTGCTCCAATGAATCCCTAAGTGTGCAGACCCAAAAACCAAATGTTCCTAACATCACAAAAAACTCTTGGGACCTACAAGATCCCTGAACCCAAATGCTAAGGAACTATAGACCTTAAAGAGGCAACTACAGACCCAGAAAGAGACTCAAACCCAACTTCGAAACCCTAAATCTTAAACCCCACAGACCCAAAGAGACCCAAACCCAACTTTAAAACCCTAAACCTGAACCCTACAGACCCAAACCCAACATCAAAACCCTAATCTTTAAACCCTACAGACCCTAAAAGAGACCCGAACCCAACTTCAAAACACCTACAGATGCAAAAAGAGATGCAAACACAACTTTGACACCCTAACCTTAAACCATATAGACCCCAAAAGAGGCCCACATCCAAATGCTTCAGTAAATCATAGAAACCCAAAAAGAGTCCCAAACCCAAATGGTTGAATAACCCTAGGGACCCAAAAGAGCCTCAAATCAAAATGCTTGAAAATCCACAGGGACCCAAAATGAAGCCAATGCTTGAATAACCCTAGGGACCCAAAAACTCCAAAAATAGATCCCAATCCAAATGCTCCAATAACCCTACGGACTTAAAAGTAGCCCCAAACCCAAATGCCCCAAAAACCCTTAACCCTACAGACCCAAAAAGAGCCCCACAAACCCTAAAACCTCGAACCCTAAAACTCAGACATGTGTCTGGAAGCTTGGATTTCTTCATCTTATATCAGTTGTCTTTTTTTCCCCTTCCTCGCTGTGGGATTTTGCAGCAGGAACTTGAGGTTTGGCGATGGCGATCGAGAAAGTAGCAGAGGCTGCTCAACCTCCTGCAGCAGCAGTTCCTCATGGATCCTCTTCTGATGTTGATGAACGCACAGTCTTCGTGCGCAGCTTGCCGTTCTCTCTCTCGGATGCCCAGGTCGATTGCCGTCTATCTTTCTATCTATCACCGTTGTATATTGTGCTTTGTTTTTTCTTGCTAGGTTTCTTCCCATTATGTTCTGTTCTTGATCGTAGATGGCTTCCACCCCCCCCCGGCCCCTGCAATTTATATAAGCAAAATTGTGGATGTGTTTGAAGCAAGCAAAACCCAACTCATGAAGTTTTGTTTTGTTGCTAAGAAGTTTGGTTAGATTTTGCATGTTGTGCAGCTCGAGGAGATTTTCAGTGAATTGGGTCCAGTAAGACATTGCTTTACTGTGAAAGAAAAAGGTGAGTGAGCTTTTTAGGTTGGTGGGGGGGGGTCTCTCCCCCTTGAGCATTTCCTCCTTGGGTGGGTTTCATATTCCTTGTATCTGCCAGCATTGTGTACTCTGTTTGTTTGCTCCATCAACACAAGTTTTCTTTTGGTTTGTATTTCTCACAAGGTGTAGGGTACTTGTCAAGAAACCAAACATATCTAGTTCTTGAATGTTAATGATGACAGACACGATGCGATGGCCAACATTTTCTTACCAAGAGTTGTTTTAGGGTTTGGTATTGAAGAGAGATTATTCTGTGCTCTGTGACTCTGTGATTTGACACGGTATTAAAATTTTACAAAAAACCTGGGCATCTGTGCAGGAGCAGAGGTGCATCGAGGATTTGGTTTTGTTCAGTTGTAAGCACTGATCTAATCCTCCACTTGGTTTCCTGTTTCATTTTCATTCTTATGATGACTTGGAGACTTCTGAGTAGTGATTCATCTTGATTGATCTATTGCCATTATCTGGGGGAGTTTGAACAGTGCAGTTGCTGAAGATGCTCTGCGTGCTGTTGAATCAAAGAATGGAGTGTTGTTGCAAGGTCGAAAAATAAAGGTAGAACTTGCTAAGCGTCGAGCACCTCTAGACCAGCGACGTCCACTGGCAAATGTGAAAGGTCAGGCACAATGCACAGATGTCTTTGATTCTGTCTCTTTGAGTACTAAGTCCATGCCACAAAATTGGTGCAGTTTCTAGAATGGCTTTTGTATCCTTTTTGCTTGCAGCATAATTTCTATTCAAAATCAAGGTTTTGATGGTGGTTCCTTGCTTGGCAGAAAATAAGAAGGATGTTGACCAGAAGGATTCTTTCCAGAAAGATGGCGTTGAAGGAACAGCAGTGGAGCCATCCACAGGTCATCCGGAGGGAAAAATTCAAAAGAAAAAGAGAAAAGCTGTGGATGATAATACAGTGCACTCCAGGGTATCAGCACCTGAGATGACCCCTCAGGATACTAAGAAGCTAAAACCTAGTAAGCTGGAATGATATACCTGAATAATACATTACCACTGTTTCTTTGCATTTCTACAAGATGAGGTCTATTTAGCCCCGTGATCTGCAAAGTTGAAGTGCACTGGAGTTTTGATACCTCCATGGGTTGATGTTCAAGGTGGAAAAGAACCAAAGAGTCATAAACAGCAACGTGAGGAAGGCAAAAGTTCTGACAAACAAAGGTAATTTTCTGTGCATCATGACAACCAGCATCCTTTCTTCCTGCTTTGGGTAGCACATGCATGATGTGACTGATCAGACTTGCTAAACAAACTTGCCAATCATTTTCTGTGTATAAAATGATATTATCCACATCCAAGGACAAAATCATGTTATTTATCACTGACTACAGTTGTGGTTTCCAATATTCAAATGCCAAGTATTCTTGATGAAATTTTTTGCAGCATTCAATTCTGCTAGTTTCTAAGAGTGGAGAATCCAAGCCATGATTTTTTAGTAGTTGATTCAAATGCAGGCCTGCCAGAACAGTTGTGGTTGGTGGGATTGAGAATCCAAAGATGCTTGCTTCTGTGATTGCCAAGGCTAAGAAGCTTGGATCTGTTGAAGAAGTTAGGCACCCACTGGAAGACATAGAGCTAGTTAGTCATGGTAAACTCTCACCTCCTGGTTTATTCTGATAGGTAGTTCTGATCTTCAGCATTGAGCAAGTCACTTGGGCTAAGCTCTAATGTACTTGTGGTGGCAATCACAGAATTCATGTGTCTTTTAGTGAGGACACTTGGGAGGAGGGACCCAAGCTTTTCTTTTCCTTTGTGAAGTCTCTGCTCACATTCCCAGAATTGGATCCGTTGCAGGTTTGGCAAAGGATGGCTGCAAGCAAATGGCAGCAGCCATTGTTTATGTATCAGTCAAGGAAGCATGTCATGCTGTTGCAAGCCTTCATCAACAGATGATAGGAAATGGTGTCCTGTGGGCTCGCCAACTTGGTGGTGAGGTACTGTACTTTGACTTTTGCTTTTGAGCTGGAGGAGAAAGAAGTTCTTGGGTAGTCAGTTATTGTTATTGGGAATTGTCTGTTTTCTGATCTGCTCCTTGTTGATCTTGTTGCTTGCAATAGTTTATTTTGTTGGTCTAGCATGATTGCTTTTTATCATTGTTGCAAGCATCACAAGACTTCATGATTTCTGACCAATATGGCATTGCACATTGCAGGGTTCAAAGCTTAAAAAATGGCGACTTATTGTTCGGAATCTCCCCTTTCAGGTACTTTACATTTGACCAAAGATGCCATCCTGTGATTGAGTGTTCTTGCTTGTCTCCCTATCTTCTCCTGTATTACCGAAAACTTGACAGTTCGACATTCACATTGTAAAATGCAGCTCAAAGAGCAAACACTGCGTGCACTATTTTCACCGGCAGGTTTTGTGTGGGAGATCACCATCCCAAGGAAACTTGATGGCTCGTATGCACCATGTCTTTCACCTCCTGTTGCTTCGTCTTCCTGTCTGTTGTTATCATCATGGAATTTTTTGTGATGTCAGAGGGCTGGGCATATGTGTCAAGGTATGAATGATTTCTGCAGTTACATACAGACCTGCTCTTTCTATTGTGGCTGCAAGATCAGAAATAATGAGGTTATCAGCCTGTTGATTAGGCATTCAATGGGAACCATGTTATTGTGTAGTGCCAAATGTTTCTGCATCTGATTTCTTTTACTGGGTCAAGCTTTCTCTTCATCAACCTGTTGTGTGCATTTCCATCATGTGCAGATCAAAAGGATTTGCATTCATTGGCTTCACTTGCAAGGCTGATGCTGAAAAAGTGAGTTCCAGACATGTCAGTTTGTTATTCCACAATTGGGTGTTTGTGATTTCCACAATTGGGTTGCTAAATTAAGTCCTGTTCATGTACCAACAGGTATTGTGGCATGAGTTTTGTAGTGAGTATCATTTCAATTTGGACATGGAATTGACTACATTCTCTAAGCATAGATATAAGTGGATATAAGCATTCAGTTGGCTGTACCAAGTCTGAGCAGGAGAAGAGTGTTTGTGATTATTGCAGGCTATCAAAACTGTGAATGGAACAGTGGTTAGTAAAAGACCCATCGCTGTGGACTGGGCTGTGGCAAAGAAGACATATGAAACTATTGTAGCTGCAAATGCTCCCAATGCAGGTTTCTTGTTGTCTTCTCTCTGCCCTGGTGCATTATTACATTTTCTGTACAAAGTAGAGAGCTTAGTTGTAGTAGGTCTTTTTGGCCTCTCTTGGGACTTATCTTCCATTTGGATGAAGCCTCTGAGTTCTGGGTAACATTGATCTTTGCAGCAAAGGTGAAGGAGGACATGTCTGACTTGGAAGATGAGGACACTGCCAGTGATGTTGAGGATGATGATGATGAATATGATGATGATGAGGATAGTGATGATGGTCAGCCCAGGCAAGAGGCCACCATCAAAAGCAAGAAGAAAGTGAAAGCAAACAGTAGAATTGGAAATTTAGAATCTGAAAGGGGACACACCAAGAGAATTGGGAAGGAGAGCAATGAAGGCTCTGATGAAGGGCAAGAGGATGACTCAGTCAGAAGCGATGCTAAGAGCAATGAAAGCCTATCTGAGGATGATGAAAATGACACACATGCCATTGATTCTGCTCAAGAGAGGGATTTGCTGAAACGGGTATTGAATAAAGTTGTTGTATCAGGCAAGGATGTATTGGTCAACACCACAGAGGTCAATAATGTTGATGCATCTTATGGTCAGGACAAGCAGCAGCAGCAAGGTGAACACAAAAGTTTTCAGAAGAAAAAGGGAGCAAAGCCTTCTAAGCTTCCTGAACAACAAACTGGGAAGGAAACGAACACTGACATTGCGACAGCGGATTTCAAGGAATCAGCTATGAGAAGGACTGTGTTTATCAGGAATCTGCCTGTGGATGTCAATGTGCTTGATATGCGTCGCCGATTCTCTGCCTTTGGTGAAGTCAAGTCATTTCGTCCTGTGCTCCACCCAATCACCAAGTAAAGCTTCCAAAAGCAGCACAAAATCTGTAGCATGTCATTTACCTCTCTCTGCACCTTGGGAACTCCAGAGACTGAGTTTCACTGGAGATGTTCTCTTCTCCACTTGTGTGTGTGTTTTTGCCTTAAGGTATGTAACTGCAAGTTCCTTGGCTGTTTGTTTGACATGTGACAGGAGGCCCAAAGGAACTGCTTTCTTGGAGTTTGCTACAGTAGAAGGAGCAGACACAGCAGTCGCTGCTGCAAACAAGATTGATAACATCAACACTGGAGTCTTGGTGGTTAAAGGTCACCAGCTAGCGGTAAATCTGGCATTGGATCGAGACCAAGCCCGAAATGTAGCCAAGCAGGCCTCAATACAACAAGATGATCATGATCGCCGACATTTGAAGCTTGCTAAGGCTAGCTTCTCTTCATCTACAACTCTGGAAGTAGATGTTTATCTAGAAGTTATTCCATTGCAGGCCTGAAGCAAAAGCTCAAGAATGTCACATCAATTGCTTCCATTGTTCTCAGAAATCCGTCACATAATCTTACGGTGATCCAAACCATCACACAATTGCATGCTGAGTCCATCATGTCTCCTGACTCACAGAGTGGGAATTATCACAGGAGGGCCTGATAGAGGAGGGTACGCCGGCAGCACAGGGAGTATCCAAGGGTGATATGGCAAAAAGAAAACAGTATGATCCAAATGTCTTTTGTATTTGGGATGGAGTGTTTTATTGTCCTACTTAAGGTTGAGAAACAGATACGAGTGCAGCAGAGCTGCTGTTAGTATGAAGGTCCAGCATCGTTGAGGTAGCAGCACTAGATGAAAAGTCTAAATGTAATGTTATGTGCTATTTTCTGTGGAAGGGTGGAACATGAGAAAGCAACAAAGTTGCGAAGCCCGAATTTCCATGTGTCAACTACTCGGTTGGCTTTGCACAACCTTCCAAAGGACTTGATGGAGAAGGACCTCAAGGAGCTTGTGATTAAAGCTGTCAAGTCCCGGGCATCTAAGCAGCATCCTGTGGTGAAACAGGTATACACCATTCACAGTCAGCATTTAGTTCACATACTGTGTTTGTCTATCACCCACAAAACCCCATTACATATTGATGAACTATGGCATTCGGTGGCTGGCAACGTGTACTGATTGTTCTAGTGTCTTAGTGTCCAAGTTCATTCTTGACATGTCTGAAAATGTTCATAAGAGCTAGAGTTTGCTGGCTGAAAACTTTCCAACAAGGTGCATGCTGAAACTTCTTGTGGGTGGTGAACAGGTGAAAATCTTGAGGGATGAGGTGAAAGGCATGCCAAGTGTCGGGGGTAGATCTCGGGGGGCTGCCTTTGTGGAGTTCACGGAGCATCAGCATGCACTTGTGGCTCTACGTGTTCTCAATAACAACCCAGGTCTCTTTTGCTTTCTCACTCTTGCTCTCAGTTTGCTATGACCCACATGCCTTGAAGTTGTGGTCATTTGTATGCTGTGCTGCGACCAGGATGGTAGTGTGAGGGCCTTCTTGTCTCTAGATTTTGTTTCTGGCTAACACAATATGATGTTGTATTGCAGAGACATTCAGCTCAGAGCATCGTCCAATAGTGACATTTGCAATCGAAAATTCCCAAATATTGAAGAAGAGGGCAGCACGGAACTTCCAGGCTAAAGGTGGCTTTCCTCAGAAGAGGACTGCAGACAGGCAAACTGGCAATGAGAGGGAAGATGGGGGTGAAAAGTCAGGTAGAAGGAAACAAGAGCCAAGAGTTGAGAAGCATGCATCTGAGAAGGAGGGTGAAAGTAGAAATGCAATTGCAGGCTCAGAGAAACAGGAGGGAGGAGAAAGGCCTGGAAAACAAAAGCGAAAACGTGAAAAGAAGAAGGTGCCTGTCAAAATAGGGAATGGGGATCTTAAGACACCCATTCTAGGTGAAAGGGAGGTTGTTGCCGCTGCCACAAAGCATGACAGGAAGAGAGCAAGAAAGGAACATGAGAATGGCAGTAAAGGCGCAACAGCTTTGGACTTGAAGATGGTGGCAGGTGTCAACAGCAAAACTGTCCAAGGTGAAGTATTCAGCTCTTCAAAGAAAGATGACAGGCAATCAAAGTCCTTCAATGGGAAAGAACAGAACAGGGAGGCAGGGATTAGGGCAAACAAAAAGCTGCAGCAGACATCTCCAACAAAGAGTCTATCATTGCAGGTATCTATAACTTGACCACATCCGGCTTCTGGGGTTGTGTTTTTGTTTTTTAATGTTGTGAGTTCTGCCTGTCCAGTACTACCTGGACTTATTGTTGATCTTGGGGGCTTACGGTAATGTGAAATTGCAGAGACAGAAAGGAGTACAAGATCAGAAAGGAGTAAAAGCAGGCAAGGTTGGAACTCAAGCAGTTCCAGAGGTATCAAGACGGGAGAGGAAGCACCCACGAGCTGAAGACAAATTAGACCAGCTAGTTGCAGAGTACCGCACCAAGTACTTTAATCCCCCAGTAGCAAGCAATCACAACAGCACCGGCAAAGGTAGCACAAAGGTGGCAGTAGGAGACTTGCGCCGATGGTTTGAATAAACTTCATGAACAGCCATGATTCAGAAACTGAACCAGTTGAAGTCTGTAAGCAAAACCCACAATGGCTTTTGAGAACTGTCTTCTATTGCCAGTCTTCTAGTGCTGTGACTTTTCACCTTATAAACATAATGAAGAAAGACTGCTGTTGTGTGGTCTAGGGACGATGAAGACTTAAACCCTAAACCCAATTGTTTCTTTCACTCAAATGTTAAGTGTCTTGTCCATTGTATTCTTTTTCAAAGTTAGAATTGGTAGCTGGGAAAGCATCCAAGCAGAAAGTTTAGTACACAAACATCCAAGGCTTTGTGTCCTGTCTATTTCTTAGTCTTAGATGCTTTTCTTGTACATGGGTAAAACCTAAAACACACTCCAAATTCATCAATGAAAACTCCTAGCAATGGAGCAATGAATGGCAACACCTTTTTCACAAGTCGCTGAAAAGGGTCTGTAGCAACCGTGACCAAAAATCACTTTGTTATTCAGGGGACCTCCCCAATTACAATCTCCTGCTCAAGGCTGGCATGGGGAGGCTTTTTGAGAGTATTTTGCTCGAGGGAGTAGTGATCATTGATTGAGATTATCTTAGCCATTGAGCTGAGGAGCTCCTCATTTGAATTTATTACATTCATGACTGAAACCCTAACTTCACTTATTTTTGACAACCATATTTTTTTTCTCTTTTTTGTTTTGGGAGAAATCTGAATGATCATGAGTGTGCCAAGGAGCCTTTTGAACTCAAGAGGCAAATAAAGAGCAATGTCTAGGATTCAAAGCTCTCTCAGAGCTTAAGTGTTCGCTCACCAGCCTATTAATCCCTTCACACTCATTCATTCTACTAATGAAAAAAAAAAAAAAAACTTTGTACAAGACACAAATTTATCACCAAAATGTGGACCAACTTGGTCAATAATCAACTTCTTTTTCATTAACTATCTAAATGGCTTTCAAACTCATTAAGTTTGATCCATGGCCATGATTATGGGTAGTGTCAAGGATGAAAGATGCTTGTATTTAATCTAAGGTTTATGAAGAGCAAACTAAGGAATAGATTGACAACCCATTTGGATTGTCAAGATGTTTGCTCATAAGTTCTTTACATTGCAAATTTTCCCATTTGTTATACTAATGAATTTATTGGATTGGTGCAAAATCTTGCTATGGTGCAAAGGGATAATTCAAATGATCAAAAAATCTCTAAACCTTAACCCTTTATGTAATATATTGTTCATGTGTTTTTGTTATGATGTTTGCAATATTTTTTTCATTTCAATCAATTTTGTTAATTTAATTGGTATGAGTCTTTGAGGTGTATGCAATTTTTATTTGTGCACAATTTTGAACTCCATTCAAGTAATGTCTCATTTTTTGTATTTTTGATTTTATAGGCAATCTCTTACTATAGTACAATAGTGGGGCATGGTCTTCAAGACCAGGGTTCAATTCCTTAGGAAATTTTAGCAATAGCCTAGAGTGTCTACTAATTTTTGCACCTTGTTGCCATTTCTTCACCACACTTGCAATCTTACACAATCCTTGCTACATATTCCTTTACTATTGTTCTTGAATCAACAATTGATAATGATAATACCACGTTGGAACAAATTTGTTGGGTTTAAACTTTAAACCCTAAACACAACAATTTTTAAACCTTAAACCCTCATTCAACAATAAAGGGACAAAGCATGCAAGAAGAACTTGACAACAAGAGAAGATTAAAATTTGATTTGGCAAGTTGTGATAACAATAACAACAAAAGGAATGTTGGATTTTGGGCGTGTGTCTTCAATTTATTTTTATTTTTCCAATTTTATTTTCACAAAATTTTAACTTGGTTTGGGGATTTTTTTTAAAAAATTGAATTTTATTTTTTAAATATTTTAAACTAAAAATACATCATTTTAAAATTTAAAAATAGAAAGAAAAGATTGATCCTCAATTATGAGGAGCAAAGACTTCCAACCACATCTAAAGAAGAAAATAAATTTATAACTTTTTAAAAAAAAAGATATGTATTACTAAAAATGGAGTCAAATTTAATTTTAAAAAATAAATCCAAAAAAGAAAAAAAGTGAAATTCCATAAACTATCATAATAATAAAATGTATGCAATAAACAAATTTGATAATATCAACAATGTAAGCATATTGTTCAAGAGTGCTAGAACAAGTATGTGATTAAATAGTAAAACTAAAAAAAAACTAAAACACCTAACCATTAACTAATAATAATAATAATATATATTAAAATGCTACTTGAAAATCTGTTGTTATTTTAGGGTTTAGGGTTTAGGGTTTAGGCTAGAATCCCTTAAGCTACTATATTTACTCTATAATGAATCCAAACACAACAATATCCTTGCCTGGGCTTTTTTTTTTCTTGGTCAATTTTTGTGCTGTAGCCCAAGCAAAAAAAAAAAATTAAAGGAAATTTCAAAACTTGACAACTTATAAACAACATATGAAGATGGAAAAAAAATTAAAGCATCCTTTGGTAGTATTTTTTGGCTAAATTTTATTTTAAAATATGGCTATTTAAAAAATCTGACAAGTAATAATAATAATAATAATAATAATAACCCAGCCTTTTTTTGTTTTTCTTTTTTCAATTTTGTGTTATTAAAAAGTTTGGCATTTTTTTCCCCCAAAAATGAGCAAACTAGTCAAATGTACACTAGAAAAACAAAAAGTGCCCCAAACATTTGGTTCTCTCTCTGTTTCTGTTTGTGTGTCTCTCTCTGTGTGGGTTTCCAAGCTCTCTTGTAAGTGCACTGGGAATTCATCAACAAAGTCTAAAGTTGGAAAGGTTATGAAGAAAACATTTGGGTTGATTGAAGAAGAAGGAAAAGAAGAAGTTTTTGCTTCATGAATTGAGCAAAGATCAAAACCAACAGGACAAAAAAGCAGAAGAACAAGAACAAGAAGATAGAGGACCAGGTGGAGGTGGAGGAGAATCAGGATCTGGGGATGAGCTGGGGAGTTTGGATCTGATAGGCGGTGATGGGTTCAGCTTGTGATGCAGGTATGTATGATTTCCTGACTAAGAATTGGGTTTTAAAGAGACTTGGTGTGTAATTGGATTTTGGGATCTTGGAAATTAGACCTAGTTGCTGGAATATCGACATGATTCAAGGAAGTGAAAATCCCATTATGGGTTTTGGAAGTAGCTGAGAGCCGGAGAGGTGGACCTGCTGGTGAAGAAGAAGAAGAAGAAGAAGCAGAAAGAGGAGGACTAGGACTAGCAGGAGGAGTTTGCAGAACATGTATATTGCACGTAGCAGCTGGTACATTGTAAATTTAGGAATGGGTTTTGTAGATTTTTCTTGTGGGTGTGGAGATGGAGATCAAGACTTTTACTTTACTGAAGCTGCTAACGAGCGACGGTTATGGAGATGGTGAATTGTTTGGTGTCTCTGGAGCTCTAGTTATACTCTTGAGGAGTTATATAAATCATGGGAGTGAAAAGTTGCATGGGCAGGAGGCCTGAAGGCATGGGTCATGATGTAATGATTAAAGTAGGAAGCACTCTTGATGGCAGCTCAATGGCTTAGTCAACATGAGGAACGTGGCAATGACAATGGGATTTTGAGGAAGCTCTTGATTTCAATATAAGCTTCTCCATCAGGGTTAGGGTTATGGACTGCTTCAAGCTACAGCTCATTGTGGGAGGGAAGTCCATGGAGACTGCAAACTTTGCAAAAATCTTGATTGAGCATCTCGGGTTCAGTAGTTCTTCAGCACATATCTTCTTCTTCAGCAAATGATGGATTCTGTTGCAGAAGACAATTCGAGAAGAAAATTACTCATGAGGGGTACCAACTACTGTGCATGTTGGCAGCAGAAGGCGAATCCATTCAGGTACGCACCTGTGCGTATAGCATGCATGTTATTGGGCTGGATCATTGCCATTGCTATTGGCGCTATACTTTGGAAAACCTCGTTCAATTCACGGCAGCAGGAATTGCAACTCAAATGTGAGAACAGAGTTGAGGTGAACACATCTTGATCCATCACCCATTACTGATACAATGAAATTATTACAGACTCCAGATTTACTGCTGAAAGATCTACAAAACAATGCATAAAATTCATTATTGTGTATGTCTACATGTTTCTAGGGCATAAATCACCAAGGCACTTGGGATGGTGCGACACATAGCAGCTAAAAGAAAAAAATTGGATTGTCTGGTATTATTGTTTTTTTTGGCAGATATTGAGGTCAGAAGTGGAGAACAACTTAAATGCTTCATTTGTGATCATAGGTCTGGTGGCAAGTGTGCCGCAACTAAATGAGACCACTTGGATCAGCTTCACAAGGTCCACGCTCTTTTTGCGACCCAATGTAAAACAACTATTTTATGTGCAACGAGTTCTGAACAGTGAGCGAACAGCATTTGAGCAACGAATGAATGCCACCATCAAAACCGTAAATGCAAGTGGGTGGTTCCCAATGCCAGAGGAACCAGAATATTCACCCATTGTGCTTGAGACAGAAGATTATGAAGGCTATTTTATGTTGGACTCAGGTTCTTATCCCATTTTGAAATCTGCTATATATGCTGCTCGGGACACAGGCCTCTTTACCTTGTCACCAGCAACTCTATTTTCAAACACATGGAAAATGGGAGCGTATCTGGCATACTATGGACAAGGCAAAGATGCCATGTCTTTTGCAAGCAATGATGATCGAATGCAAGCTTGTCAAGGCTATGTTGCAACTGTTCTTAACATCATGGAGGTTTTTGATTTAGTCCTTTCTAGGTGAGTAGTATTGTCCAAGATTTTGTAGTTTGTCATCACACACATGAGCTTATAGAGTATCATGACAAAACTGGAGAATTGGGCAATGAAGAATTGAAGGTTAAATTATGTCCAGTGTTGTTGTTTGAAGTTCCTGCCGTGAATACTTTGTGCAACAGATCTTGTGTAATGGATCTTGTGTTTGCAGGTATATTGATGCTGCAGACATGGACGTGGTGGCAGTGTTTATCCCAAGTACAAGTGGAGAATTCAATTCCTATTACAACTGCAGCCCAATAGCCTCAACTTGTGTATTACCTTTGTTTGATCCAGCAAACAAGGTGTCACAACCAAGCACAACTGCCATCACTTGGAGTTATGGCACACAAAATTTTGAGTTGCGGTGCATCGCAAAACACAATCTCAGTCTATTGGCACTACAAAGCATAATCGCTTGGCCACTTCTGATGTCAATCATTGTGCTCTTCTGCTTCATGATCATCTATCTGGTGCTCAAGAGAATGCAAGCTATCAAGAAAGATGTTGCTTTGATGGAGAAAATATATGCTGAACTAAATGCTGCCAAGATGGCAGTTGAAGCTGCTGACAAAGCCAAGTCAAACTTCCTCGCAACTGTGTCTCATGAGATTCGGTAACCCTTCACATGCAAGAACCATGATGTAGATTCTAAGCCCAAGAACCAGCAGCATGTATTTTAGGGTTTAGGGTTTAGGGTTTAGGGCATGATACTGGTGGGTGGTATAGAAGCTAGTATCAAACTTCCATTTGACTGACATGATTGGGCTGGTGGGTGGGCTTGAATTGTTGTCTTGTAGAACGCCCATGAATGAAGTAATCGGTAAGTGTTTTCTGCTAAGTGCCATTTGATAGACAATTAGCTTTTGTTACTACTGTACACTCTTGTTTGATCAGTCACAAAATCAATCTTTTTGTTTTGTTTAAGTTACAACTGATGAGTATGTGACTGCTATGAAATTCAGGGTGTTTTTAAAAACTGGGAACTTGGGCTGATTTTTTGTCTAGGGATGACAAACCTGCTAATGGCTGGGACAAAATTGACACCACAACAGCTTGATTATGTCAAAATGGCTCAAGCAAGTGGCAATGCACTCATGTAATAATTTTCTCCCAGCCTTTCGTTATACCTTCTAATGAATGTGAACGATGACCTGATTTAGTTTGAAATCAATCGTGATTTTGTGTCAGCAGCAATTATTTATGGTAACTTATAAAACTGATTGTTTTGCAAAGCACTTGGATGCAACGTTTTCTTGGGGCAAATTTTCTTTCTTCAGAAAACCAAAAAAAACATGAAAATCTGACAATTTTGAGGTTTTATTTCCCTGCCAATTTTCAGAATTAAAAAAAAGCTTGCCACAACTAGACCTAGGTACTACCTAGGTCGCTGGTTGTAGCAAGACTTCTGAAAAAATGCTACAGTCAATCAAAATAGTTGCTATTTAATGCTATATTTATTTAAGGATCCTTGCCAATGGACCTACCTCAGAAATTTGAAAACGAAAACCCTACTTGGGTGCAATTGAATTCCAAATGTTTGTACGAGTTTGAGCTTTTTAGGGAGTATTGAAAAATTGGTCATTTATTTGGATGTCATGAATTTATGCAGTGCTCTGATAAATGATGTACTGGATTTATCAAAAATTGAAGCTGGGAAAATGGAGTTTGAATCTGTCCCATACAACATTCGCATGGAGATTGATGAGGCATTATCAATCTTTGTTGAAAAAGTGCATCAAAAGGGAGTTGATGTGTTGGTGCTTGTTCATGATGCCGTCCCTTCTTGTGTTGTTGGCGATCCAGGAAGACTTTGCCAAGTAAGAAGAAGGTTCCTCAAAGGCTTTGTTCTTGTTTGAAACAAACCATGAAATATCTTCATCATGAGCTGTTGAAATTGGCAAATGGGCGAAGTTTTTTTGTCAAAAATGCAATGTAGTAAATATACTCATCTAGTGTGCATGATCCACTGTAAGATCTTGATGAACAACTTCATTATAACCACAATAACGTCATCTTCTGGGACTGTGCAGATTTTGGTTAACCTTGTCGACAATGCCATGAAGGTAATTAGAAGTGTAAATTTCAGCTTCTCCTTGAAGTTTGAAATGTCCTAACCATTTGTTTCGAAAGTAGCCAGTTACAGAGCTCCAGCAGGTCATGTGTTTTGAGTTCATTTTAGCAAGTTATGGACACTTCCAAAGTTTAGGGTTTCTCGGCTAATGTAGTCATCATGCCCTTGAATGGTTTCAAAAAGTCCATAAATTCATGTTGAACTATTCACAACAGTTTTGCTTTGTTCTACAACTATGTTATTAGCAGAAGTGGTGGCTCTAGTACTAAAACTTATTTTGCTTTGTTGTCTTGGTGAACTACAGCATACAAGGGAAGGAAGTGTTTTCATTTGTGTTCAAGTTGCAGATTCTAGCTTGCCACTGGACATACTCCACACCACTACTCGCGATGTCACACCTCCAACCTCTGCTTGCAGACCATGTGTGGTTCCAAGATTGAGCATGCGAAATGAAACGTTAGACAAAAACACTGAGAGTGCCATTAGGATTTGGAGGGACTGGAAACTGCAAGGAGCTTTGGGGAATTGTTGCCCTCGTCAAGAAAATGTTAGAATCATTTTTTCTATTGAAGACACAGGTGCATAACCTCAGAACCATAAATTCTCACTTACTGCATTTGTACTGCCCAAAACTTATAAGGAGGTGGGTTGCTTAATTGTGTATTTCTTTAACTTTAAAACGTCAAGCAGAAGAACAGGCAATTAGGAGAGTTGCTTTGAGGTATGCTACTGTGTTCTCATTTGTATTGCCCACTACTTATAAGGAGGTGGGTTGGTTAATGGTGTATTTCCTAAACCCTAAACCCTCAACCGAAAGAATGAGATTAGCAGAGTTGCTTTGAGGTATGCTATGTGTTCACATTTGTACTATCCAACATTTATAAGGAGGTGGGTTGGTTAATGGTATGTTTCTTAAACCCTAAACCCAAAGAACAGGATGAGCAGAGTTGCTCTGAGTTATGCTATTGTGTTCTCATTTCATGAACTCTTGAATCAATATTGTCTCTTGGGCAGGTATTGGGGTCCCACTAGACTCCCAGCACCGTCTTTTTCAGCCATTTTCACATGCAAGTAGCAGTATATCACAGGAACAAGAAGGCACTGGAATTGGCTTGTCTATTTGTCAGGTACTAATTTTTCCCATCATGTTTTCCAGCACTTGTATAGGAGGCTATTGGCAGTTCATATATTTTGTACTGTGGAATTGCTTGTCAAGACCTCCTGAAATTGTGTGTACATGTTTCATATACTGTCCTGATTCCATCCTTTTCAAATGACTGTTGAAAATTGCTATTCTCAAGTGCCAAGCTTGTCATATTCTGTGGCATGGTTTATTTTTGTTGGGTGTTAAAGAGTGATCATAGATTCTACTACATTGCTAACACATGCATTTTCTCACATATCTTTTCAATGATTTAACATTAAACTTCCCTAAAACTTAAACCCTAAACCCTTGATTTGCGAATAAGTGGGCAACTTATTCATGCAATGGTTCATGCATGAATTCCAACAGAAACTAGTGAAGTTGATGAATGGGCAGCTTACATTCAATAGCTTGCCTGGAGAGGGGAGCCTATTTGAGTTCACATTGCCGTTACGTGTAATAGAGTCATCCCATTGTGACACACATAGTTGCTGTCCAAAGCGTCAAGGCCCAACAATAGATGGCGAAAAGTTAAGAGGAATGCATGTTGTATTGGTTGATAACCATCCCATTCGACAGGTATAGATGCAATCCCTTTTTTTCTCATGATTGAAATTACGGTTCAACGTTGACGGTAGTTGGTAACATTTGTTGATTGGTGTCAATGAGCTATATGCATGTTTTTTCCTTGAGATCCACATCATTGCCTTTCTATTATGATGATCTTCTTTTGCACCTCAGACCTTATGTTAATTGCATTATCACCATGATCAGAATCCAAACATGAATGCACTCTGTTGGTATATCTCTTGCATATCTCTTATTGCAGGAAGCATCAGCAAGCTATTTGAGGGGGCTACACATTTCAGTCACATATATGGTAGACTTGCCATCCACTCTGGAGTTACTGAAGAGGTGATTTTTGGCTTGTTTTTTTCCCACCAACTTTTCTTTGAGGATTGTGAAATACCTTTGATCTTGAGTCTTTTGGCAACTACTTTGAAAAATCATCGCCCTCTGAACACATGAGGTTGGTCATCATCTTACACAAGAATCTCAAGGACTTCAAAGGCAGATAAAAAATTTCATTGTGACAACTGGATGTAACAGGACTCTTGTTTCACAATGTGCAATTCACTTTTTCCCTGAACTCTAAGCCCTAAACTCATGGTACTTGGGTTTGTTGATTTTTTTGTGCAGTACGGCACAAGGAGTTGCTATCCAAGCAGTAATTGTTGATTTGCAAGGGACAAAACAATCATCAGCTCTGGAGTTTGCTTGCTCTATCCGTAAGGAGTGTAATTTAGTGCAACTATTGGTAGTGGGTTTGTCATTAGGGTTTAGCACAAGTGAAGAGAAGAAGCTGCGGGAAGCAGGATTCTCAAGCCTTGTGAATAAGCCCCTCCGAATTGCCACTCTTGGAGCCTCTCTATTGCAACCTATTGGGGTTCCAGAACGAAAAAGGGTCATCTCAAATAACTCCAAACTGATGAGTGGCAAGAGACTTCTTGTGGTTAGTACTTATGCAATGCAATTTATCACCACCCATCTATCCATTTCCTTTCCATCACTATCATTATTAGTGATATGCATAAAATTATGTCTATAAGTATGTTTTCATGTGTGTTTTTTAATTATGTTTTCAATGTGTGTTTTTTTAATCATTTCAATGCTATGGGCTTGTGACTTGGGAGGCATATTTTGTGTTTCTATAGGTTGATGACAACATGGTCAATAGAAGAGTTGCAATGTCAATGCTTTCACGGTATGGGGCAACAGTGATGGTGGTGAATGGTGGCGTGGAGGCCATATCTACAGTGAGGAATCAGGAGGCAGGAAAAGAATTGCACTTGGTTTTGATGGACATTCAAATGCCAGAGGTGACATAACCTTTGCCCTTTTCCTCCCTCCCAACTGTGCTCTGATCTGTTATTCCACTTTCAATTTAGGTTTTAGGGTTTGTAGGGTTTTTAGGTTGATGGGTTTTTGGGTTGAGAAATGGAGCATATTCTGTTTTTGTAGCATTTCATTGCCCATTGCATTCTTGAACTGGGCACAGATGGATGGTTACGAAGCAACTCGCCAAATTCGGAAATGGGAAGTTGAGAAGTGTGACAAATGTGGGAAAGGGGAATTCCAATCTAGTCATGTGTTGGCTGAAACTAATATTGAGTGCAAGCACAATCGTCTCCCAATTGTAGCAGTAACAGCTGATGTGATGAAGGAGACACATGAATTGTGCTACACTGCAGGCATGGATGATTACATTACCAAGGTACCTAATCAATCTCTCCATGCTTCAAATCACAAATGTTTTTTCATGAATCAATGAAAAGAATTTGGAAAAAAAAAATCGTTGTATTTTGAGTGTGCTTATTCCCAGGAACTTGCCTTGAGCTTTGTCAACATTTTTTCATAGAGTGTAATGCACTCTTCAAGGTGGCAGATTGGGTTTATGCTAAATTAACACCCCTTCGTTTTTCAAAAATTCTCAAAAATTCTTTATGAAGGCTTAGGGACCCATGGGTCCCTGCCTCAGAGTTTCTTCTTGTGCCTGCTCACTTACTGCCCTCATTCACAAGGGTTCAAACCTTTTTGAACGCACTGGACCTCATTGTGTGAGTGACTTACCCTAGACATACTGTACTAACTTGTGTAGACATAGCCTACTAACTTGTGGAAAAAGGGTATTCCTTTTTTGTATGCAATACTAAATTTTTATTTTCTGTGCTGATTTTCTGTGTGGCAGCCACTGGACCAGAAACAACTGCACTTGCTTTTGGAGAGGTTTTTAAGTAATGACCTGATGAATGCTCCTGGTAGTAGGTAATGTGGTGAGGACAAAACCAAACCAGCTTTTTTCTCCCTCCAAAGGGCCCATTGGTATGTGATGTAGATTTTTGGCATCAAAGATTTATCTTCTGAATGCTTCTGGTAGTATTAACAAGTTTAGGACAATCTAGATGGTTTTTTTCCCAAAGGGCCCCTTTGGTATGTCTACTATCAAGGGTTGTTTTTTTTTTTTTTTTTTTTTTTTTTTTTTTTTTTTTTTTTTTTTTTTTTTTTTTTTTTTTTTTTTTTTTTTTTTGGGGGCAAGCCACCAATGTTGCATGTTGTCAAAGAGTATCATGCAACATGTGTATTGTAGTCAATTGAAATAATTGATAGTAAAAGATTTGATTGATTTTGTAAGATGAAAAGTGAAAGGAGATGGGGCTTAAAGATTGAAGACACATGCGGCCTTTTGCATTTGTATCAATCATCTTTGGGAGCGTTTTGTGCAAAAGTAGATTGGTGTAATAATGAGTTCTCTCCATGACTTCATGCAGTTAAAGTTAAGTTTTTGAAATGCAGTGCATTTTCAGAGTGTTGGGTTTCTTGGTATGATTTCCTCCTAGAAGAATGACCATTACTACATAAAATTTGTGATTTTTGGTCAATAATTTGTAATGCATTTAATAGGTATACTAATGGGTACTGAATTGTGCAGTTTTTTATAACCAAATTTTACAATCTCTTATGAATTGGATCCTTTTTGGGTTCATCTTATTGAATCTGTATTCTTATCCATTCTTTTCTTTTTAAGTAATTCTTAGTATGGAGTTTTGTAAATGATAGGCTAGTCCTGATAGTCCAGAGACTCTATTGCTAGCAGCATTAAATAGCTAAATTATTTTATGAGCTTTAATTGGAATTCTAATGGGTTCTCTTGCAATTTCTTGGATCTAATTATTTCCCAAGACTCCAAAGGCTTTTAAACATTATCATTTTCTCACCTAGAATATGGAGGTATAATTTATGATTTCTAGATGGCAATTTTATTATTTCATATTTTGCCAAATTTGGAGGTATGTTAGTCAATTTTGTTGTTTTTTAAAGATTTGTTGCTCCTTTTGTCATTGCTCAAGATGGGCAATCTGAGTTTATTTGCTTAAAGAAAACATTTTACTCTTTAAAGTTTCCATCAAATGGTGAGAAGATTTCTATTAAAAAGTTTCTATTTCTATTTTCTTTTTTTTCACATCTTCAAAATTATTTATTACTTAAGAGTTGACTTCTTAATCATAAATTGGGCAGATTTTCTAAAACCCAGATTTGTCTTAAAAAATTCATGCCCTTTCAAACCTTTCTCTCTTTTGCTTAAAACTTCTTTCCTTGTTTAGGCCTTACTCTTCTTCTTTTTTCATTTTTTTGTTGTGTGTTCCTTTTTAATTCTTGGTGGTTTCTCTTTTCTCTATTGGGTTTTGTAAAGAGCTTGAGTTTTTTAGAAACTTTGTTGAGAGCTAACAAGCATGATGGTAGAGTCTTCTTGCCATCGGAGATCTTGTGATAGAAAGTTGTCCCATACAAGCTTTTCATGTAGACTTGAACTTGTGTTTCATACCACATGGAAAGGTCAAAACAAAGAACTTTAGAACTTTGCAAACTTGCCTCATAGATCCTTTGTGTCTTGAACATTAGTATTGATTCACTAAAAATAGGGTTAATGTGATTTCATTGCTTTGATACTAGTGTTGGGTGGAAGGCATTTTGTAACCTTTTACATTTTATTTTATTTTTCCATGAATTTATGTTGCAATTTTTCTAATGTTGAGGGATTACAATTTGTGTATGTTTTGTCATTCAAGGTTGGTGGGTGCCTTTTTTAATAATAATAAAAATATATAATATAATGCATAACAACCATCTCATTATTATAAAAATTTAGATATCAAATGTTGTATATAATGGATTAGAAACAATCTTCATGTTTTCTTGTTCCTTATACCTTATTTCTTTTTTATCAAAAATAAATTTCCCCTTTTTTCCTTTCGTTTTTGCTTTATGCCTTATTATTGCATCATTTTTTTAACTTTTAATTTTTCTTTTATAAGTTAGATGATCAATTTTCATCAATTTTTGTGGGAAAGAAAATAAAAGGGTAAATCAATTTATAAACACATCAGAAGGCCCAAATGAATTTTAGGTGAATCATAGACCCCATGCTATGGTTCCCTGCGGTCTGTTTCCGCTACAGGTTAGAGGACTGCCCGTACGATAATCTGTTAACCTTCGCTAATCCAAACGCGCTCTGGCAAGGCGCACACTAAATATGTTTCCAATACCTACAGCAGCTCCCGCTAAAGCAATGGTAGCTGCTCCTGCTCCAATGTTAACCTAAGCTACTCTATTGCTGGCGCAGCTTGGCTTCCGAACCGTACGTGAGCCTACGGCCTCATACGGCTCTTTTCATCATTTTTGTATCTCTGCGAGTTCTGGCTATGTAAAAGACAGTGTTTATGCAACAAATGAAAGTTTGCTTAAGTGTCCTGCTATGCTCTCTGCTTCCTTTAAAAGTAATACGACCTGCTTCTACTAAATCCCCGACATTAATACGGCTCACTAACTCTCCTTTCCGTTTCAATTTGCCCCATATGGTAGGAGACGGGCTTTACGGATTCCGACTTGTTAGATGCCCTTTCCACCCACTGATGTCTTAGTTAGATTATTAGTGGCACTAGATGTATCATCATATATAATGTATTGACACCAATATAATGTGAATCTTGAGGGCGTAACAAAAAAGATATTTGCTAGGCCGTTTTATTTTATCGGGTTTTAGAGAGTAAAACCTGCCGAACCAGGCAAGTGCATAGACCCCTTTTTTTACCTTTTACTATTATCAAAGTTTCCCGTTTGCACGGTTCCTTTAGGATTGGGCAGGTACTATAGGTCTTATGACTTCCGACTTAGACCATAGTGTACAGTTGGATTTCGCCGGTATTACTTGTGAGCTATAACGCTTGAGATGTTGTTTAGTTCTCTGTCCTCCAAAAGGTGGGTAATCTGCTTTCATGCGTAAAAAATATATCTATTTTTTTTTCTGTCCTTACTGTTCTTAGCCGCCAGCAGGCTGAAAGCATAACAATGTTCGTTCGTGCGATTCCCCGCGTGCTTTTCTGCACTGGTTTGTTGTAGGGCAAGCTGACCCGAAAAGAACTTCAATTTTTTAGGAAAACTCCATCATCTCATGCTAAATAAAGAAAAAAAATATAGATATTTATTTAGCAAGCGCCAGCAAGCTTGCAGAGGATTTTTGGGCAGGCCAATAAAGCAACCAACGAATGTCCCCTCACCGCTGCTTTTATGGCATGCTTTGTTTTCCCTGCTGTCAGGTAAGCCTTGAGCCCTTCGAGCAGTAGTGCCTTTATTGTAATCACAGGTTACCTAACGGCCGCCCCTAAGAAAGCCCCAGAAATTCTATGGAAAATGGAAAAAGTAGAAGTAAACTGTGGCTTATAAATGGTAAGATGAGGTGATAAGGGTCGATTTATTTTCATGTTTTTAGTTGACTTTGATTTTGATTCAAGGTGACAGGATTTGAACCTATGGCCCTCTGTACCCAAAACAGATGCGCTACCAGACTGCGCTACACCTTGGCTTATGTTCCCCAATAAATATTCTATGAATGCTTAGGATGTTATCATTAATGGACATGAAAAAAAACCAAGGCTAAGAAAAAAAAATATCTCTTTCCCGCCACTTGGTCAGTAGAAAAAATCCACTATCGTCTTGCTCACTTTCTTCTTCAGTTAAAATGGGAAAAAAATCTTTTTTTATTGGACGTTTATGAGTGCTTCAGCTTTCCTATGCTCGCTTGAGGCCAGAAGGGCTGAGTTGGTCATTGTCTACCTCATTTATTTATAAAGCTGTATAATGATTAGCTCTATAATGCAATTACATTGTAATTGCATTATAGAGCTAATCATTCATCATAATATATTATTAATCTTTCGGTTATGCTACTAACTAAGTAATTTTATGAAAAATAGCCATGAATAATCATAGATAAATAAGTACGGCTCGGATCTCAAATTTCGATTTATCTTGCAGTCTTTAAAAGCTACAGCCCAAAAGTATCATTCTTATCAAAGCTGGAAGGGACGAAAGCCATACAAAATGAGGCCTTCTTCAGACCTAAATCTACGATGATTTATTGCTTTGCCCTACTATGAACAATTAAACTAGGTTTATTAGAATGTTGGCAGAGCTGCAAAGCGGAGTGCAGCAAATAAAAAAAAATTAGGAACTCAGATCAAGAGCAACAAAGCAAAAAAATCTTTTTTTTCTTATAATTATCTACCCCTATATTTAAAGGTAGAAGGAGGTAGAGTTTGTTTTTAAATAAAGTAGTGAGATAGAAGCGCAGCAAAAAAATCTATTTTTTTTTAGACTGCGCTCTTTTTTAATTACAAATGGGGCTACCTAAAGTGAAGGGCATGGCATTTCATATAGCATACTTACAATCTGTAATTACTATGTAATTCCGTAATGCAAAAGTCTAGCCAGTTAAGTAGACCAGGAGTTCTACATAGTAAATTTAAATCGGTCTATGGGTAGTCAATTTTATTATGATGATGATTTGCTTAGTGATACGCAGAGGTTTTATATTAGAAATTTGGTAGGTCCAGAACCTACTTCTGTGTAAAAAATCATACTCAAAAGAAAGAGTTTGATCCTGGCTCAGAATGAACGCTTACCTATTCTATTTGGCCGGCTTGATTTGGAGTGATGGCTGCATGATCATATTTTTTGCAAATTATTCGGCCTCATGGTCAAAGACGCTACCCACCCTTCCATTAAAAGAAGCTTTCGAGCAGAAGAAAAAAAATTTTTTAGCATAATTGGCGACGCATCCATAAAACGATCTTACACGAAGAGCATCTGATGTAAGCCGAAGGAAGATTGTGCGCATCAAAGTAGGTATGATTAGGAAGAGATAAAAAAATAGTCCAAACCACACCGGGCATGAAAAATCAATTGATTTTTTTTAGGCTCCACCGACCAAACGTGTGTGAATAAATTGGCAATTACCATGTTATTAACTGATAGGAACTTTAATACAACCTTTTTTGATCCTGCAGGAGGAGGAGATCCCATTTTATACCAACATCTTTTTTGGTTTTTTGGTCATGGGCGCGATTGCGCTAATAGAAAAGGTGGTACATTGCCCTTACAGCGCCACCTAGGCGAGCACAGCTGTTCTGTGCCTCAAGTAAACTATCTGCCTAGAATGCAGATAACTGGTAATGAGGCGGGATGTCTGGGAGTCGATGTCATGAGAAGGGTAGAGGATAGTGTCAAGAAAGGAAAAAAAGGCGTTTTTTATTCTACTTTAGCTTTAAACTCTTTTAGGTCAGACCCCGGTAATAGGAGGGATCTCTTGGGATTAGAGTGTGCCCTCTCTTCCTTTAAGGGTGAGATCCCACACATTGCGTGCAAGATGCCTTCGGCCCTTGCCCGGGCGGACCACCCAAGACCCAACATCTTTCGAAAAGACAGATATTCTATTGGTAGCGTTGCCCTTGTGGTGGAACTTTTTTCAAGAGCCGAAATCAGGATTTCCGTTCAACTGGACATCATTAATATATCCAAATTAATGATGCCATCACAGGGTGAGATGAGACGTAAGGCTATATGCAGTAACATGCAGGTAATGCCAAAACGTTTTACGTGGAAAGAGAGACGTGGCTTCTCTAATGGTCTAGGATCTCCAGACAGTCTCTTGGCTGAATGGAAAGAGATTCGGAAAAAATCACAAATTGTCGCCAGGAAAGCCGCGGTCATCATGAACGAGGGTCGTTGGCCAATATTAGAAAAGGAATTTTTGGCTATCCATCAATTAGTCAAAAACCAACAAAGGATCCTCTTTCTCTTAGCAGCCTCCCTAGGATTGGGAAACCCACTCCTGAGAGACTGCATGCTTGAAATTTGTACTCGACTAACCTCTCGAATAATTGCCGTAGATAATTTATATTATACTTTTGGAAGTCGAACCCCGGGAGTCGATGGTGAAATACTAGAAGCTTCTTCCCGAATCAGTCTAGTTCATCGTATCTCCTGGATTAATCTGAGAAACTACAAGAGCTCACCTGTTCGCCATATTTCCATCTTTAAACTAAGGGGTGGTGAAAGGCTGCTGAAAATACCCACAATATTTGACAGGACCGTGCAGCACTTGTTCAAATTAGCTATTGAACCTGTGACAGAACCCTTTGCTGACAGGTATAGTTTTGGATTTCGAAAGGGAAAATGTGCACACATGGCGGTGGGTGAAATTGCCGCCATACTAGACACGAAAACGGAAAGAGTGCGCAAGGTTTGCGACAATAAAAGGGAACAAGATAGTAAATATTTTGTTTCTACCAAATGGGTGATTGATGTTGATATAAAAGCTTTCTTTGGCCAAATATCCTATCAATGGATCTTAAATAATTTCCCCATGCCTAGTGGTACAAAAAGGATACTTGAAGAATGGCTTAAGAGTCCAATTGAATATCAAAGGGAACTTGAAGTTTCTGCTATGGGGGTCCCTCAAGGCAGTGTCATAAGCCCTTTAATTGCAAACTTTACCCTAGATGGATTAGAAGAGAGAGTAACTACCAGACAGCAGACCGCTATGACTAACCTCAAAAGGACGAAATGGATTAAAGGAAAAGGCCATAAGTCTCTCTTTTGCCAGACCCAAAAAACAACATTAGTCCGCCTCATCAGGTATGCTGATAACTTTGTTATTATTATTAATGATGAGAGGTTGGTGGAACAATATTTCGAAGAAGCCAAAAGTTTCCTGGCAGAACATGGCCTCCAATTATCATCAGAAAAAACCCGCATATTTCCGTGGAAGATTGGAGAGAGACTTCATTTTATCGACTTTATTTTTCATAAAATCGATAGGGCTTGCTTCCATAGCCGAATTACGACCCAATGGAAGGCAGGAAAAAGGTTCACTCGCAGAAACCTCTACGTCTATCCTAATCTTGATGAGATAATGTCGCTGAAACGTAAAATCAAAAGTGTCTTTACTGAAAATAGAGATCTCTCTCCTTATCAAATAATCAAATTAATAAACCCAATCCTTCATGGTTGGGGCAACTATTTTGGGATTGGCAACTTTCTTCGTACCTTTAGTTTGCTAGATCATTGGATCTGGCATAGAAGCTGGCGATATTTACATCATAAATTCCCTAAAACTCCTCGCCCCATATTGGTTTCTCGATTCTATCAGGGGGTTTCCTCTCCTCGTGACAGACTTTGGTACTTTCATGCTATTTGGACCAAGCCCAGTGTAGGTGCCAAACGACGTCGTGCTAACGTGGTATGGATCACATCTCTTGCGTCTATGGTAAAAGGTGTTCCTGCTCATATGTTCCGAGCATCTCGTGATCTGGGTAATCCTTTTGTAAATTCAACCCCGTTTGATGAATGGAACCTTCAAATTCAAAGCTATCGGGAAAAGGTTGTGGTTGACAGGAAAGATAATGAATTTAGCAGGCTGTTCATCCGCCAGAAGGGTATGTGTCCCATATGCAATCAAGGCTTAGGTTATTTGACTAGCTTTAATTTAGAAATTCACAACCTGCGGCCTTTTTTTGAAAACTCGGAGGTGCATGGTAATTTATTGCATAAATCCATTGTGCATTCTTGGTGTCTTGTTATAGCTCGAAAGTAGACTACATAGGTTATAGGCATATTCTGCGAAGAGCCCAGTGCTTTGAGAGGGGCTCGCTGGGTTCTGTGGGGGGCTTTGCTGGAAACGGCAGAATCTATCCTGATCCTGAAGTCTATATTTTAATTTGCCGGGATTTGGTATCATTAGTCATATTGTCTCTACCTTTTCAAGAAAACCTGTATTTGGTTATCTAGGCATGGTTTATGCTCTGATCAGTATTGGAGTTCTTGGATTTATTGTATGGGCGCACCACATGTTTACTGTAGGCTTAGACGTTGATACACGTGCTTACTTTACTGCGGCTACCATGATTATCGCCGTGCCTACTGGAATAAAGATTTTTAGTTGGATCGCTACCATGTGGGGAGGTTCAATACAATATAAAACACCAATGTTATTTGCTGTAGGATTTATCTTTTTGTTTACTGTAGGGGGGTGCGACGTGCTAACCAGAATAGATGACGTTTACTTCACTATAACCCCGCATAAAGGATGGCGACAGACGTATTTTCTCTCCAGTTGACGTATAGGGGAGACCTTAAAAGCAAAAATAAGGGGGGTGAAAAAACCCCTCCTTTGAGGGCTTCCGAAAGGTGGAACCTTAAAGGGGCAACGAGAGGAACCAAAAGCAACAAGGTAAACTGCACTAACAGGAGGCGAGCCCGGCGGACCCCCCCCCAGGTCAACGCGTCAACTCTCCTGAAATCCTCGCGGCCAGAAAGCCGCGGGACGCAAGCAATTGTGAGGCCCGAGTACGCTTTACTTGCTACAAAGGACCTAAGGTTCCCAATTCCGACACCTAACCGGATGACGCCATTCTTGTCAAGCACGGGACGGCAGGTGACCTACTGATTTCTCCTGCTGAGGAGGCCCTCAACAAACAGGGTTCAAAAAAAGATTTTTGCTATACCCTCGTTACGCGGGCTAGGCGCGCAGGCGTGTAGGGACTTCACTAGTTAGGCAGATAACCTGGTAGCAAAAGAACTGCATTCCATTCTTAACAACAACAGGAGCAACCCTGACCATGTAAACCTTAAGCTCTACAGGCTTCTACTTGAGGAAGACCTAATTAAGTTGACGTACAAAGGTTTCAAGTCCATCCCAGAGCAAAGCGCACCCTTGACAAATATTAGACGGCATCAGAAAGACATGAATACAGGAAACCGAAACTTTGCTCAAAACAGTTCCAATTTTAATCAGGTAGGAGGTGCTTCATACTTAAGAAGCAGGCAGGCGAACGCCCGCCGCTTACGGTGAATATTATAAACAACAAATATAATTTTTAAAAAATTGGCTTTTGTGGAGGATGTTCATAAGCTTCAAGTGGCATAATTAACGAACCAAATACATGTTAACTAAATGTGAGATTTGATGAAAACAAAACATACAATGACCTCATATGTGATGAATGGAATTTTCTATTGAAAGGTCAACATTGGATAATATTATTATTATTCATTGGTATTGGAAGGTTTTTATGATGCATTTTAGTTTTATTTTTGGAATGTATTTATATATGATGGTGTTCATCATGGTGGCTTTATTTTTAAAAACATTTATAGACCCATGAGACTCTAACATGAAATAATAATCAACATTCACAATTTTGAACTGCACATGTTTATATTAAGCAATTTAATTTACCTCATTTAGTTGAACTTGATCAAAAGTTACAAAGTTCGCATTCCTAATGCAAATGTGAACAAAAATTGATTTGATTTTGTCATGAATAATGTAAAATTGTAATTAAAAATCCATTTGACACCTTGAAGAATTGATGGAGAGAAAAATAATATTTATTTCATATGAAAAGTGTAAGTTGTTAAACACCAAATTTTCAATCTCAAGGATTGATAAATTGTTATAAAAGAAATAAATTCACAATGTTAATGTGGTTACATGGTATTCAATGAATTAACATCAACATTTTTGTTTATATATTTCATTGTTTTGACAAGATTTTTTAAATGTATCATTTAAAAATAAAAGGGCATAAAAACTTATTCGAACGGTGAATTTTTTCATTTTTTAGAAAATAAATGTTTTTGAAATTACATGTTTCAAGATCATTGGAATATCATGATCATCATACATGTCAAACAACAATGAACAACAAATGGAATTGCAACTTGTTATAACCAAACAAATTTTCTTTAATAATTTTAATTCAAAACCAAAACAAAACAAAATCCCCATAACTATCTACTCATATTTAAATCTTTCATTGTACGTCTTGTTGATGATTATAACCTCACATCTCACAACTTCCTCGTTACTATTTCTTTTCACACCCAAATTAGCACCACTAGCACTATGAACACCTTTAATTTTTTCATATATTGTTTTCACAACAAAGTATCAAACATCAAAAGCATGTCCATCTTGTTGTTATGCATACATTTGATCCAAAAATTTAAAAATGAAACAATCACAAGAATAATGAAAAAGAAAAGGAAGAGGAACCGAATGAAGAAGAAGAAAAATGAAACACAATAATGAAAACAATTTTTTTTTAAATATTGCACTTCATTGAACATGCAAACAATTCATATTGTTCTTGTCATCACCATCGCCATATCCATTATTTCTTATGATAATCACATTAGCTCAAAAATTCAACTAAAAATGCAATGATGAAATTCAGGACAATAAAAATGCAAAACACCACCAAAATACAAACTTTATAATTACATTCCCTTTCTTTTGCATGCAAGAGAGAATTTGGTTTCATGGGGCACAAACTCACATAAATCTAACAAATGTGAATACAAGTCATTAGAAACACAAACCCTCATTATCGCAACCCTAGTTTTGGGTTCGCGACCAAGGTAAAAGGGCTTGCAAGGTTACAGGCCAAGAGGAAGCCCGAGAGTCGCATTGCATGCTCTCGGGGTGTAGGAAAGTGTGAGAGAATGAACCCTCACACTCCCAATGCAACTCCCACTTTGGGAGATGGAGTCCCGATGGACTCCCAAATCTTCAGGGGGTGATTACAGGGGTTAAAATTCAATATCTTGAAGAGTTATTTATATCATCGAAAAGTTCTTGGAAGTTAGATGTTTAAAATGGGCTCGTATGACCCATTTAGACATCTGAAACACAAGTTATAGCCAAAAGAAGGGTCGGGAGTCAAATTGGCAGTTTGACTCCTGATCACTAAAAGTCAGGAATTGACTCAATTTCCTTGCGTGTTGGTGACATGCAAAATACCGTTGAAAAATTCTCAATGAAGGTTACAACTTTTCTTTAGACCTCATCTCAATCAGAGGTGTGCACGCAAAGTTATGGGGCTTCAAAGTTGTGGGAGTCACAACTTTGACAATTTCAAAACTCCCAATTGGGAGTCCCGAAACAAAATGCCATTTGGATGTGAGCCTCATGGAGAGGCACAGAGTATATTATAAAAGGGAAGGTGGTGGCTTCCCCCAAGTTCGGGCCATGGTGAGTCTTGTGAATATGAGTTTACCCGTGGTTTGTCCTAGCACCAAAAGTGCTCCAACTATGCACTAACCACCTTGTGTTGGTTTTGTGCAGATCCATGTGAGTCATTGAAGCTTGTCAATTCTTCTTAGTCCCATCTCGGAGCTCCAGCACGCCCCTCTACCCCTCAAAGTGTTGTGAGCCAAGGAGCGTGTCCCAACTCCTTAATCTTCCGATGTTTTCTGTTTGGGATGAGTTCATCAAGGAATTACTAATGCCTCACTCGTTCACATAAACTAAGATGAACACAAGGTATTAATATTTACTACTTTCATTGCCATAGTTCATATGTATTTGAATGGAAGTTTTCTTGCTTTGAGCTTTCATTCTCATAAGAGCGGTGTGAACAAAATATATTATTGTTAATGCAAATTTTCAGTCACATAATTCAAATGTGAACATAATTATTATGTTTATTGTGACACTCCCTAAACTTGTCCCAAGGTATTACTGTTAACACCCCAAAATGATATCAATAGGAAAAAAAAAATCCAAAACATACTCCCTAACTCCACACACTAAAACAAAAGAGGTGTGTGAAAGTTTCATGACAAGATTAGGAAAAAAATGACATTCGTGAGCACTTTTTTAATCAAGTGATTAGTGCAAATAAAATTAAGTTGAACCATTTATTTGTTTTGGATCCACCATATATTTATGTAGCTTGGACTTTAGAACAAATATCAAAATTTTCCATATAATATACTTTAAGGTTGTTTGTGAAAATTACATCAAAATTGTTAAACTTCTTAGGAACTCCAAACAAATTCCCAAAACTAAAACACATAATGTTTTGAATCTTTAAAGCATTATAATTCCTTCTATCATGTGATGCTAGTATTTTGTAGCTATTTTTTATATCTCCCTAATAAATTAAAGATCTTTTGATTTGGAAACAATTTGATCCCCCAATCATCAAAGTAGTTGTCAAAAATCACATGAGTGAAAATTTGTGTCAATATTAAATCATGATTAGTGTTGCACGGGTATATTGTTTTTGATATATCTTAGAGTAAGGGTATATGCAAATTTTTAATTTATTTACCCATGCGCAAGGGTAAATTATATGTTTTGTTTGTTCCATTGAGGTAAGGTCCGAGTAAACAAAAGTTATATTTTTTGGTAGATGGGTAAGGTCTAGGTAACCCCTATCATATACCCATGGTTAGGGGTTTAAAAATTTAAAAAGTGTAAACAATTTTACCATTTTTATTAAAAATCATAATTTCTTTTCACACTTTGGAATTCCTTTGAACAATTGTAATAGGCCTAAATCTAGTGGGAAATGCACACATGTGATGTCAAATTAAAATAATAAAATTACATTAAAATATTTCTTTTTTTTATGAAACATACATAAAATGAAAAAACGTTGAAATAAAATTGGACAACATGTCACTTGCCCTATCAAACATAAATGTAAATTTTAAAATCAAAATTTGCCATATCAACAAGTTCAACACAATCATTTAATTAGTCTTCAAACCCTTCTTTAATTTTATTTTTCTTCTACATTCCCAAAGTCGTCAAGAGACTAAGTCCCTATAAATGTTTCACAATCAAAATGTGGATCATTTTGCTAATTTTTGGAAATTAATACAAATTGATTTAAGTTTCAATTCCAAGTTGACTTGCGAAGCCTTGTCAAAATTACAACAATACAAAAAATTCATTTTTCAATTTGGCTTCCCACAACACCTAAAATCTAATGAGTGAAATATCTAACAAAAGTAAATTATGCTTCACGTGTTTTCCATCACTTTCATGGATCTTTACAAGACTCTGCAACCAATTGCAAATTTCAAAAACATGCAAGTTTTCATTGCCCTTATAGTCAAAGACAAATTGTTAGCAATACACATTTGACTTAGATATGTTTTATTAAAATTTATGATTACAAAAAAAATAAACTTACATATGACTACAAAAACCAAAAATTTACATGTTCCGTGACAATTTGATCTTGAATCAATCTTGCACTAAACATTACCAATGGTTGTTTTTGGGGGACCATAATTTGATGGGTGTTCAATAAAAGGATGATTTTTTTGATAAGTTGAACACAAAAGGGGAATTAGAGTTTTAGAATCATACCTTGTTGCTACAATTGTGGCTATTTTTAGTTCCACATAATTATTCGAAAACAAAATCCTTGAATCAAGGATCAAACATTAAAGCCAACATTGTGTGAACTTTTTTTGGGATCAATTTCATGCAACAAATGCAAAAATGGAGTGATCACACGAGTGATTTCCAATCACATCCTACTTACTAATAAGAGAAAATTTGCATCAAACTAAAATGTAGGAATAAAATTCATGTGAATTTCTAGTGAACAAGTATGTCATGTATCAATTTCACACAAAGGTTAATTACATTTGCAAATGCATCACTCAACAACCAATAATCATGATGTTGATTCAACATACAACTTGATACAACTAAAGCCAGGGTTGAAACAATGATTTTTGCAATGGCCCAAATTTGTGTTGTTGGAATTTTGCATTGTAAACCTAATGTTTGTTGTGTAACAAACATGAATAAGATCCTTATATTCAAAGGCTTGTTAAAACATTGCCACTTTGGATGCAAACCTTGCCTTCACTGTTGTGCCTAACTTTTGTGGTTACAAACATGTAGCCAAACAAGTCTTTTTCCATTCTACCCTTCCTTTTCTTGATTTTTTCGACCATGTTATACGAGCTTGAATTGAACATTGTACATATTTGATGCTCATAGGTTGCAAACTTGAACTTACTTTTTCATGAGTCAAAACATAGTTGGTGTATCAAAAAGGACCTTTTCTTTTTATATCAAGTGGACCCCTTCAATTAAACATGTTGTAACATAATAACACATTCATATTGAAATTGTAATTTTTTTCATGGATAGATACATTACTAACATAATATTCTATGTATAGATGTCAAATTTGAACAAGTTTTAGGATTCCTACAAAGTATTGGGAAAAAATCCAAGATTTTGTTTCCTCGGAAAAAAAGTTCAATGATTCATAAGGAACGTCTAAACAATTTTTTTTGGCCCAAAACTATTACCACAAACACTTTAAGTACTAATGTACATAAAATGTGTGAGTGACAAAAACCAAGTACCCTATTGCAGTGTAAAAAATTCAAAAATTGAAATTTATTTGGGTCATGTTTTATATAGAACATGGTCAATTGGATAAATTTCACTATTCTTACTTTTATAAATGAAAAAAGTAGATATTCTAGATGCCTATATAAAATTTGGAACAAAATTATTTCATTTAACATGAGAAAAAAAAGGGAAATGTAAAACATAGGAAAAATGAAAAAGGTGAATTAAAAAGTCTTGGGAGTGAGTCTTTAGTGTTTCAAAGGGGATATCCCAATCATGCTTAGACCCCTCATTAGAAGTGGCATATTAACAAGCTTTAAAAAAAGGCATGTCCAAAACAAACACCTTCACATGGTGCCAATATCCCTAATCCTTCACAATTAACAACTTATTTAAAAGCATTTATCATTATAAAGAGATTCGCGCCTTCATTTTTCACATAACAAAAAGATTTGTTGATCAATTTGTACTCTTCAAACAAAACTTACAATCGATTAGCAAGATTAATTACAGTAGTGCCTTTTGCCTCAAATGAACGAATTGTAACATGTTTTGGTTCTCAATCCAATGTTAAGAAATTAATCACAAGGGTAAAATTATCAATTGCACCTTTGTTCATCCAAAAGTCAATTGTAGCATTGATATAAGGCAAAACAAGCTTTTCAAATGTGCATTTCACCATACAAGGGAAATACTTTTTTTGTTAAGGTTTTACATGATGGAAACACCAATGGTGGGTCCTTTCATAAGCCAAATTGCCTTGTCCATATGTTCTCAACTATGCCCTTCTACAATAGTTGGCACAAGACCATCAATGAAAGTTTTTTGCTTTTCATCTATTTCTTATATGTTGTAATACTATTGAAAAATGCAGAATTGGATCATGGAGTTACAACTTTTCAAACCTTGAAGCTTTGTTTTTCAAAGGCATTTGTTTCAATAATTATACATCATCGTTGTATGATCTCATTAACATATGTTTTTTAAATGTTATATTGTTCAATTTCACAATATTTTTCATGGTTGAAGTTCCATTTTTAGTTTTATAAGAGATTAATTATTTCCTACTTTGAGTTTTTGATCCCAAAACATGAACATCCAAAGGAATTAAATGACACAAAATATAACAAATAACTTGTTCTATTTCAAGGGACACAAGTTTATCATTATTTGGTTTGAAAAATGCCCAAGGAGAAAATTTTCAATCCCATGGAGCTCAAAATTTTGATTGATGGAATAATGCAGCTAGTTGTTCTCTTGATTTAAAAGTAATGGTATTAAATCTACAAGTGGAAGAAGAAGCAACAAAGGTGTGGTCATCACCATTTGGAACTAGAGTACAACAATTGGGGCTTTCATTCACCATGGGGAAGTTGCAACAGGACATGAAACACACAATTTTAGACTCTCCCTCTAATTTTTTATTTAAACAAAAGTCACACACACACACACACACACACACACATCGAAAGCTACTTGGAAATTCACGAGATTGGCCAGGGTACAACAAAATAAAAAGTTATTAAAAAATACCCTAGCTACTTGGAAATTCACAAAACTGGCCAAGGAATAACAAAACTCAAAACTATTTGAAATTTCCTAACTAGTTGGAAATTCACAAAATTGGTTAAATAAGAAAAATTAAAATGACTTGGAAATTTAGTAGCAACTTGGGAATTCACAAAATTAGCTATGGAATAAGGAGTTTTACCTCATATGATATTGTTGTTGTCCTTGTTCAGTGTTGTCTCTTGTATTGATGGCTACTCTTTCAACCTAGGTTGTTGGATTGATAACTACTATTATAGTTGTTGTTGGCTATAGTTGATGATTTAGGTAGATGTGACATATGGAGCTTACTTCCAAAATAGAAAAATAGATAAAGCAAGCAAGGTCAAAACTCCCTTACAAATTCCCTTGCACTTTAAAGTTTCCTACTACATATACAACAAAGGAGGGAAATGACAGACAAAATGCAAACTTTTTAATATTCCAAAATATCCTATTGCAAATACAACAAAGGAGGCATATGCACACACAAAAAATTCCCTTATAAAATCCCCCGTCCTCTATAGTCTCTCACTACAACATAAAAGAACAACTATACATACCAAATTTCACAAAGCTTGAACACACCCACACATAGAGCCTATAGAACCAAAGAGAGGGAAGCAAATACACATAAAACTTACTTATAAACAAAACTTAACCACCATAAAATGTTAGGGTTTAAGTTTTACTGTGGTGATATTTTAGGGTTTATGTGAATAGTGGTGGCGATTTTAGGGGTTAAATGAAATAGTGGCACAATTTTAGGGTTTAGTTGAAACTTACTTTAATAAGATTTACCAAGTTTGAGAACATACATGGACTTGGGTATGAATACTTTAAAAAATATATATCCAAGGTTATGAAATGGGTATATTTTTTCAAAATGATATACCTTTGGGTATCCATTTGATTAAAGTATATTGATATTGAAAGATAAGGGTACTTGGTAAAAATATACCCTACTTGTATTTGGTGGGTATATCCAAGTAAATGATATACTTGCACAACATTGGTCATGACCTTAACCTTCAATAAAAATAATAAATTATGAGAGACATTCAACAATGTATACAAGACTTTCATTGAAGAAATATAGATTTGTATGACAAGAAATGATGTCCTTATTGAACATCCACAAAAGTTAGACATGATTCACATCTTTGTCCTTATTTCCATCTTATATACAAGTAACCAATGGAGTTCATAAGGAGGAACAAACATTGGAAGTGAAAAGACAAATAGATTATGGCAATGTCAGGAATAAACAATGAATATCATGAGTAGAAAAAGTGTTCACATGAGCTATTTAAAAGTCAAAATGATGATAACAATGTGATTTCCTTTAAGTTTGTGTGTTTGCATATGGATGTCTTTTGAAAGGCAATGATGAGTTCAACATATGTTCAACACAAACAAATGGACACAATATGTTAAACAAAACATCATGATATTTGACATCAAATTAATGTTTAAACTTAAACATTAATGCACTGGTGCAAAACTTTCCAAACAACAATTAATCAATTACAAGTTTTAATTTTAATTTTAAACGATATTTTGATAAGTTAGTATGTTATTGTCAACTTGTCCATAGAATTTTGGTAGGCCATACAGATGACATTTGTCACTTGTGAAGTTTTCAATTCAAAGAATTTCACCATTAGTATTGGCGAAAACCAAAGTAGCGTAAGGGTTTTTACCAAAATGAAAATGTTGGGATTAGGGCTTGACTAGTTCATTTTATGTGATTTAAATTTAAATTAAATGAATTTGAGGAGTTTTTTCAATGGTGAGATGATGTTCCAACATCTTTTGGTTTTGTTTTCTTACTGACCTGCCTAAAGTTGGTTGGGATAGTTTTGGGCAATGTGGAAGTTTAATGGAAGGTAAAGCCCAAGGCCGACAACATTATTAGAATAAGGGCCCACACAAGGCAAAGTTGATCATAGGTTCAATTGTGGTATTGCTTTTGCTTAAGGACTTTATACAATGTTAAAACAATAGGAGAATTTTTTTGGGGTTATAATAGGAGGTATATTATGTGGATTTGTCATTAAATATTAATTCACAAAGGCAAATGTAAAATCTCATTATTGAATGCATAAAAATTAAAGAAGTTGTTAGTAACTCAAACATTGGGAACTTGGAAGTTGATAGTTCAAATATATAGTAGCTCAAGTGCAAGGAATGAAAAAGTAGACATTTAATAATTAACTTGATAAAAAAGAAAGCTTTATGGAAAAACATAAAATGCAACATGAAATTGTAATTCCCACCTAAAAAACAAGGCACATACTTAAAAAATGGATGAAAGTTATTCACAATATTGCACCTTGTGAATACATTTAAAAAAGTGCACTAGGTTTTTATTAAAACTAAATGACTAAAATTTTAATTGTGGCATGTTGATGCTTTATAGATTTTTCATCAAATTTAGTTTTGGTGTTGTGTTTTTTGTCTTAAAAAATGTTTTGTTGCATCTAATTTAAGATGTTATAATTGGGTAAACAAAGGTCTTCAAGCAACCTTAATTTATTTGGCTATTAGAGTATTTATGTGTGTACATATGTGCTCATTTTCTAAATGATCCCTAGTTGAATTGCTATTTGTTGAAATACATAATGATGTTGTTTATTCAAATTTAATGAATTATCGTTTGATAGTGTAAAAAACAATAACAATGCATAATGTTTCAAATTGTCAAGTACCAATGAAGGTTTGTAAATGTATGGCAAGATGTAAACTACCACAAAATTTAATATTCAATTATCCTTGAAAATATATTCATATTGAATGTGCATTTTTTTAGGACATTTTTTTAATACAATTTTGATCTAGCGTGTAATTGAATATCAAGTATTAAATAATATTTTTTGAATGGTGAAGGAAATAAAACAATATGTTGTGGAGCTTAATCATTCATGTTAAACTTCAAATCATGACATCAAAGTGAATGTTTGTCAAGTGATGGCATTTAACAAAAGAATAAGTTGTTTTCCATTATATGGCATTCACAACAAATGGGTGATGTTTGAAAGTTTGATGTTGCATTAGTTTCTCCATGAAACTTGCCATTAAAGTGACTAGTATGTTTATGAAAAACATTATACACTTTGAATAAATGAAGATTAAAAACATATCATGATATCTCCTTTTGATATTAAGGACCTTTTAAAATGATTTTTCAAACTTGAATATTATGTTTATAAGTTGGTTGCATTGCAATTGAATTGAATTTCACAAGAATTTATCTTTGACCTTTGTTTGGTATTTATAAATTGTTTTTTTCCACATTTATTGACTTTTCAAGAAGATTATAACCTAAATGTCATCTTTATGACATCCTTTTAAAGATTTGAGGCATGCAAACTCAATCTCTATGTTGGGACAAATTCAACTTCATTTCAAAATGTTTACTTGTCCCTTATTTGATTCAACAACCTTCTGCTTTCATATATTGTTTCTTCACTCTTGAAATCTTATAATTCCTTTCATGTTGTATGCTTTTGAAAATCAAAACTTCCTATATTATAGGTCCAAATTATCACAAAAAAAGGTTTAAAAATTCATTGGTTAGTTTAATTGCTTATATCTTTTGAGGAATTGACCCCAATTTTGGTCCTACTTTTGGTCTACCCAAACTATAATAATTGTGCATATTCAACTTCATGTTGAATTTATAAGTTGTTGAGTTTAAATAATGGATTTTATTTCTACATATATTGGTTCATATCAACTCAAACACATTTCCTTTTCAACAACATATAGATGCAACCTATGACCTCAAGGCACCCATAGCATAGCGATGTCTTGTGCTATTTGAACAATTCATCACTCAAGGTTTAACCAAGTTTAGATATTTGATTTCACAACTACTAATCCATATGTTTCATCCACCTTTTTGAAAAAGGATTGTTATGCTTCCCATTTAACTTGGATTGTCATGTATAATTCATTCATGGTATACCTTATTATGTTCTGTAATCCCAATAAGGTTATAGGCTCATGATATGTGACATAGGAACTAATGTGAATTAATGTTGATATGTTATGGACTTTTGAGCATGCATACACTAAGAGGCATTAGAATATTGAGTTTTAATACATAAAAGTATCATTTTCACCTATTATTCCAAAGGAATTGTCAACCATTAAAATTCACATTTGGCTAAATATGCATATAAAAAAGGATATTCACTAAAACTTAAAGCTTGATTGTCCAAATCTAATGGAAAAATAGAAATTTAGAATTTGGTACTAGTTGTAATTCATTTTCTTTATGCATCATAAATTTTAAAAAATTAAAACTTAACAAATATGAAAATAAGGTTTTGATTCATACACCATAGTGCAAAAACTTGAAGCTCATACCTCAACTTGGGGCCTCATGCTTCTCCACACTACCAATGATACTTAATTGATGTGAATTAAAAACATTAATATATTTTCATTCATTCATTCAATTTCATAATATATAAAAAAATCCATATGAATTTTGAAATTTTCATAAATTCATTTCCTATTCCATTTATTTGAAAAAAAGAAATACAATCCTCACCTATTGAAAATATTTCTGAAAAAAATTGTGTATCAATTAAGGTAGAAAGGTCGGTGAACAAACACTTTAAAACTCAAAAGAGGTTGAATCCGTACACATTGTGCTCCAATTTTGAAGCTCAAAAAACATGTTTAGCCTTCCACCTAACATTTCCAACATCGAAAAAATATTTCAATTTGGTAAAGGAATGCACAAGATATGGGATGTTTGGTGTAAAGGGGTTCAATGTTCAATGATGGGTGAATGGAGACAAATTAGGATTTTGAGCTTAAGATGTTTGATTGTTGCATCTTTGGCTTTCAAATACTAAGAAGTTTTGTAAAGCCTTGGTTGGCACACCCATCTGCTTTTAAATCACTCAAAATGGACTAAAAATGAAGAAGATATGGGGTTGCAACTAGATGAGGGTTGAGAGCTATTCTTTAAAAAAAATTGAAGCAAATTATCATTCATCCTCTTCCTATGTTTTCTACATTGCTCTTTTGCTTTTGATGTTCAAAAAACATTTGCAGCCCTCCAATTTGCACATTCAATTACACAAAAAAAATCATGTGAAACCATATTTATTTAAAAGATTTAAAAAGGATTATCCTTTATCCAATGTGACCTTTTGAGTTCAAATGTGTGTTGGTGTCATGCCGGAGGACAAAAACATTAGATTTCCACATGTGAGAATTGAAATGTGAACATACGAAAAGACAAATATGAAAAGGTTTCCACATGTTTGAAAACATTTTTCACAATAGAATTGTCACCCAAAAGAATGACTTATGAAACCTAAAGATGAGCCCCAATTGCAAATCTACTATATATCATAAGGGTGAAAGAGATCTAAAAACCAATGGACAATAGTATTCAACATTCCTTCAAAATAGCATTGTGTGTATTTTGCTTCAATTGCCATGAAACACAATCAACCCATAATCAACAATTGCCCAATTTTTTCAAAAGAAAAGGTTGCAAATTGATATTTGTAAGCCATTCCAAAAGTGTTGCCAAATTGTTCTCTGATGAATATCCAAATTTTAAGTTTTTCAGCCTCCTCAATTGCTAATCTACTATATATCATTACGGTAAAAGAGAGATCTACAAACCAATGGACAATAGTATTCATCATTCCTTCATAACAACATTGAGTATTATGCTTCAATTACCATGAAACACAATCAATCACTCATTATCAAGAATTTCCCAACTTTTTCAAAAGAAGAGGTTGCAAATTTGATATTTGTAAACCATTTCAAAATTGTTCTCCAATCAAGATGTAACACTTAGGTCAAATGTTATGTTATTCAAAACATTTAGGAGTGACGATGATTACACTTTTGGAAGTTTTAAAATGAAGTTTAATACTAATTTTTTCCCATGAGTTCCCATCGCAACCTTGTGACATTTTCATTAATCCCACCATGATTCCCACTTCTATACGGTATCTCCAATGCAGCTGCACAATAATGGATATTAGAACTCTCCTAACCATACTTGCCTTTTAAAACTATAAAATTCACACTAACCCTTTAGTTAGCTATCCCAATGCCAATCCAAAAATATTGAAAAGATATGTTTAGCAAACACCTTGAATGACCCATTTCCAATATGAAAGCAAGTCCCATCCAATGCAATTTTGCTAAACAAATTTCATAGCAGCTCAGAGCTCTCTCACACCTTCATGTGGTAATTCCTCAAATTCAATTATAGTTTTAACAAAGCCTTCTCTTGGAATTTGATCTCTCTGCTTCTGATTCCATCATTTCCTAATCTGAACTTCATATCTAAAATTAATAGGACACTTTTTAATGCCCATCTAGATTGCAACTAACACATCAGAATAGAACAAACTCCATTTTTTTCAATCCATGAAACAGCAATTCCATCAATATGAAGTCCATGCAGAGGAGCCACATAAGGATTGCAATCCACCAACTAATGAAATGTAAATATGCCATCACAAAGTAAGCAGAAAGTTACCAACAATGTTAAGGGCTGACCACTAAGTCTGCAAGTACATTGCTGGCACAGAGTTCATCCATACCCAAGGAAAGGATGACTAGTGTGAAACCTAATTTGTATGACTCCAAATTGAATGTCCATTTTCATGGATTTCTACAAATAGAAGTCATTTCAGCATATACTGATGGATTTTCACAACTTGATCCCAACCGGGTACAAAACTCTGAATACAGTTAGCACTGAGATTTTCAAACCACAAGTTGTTCCAGCAGATACAGATTGACACATGATCTATCCAAAGAGGGCTACAAGCACAAATTTAGATGAAAATGCAAAAAAGAACTCAAACAGGAACCTGAAGTGGGGCAGAATGCAATGTCCATGGTCATCGGTAGGTGGTCTTGTCCACCATAATACTGGAAACTCACCACTGCAATCACTGCCATGCAAATGGATGGCCAGCGAGAACCAGAGTTAGTAGAAACATAAAGGATCAGCTTAAGATGAGAGCTTATTTGGCTTGCTGAGTCAACTTGCCTTCAAAACTGCACATATTTGCACCATGCCACCAAAAGTTGCTGTCACTGTGGAAGCTTAGCTCCAAAATCCAGTTTACACCAGATCACAGTACGTATCAAAGTTCAATAATCAGATAGGCAGCAGAAAGCCCACAGCTTGTGAACAAAGAAAGAGAATCTGGACCAGGAAAACAAAAGTAAAAACACAGTTTTTCAGCTTGTGACTAAATACTATTTCTGTGCTGCTGAATCTTGTTACAGCTCTTCAAGAAGATTCAAAATAGAGCTCAGATTGCGAGTGATAGAATTGATTTTATGAAGAGTTCTTCCTGTCCAGCAATGGTCTTACAAATAACCAGCATGACATACAACCATTTCGACAATGATGCTGATACACTTAAAACCTAAAACCTGCCTCAAGAAACTGGAGAGTGAGACATCAAGTGCCCCAATAATTTGCCATAGAGCTGAGACTAGGCTGACATGCAAAGTTTGACCTAAGAAGTCTCACAATTGCAAACAAACACTGAAGCCTTAATAGAGCTCTCTAATATTAAGCTTTTATGACTCAATACACATTGCAAAGCATCTCCTCCTCTATTCAATAACAAAGCAATGGTATGCAGACGAGTGGTTCAACATCAGAAAGGAACTGCAAACCTTCCTGGATAAGCAACGAGAGGACAAAAAAACACACATTTGCAAAGGATTTCTCTCTCTCTCTTTCCCTGCATCGTTATATTCAGCAAAGCAATTTCCAGATTTCCACCGCACCACTTCAGGTTATCAAACAAAGCCCAAACTCCATAGCTTCCAGGAAAACAGTGAAGTCAAAAGTGAGAAGTTTTCTTGAGAGTGTTGTGGTCTGACATTTCAAACACAGTTGCAGAGAATTCTAGTTGCTTCTCCATCATCTTTTAAATGCTGAGTTTGATGGTTGACACCCACAGTGGCAGCAGCAGTTGTGTTTGAGGAAGATCAAGATGGCTCCGCAGGAGATCCTAAAACCCCTTTGTAGTTGTCCATCCCTCCTTTCACAGAGGTATGGTGAGATATACTACTGCTACCTCTGCTCAGCAATTCATGGTCCAGAAAAACAACCACTACAGTTATGTCATCATGGAAATGCCTTCGTATTCCGCGTTCAATTCGCTTGAGATCAGAGTATCGCATCTCTCGCTTCTTTGCAGCTTCTTGCAGAGCTGTTCTGATCAACCGTCTTGCAATTCCAGCTCTTGGATGGTTGTGCACAATTTCCACAGCTTCTTGGTTGCTTAGGTGCTCCCAGAGGCCGTCAGATGCAAAAATGATGAACCGGTCTTGTGGTTTGAGCATGTGGACATGGAAATCTGGCTCTGCTGATAAAACAGGCCGCCGAAGAGGCTCAGGAAGGCGGAAGCGTGAGAGCAGTGGCTCCCTGTTATACTCTGCCTTCTTCAAATACACATCACCAATGGAGCGTGAGACTTGAATCAGGCCCTTGACTCTCCACACTCCATGTTTGAGAACCACGATGTGAGAGTCATCCGGGTGCAGAGCCACAAGATCCTGTCGCACAGACTCTATACTAGCATTGTGCTCTGCGGAGACTTGCATGGCAACTATGGGACCTGTGGTGGTCGATCGGGAGAGAGTGCCCAGCACGGCTCGAGAGTCGCCAAGATTAGCGATGTAGAGCTTAGAACCCCAGATTACTCCCACCAAGCAACAAGAGCCAACAGCAGCAATCTGCGGCTTGGTCAGCCAAGACTTCTGCACTATGGCAAAGAACTTGTCCTCTGTCTCCATGAAAGCTTTCCGAATAACTTCGACAGACATACCTTGCTGCTCCTCCGCGAACTTCTGCAGGTAGTAATACAGCGAGTCGTTGATGAAGCGCGAAGCTTCAGGGCCTCCATGTCCATCGTAAATCCCCACGAACGTCCCGAACTTGCCTGACTCCACTTGACTCTGATCCTCCAGCAGCGTGTTCGCTTGCACCACGGCGATGGAGAACTCCCCCGACCCATGCGGGCTCAAGTCCTTGTACCAGAGCAAGGCATCTTGCCGATCCGCTGCCTCCGCACCCATGTGCGCATACCGTTGCACGGGCCGCCAGCATGCCACCAACATCTTCATGACCCACTCCAGCATCGCTCATCTCTCCATCACGCGCCCCTTGTTGTTTTTGTTGCTGTTGTTTTTCTTCTTCGTCTTCTTCTTCTTCTTCTTCAGTCCTCTTCCTCCTCATGTCCCCTGCTACCCATACTCCTGCCTCTTCTCAAATCCTTTCAACCTCCATGACTGTCTCCCCCCATGCCCTCCCTGTTACGATCTCCCGTTTTTCTTGCTCCAGCAAACATCTGGCCCTTCCACCCCCCGCTTCCTCAAATTCTCTCTCTCTCTCTCTCTCTCTCTCCAAGCTCCCGACAGTGTGCGTCGTCACTACAAACCCCACACCCTTCCTCCTTCTACAAAAGATAACAAAAAAAAAGATGCCCGCCTTCAACACCACACACAAGAACTCTCTGCACTCTCAACTCCAGTCGCTTGCCGTCGAGCTTTTGTCGAGATTCCGTCACACTGCGACAACAACATTCCGTCGAGCTCTAGACTGTCGGGGCTCGCGATCCAAGAGCGCCGCCCGCGTGAGGAAGAAGAAGAGGAAAGAAAAGAAAGCAGAAGAAGCGAAGTCCGGGGCATCATCCATAGCCATCTATCTGCCTTGTGAGTGGGTAGATTTTCAGCATATTGGTAGATTTTGGAAATTTCTGGCAGATTTTACAAAGTTTAAGTAGATTTTAAAGAATCTACTACCATTCACAAAATCTTCATAGACATTACAAAAATCTACCACCATGCACAAAATCTTCATATGCCTCCTCTCTCCTTCCTACAATCTCACCCTCATTATCTCCGTTTCCGCTACATTTCGGGAAATCCTGTTTCCGACAAAAACACATTCCATTTCTGGTAGATTTGGTCGGTTGTCACGCTATCTCCATGACGGCTGGCGGGTATCTACGTCTGCGTACGTCATCACAGCATCATAACCGGCTGCTCACCGTTAAACCCGGTGTTGGCCGGTCACGGAAGGTTGGTGCCGGTTATCAACTCGGATACTAACCAGCTACCAATCTGCTCTTCATTTCTGATAACCGGTTATATTGATAACCTTCTGGTATTTGTATTTTCAAATTGGAATGACCTCCCTGGATGATAAATTGGGTCATCCCATCAATCTTTAAATACTAATACTTTTTTTTTTAAACAGACAAATAAAAACATTTTTTTATTTTAAAAATATTACCAGAGCATAACCCGCATGTTAACCATGGTTACTGGACGGGTATTTGATAAGCTACCAGGCACCCCGTTTTGATGTTGATATTGATAACCTTTGAGGTCCCCCCCCCAAACCTGCCCAACGGTTATTAAAAAAGAGAGTAACATGAATATTTTCCCTCTATTTTTTAAAATTAAAATTTTCCTTGTGCTATGGTTGGGCAGGTACAAAGCTTTTTTTTCTTTTTTTTTTCCCTCTTTTTTTTTTTTTTTTTTTTTTTTTTTTTTTTTTTTTTTTTTTTTTTTTTTTGGGGTGGATTGGCATTGGGTTGGTGTGTTAGGGATTTCTTCAAAAGGGTATCTATTTTATAAAGTATGTACCCAAGTATATACCCTACTACTACCTTGGCAGCTTGGCACTAATTATATTATCTTTAGAAATGTTGAATTATTTTTTCAAATAACAAAAAATTGTGAAAGAAAATATTGAATTTTCAAGGATATTTTATTTTTGAAATAAAATTTGCACAAGTAATTAATCAATCAATTAATTAATTAACTGACAAACATGTGTCAAAGTTGCCAAGGTATTTAAAAGTACTATAAATATACTCACTCATAGGGTTGGGTCACAGGTATGTTCAAGTATCATCAACAATTTTTTTTTTTTTTTTTCTGATTTAAATTTAAAAAATAACACTCTTTTATGTGTTATTTCTAACTCACTAGGTGATGGCTTCAAGCTATTGTAATTCATAGAAAATAATTTATTTCCCCAAAAAAAAACAAAGAGTGGGAGTTGGATAAAATGTTTGAGCAAAATATGAGAGCTTATCATCAATTTTTTGGAGTTCATATTATAATAAACTAGCCAACAAAATTTTTGGAGGAAACTAAATGGAATTGAAAAGTATTGTTTGAGAGTATTCCATTTGGGCAAATCCTTTACATGTGGGAATTGGGTGGTTGTATTGCAAGCAAAAAGATGGTGGGTGGTTGTGAGATTCCAATGTCAAGCTCACACACACACACACTTTGCTTTCCATGAAAAATATGTGATGGATGATGGTCATTGGTGATTTGCCTTGCTACCTTGACCACCTTCTTGCAAGTCCACAAAGCTCATTTGATTGTACACCAACCCCGATCGTACAGCAAGTGAAATGGGTCTTTTTGGCCAAGGGGATGAGGGTTAGTAGGGTGGCAATGTATCCAAAATGTAAAAGTTTTGCAATCTACTTGAAAGCATGCTTTTTCTTACAAAGCATTTGTGTCATTCTTGCACCAGATTGAGCATCTCAAAAAGCAAATTGGTTGAGCACTCCACAAGAAGAATCAATTGCTCCAAATCATCAACTAAAAAGCCTTGGATTTAACTTGCAAGGGGATTGGCATTGTGGTCTTGCCAGTTTCCCAAAAGAAGAAGAAGAAGACAATTTTGAGGTTTATCACTGAGCTTTAGAGGACCTATCAACCCTAAATTTAGAGTAACAAGAGAGGGCACTGATATGTAAGAGCTTTGTAAGAGCTTTGTGTGAAGTTTTAAGGTGTAAAAGACTTAGGAAAGGTCTGGTAGCATATACTGGGGGCATGTATATGATGGAGTTGGGAGAGCTCAAGCTTCCATAAACCTCACTCAGGGAAGTAATTAGCTGCATACAAAAGCTGTTGGATTTTGTGTATATGATGAAGCTGGGAGCTCAAGTTTCCATAAACCTCACTCAGGGAAATAGTTAGCTGCATAACAAAGCTGCTCGATTTGTATATATGATGAAAGCTAGGAGCTCAAGCTTCGATAAACCTCACTCAGGAAAATGGGTTAGCTGCATACATACAAAAGCTGCTGGAGTCCGTGTGCGAATGGTACCCAATACATTTTACAGTTGGAGTACAGACAGAACCCTATGTTATAAAGAAAGATTCATTACACCGGTACCGTGGATGGGCTTCTTCTTCTTTGGGCTGCAAGAAATACATGAGCAAATGAACAATGAACAGCTGCAATCATTTGAGAAGAGAAGTGGCTGTCTGAAATACACTAGAGAGGCACAGCTGCTCTTTTGGGTAGTGACTAGAAAGGTATAGAAACGCCACTTCCGAAACATGTATAGAAACCCATATACAAGTTACTTCTGAAAGAGAGTACAATGTTACTTTATTCACATATTTTCATTGATGTACTTATGAAGTTGTTGGTAGCTGTTTCAGTGTGCAGCAGATTCTCAGACATGCTTTCTTTCTTTTTTTGGAGTGATCCACAAGTTTGAAATTATGTCTTTTTTTCTCTTTTGATTTATTAATAATAATAATAATAATAATAATCATCATCATCATCATAACAACAACCAACAACAATAATTATAATTATAATTATAGCTATAATTATATTGACCAGTAAGTAAGAGCTTATTGAGAGAGTTCTCAAATTTGGTTTTTAATGTAAGGGATTTTATTTGGTAGTTCATGTTAAATAGGTGTTGGAATTGAATCTCATACAATTAGAGACTTCTAACTTGGAGATTAACATATCTTGCCGTAAGATCCAACAAGCATAAATTGTGGCATTTAAAAGAAAAATCTTAACTTAATTGGATACAAGCATGGTTAGATGATTCACTTTTAATATTTTGAAAAGTCCACATCAAACATTATTTTAAATTTCTGGAGTTATAATAATTCTTAAATTATCAATATTACAATTATTTCTTATGCGTTTGATCAAGTGTATTCATAGATCACCTTTTAAATATGATTAGACATGTGATTGTTTCAAAATTTCATATGAAAGTTTGAATATTTTCATGTGAAATGAACTATAAATGATAAGAAATAATGAAAAAACATCATGAAAAAACATTAAATCAAAAAGATATATATTGCGAAAGTTTCAAAGCATTTAATGCTTCAATTTCTCATTTGATGGTGGTTTATTTTTTTAAAATTTTATTTTGATATTACTATGACATAATTTTTGAATTTCACATTGTTCATTTTATTTGTGTGAGATAAATGTAATATTATCATTTCAAAAGTCCACTATAAGTCCACTCTTTTCTTAGCATGTGTTCACAATTTAAAATATGATTCCCACTAATATGATCCATATTATTATGCATCAAAAAAATTTATATTTGCTTCATACTCAAGTTGAACAACTTTCCACCAAGAGCAATGTATTGGCATTTATAAATTAAATTGAATTAATATCAAGCTTGTAAGAGCATCAAGCTGAGTTTTGATTAATGTTGTGTGTGTTATGTGTAAGTGTATATAACACAAGACTTGTAAGTGTAAAATTGTGTAAATCCATATTGTGCCATGTAAAATCATGTTTTAAGTGTAAACTATAAATTGTGATTTTTATATAGTTGTGTAAAACAATGTCAAAAATGTGTTGTGTTATAGGCAAATGAATGGATGAAATGTTTTGGTATAGGGGAGTTTTGAAATGAACGGTCACTAATTGAGTGATGTTTGCTAGTGGGCCATCTTTTGAATTATTTGGATGTTCAATTTTTTTAGCTAACCATTGTGGTCAGCTCAAACCTTGGGTTTGCTATCTATGTACTTAACAACCCACCAGCCCCTTACCTACCTACTAACCATCTATGTACATCTGCTTCCCTAGTAACCCACCTATAGTCCTACCTACTTACATGACCTATTTTCTCACAGGATAGGTTACCCAGGTGCAGCTGGAGTTCATCCACAAACAGGTTTCTGTCAACTTAGTTGGGGTTCATCCACCGCAACGGAGTCACAACAGACTTCTGTCAAACTTGACTTGGGGTTCATCCACCACAATGGAGTCAACAACAGACTTCTGTCAAACTTGACTGGGGGTTCATCCACCGCAACGGAGTCACAACAGACTTCTGTCAAACTTGACTGGGGGTTCATCCACCGCAACGGAGTCACAACAGACTTCTGTCAAATTTGGCTAAATCACTTTTGGAGATGATAGCCAAATTGGAAAAAAGTAACCCTGGTGGTGGGTGCAGGTTTACTCTGGTCATATCAAGTGTGAATGATGATGACTCTTTGGTCAAACCAGTACTCCCAACCAATTTTCACACAAAGGCCAAAAATAAAAATGACAATGGAATATTCTGTTGACGTTTTTTTTATAAAAAAAAATATTTATTTATTTATTATTTATTTTAGGGGTGAAAAAAGAAAGTCATATTTTCCCCTAAAATTTTAATTAAAATTTTTTTGGGTCACATTTTCACTTGGTTTTAGTTTCTTTGGAACTTGCAACTTTTGTATTGCATTTTACAAATATTTAGTGGAGGTAGGCCTGAGGGCTCAAAACGCAATCTGAAATTTCAGAGTGCCATGTGGCATCATTTCAAACACTTTCAAAGTAAAGATTTTTAAAAATGGGTTCCTAGTATGTCCCCAAAATTCTGCCCCTTGTTTAATAAGCCTATGCAAAAAATGGTGACAAACAGTTTTGGGAAAGAGAAACTTCATGCAGCCAAAATGGAAAGACTCAGCATGCACTCATGAACGATCTTTTGTTTTTTCTTTGTTTTCATCATGTTTTCTAAGGGTTCCCAAAGTGTTCCCAAATGAGTTCCCCAAGTTGTTCCCAATAGCACCTGGGTTTTATCCCCCCTATGGTTTGCCCAAAGTTCAACTCCGCTGTACATATATAAACTAAAGAAGGTGGCATTCAGGGATGATGCACATTTATTTCGGGGGCGGGGGGGGGGGGGGGTCCAAAGAGGTGCTTCTATTGGAGGGCATGCCCAAAGTTTCCAAAAGAATTGCCGATGGGCCAATCAATATGGCTAACCTTTTTTTTTAAAAGAAAAAATTGTGAGCCCACCCATCATGATCTAATTAACATGTGGTTATTTTGTGCAAGATCTTTCTTGGGATGCTTTCAAGCGAAGAGACAATGTCCGAAAAGTGAAAAAAAAATTAAAAACATCAGGTGACGGATTTTTTCCTATGATACCTGGGTATCACACGGAAAAAAAATAATTTTTTTTTCTAAATCATCAAAAAAATTGTTGATTAAAAAAGTAAATTCTGTTCTAAATCAAACACAAATTTGTTGATTTTTTTACATAATCGTTCAACACCCTTGGGCCTAGGCATTCCCAAAAATAACCGGCCCTTAGCTCCGGCCTCAGGGGCCTGTTATTTCAGGAACACCCTAGCCCTGGGGCATTACCCCTAAACAAGATCCCTCCAAGATCCCTCCAAGATGCCTTAGAGTTTTCTAAAAAACACTGCGCTTTTTGAAACCCTAGAAAGTACAAGTTGTTTTTTGAGACTCAAGACTTATTCGTTGTTGGCTAGAGAAGACGCAGCAAAAGATTACAGCGACGACGACCGTCTAAGTCAAAAGAAATGGCATGTTATTCGCAGACCATCGGAGTTCGCAAGTCACCAAGAAGAAAGAAAGAAACAAAGAAAGAAACACTCATAAACTGACGCACTTACATTCTCCGAGCGAGAATCGAGAATTTGTTTGCAGTTAAAATTCACAAAGACCCACCACTCAATTGTTTTGTCACTGGCTCTAGATTTAAAAGAGTGGGTCCTCGGGATTCATTCAGGAGCTTGCTTTGCTTTGCTTTGCTTGCTTTCTTTTCTTTTGTTTAAGTTACGATCGAGGACGAGGACCCCAGTGTTTTGAAGCGCTCTTTTTTTTTTTCCCCCCTTTCCACAAGTTCAGATATGACGAGCACAAGAAGAAGAAGAAGAAGAAAAAGAATTCCTTGCCAAAACTTCCCTTCAAGTTGCAACCCAGCGGCTTGCGCTGCAGCAGCTCGTGCTTTCCTATACCTCACTAGACTGCATTAGTGTCTTACAAGAGCTTCGACATCCAGCTGAGAGTTGATAAGAATGTGGCCGTTGCTGCCTTCTCCACTCACTCAGAGAACCTCGTCCATAACCCTAACCCCAGATTTGCAGAGATCAGCAGCAACGCGGCAAGAAGAAGTTCGGGAGAAGAAGCAGCAGGCAGAAGAAGAAGAAACTGGGCAACAACAACAACAACAACAACAGCTGTGGCGGAAAGACTTAGGAACATGGACCCATGATTTCCCACGAGATTTGATGATGGGTGCCATCATGGGAGGAGTGGCGTACACCATGGTGGCCCCGGTAGAGAGGGCCAAACTGTTGCTCCAAACGCAGGACAGCAACATGGTAGTCATGGATGGTAAACATCCGCGCTACAAGGGCTTGATGGATTGCATTGTGCGGATTGCCAGAAATGAAGGCATCGTCTCTCTGTGGCGTGGAAACACTAGCAGCATTCTTCGTCACTACCCTTCAGTGGCAATCAATTTCAGTTTCAAGGTTCCTGCCTCTCTTCTTGTTCTCATCCTGACTCTCTCTCTCCTCCTTTCTCTTCACTTGCAGCTCTTCTCAATCTAGAAGAATTTAGGAGGAATAGAGTTGTTGCACAATCTGCGTGAGTCCCGAAAGTATTTCTGGTTTTTTCCTTTTGTGTGAAATTCTTTAACATCAATCTCAAACAGTTGTACCCTCAAGATGGGGTAGTAACATTTCCTCCGATCTGCCATATCAGATTTGTAGTTTTTGGTTATAGGGTTTTTTTTTCTAGATTTGTCTTGTGGTAATATTATGTTTGATTTTGTAATGCATTTGGTTATTTTTTCCATGAATGCTTTGTGTTTGAAACTTTGAAATCTACTTCTCTGTCATCAGTATAGTCAAGGTCTGTCTGTCAGCTGGAGACTTTGGCAAGCTGTGTCAATTGTTTTTTGTGCAAACCTCTTTGCAGTTGTTTCAGAATCGCAGTCTTATATTTCATCCTCTGCACACATGGAAATGTCCTTTGTAGCTTCTGGAAGAGACCTGGAGTTGTGATACGATCCAAAGAAAGATTCTGGGTTGAAATGATATGTTTGTCTTTGTGTGTTTAGGAATGTGATCCAACACACTAACAAGGGTGGTGTGTGTGTCATCATCTATGCAGGACTTCTATCGGTTGCTACTGACATCAGGTAAACCCTACGAAGTAGGAACACTGTCCCGAGCACCAGCCAATTTTCTGGCAGGTGCAATGGCTGGCTGCACTAGCTTGGTTTTTGTGTACCCATTAGACATTGCACATACACGCTTGGCTGCTGACATTGGGTGTGGGAAGGCACGCCAATTCCATGGTCTTCTGCACTTTCTCCAAACTATTTACCATAAGGATGGCCTTCGAGGAGTCTATCGTGGCTTCCCAGCCTCCGTTCAAGGCATGGTGGTACACCGGAGTGTTTACTTTGGGGGATTTGATACTGCAAAAGATCTTTTCTCAAAGGATACCTACTTGTCCTTTTGGAAACGCTGGCTTATTGCTCAGGGTGTGACAACTTCAGCTGGTTTGATCTCTTACCCATTAGATACAGTGCGCCGGCGGATGATGATGCAGGCAGGGCTTGAGAAGAATATGTATAATAGCACACTTGATTGCTGGAAGAAGATCTACTCTGCTGAGGGGGTTATGGCATTTTATAAAGGAGCAGTCACTAACATGGTGCGAGGAACAGGAGCTGCTCTTATTCTTGTGCTCTATGACGAGATTCACAACTATGTGCATTGGACAGGTGCCCATTAAGTTGGAGTAGATTATCACTATTAGGATTATCAGGCTGGGAGACAATTCTTCTTGCCATACATTTGAACACTACATTTGTTTCCACTGGCTGCCTGGAACAAGCTTTCTCCTGCACCAGAAAGGATTGAAGAATTTGATGCTGAGCTTCAAAGAGCTGGAGCTGGTACAGTACAGCTTCTCCTACAGTTTGAGCTGTCATCTCCAAATTGCAAGTTGAGGTCAAAGGAATAGGAGCTCAGCTTTCCATTGCAGGCAGATTACTGGCATGGAGAGGTACACCCACAAATATGCAACCTTTTGGTGGGAAAAAATAATTCCTGAGCAGATCCCATTGTCATTGCCCAAGACATCCATCCTATTTTGGTGATGCAACAACCTTCTCAACAAGAAGACCCCAGAAGACAGCAAACAGATGACATGGTGACACTTGCAGGACATTTATGCCTAGTCCTCTACTTGTCATGAGCAGTTTTTGGTATTATTTTCTGGAGATCAACCATAGAGATGCATTCTTCTTCTGGGTACAATTTCAACCACCCAATCTAAACTTGGGCTAAACAGAAGTATTTGTGTACATGGAGCACAATGCAGCCTTTTCTTTTTTCTATAGTAGCAGAACAGAAACCCAATCTTGAGTGCATCTTCTTGAGCAATTGTGTAGCCAGCCAAAGAGCACCACTTGACTAATTCCTCATTGATCAAACCCAAGCTTGAACATTTTACTGTTTCTACACATATGCAAGGGGCCTTTGTTATTGCCATGACCTTTCTTTCACACGCACATGCATCTTTTCTATCCTGTCTTTGAGTGCCTTGTTTCGATGGGTGATGACCTAGACTACCTAAAATTTTGACAAAAGAGCGAAGTCTTGCAATTGCAACAAAGCACATTACTACTCAAATTTTGGAAGGAGTAAAATATACATTGTGTTCACACCAAAGAATGTTTTTTGGGAAATCTACTGCAACTCAGAGAAAGGATTTTTGTGAAAAATTTGCACCAAAGTTGCTAGATTTTGAGAAAGAAACAATTTAGAAGTTGCCATATTTGGACAATAGGTTGCCAAAATATAGCAGGATTCTTAATTATTTCTACTTTGCCTCTTTGACCTGTAGCCAAATTTGGCTAATTTCTCTTGTGGATTGCCAGTGTGACTAGCCACTACGTATAATCTTGGATGGAAAAGGGCAGCCCATCCTATGGACAGAATGGCCAACTGGTGCAGTGATGGGGGACTGGTTCACTCTGGCCTTTAATCTGCCAAATACAATTGTCGCTTCAGCTATATCACAAAATTGGGGAATTAAAAAAAAAACCTTGCTTTAAACTCTAAAAATGGGGTTAATAACAACTAAAGCTGAAGCTTCTCAGGAAACATAAAAGAACTTCAAAATTCACACAAGGTGTCTAAAATTCTTAAAATAAGAGAAATTAGGGTTTCCAAGGTAAATAAAAAAAGGATATAAGTTTTAGCTCAATTAACTACCCATGATTAAAAAATAATTAAAGCTTTAATTTCATTCATTTAACCCCAAGTAATTACGGGTTTGAAAAAAGGGAATTCATTATAGTAATAAGTCTTATTAGTTTAAATAATCATTCACCATTGCTAATGTTGGAAACTAATAGTAGATCGATGAGATCACATAGTGGATAAAAACACTTAATTCTTTTTACAAGCTTTCCACCCACATTAGGATTGTAGAGATGTTGCTACAAACCTATGATCCACCCTCGAGCTCTTGCTTAATCTAACTAGGAAGCACATGGACAAGGCCATCATTTCATGCATTGAAATATTTCATGCTAAATTTAATTTGAAATATTTAAGTAAATTTACTTCACATATTTATAGTCCCCAAAATATGTGCATGTAACATTAATAAATCGTGGAATTTGGCAACCTAGTTACTATCAAGAAAAAAGGTTGCCAAATTAAAAAAATGAAAACACATGAAAGTAAGACTTGTTTATTATTTGCTTATCATTCTGTAATAGCTACCATCTTATAGTAGCTATTGTCTTGCAACAACTATTGTCGTGTAACAACTATTATCTTGCAACATTTATTGTCCTACACCTATCATTACTTATTGACTTGAAAGAAGACCCATAATCATTTGTAGACCTCTTGTAGTCTCTACCTACTATTTGCAGCACCTTCAAACCCTTTGTGGTTGTTACTTATCATCTATAACAACATTGCCTTCCTACAAACCTCAAATCTCATGTCTACCTCCTTGCTACTGCTTTATAATGGTAGCTATCATCCTATGGCAAAAGGAATTTTCTACTTTTGAAACAAAAAATAGAGAAAGAACATCCTATTGCTCTTGTAGAAAAAACAAAAAAATATGCCCATCTTAATATGTATTATGTTCCCCCACTATCTAACATCTTCCAAGTAGAACAAAATAATAACAATATGATATACTTTAAACCATTTTCCATTACAAGATTCAAAATACAAGATACTTCCATATTTTCCAACTCTATTTCCAATGCCACAAACACACTACTTCCTAAAAGAAGGATTTTTTATAAACTATAATCTCAAATAACATTTCTAATACAATCTCCTCATTTTGCCCCCTTAAGAAATATATAAGGAATCCAAGAAGGATATTCACCACACAAAAGTGGAGTCTTTATCTTCCTAAATTTTTTTATCTTAATCCCTTTCACACATCCTAGTTAAGGGAAATCCATTCATCTTTTATTCACTTGGATTAATTAACATGTATGGTTTAAAGATGATAAATAAGATATTTACCTATAATAACAAAATAATTAATAGGATGTCTTTTTAAGTAAATTAGACTATAAAATTATTTTTAGTATAATTCTTCCCATAATTAAATTTTGATTACCACCCCCCCCCCCCCCCCCCGGAAAGGTAGTTCATTATATTGATGATATTACCATTAGAAACTACTTTCATTTTATAATTCTCATGTGATTCTTTTGCTATTTGATGATAACTATCATCTAGTGATGGTACTACTATCTCTTAACATCCATGGTGTTTAACTAACATAAGACAATTTTCTACCCTTAACAAACACAAATATCTCAAGTAACTATAATGTGGTAAAAATAACTTAAGTAATTTGGTAGGAAGTTGATATCCAACACCCCCACAATGAACTATCAAGTTACACATTTAATCACATTCATCAAGTGTTGAAAATATTCATGCTTGTTAGCAAAAAGTCCATTGGTAAAATATCTACAACCATATTTTCTATGTTATAATACACTAATTTAACAAAAAAAAATTTCACTCTTCTCTCACACCAAATGATGATGAATCTTGATATGTTTCATGCAAGCATGAAATGTCGAGTTATTTGATAAATATATATAATTTTGATTGTCATGTTGCTTATGAAGTTGCCATATATTTAACTTCTCATCAAAATGGGTATGGCCCTTCATGTTCTTTTGGGAACCTTAGTTATGATTTACATTATTGTCAAAATGCTCCTTGTCCCTCATGTTCCTCTCAAAACCCTAACTATTGCATATATATCTCCATTAAAAGATTTCCATTCAGAAAAACAATTTTAACATCCATTTGATGCACTTTGAGATTTTCAATGGTTGTAACTATAAGCATAACTCGAATTGATTCCATTCGTGCAACATGGGAAAATATTTTATTGAAATCAATATCTTTAACTTGTGTAAATCCCTTGGCCACCAAATGAATCTTGTGTCTTGTTACAAAACTATTAACATTATATTTGATTTTGAAGATCCATTTGCAACTCATTGGTTTGTAATTAGTTGGAAGAGGAATAAATATCCAAGTCTTATTGTCTCGTAAAAATTGAAATTTAGAATCCATGGTCTTTTTCCAAAGTTGTGAATCTTCACAATTCAAAGCCTTCATTAAAAAATGGGGTTCATCAACATCAACCAAAAAAACACATGAAGGATTCACATCTTTTTCATCCATTGTTAGATTCTTTTGCATTTGTTGAAGAATTGTTTCATCCTTCATCTTTGGTTCTTGATTTAGAACCATTTGTTTTAATATATAATCTAACTTTGAAACCATTGTTTCTTCGTTAAAGTTTTTAGATTCATTAAAAATAACATCATGACTAATAATAACATATTGACTTATAGGGTTGGACAATTTGTACCCCTTAGTTTCTTCACAATAATTAATGAACATGCATTTAACACCTTTGGAATCTAACTTTGTCCTTGCTTCCTTTGGCACATGAACAAATACAACACAACTAAAAACACCCAAATGACTTATGGAAGGTTTGTATCCACACCAAGCCTCTTTTGGTGTCATGTTGGAAATTGTATTGGTAAGGATTTGATTTTGGATATATGTTGTAGTTGCCACTATTTCAACCCAAAATTTACAATTTAACTTCATATGTTGTAGCATACATCACACACATTCAACAAGTGTTTGATTCTTCCTTTCAGCCACATCATTTTGCTCTAATGTGTATGGAGTGGTTGTTTGTTTCACAATGCCATTTTCCTTGAAGAATGTATTGAATGTTTAAAAATTATACTCACACTTCCATCACATTTGATTACCTTGATTCGGGGTGCACTTGCAATTTCCATTCGCTTTTCTCCCAACAATTTCACACATTTAAAAACTATCTTTTCAAAGTCCTTTTCATTTTTCCTTCATGGTATTTGTTTGTTATTGGTCTTTCATTAGTATTTATCCTTGGATGGAATTTTCCACCCACTTAGGGTTGAATTCCTAAACAACGCGATTCATCAACAACGCTTCATGGAACATTAAGGTCCAGGTTCAACAGGGATCTCACCCTTTCTCTCATCTCATTCCAAGGAACTTGTGCTTGATTTGATGCAAATGACAAGTTTCTAGACTATAATTCAAAGGGCGAAGCTCATTGATTTTCAAGTTGGGCTTTTCTTGATTTGCTTGGCGTTACTAGGGGAATCCTAGTTAGTTTCTTCTCCCTAGGGACCTCTTTTCCCTTATTGTTGTTATGGGGAGGCTTTTCCCATTTTCTTTTTTTTTCCCCGTGGAATCATCCCTTGGCTTGGGAACTCCTTCCTTTGAAATTCCTAGTTGACATGAATTTTTTTTTAAGGTAGGCAAAATCATCTTCCATGCACTCCACCACTTTCAATAATTCTTGGCATGTTTTCAACACTTCGTGCCTTTGGAAGATTTGCTTGCATGCCCAAGGTTGTAAGCCGCCGTTAAGGAAAGCCACCCTTTGAATGTATTCTTCTTTCATAGGGACCAAACAGAGCAAGGCACTAAAAGTTTCAATGTGTTTTGTTAACGAACATGGCCTTTCCCCTTGCCTCAAAACCAACAATGACGCGCTCCCAAGTTCCTTGTTAGACCCACTTAAGGGTCTAAGTATGTGGAAATGCAGAAGGAGTTGAACTTGGGGACCGTTCCCAACTTCGAGCATTAAAGGGGGTGAGAGGGCGTGCTAGAAGTTTCGGGATTAGACTAGGAAGAGGGACAATTATCTTGTTACACGATCCTGCATCCAAAACCAATCACAAGTGGGTTAGTTCACATTTGAGAACACCTTTGGTGTTGGGACAAGCCATGGGCAACTTGGACTCACTTGACTCACCACAGCTCGGACTCAAGGGAAACCACCACCTTCCCCCATATAATATTCTCTGCAGGTTTCTGCCAAGGCTACATCTGAATGACATTTTTTCCCAAGACTCCCAAAGTGGAGTTTCAAAACTGTCCCGGTTTGCATTCCTGGGACTTTGGGCAACCATAACTTCTTGCTCAGACCTCTGATTGGGATGAGGTCTGAAGCAATCTTGTTTCTCTCTTTGAGAGCTTTACAATGCCATGTTGCATTCCTCCTGCAGACGTCGAATTTGGGTTGATTCCCGACTTTTAGTGGTCGGGAGTTAAACTGCCAATTTGACTCCCGACCCTTCTTTTGCCCATAACTTGGGTTGCGGATGTCCAAATGGCTCATGCGAGGCCATTTTGGACATTTAAACTTCAAAACCTTTCCATTGATATAAATAACACCTCAATGCGAGGTGTTTTGATCCCTATAATCGAGCTTTGAGTTTTCGGGAGTCTTGGAGTACTCCAACTTCCCACTATTGGGAATGTGAGTTTCATCCTCACACTTATCCCAAAGTGGGGTTGCGATAAACAACTCCAACCCATCTCTCAAAACTTGGTTGCGAAACATGAACCTCACATTGAATTTTGTTTTGAACCCTGCCCAAGTAATGGTAAGAATTACTTTTGATTTTTTTTCCTTAAACATTCTTCACCACCTTAAGGCATGATCCCAAAGGAAGGACTAGGCCATTTAGACATTTTCATTATCCAAGGTGATGGCATGTGCTACGAAGTAAACCTCAAGTAAGGGGAACCATTCTTTCATTCTCTTATTTACATTTTTTTCTTGAAAAAGGTTCCAACATGAGGGTTTTTATGGCTTTAGGCGCCTCCATGGCCTTTCAACGAGGTTTCTCCAATGAGGATCTAACAATCCCAATAATGGTTTCAACAAGGTTTTTATTAACCTTGTCCTGTGTTATTGCCATATTTTGCATGGTGGCTATAATTTCCTCGAAAGTTTGAGCCATCTTGGCCATCTCCTCCCTTTCTAGTTTCAATTCCTCTCGACCACATTCCAATTCGGTTAAGTCTTTCTTCTTCACGCCTTTTTTCATTGTATAATTTGTGCGGGGAAAGTTTAGAGGTGCCCCCTTTTTTGGGTGTGAGGTGCTTTGAATGGGATTTCTTGTTCCTGGTTTCACCTTCCTCTCATTCATCTTCATCGGCTTCGTCCATGGCCACTTCCTCTTCTTTTTGTTTCCCCTTTCCTCTTCATCCTCCTCCTCTTTTTGGGGAGGAGTGTTGTCGGAAACTACAGAAGACATAATGTGTCATGACCTTAACCTTCAACTTGCGACCAAAGCAAGGGCTTGCAAAGGTGTGGGCCAATAATGAAACCTAGGAATCACATTTCATGCTCCCAAGAGTGTAGGAGAGTGTGAGGGAATGAACCCACGCACACCCAAGTTAGAGATCCAATGGACTCACGAATCTTCAAAAGACAATTACAAAGGTTAAAAATCATTGGACTAAAAAAATATTTATACCATTACAGAGCTCTTGAAATGTAGATGTCTAAAATGGGTGGCATGTCCCATTTGAATGTTTAAAAGATAAGTTATGGCCAAAAGAAAGGTCGAGAATCAAAATGTCAATTTGACTCTCAACCATTCAAAATTAAAAATCACCCTGATTTACATGTGTATGACATATCGTTGGAAATATCTTGATAAGGGCTACCTTGCTTCAAACCTCACCTCAATCAAAGCTTTGTACTAAAAATTATGGGCTTCCAAAGTTTTAGAAGTCTCAATTTCAAGAATTTCAAGATTCCCAACTTTAGAGTCCTGGGACAAAACGACATTTGGATGTAGCCTTGGCTAATCATAGAAAATATTATAAGGGGGAAGGTGTTGCCTTCCCCCAAGTCCAAGTTGTGGTAAGTCTTGTGAGTCAGTGTATGCTCGTGGTTCGTCCATGCACCAAAAAGGGTTCCAACTACGTACTAACCAGCTTATTGGTTGGTTTGTGTAGGTCCATGTGAATAATTGACCCACTTGTCATTTTGCCTAGTCCCCATCTTGGAACTCTAGCACATCTTTCTACCCCCAAAGTGCTGCGAATTAGGGAACATACCCTAACTCCTTTTCCTTTTGTTGTTTTCACCTTTAGATTCGTAGTTGAATATGTCAAAGAGTTTGGGCGTGCGTCACAATGTGAAGAGTTTTCACTCCCAGTTTCGATAGGCCTTCCTCATAAATAGGTTCTTCTTCATAAGGTCATTCTTCACAAAGGTTTTCCTTTTTGTGGAAATTTAAGCCATTGGGGTTATCCTTTTCTAGGATTACTCCCACAAGCTTCAAAAGCTCTTGAGAAGGGGTGCGGTTTAACTTTAGGGAGAATTCCACTACTTTTGCCAAGGCGTTCACCGCCATTTGATCATTTGTGCAATGCATTTAAAAAAATTTCCTCTCATTCAAAGGGGCAAGTTTCGACTCCACGTACTGATGCCTTGCTCTTCTCCTTTTTGGACTTCTTTTTTGTGGTTTTGGGTTGATCACCTTCCCCCACTATCTTCCAAACCGTGCCAACATAAAGACTTGTTCTGATTTCTACCAAAACTTTGAGAACCTTAAGCTTGGTAGGCATACCAAATTTAGTCTTTATGGTATAAAAAAAAATCTTCTTAAAGAAATCATCAATGTAGGTTAGAAAATATTTTGCTCTCCATGATATGTTGTTGCCATGGGACCACATAGATTTGTGTGCACAAGCCCAATAATTTCCTCACATTTCTTCACACTTATAAAATGGGTTTGTAGGAAATGGGATACAATGATGTTTACCATACACACATCCATCACAAAAATTCAAGTCATGATCTTCATTGAAATCCATGCCTTCAACAAGATTATTTTTTTCCATGGTTGTTAAAGTTTGCATATAAACATGTTCAAGTCTCTAATGTCACAAGTCATTCCTTTTAATCTTGGTGTTACATTTTGTAACTAAGGATTGAACAACTTTAACCAACTTATATAACTTTTATTTTAAATAGCTTCAATAATCACCTTGTTTGAATTAGAAAATTTCAATTAACATTTGGTGGTTTCAAATTTCACCTTAAAGCCTTGTTGTATTAACTAATTAATCAGTAACAATTTTTTTGCCAACTTTGGGACATATTACACATCTCCAATACACTCGAAATCCAATTGGCAAGTTGAAAACAATAATGCATTTCTCACATACATAAAACATAATAGTCTTCGAGATATACTTTGTGACTCAAAATAAACTCCTCAAAGGTTAAGAATATTTCCTTTTGAAACGTTACATGTTGTGAAGTTCCATAATTAACAAACCATGCATCCTTACAAATTAAATATATAAATTAGTCATAAGAAGTTTAGCTTTGCTTGTTGTGGTTATTTGTGAAGAACCTTTGAATTTATTTTTTCAATTTTCTTTCTTCTTGTGACATTTTCTTACAAAATGACTTTTGGTGCCATAATTATAACAAGTTCCTTTTTTCTTCTACTTTCCATTTTTGAACTTCCTCCAATCTATAGTCCTTTTGAATTTCCTAAAAACACTTTTAACAATTAATGCTTCATGTTTTATACCATGGTTAGATTGTAATTTTCATTACATTGCAATTTTTCTTGCAATAATTGTCCACATACTAATTCCATAAACAATTGATCAATGTGGGAGCAACCAAAAAGAAAGGAGTAGGAAGAAAATCTCTTGATTACAAACTACTTAGAGTAAACATCTAAATTCTGTCAAATAATTCTTGCAACTTACATCCTACTAATCCAACACTATTACAACCCCTTGGTGTTATTGTTTTATCAAAACATGATGTACCATACCCATGTGAATCTTCAAATGGCACATACTTGTCAGTTTTTTTTAGATTACTATAGTGGTATCCTTCAAACTGTTGCCATGAACAAATCCACACATTGAGTGCATGAGCTAATGGGGTCTGGCTTGAGGTTAGAGCTCTTAATGTTCAATTGGTCTATTGTGAGATGTTAACCATCCCTTTGCCATGCAGATAATGCAAAAACAAACACTTGGTTTGATCTTTGAAACATGTTGATTTCTAGGTACGAACCAAGGATGAGCAATGCATGCCAAGTTGGCTTGCAACCACTTAAGAAAAACAAAATTCTATGAAGAATTCGGCCCATGGATATTTTTCTATAAATTTTCCCATTTTGTTTGTCTCTTACCCATGTTTTACCCAACCCAAGGATACCCCTCTAAGGTTTCTAGCTCTCACTCATATATATGCACTATTCATTGGATTTGAAAAAAGGTTCCACCAAGATACCATGCAAATGTATCCCTCTACATGCTTCTATTTCTACAACTTAGACCTCCTTTTATGTGTCATCAGCCCTCAACATTGACCCCTTATAGAGCCTAATACTAACAAGAACACAAAGCTTGCCGTGGTATAATTATTGGTGTAGTGAAAATCAAATAACAACTATCGATTTTTGCAAATTCCCCATTCTACACATTCTACAACAAATTCAACCAAAACTATAAACTTGTTTCTTTGTCCTCGAACTCCCCTTCTTATATCGTCATGCAGCGTCCAACTCCTCCTTTCATTCATTGAATGTTTGCAACGTCCTTGGCCACCCATTGTTTGTTGTCGACCTATTTCACATAATGCACAAACAAACAAAGTTTCCTACCCAAACTCACAAGTCTTTTTGAAGTCGTCATTGTAACCATTAACAAACAATGATAACATAAAACAATATGCACAAAGAAAATTGATGGCCACTCAAAACAAAAACAAAAACCCTAAAACGAAATCGTGTTCACATGAACGAAAAATCCAAATGACTTCTTGTCCGATCACACGAATATCACATGAAACCACAAGGGCATGCAAAAATTATGGTAAACTTTTTAAAGGTGTGAATGTCAAATCTTCATAATTTTTTTGATGATCAATGTTTGCTCATTGATCTACAATCATTCAAAGCTTGTCAATGTGAGCTTGCATTGAGGTGCTTTCCTTCATCTTAAGATTGTAAAGTTCTTAACATAGTTGCAATATGTTGCCAACATGTTTTTTCTCAAATGTTGCACAAAGATTATCCCAAACATCTTTTGTAATTTTGCACGTGTTACATGATGCAACAAAAAATCAATAACATTTTAGAAAATTATTCCATGAGCCAATTTGTTGTTTTTCATGAATAAATGGTGTTCAATAATGCTTCATTTAAGAACAAATCTCTAAATTCAACTTCTAGTGGCAATAATTAGCTTAAGGTGATTACCCACAAATCCTTTTCATGTAGGAAATTTTTTATTTTCATCCTCCATGTATGAAAGTTATTGCCATTTTACTTTTCAGTACTTTGAACATTAGAAGTGAATGTGATGATTATGAGTAGAATAATGCTCAAGAACAAACACCTAAAGCTTTGAAACTTCAAACAAAAACCACGCCCAAAATTTCAAAGCTTTCAAGAACTATAGAAAAAAACTTCAATTTTTCCTTCCCTCAAAAGCAACCAATGCTCTAATACCATGTTGGAAATTGATAGTGGATCAATGAAGGAATAGAAATAATAAAAACATTGATTTTTACTATAAACTCTTCACCCAACCTTAAGATTACATAGATATTATTACAAACTTGTGATCCACCCCAAAGCTCTTGCCTAATGTAAACTAGTGGGTACCCGTGACGGTCGGACACAATCCGCCCGTGCCTGCAAGCCTGCGTTGCTACATTTGGCTCTTAGGACCTGGGTTTCAAGACCTTGATAAACGAACACTGGGTTTCAAAACCTCGACAAATGCACGCACAGATATAGGACGCCGAAAGCTCTCCATCCTACGGTCGTCGACCGGTGCTCGGTCCTGTGTCTTATCTTTTTCTCGTCATTTTTCTCTGCGTCCAGTGGTCACAAACAGACGCATGCACTCAACCTCGTCACTTTTCTCTACGTCCAGTGGTCACAGACAGACGCACGCACACAACAAACGAAACTATATATATGATAAGAGATGAACACCCTATGTAGATGTTACTTGCTTTAGAAGGAGCACATGGATAAAACCATCGTCTCATGCATGCATATACTATATTAATTGCCTTGTTTGTCCGTTTGTCGAGGTCCTGAAAGTCGAGGTCCTGTTCGTCCGTCCGTCCGTCTGTCGAGGTCCTGAAACCCAGATCGGGACTCGTCTGTCCGTCTATTTGTCGTTCACGTCCGTTTCCACGCAGCAACTGCCGTTGTCGATGTTACCTCAAATCCACCGCCACTGTAGTTCGTTTCGGAAATCTCCAAGCTCTCGCGGATGCTTCAGTAGCCAGTTGATTACCACAATAGGCGCCCGCTGTGGTGTTTGTTTGGACTTTTGCTTCACTTTGATCCTCTGCTTTCTTTTTGTTCCTTCCTTTATTGTTGTTGAAATTTCTTCTTCTGTCTTAGAATCAACTGCCGCATGTGCCTCTCCCATCAAGTATCATCAAGTATCATTAAGTATTGTGCCATTGTTTTGGAGCAGCGATCTTGGCTGTTTTACGGACGGAATTCCACTCGAAGGCGCAAGAAACAACGTAAAAATATAATTGGTACAATTTAAAGTGTGTTTTTCCTTTGGAATTCTTAAGAATGATCCATTCCTTCGTCTTGAATAATTTTGTGTGTCCAGGAAGCTTAAATGCAGGGATCGTTGTCTTCTTGCTTGCCTGATTCTTTCATTTCTTCTTGATTTGAAATCTTATCGTTAATGAGCTTTGCAGGTTCTTTTCTTTTCTTTTCTTTTCTTTTTCTCTGCTGTGATAGGTTGTGACTGTTCGAAGTGTGGAAGTTCTGATGCTCTTATCTTGATGTAGAACCCTGTGGTGGAGAAGAAGATGGGAAGCTCTTTCGTTGTTACTGCTGAGGAGAGTTGTGGAGGAGTACAAGTGTGCGGGATTGAGGAAATTGAGGCGAAATGGTGGATGGATGGAGCCAACAAGCATAAGAAGGATTATAAGAAGAAGCTTGGAGCTTGAGAGGGACAAGAAGAAAAGAAAAATTGACCGACATGTCTGCAAAGCTGTTGAGAAACCTGCTGAAGAGAAAAATTGATCAACATGTGTGAAAAGCTGTTGTGAAACTTGTTGAAAAGAAAAATTGATCAACATGCGTGCAAAGAAAGCTGTGGAGAAAGCTGTTGACACAGACCAGACCATGTGTGGTGAGTCGCGATATACCTATTCCACGGCAGAACTTGCTGTCGGAATGTGCGTGATGTACCTATTCCGCCGTAGAACTTGCTGGCAGAGTGTGCGCGATGTACTGATTCCGACGCAAAACGTCCTCCCGAAATGTGTGCGATGTATTTATTCACTGGATCGACGAGGTGAATTATGCACCGGGTTCACACTAGTTGAAATATATCACACTAAACTTAATAACTAGAGATATTTAAATAAACTTATTTAACATATCTCTAGTCCTAAAAGTATGTGCATGTAACACAAATATCTCAAGTAACCATAACTTGATAAAAATAATTTAAAAATAACTTGGGAAGAAGTTGACATCCAAGAGTTAAGAGCACTAGTTATTAAACTTTAAATTCCAACTCTAAAATGGGTTGAAGAAGAATAAATAATTAGCAATTTCAAAGTTAGACAATTAAGTGGCACCATCGAAGTAGTTTTTTTTCCAAAAATAATTAATTAAAAAAATTTAGTTCGAAAATTTGGGGAAAATTTCCAAAATTAGTTGAATTTAGTGCTACAAAAGAGAACACATTTCTCCAAAATTTCCACATTGGAAAAAAGGAAAAAAATCATTCAGGTTTTGAGTGATACCTGAATTAGGTTACCATCAGATTGTTGTTGTAGTTGCAACTTTGGTAGTTTTGTGGCGGTGTTGTTTTGTCGATGCTGTGCTGTTCATGCTGTTTAGCCTTGGAGATGGTTCTGGAGTACTAGCTCTAGTTGCTGTTGTTTTGGGAGAGCGTTGAATGGAATAAGTTGTTGTTGTTGTTGTATTATTCAGGTTTGGCAATTTTGGTGGGCGTGTTTTGGTAGTTTTTTTTTTGGGGGGGGTTTTGTGCATTTTCTGTGAGTGCATGCGCGTGTGTTACTGATGGGAACTCACATCAATTTGTTGGGCGCTTGCAAAATGCAGCCGAGCATGATGATGACTCGTGCCATCGCTCATACCGGTTCCGAGATTGTGCAATTCAGTAGGCATTTTGGAGTGATGGCGCAATTCGGAAAGCCGGCGGCGGCGACGACGACGACGACGACGGTGAATTTCGTGAAGCAGCAGAAGAGCAGCGATTTTTTGGCTCCTCATCGCTTCAGCATTCCAGAGCCGCTAGTCATGGTCATGATTCCGGGACAATCTCAGAATGCGAGACTCGGGTTTGGAATTTTAGAGAGGGAGAAAAACCTTGCCAGAAGTTGCGCAAGGGTTTGTTGTTGCGCAAGCATCAGTGGTAGTAGTAGTATTAGTAGTAGTACTACTCAAGAAGGCAGAGATGCTGCTCCTTCTTTTTCTTCAACACTGGAGCTGGTATGTTTTCTTCTCCCTATCTCCCAGAGTTTGGTTTTGCTTTCTTTGTCTTTTAGGGGTTTTTCAGTTGTCTTCACCTTGCAAAATGTTTCGATCCATGTTGTGACATCAAGACAGTGTCTTTCTTTGTTGCTTTCTGGAAATGCAAAACAGCAAATGAGAAAAAACTCAGGAGACAGGCTTTTGTACACCTATCTATGTGCATCACCACCACCACTGATGGGATTTGACGAAGTCAGTGGTGAAGTAATGAATGAATGAATGGCAGCTGCATTCTAATGAAGGTCATGGTTGTTCTGACTGCAAATCATTGGAACCTATTGTACATTGTTACTACGAGATGCATCAAACCTTTGCACTTCTGAGAAAAGCAGGTTGGACAGAAGTTCTTTTTTGGGTTTACAGCATAGATTCAGTACCAGAAAGAAAGTCAGGCCAAGAGGAGAGCCCTGGGCTTCAGCATTATGGGTGAGAGGGGTGGCTTCTGTCATCCTATTATGGATACATACATATGGAGAAGTAATGTTGAGCTCTGACTTGTGTGCAGGGGGGTGGCAGCAAGACATCAATTGTGCCTGATTTGCTCCAATTTTTGAACAAGTCATGGACACCTTTCCATGCAACAGGCAGGAGCTCTCTTCATTTTTTCAATGTGTCCATCACTTTGTCACAAAACATATTTGAGAGATTCTCTGATGTGATTTTTTTTCCCCCTTCCCTTTCAGCAATGGTGTTGTGTTAGCAGAGAGTAGGAGCAGAAGAGATTGTCTTGATTTGGGCAATGTCTTTATTTGACAGCGGAGGCAAAGCGGCAGTTATTAGAAGCAGGGTTTGAGCAGTTGTGTGAGGAGGAAGAGTGGGCAGTGCAGCCTGGAGGACGCTACTTCTTCACCCGCAATATGTCTTCCATCTTTGCCTTTGCTATTGGCCAAAAGTTAGTTCTTTGTGCTTCTTGACTTGATGTTTTCTTCTTGGGCATTTCTTGTACACCAAAACAATAACCTGAACAAAGAAACATCTTCATCTTTCTCAGCTCTTTCTTTGTGCCAGTACCTTAAGACACATGTAAGGGTCAGTCCAAAACATTTCTTTCTGTTGTGCAAACAGTGATGTGATTGCTGTAGATGTTTGTGATGTGGAGCAGATATAAAGCAGGAAATGGTTTTCATGTCGTGGCAGCACATACAGATAGTCCCTGTCCCAAGCTTAAGCCAGTGTCTGCAGCATCCAAGGCAGGCTTTCTGAATGTAGGTGTGCAAACATATGGTAGTGGATTGTGGCACACTTGGTTTGATAGAGATCTCAGTGTTGCTGGACGTGTGCTTGTGAGAAGGAAAGGTGTGGGTGTTGTGCACGAGCTGGTGAAGGTGGAGCGGCCTATCATGCGTATTCCTACCTTGGCCATTCATCTTGATAGGTCCGATACCTTCAGTTTTTCTTTCTTTTGTTCTCTGTCACTCTTAGGTCTATTTTCCATTCAGGCTGGGTTTGGAACCTGCATCCTTGTCTCCCTCCTATAGTATTAAGAGTGTGAATTGAACAGGACAGTGAATACAGAAGGATTCTTGCCGAACTTGGAGACTCACCTAGCTCCTGTGTTGGCAACCCAAATAAAGTCAGAGCTGTTGGCTAGCAAGTCAGAAACAGCTAGCCAAACTGAGGGTGCAAATGGCGCAATGTATTCTGCAAAGAAGGCTCATCATCCCCTTCTCTTGCAGGTGGCCTCACACTCACTTATTCTTCTAGCTGCCCCTATGTTGTGGTCATGATATGCCACCAGACAGTGTTGCATAGCAGACTGTACTTCATTATCAAGAATGTCAAAGTTTGAGTTATGAACGAGTAATTCTCAAATGGTTTCTATACATATCTACCTTTTCATCAGTTCTTTTAAACTTTCCCTGTTTTCAAAGCTTTTCTTCTGGCAGTGACTTGAATACTTACTGACAAGGTTGTAAGTTTCAGATTCTCGCAGAAGAATTGGATTGCACAGTGGAGGAAATACTGGACTTTGAGTTGAGTGTCTGTGATACACAACCAAGCTGCATAGGGGGTGCTCGAAAGGAGTTCATCTTCTCAGGCAGGCTCGACAACTTGGCATCTTCCTTTTGTGCCCTGCGAGCTCTGCTAGACACTTGTGAGGATGCTGCATCCTTGACTGATGAAAGCTGCATTCGAGCAGTTGCCCTCTTTGATAATGAGGAGGTATATGTCAGTTTTCCCCTTCTGTGCTAGAAGTTGATTGGGAGGTTATATATCAGCAGGTTTGAGTCTGCAAGGCCTCATTACTTATGTATTGAAATAACATTGAGAAAGGCACTGGAAACTCTTGCAGGTGGGGTCCGAATCTGCACAAGGGGCTGGATCACCAGTTATGTTTCAAGCTATGAATCGTATTACAAGGTGGCTAGTGCGTGAGACACCAAGTGAGGGTATTGTTGAGCGCACCATCCGCCGGTCTTTTCTTGGTTCGTCTGTTCACTACCTCTCCTGTACCCTGGATTGTGGCTGCATCATGTCCCAAAAGGATAGGCTTCAGGCAGTTGATCAAACTGAGTTTGGGAGTCTCTCCTTCCCTGTAGTACAATGGACAAGGACTTCAGACTATGTTTTGCATGAGTCATTCTTATTTTGCAATATAACACACATTATTTCTGTTTTGTGCTGATTCTCTTGACTTGGGTTGAGTTGGATGGACAGTATCTGCAGACATGGCTCATGCATTGCACCCAAACTATGCTGAGAGGCATGAGGATCACCATCAACCCAAGCTCCATGAGGGTCTAGTTATTAAGTACAATGCTAACCAGCGTTATGCCACTAATACGGTCACTGCTTTCCTCTTCAAAGAAGTGGCAAAAGTGGCAGGTGTCCCAACCCAGGTGATTTGCTAAGTCTTAATCACAAATTCAATTTCTCTGTCATCAAATGAGGTTTGGGATGTCATTGTGTATTTTTCTTCTGGCAGGAGGCAGTGGAAGTTGTTCATATGGCTAATTATGATATGCTGTCGGCTGCAGAATTTTGTAGTGCGCAATGACATGGGGTGTGGGTCTACAATTGGCCCCATACTTGCATCAGGGATTGGCATTCGCACAGTTGATTGTGGCATGCCACAGCTTTCTATGCACAGGTTCTACTCACTGTTGTGTCATTCTGCTTTTTTGCCTCTTGAATACTATGTTCTAGTTTCTTTCACACACATCTCTCCTGCTGTTTCTGGCAACTCTGTTTTTTGTACAGTGTTCAATGAGATTAATTGCTATGGTTCACAGTAACTCCCTTGTACATAAGGTGAGGGAAATAATGTATATTGCTTCAAGGATTTGATTATGAAGGACTAAACATTCAGAGTGGAAAGATGTTGCTTGCTTTAGTCTGCTATTGTGGTCAATATGGTATTTGCATCTCTTTATGTTCTTGGGAGAATCATGTGAATTGCCTCTTGCTGCAAATGATATTCTGAGACTTGCTTGATTCACTCTATATATTTCAGTTTTGATGGCAACAGATGAACTCTGATGCTCCTCAATGACTGGGTGAGGGTGTTGATGCAGCATACGAGAAATGTGTGGAACTGAAGATGTGGACATTGCATACAATCATTTCAAGGCCTTTTATCAGATTTTCACTACTATTGACAAGCAGCTTTCTGTTGATGCTTGACGGAGGTGCTGAGTATGTTTTAGGATAATTTGGTTGATTTATTTTTTCATTCAGAATATTTATTCTTTGACTGTACATTAATTCATTTTTATGGAGGCTTGCGGAGGGCTACTTAGAAATCGCACATGAGATCAGCTGCCCTTCTCTGTACAAATTGCTACTTGCATTTAGCTTTTCATGTACTCATATCTGGACCAAGTCAGTCACTTTAGTTTGAGAGAGGTTTAGAGTTTAGACCACAGATGTTTGGGAGTTTCCTGCAAAAGGAAGTGCAACTGGATGTTCTATGTGCCACAATATTTACTGTGCAACTCAGTTTGCAATACCACGGTCAAGAAGTTTCAACACAAAGTGAATGTTCATTCTGTCTTTTTGATCAAACTGTTATCACTCAAAGGTCACCAACCAATAAAGACTCAGAATCATGTAGATTCTCACCTCATGTGCTGAATGGTTCTGTTGTTGTTTTCTTGGCCTTTATTTGGGTCTCGTGCTCATGATGAACCTGAGAGCACAGACCAATTTGAACTGTCTGCAACAGCAAAAAAACCTGGAGTAGGACGTGTTTTTTGATAATGCACTTCATTAACCCATCTTTGATGCCTGTTTGATAAGACTGTGGGTTTGTACCTAAAGCAGTCTGATCACATCAAAAGAAGTAAAGTGAATAAACTTCAGATGCAGAGCTGACTCATTTTGACATTATACAAGAACTGTATGCAACAGACCTGATCCACAATTGATATTTTGGTAGCCAACAAGTTCTGGTCATGAATCAGGTCACTAATTCTTGTAATTTTCAATGTGGACTGAAGGGTCAGTGAGCTGATCAGCTCCCATCAGTGAAATGAATGGGAAAAGGAAAGTCAAAAAACACAAACTCCATGCACAACTGCAAAAGAAGGTTGTGAGTTGGATTTCTTTTCAGCATCTGATTGACTGTTGCTCCCTAGTTGTAATTCTGCTTTATGTGCATTCCCACCATCACCACTTTGCAGGCACCCTTGGAGTGTTGTTGAAGGCTTAGATGTAATGAAACCAAGAAGCAAGCTGGTTTGTGATCTGAGGAAGTTGGAATACTTGGAACTTTGAAATCAGTTCCAAGTGCATGTACAAGGCCCAGTTGCAGAAGACCTATTCTGTATAGTAAGTCTCCCTGATGCTATCTGGGTGTTACCCTATAGAGTTGCTACTGGGTCTATTTTTTGGTGTACTTTGTGAGGTATTCATATTGCTCTTTATGCTGGGAGATAAGCCTATGACAAAGGATATTGTCTTGCTCAGAGTGTTGTAAGATGTAATCATAGTACTTGAGCCCCTCATGAAATCGGTCTGCTGTAGCAAATGCCTGCAATAGAACCCCATATGTTACAACGTCTGGGATAAAACCTGAATCCTGCATTTGCACCATTAAGTGTTCAGCTTCCTTACATAGCCCAGCTCTCCCATAAGCATCCATAAGAGCAGTGTAGCTCTGTGTGTCAGGTTCCACACCATTTTGTTTCATCTCTTCAAAGGTGGCCAATGCTTCCTGCACATAGGCAGAGGTACACATCATACTTTTGTTCAGCTACAAATGAGAATTGCAGATGTTTTCAGTATAATGCCCATTTGCAAAATGTGCTAATCAGATCCAATCTGTAAGCGTAAACTCCCTCAATCAAAGCACTGACTCAATTGTCTCCTGCTGAGAATGGTGCTGAGCACTACCTTATACATGCCATGGTGGCTGTAGCTGTTGATAAGTCCACAAAATGCAGTGGCATCAGGAACACAGCCTGCAACTCGCATCTCATGCCAAACTTTCTGAGCTTCCACAAAGAGACCCCATCGCCCATAGGTGTTGATCATGGCAGTGAAGCTCACTAGATTAGGGGAGCGGCCAGTGGCTTTCAGGTCATTATACAACTGGGCAGCTTCGTCAATGCTCCCTGCTTTGCCCAGTGAATCAAGAAGAATGTTGTAGGTCCAAAGATCAGGCAGACATCCTGCCTCTTTCATGCTGTCAAGTACTTGCTGTGCTTTCCCAAAGTGTCCCCCTTTGCTGTATGCATCAAGCATTGTGTTGTATGTCACCTGCAACAAAATTGAGAAACTAAAATGGTAAGAAACAGACACCAATGGTACAATCGTACCTGCAAATGTAAAATATACAAATGCCACCACAGCACATGATTTGCCTAAACAATGTCATTCTGCAAGGCATTTTGTCATTTCATGGTTTGTAAGAGTAATCAATGGCTCTGCAACATTCCAAATGTGCAAGTTCAGAGGTCAAAAGGAGTAAGTCTGCTTTCTGTTACCCGATCAGGAGAGCAACCCTTGCTCTGCATTTCAATAAATACACCCTCAGCTTCCTCAAATAGTCCACCTCTGCCACACATGTCAATCACAGTATTGTATGTGTACAAATCTGGGGAGCACCCAGCACCCTCCATTTCCCCATACAAACCCATGGCTTGCTCATAGCATCCCTGATTTGAGTATGCTTTCAACAAGGAGTTGTAAGTCCACGAATTTGGGGCACGCCCTAGTTCCTTCATCTCTTCAAACAAGGCCACTGCATCCTGCAGTTTTCCTGACTTCCCATAAGTGTTAATCATTGCTGTATATGTCACAACATTTGGCAAGCAATTCACAGATTTCATTTCTGTCAGGATTTGGGTGGCACTGTCAAAGAGGCCATGACGAACACATGCGTTGACCATACAATTGTATGTGATATCATCCGGTTGGATTCCCTGCTCTTTCATCTCCTCAAAGAGGGCCACCACTTTGTGCAACCGGAATCCATTCTTGGCACATGCATGGATTAGTGTATTGTATGTTACAAGATTTGGTTCACAACCATCTTTCTTCATCACTTCAAAGATCTCCCATGCTTCTTTCAGCAATCCGTGCTTTGCATACCTGTTGGGGGTGATCATGTTGGAAGGGGGTTACTCAGACAGAGAACCATCAACTCAGCCTTGGGATCTTAGATCGATGCACATATCAAACACTCAAAATGAAAACTTGGAGGCATAAATCTGTTGTGCACCACTTCTGTGAATCTCATGGGCGAAGAAGAGTAAAAATTGGTGAGTGGTGATCAGAACTCACCCACTGATCAAAACTGAGTAAGAATGGACTGTTGGTGTTATGTTTTCATCTTTCATTCCATAAAATATATCTTTGACAAGACCCAGTTTTCCTTCTCGTCCCAGAATCGACATTATTGTGACATAGATTTGCTCACGCATTTCAAACTTGGGTTGCACTTGCAGAAAGCGGAAGACTTGAAGAGCTTGTCTTCGAGCTCCACGAAGTTCCATCTGCTTCATCATCTGCAAATAAATCCCAAGGAAACATAAGCTTCACTCAAACTTCACCCTGCAAATCTAAATTTGTGATTTCAAAGGATGAGTTTTGTACATTTTTGTACTTGCCTGATTCCAAAGAGAGTATTCATCACCGAGTGCATGTGATGCTCTTGACAAGGCGTCACCCATGTTATCAGTATGTGCCAAAACATCAATCACTGCCTTGCGTACAATTTCCCCAGTCTTATTATTGCCACCTTTCTCTTCACTCCTCCTGTTGGAAACTCTTTTGCTTTTTCTCAAGACACAGAAAGATTGAGGCTGTAATAACTTTGCTGTGGCACTCTCTCTTCCATAAACCTCATGTGCAGTTTCAGATGTAACAACCACCTGACTGCTGCTGCTGTGCTTGTCCCCTTGCAACTGCTGCATCATAGCAACTCTTGCAACCTCTGGATCATAGCAATTTTGGTGTAAGACCTGATTCTCATTCCTTACATCATCATCACCATGTGTGTTCCCATTCTTCCTTGATGGTGTGACTTCTGGTAATAAATCCGCCATCTCCTTTGCAGCATTGAGCATGCTAAGTTGCTTGAATGGTGATGCAAATTCTTCAAAAGCCATATATTCATCACTTGCTGCATGGTGGCCTTCTCCTCCTCCTCCTCCTCCTCCTCCTCCTCCTCCTCCATAGCTTTCATCAATGTGGTCTTGAGCTTCTTCTGTCCTGTCTCCCATCTGCTGCTGCTGCTGGTGGAATCTGAAGCTCAATATAGAAGGTGTAAGGATGGATTCAGCACCTTGCAAATTGCACAATGTGCACACTATGGATAACAGCATTCTTGTTCATCCTCAAATGCAAATCCTTGCACCATTTCCTTTCCCACAGAAATTTACAACATGGCAACTGCAAGTGGGTTTTCTTTGATTGTGTTATTTTTTCCAAATGCGTGTTTCCCAAACCTGGAAGGAGGTCAAATCTTAACAACCTGGAAGGTTGATAGGTGATGAAGCAGCTTTCAGTGGAGCAACTGCTACTGTAATTTTGCTGCCGCCGAATGTGGCTATATACTTGTGCACTGCCATACGACTGACAACCCTTGCAAGACTTGTGCAACTCTCTCAAATTCCAGTAGACTCCCATCCTCTTCTTCTCTCCATCTCCCTGCTCACCTGAAACAAACCCGAAACCAGATGGCAGCAGCACTCTCCCTCCCCAACCTTGCCCCACCACCCACACCATCTCCGGCTCACCTCCACTCCACTCCACTCGACTCGACTCACCTCAACTCTCTTTCTGTTTTCTGTTCTTCCCCATCCTCAACCACACTCCTCCAGAGGATTCAGGCAACCCAAGCTCCAGATTCTTCACAAATGCTCTTGATCTCCTCTCTCTCTTTCTCTCTCTCTCTCTCAAATCGTCTTCGCTTTTCTTCCGAGAGAAGCTCTCTTCTTAAGAGAGAGAAGAGAGTCAGCAGGTGCCATGGATAGGCCATCGGATGAGAAAGTGATGCATGGGATCCATTCATTCATTTTAACGAAGTTCATCCAAGGTGGGTATTTTTTTCTTTGGCACCCAATGTTGAGCTTCTCCTTTTTTTCTCTCTCTCTCCAATGTTGAGCTTCTCCTTTCTCTCTCTCCAATGCTGAGCTTCTCCTTTTTTTCTCTCTCTCTCTCCAATGTTGAGCTTCTCCTTTCTCTCTCTCTCCAATGTTGAGCTTCTCCTTTCTCTCTCTCCAATGCTGAGCTTCTCCTTTTTTCTCTCTCTCTCTCCAATGTTGAGCTTCTCCTTTCTCTCTCTCTCCAATGTTGAGCTTCTCCTTTTTTTCTCTCTCTCTCCAATGTTGAGCTCTCCTTTTTTTCTCTCTCTCTCTCCAATGTTGAGCTTCTCCTTTCTCTCTCTCTCTCTCTAATCTATCTACATTGATACTAACTTGGTTATTTTGGCAATAAAAAAATCATCAAAATTTGTAATAATTACCATTCATTATTTGTCAAAATTTTGAAAACTCTAAAGTAACACATGTTGAAATTTTTGGCTCTTTTAAACTATGATGCTTGTTAAGTTATTGTGCATGTAGAAGGGGATCCAATGCTATGTAGAATCTCTCCCCTTTTCTTTTCCCAAATTCATCACACAACTAGCTCCCATTGTGATAATCTCAAATTGAAGGGTTATTATTATTATTATCCTCATTTTTTGAAAGTCCCTTTCAGATTTTGGATGTCGATGTACAACAATTTTTGCTTTTAGAAAAAGTTCTTTAAAGTTTGTCTATCTTTAGTGGAGGTAGTAGGCCTGAGGGCTCAAAACGCAATCTGAAATTTCAGAGTGCCATATGTGGCATCATTTCAAACACTTTGAAAGTAATACAGACAACAATCTGCTCAAGATTTCAAGCAAACCATTGTGACAAAAAAAATCACCTCCTGTTAGATACAACAATCTATCTGCTCAAAATTTCAGGCACACAATTGTGAGAAAGGAATTGCATGCATCCTGATAGATAAAGTATTACAACAATATTTCTGCTCAAGATTTCAACTAAAAAAAAAATTTTGTGAAAAAAAAACTGTCCTTTTTCTCTGAATATCTGTTGCATTTGTGGACGCAATGGGGGAGGAGGACTCAGAGGACTACTCTCAAGCAAAGCAAGCAAGCAAGCAAACATGATGTTGAATGGATAGCAGCAAGCATTCAAGAGAGAGAGATAAACTACATCACAAGAAAAGATAACCGTAGGTATCCTCCTCAACTGGAATCGATTTATGTGTTTTGTTTTCCGCTAGGTATCGTCCAAGAAAACAACATCCACTAGAAACAGTGTTTGTTTCTATCTATCTGCTCGTAGATGGAGTGAGGAGGTACTCACGAGAGTCCTGGGGAATCTTCCGGGGAATGACCCACCAAGCAATCGCCTCGCAGTGAACGACTGTGGTGTGCTGAAGGAGGTCAGGAGAAGAAGAAGAAGAATAACAAGACCCAAGAGGTCAAGATCCAAGAGCTGATATCCATCACCCTTGTGCTGCAGCAGCAGCTATGGAGTGCAGCCTCCAGCGAGCCATGAGTTCCACCACGCAATGCTTCTTCCATTCGTTCTCAAGCTTGTCGCTTCCCCCTTCATCGCCTTCATCTTCTTCTTCTTCTTCTTCTTCTTCTCTCTTTGTCAACTTGTTTTCCTCCTACTCTCCTATCCACACTTCGCGTCAACCGAGCGCCGTGTTGAGAGGAGGAGGAGCATGCGAGAGGATGAGGAGGATGGGAAGAAGTCGGAGGGGCAGTGCAACTTGCAGCTCGTCAGCAGCAGCGAGCGGTAGTGCAGCAACAACGACACCAGAGGACGCTTTGCAAGAGCTTATGGAATGGCTAGCCAAGGAAGGGTTTCCAGAACAGGTAAGAATGGCGAACATGATGGAATGCTTTGCGTGTGGCTTGCTGCTGATTTCCAATGTAGCAGGCTAGAATCCCACGCAAGCAAAACCAAGGAAGAGAGGAAGCAGAAGAAGTATCGCCATCGCCATCTCTCCAGATCCTTTTTCCGACTCTGGTGAGCTGAAGAGAAAAATATTGTTGCAGGCTGTGAAGCTCTCACTTTGTGGCGAGGAAGGAATTGGAGCAATTGCAAAATACCCAATCCAGGTAGTCGTTCTCTTCAAAGAATTCTTCCCGCAAACTTTCTTGTTCTCCTTGTTCTTCATCATCATCATCATCATCTTCTTCTTCTTCTTCTTCTTTAGGACTTGATTTACGGAACTTCAGATTGCTGCAAAATTGTTGGAACAGGCAGGCATCATCATGGGGGGGGTGGGGTGAGAGAGTCAAGTAAGGGATTTGATGGTATTAACGAAGGGGCGGAAGTGTTGGAAATGTTGGAGCAGGCAGGGGATGTAGCATTGAAAGTGCCAGAGAATTACACAGTCACAAGTGCGGATGTGGCCAATCACCCAGTTGTTGCGCAACCTGCAGCAGGTCTGTCTGTCTGTGTTTCCATGGATTTTTCGCTGTGAGGTTTGTGCTGGGTGGGGTTTACAATCATGAACAAAACTTGGATGCTGCTGCTGCTTTCTTTCATGTTTCTTGTGAATTGCATCTCTTTCTCTCTCTCTTGTAAACCCTAAACTAGGACTGAAATTCTGTTGTTGTTGTTGAAGCTTTTTCTCATAGGTAGGGACAGAGGCTTGTTGTTGTTGTTGTTGGGGGGAACTGGAACCACAGGCAGAGGAGACTTGATAGGTCTCACACTATGGTTCATTTATGAGAGAGCACAAAAGAAAGAATCGGCATGGTGGCCCTTCATCAACACATTTCCTCACACCACTTTGAGTCCACTCCTGTGGACTGAAGAGGAGCAAGAGCAGCTTCTCAAGGGCTGCCCTTCTTTAGGTATTTTTTTATTCTCAGAATTTCCTGTCAGTGATCCTCTATCAGCATTTTTTTGTGGTGTCCAGGAACCTCCTGTTGTTGTTGTTGTCATGAGATTATTGTTGTTGAATATGTTATGATTTTCTGCAACTACTTCATGCAACAATTTCAGCCACAGAAACTGTCAGGCCCAAGTTGCTCAGTGTTGATTGTAGATGTTTTTCTGCTGATGATCACAGTTTATGTAATCCTCAAACTGCTTGGATGCTGGTTTGTAAGCAAAGATTTTCAGAGATGTATGATCTTTACATTCAGAAATTTGGTGATGGGTTTTTCTTTTCAGAGGAAATCAAGCAGCGGGTCATTGCCTTGAAAGCTGAGTTTCAAGATTTACAAGTCTACTTTGAAAAAGATCCAGAGGTTTGTGTTTTCAGTCCCTTGTACACTACTGTTTTGTGAAACATGTGAATTGCACTTTTTCACTTTCACTCTCAGATTCATGTTGTCAGCAATTGATGGAGTCTAGATCATAACCCAATGTTGTTGGATTGGCTTTCTGTTCACAAGTGATTTTCGTGATGTTGGGACAGGTGTTCGCTCCGGACATCTTCTCTTTTGAGGCTTTCAAAACTGCATTTGCTGTTGTGTTATCAAGGACTACATATTTACCAGCTGCTGACCTGTTTGCCTTGGTAAGTCCTCATCATTGAGTATGATTGAAGAAGAGGTCTGGCTCCTTTTTACCTGTGTTGAGATGCAGGACACTAAAATGCATTTCAGGGGATGGAAGATGATATTGTTGGTGGATCTCAAAGTCTGTGAAATGAACTTAGATTACCAGTCATAGTGTTGATTGGAATTCTGCAAGCTGCTGCTTGCAACTGAATGTTAGGTGATTTGGGATAGTAATGCATCACTGCCACAAACTGAAAGGAGAAATCAAAACAGGTTTGCATGAATACCAAGTGATCATAGCTTTGCATCCACAGGTGCCATATGCTGATGCAATCAATCACAGGGGAGACTGCCAAGCTTATCTAGACTACAGTATGGAGGATCAATCGGTAAGGCCAGCAGCAATAAACCTTGCAGTGTTTTAGTCTCCTAAAATATGCAGATAGTAAGTATGCTTAAGCATTTGAAGAAGCCACATGTGGGTGTTTAGGCAACTATGCGTTTTTACACACAGCTGTTCCAGAGCCATGGAGAAGGTTTTGAAACATTATGATCTGGTGTGACAGGTGATCTTGCAAGTTGACAAGAACTATAACCAAGGTGATCAGGTGTTTGCATCATATGGCCAGGAGCGACCCAATTATGATCTTCTGATCAGGTATAAGTCTTTTGTTCCAATTGGGCCCCAATTGGACTTAAGAAAAAAGGGGGAAGATTTGTTGGTCCTGGAATCTAGGAATAAAATAGATTTCAGTTTTCTTGCAACAGCATATGTGTGTTATATGCATTTATGCTGCTGATATGGGGGAATGATGCTTCTTTGTGTGGTTGCTTGCAGCTATGGCTTTGTTGACGAGAGCAGTTTGGTGGATTATGTTGAACTTGAGGTGAGAATGCCTTCCTGCTTGATGCTTTTGCTTGAGGTCTCTTAGAGATAAGGTGGCAGTGCAACATAGGTTGGAACCTTGTGATGTGACCTTTAACATAATAAATCTGAGGCTTGGGGTCATGCTTTGATCTTGGGTTGTCACTTGGAGTATGATTTGAGTTGTGTGGGAATGAGAGAGTACTTGTTATTGATAGTTTGCTTTTTGGATTGCCAAGGTTGGGTTGGTTGAGGGAGACAGACTACAGGCCTTGAAACAACAAGTACTACAGCTAGCTGGTTATGGATCACCACAGACTTTCCCTCTATATGCCGACCGCTTCCCAACCCAGGTTAGCTTGGCAAGAAGCTGGAGACACAGATAGAGTGTGTGTGTGTGTGTGTGTAGGAAAGCCAGCATGATGTGCAAAGACACTTGTTAGTGAGGTTTAGACTTGGCTGAGAGCCAACAATTTGTCTTTATGTGAGAATTTCTTTTAAGTTTTTGCATGGGTCAAATGGTGGGATATTCAGCTCTTGACATACATGCGCCTGGTCAGGCTACAGGACCCAGCTCTTTTCTCCAAAATAAATTTTGACAGAGATGTCATTCTTGACCAGGTTTGGATGAGCCCCTTGTATTAAGTTGATCATGAATTTAAGCAATAGATTCTGTATCTTAGTCTATCATGCACATGCTCAGTCCTTCAGGGATTAGTTTTGTTGACATTTAAGCTTGAAGAGTTTTGACCATTCCTGCAGCTCAGCGAAGGTTAGTAGTGGGATATTTGATTTTGGTTTTCTCAGCAAGTAGAATGAACTTTGCAAGTTTCACCTTCTATACTTCCGCTGCTGTTATGATCACATGGTAAGATAGTGCCCTCTATGAATGCAGGCCAATGAGTATGAAGTGTTGATGATCCTCATGGGCGAGTGTCGCTCCAGGCTTGGCAACTATGAAGGCGGTCTTGATGATGAACTTCGTCTTTTGAAAAACAAGGTTTTTGGTCTGTCTTTCACAGTTGATCTAATTTGACATGCTAGAGAGAGACACAACACTTAGAAGAGAGTTGTCAATTTTCTTATGCCCTTGGAATCTGCACCATTTCAATTTTTTATTGCTTGGAGCAACAAAATATATGATTCTTCCACCAGTGAGACGATGGGAAGTTTTTTTCTCTTGCATGGATTTTGAACCTTCAAAGTTCTGAATGTTATATGTGACAGAAACTTTCTTCCAAAGAAAGGGTTGCAGCACAGTTGCGGTTATCTGAAAAAACAATATTGAGCAATACAATGACTGCACTTCGTAATCGATTGGCACCCATTCGTGGAATTCCTACTAAGGGTGGTGGCTTGAAGGTATGCATCTGTGGCTCTGAGACTTGCATTGTCAATTTTACTTGTTTATTCTCTGAGTGGATGTTTGACTTGTGGTTGTTCAAACCATTCCTTGATCTCTTCTCTTTTTCTCTGCTGTTTAGGATCGAGTCTCCTTTATTTCTTCAGTTATATCTTACATGGACATGTGTAGTACTAATTGTTATTTTTGTTTGTAAAAGGTACTATGTTTTCTTTCTTTCTTCAGTTTTCTTTGAGCTGAATTCTCCAGTGGGTACATGTGAGGTTTTCTGAATCCTCAAACTTCATTTCTTTAGTAAGGCTCATCATTTTAGTGGTGAAAAGTGTGGCCTACATCTTCCTCTCTTTGTGCTGTTTGGAAGTTCTGTAATAACCTGATTTGTGCAGCCAGTTCAACGTCTTCCATAGGTGTTGCTAATGGCTCAGTTCTTTCTCCAAAGCTATTCCATATGTGGTCAATGATCTTTGGGTGTTAATGCTCAGAGTGGCTCATGATTTTCTTCTGTTAGTTGGACTCTGAATGACTAATTGCACAGTCTATCGAGCAAGTTTCTACCTCTTTTCATATGAGTGGCTTTTTGAAGCATCTCCCAAAATCTGGCCCTGTTTTGCTCAGAGATTATCCCTTGTTCATAGGTCTGTGGATGATCTTGTTGTCTGAGACTTTCTGGAGTTTGAATGTACCTGGACAAAAACTCATTTGGCAGCAGCATAGCCAGAAATGCATTGTGAGTTAAATAGTACTCCTAATGGCTTCTCTTGTAACTTGGGTTTAGCAATAAACCAAAGTCCTCAAAGTGACATCTTTGATAAACATTCTCAACCAGATGTGTGTATTGACATCATACATATGCCTGGGTGTTCCTTCCAGTATCTCTAATCCTGCTATGTTGGGCGTTATCGACTATCAGTTTTACATGTTCTCGAGGATTTGAAATTCTAGAATTTTCTTCTTTTTCTCAGATGGGCAGTCTTATTCTCATTCTAAAGAATAAACACTACCCTCTTAAGATTCTCTTAAAAGGGGGCTAGAGACTTGCTCAATGAAGAGAAATTTCTTTTTTAGAATTGCAGCATACAAGTCTCCTGCATGTAGTCTTGTAAGTACTGAGGTTTTGTTAAGCCCAATGGTCCTTGGTCATTTTCTCCCTGAGGTGTATCATGGATGAGTCTTTCTGTTGCTTCCCAGACTTGTGACAGAAACTTGCTACACTGGTCTATATATACCAGTGTTGATCTGGTATATAGACCTGTGCCTAGTATCAACAATGGTGTCAATACCTGTACCAAGGACCCCACCAGGCTGGTATGACCTGAGGCAATAGCAGCCTGATACAAGTAGCAGCCTAGCAGGGACTCTAGGTGATCCCAGTCTTGTACCAGTTTTATACCAGTTTCAATACCAGGGATATACCTGCCTCATACCAGCCAGAAATCAGTCTTGAACTGGGCTAGTATGAATAGTTTTAAAAAATACCCAATACCAGGATGAGACTGGTACAGTTTTTTTGAAGTACCCAATACTAGGAGCAGCTGGTATGTTAAAAAGTTGATACCAGAACCAACACTGGTCTATACCCACAGTAAGGGGGCTCATGAAGTCAATGGGTAAGTTGTGACAGACAAGTTGCTATTCTGCATGTTCCTGTGTCGATGGACCCAAGACAAGTGAGAGACTGTCAATACTGTTCATTCTGCTAGTTTTATCACTTCTTTTCATTTGAGTTCTTCCCTTCACTTATTCCCAGTTCTTCAGTCTTTTATCTGGGAGTTTTTCTGACTTGAAAAAGGAAAGTTTTTTGCGTGGGCCTGTCTTCCTGGTTTACTTAATAGTTAGTATTGGGATTTCTCAATATTCATGAGAGTTATTTCATTAATGTCTTCATTTCTGAAATTCTATAAAACATATTATCTGTTTATCTCTCCAACTCTATTCAGGTTGACTCATATTGTAAGTATGGAGAAATTCTTGATACTTGTCAATATAATTATTATTTTCATTTCAATGCAGGACCCAAATGCAGACATAAATGAGATGTTTGATATGGTTGAACAAGTTGCCTCAGCTCCGGCAAAATTTCTGACAAAGTTTCTGAAAGATAAAAGGTAAATTTTTCAAACTTTTGAGACATTTTTACTGCAATAGACAAAGTCCCCCTGGCTGTGAACTTACACATTAGTACTGTTGGGGAGGAATGTTGAAGAAAACTAGGGATTATGGGCTTTATTCTTTTCGTAGTTGGAGAGCACTAAGACATGAGAGAAAGCTTTAGAAATTGCTCTGGAACTGTGCTTTAGGATACTTCTGCCATTTAGATTCTCTGACATAGTTGGTGTTTGAGTCCAGAACATCCCTGAACATGGGGAACCCTAAACCCTTTGACAATGTACTTTGGTTTTAAAGTTCCAACTAGATTGAGGAAAAGTTTTCACCTAAGATGTCATACCAGCAGAGCTCTTCTCCCCTCCATCCGCTCCCCTCCTCTTTGTTTTTATTCATCCTTTTTTACAAAGAAGAAAATCGTTTTTTCTCTTGAGTTCTCCCAAAGTTATCAAGGGGCAAGACTAAACTTCAAAAAAACAGAAAATAGAGACAAGTATTTTAATCATCTACTATTAGATATTATCAGGTATCAAGTAATAGCATTATAGTGCCGGCAAAATTTTGTATCAGAAAACAATGGATCTTGTTGTTGGGTTTTTTTTTCTTGCAAAATAATCTATTAGAGTTAATGACCATTGGGAAGACCTTATTTTCCACTTGTTGGATTTCACAGTTTCTGATCACAGAAAATAAGGGAACTTGTAACCTTGGAATATTGGAGAATTGTGAAAATTAATGGGTTTTAGATGATGCCAAAATCAAAGGTTGAATTTTTAAGAAATTCCAATAATTATAGCAATGTTTATGAACCTAATAACCAATTCAATGGACTTTTTATTGATTGCTTTTTTTGGGTGCAATTTTTGTAAGGCTCAGCACAATAGACCCAAGTGTTCTTATCATTCCATACTAATATTAATTGTGCTGAATTAATTTCTATGTACATAACCATAATACTCATTTGTATTTTAGCTCATTATCTTTGCCTGTAACTAGCTTCTCTATTTAGTTTGGCACTAGAGAAACTCATTATTTGGATAACAAAATTTTGAAATGAAAATAAATAAAATCAACTCCTCTTCCAATTGCAAAATTGTCCATAGTATGAAATTTGAAAGAAAATTAGCTAATCTTCCAATTGCAGAGAATTTCCCATCAGAATTAACATTATATTCACTACGTAAATATCATAAGCAATTGCTACCAAGAAAGTACACCTGAGGCATCTACTAACGACACACAAGCTATTACCAAAAGCAAATCCTCAAAATCAACTTCTATGCTGAGAGTGGTGTACTACAAACCCAAATACTTTTAAATCCAAAGCCTTCCATCACATATATATGCACCAAAAATCAATGCCTCGTCCTAATATATCAATGCTTATCCATTTATGCACTGTTAAGAGTCTTATTCATTTAACCTTTCTTTTGCACACCTCACTTCTTTACAAGAAGTCATGTTTCAAAGTGTGTCAATCCTCTTTGTCCATCATGTTCAAGACAATTTTGATAAACACTTCCTCAGATTGATTTCACCACCAAATCTTGACAGGATATCAGTAAGGAAATGACCTAAGAGAAATTGGATTTGGATACACAGTGCATGTGTAGCTTATTCTGAATGGCATTTGAAGAGTTCAGACATGATGCCATATCTAGCTAAAGCAAGAATGAAATCTTTGCTTTCTTGGATTTGTACTCACTCAACACAGATGCCAAAACTTATACATAAAGAAAAGAGATCCCATGAGATCTAAAGAGCAGAATGTGATTTGGCTACCTGTTCTTGTGATATTAAAAGCCCCTTGGCTTTCCCAGCAGTAGCAGGTTTGATGCTTGCAATGCCAGTGATTTCACGTCCTGTAACAAGTACATTAACTTCATATGTTCCCTCATATGTGTAGATGGGCTCCAAATCACAAAATGCCTGCATGGTGACCATCATTTCAAGTTTTGAGTTTGGGTTCTGGATCTACAGAGTATCATTCCTGAAATGCAGAGATCACACCATTGTGATTGCATTTTCATCTCAAAGACAATAATAAGGTCCCACTAGAACAAGCAAACTGCCCTTATGCGATTGCTCAAAAGTACTTATGCAAGGGACTGACCTTTGCAACAAGAAAGTCTGACAAAATTCCATTGCCACCCAAAAGCTCCCGTCCCAATGCCACTGTCTCTCTTGCTCGTAAAGTGTTCCAAGCCTGCAGAACCAAAAAGCTTGACACATGTTACAGCTTCAGTGTGCTGCTGATTGATACATCAAACCCACAACCCTGAAAAGCTGAAATTGAGGCAGTAATCCTACTCCTGAATGAAAGGTACAGTCATGCTAGTTGCACAAATCAGGAGTACAATATTCATGTAACTGCTAGGAATTGTGAGGTTACACCTAGACCTCAGACCTTGCAAAGGCTTGCTTGGCCTGGAGTCATTTTCCCAACTTCATAAAGCTTGCAAAGTCGCCAACCGAGGAGTGACATTGCCTGAATGTTGGCAAGCATGCGCACCAGCTTTTCTTGACTTATCTGAAGAGCTGCCAGTGGTGCTCCAAACTGCTTCCTTTCTTGTAAATACCTGCCCTTCCCACTCCTTAATAATCAATCCTACTTCTTGAAAACTCAATTTCTCAGAACATTGTCACATAAGAGCATGGGCTGCATTGAAGATATGACGACATTGTCAAGTTACAAAAAATGAATCTCAATACTGTTTCAAATCAGGATCTGTGTGGGTCTCACAGAGTTGCAAAGAAAAAGTGACCAAAAAGGACTGTTGTGGAGAAAAAGTTGAACACCAACAAACTGAGTCATGAACAAGTCTACAGAAACAAAATAAAAGGCCATTACCTGTGGCACACATCATAAACACCCATGGAGATCCCAATAGGCTGCCATGCCACCATGATACGTGACACTGCCAATACCTGCCCAGAAACAACAGAAGTATTGATCAAAACCTTTTAACAGGCCAACATGGCAAGGTATCAGGCCAAATACAATCCTCAGATTCTGAGGATGCCTCCTACACTAGGAGACATCCAGATATGTCTGGAAGTCTCCAAAATTTTGAAACCATCAGGTGGTGGTCTTCTGAATAACCTGTATTTGCATTAGTTCCACAAAGGCTAAGCAGTCACTTTCTGGCATTTCATATGGTGGCATACAGGTTTATGGTCTAGGCTTATGTGTCATATGGCTTATGTCATGAGATGACACAAAGGTCAGGCAAAGTTAAAACACATAATGACACACCTCAAAGAATTTACAGTCCAAATCTCATGTACCTTATTGGTATCTTGAAAGGAGTTGATACCAGGTAGGCGGTCCTCATCAGGGACAAATACATCCTTCATAAGAATGTCACCATTCTGCACCATCCTCAACCCTATTTTGTTCTCGATCTTGGTTGCCTTGTAACCAGGTGACCCTTTCTTGACAATAAACCTTGCAATTTTGTACCCCAAAGTTGTCTCAGGAAAAGCAAGATTTGTAGACTTGCTCACTTCAAAAGATTGTCAGTGTACAAGAAGTGAAGGCCAAATTGCTAACACTTCATGGAACTATACACTAGGAGACAGAATGAAAGTTTGATTGCATGCAATAGCACTGACCCATTAATCTGGTTCGTCCTTGTATTACGTGCAAAGATGATGGAAACATCAGCAAATGTGCTGTTTCCGATCCACCTCTTTTGTCCATTTAGTTTCCAACCTCCATCCACCTGCTCATGCAGCCCATTTCACTTACTCTCACTCTCATGATTGCACACTGATACAGTAAGTTTTATCAAATGGTCATGTACCTACAAAAAGTCACTGGGAAAGTATTGATAGAACACCTAGCCCATACCTTCACTGCTGTTGTGTTTAAAGAGCTTGCATCACTTCCATATGCAGGTTCAGTTAAAGCCTGCCATAATAGCAAGAAATGAGCAGCAATACAGTTTGACTGAAACCAGCTCACTTCCAGCAGTTGAGTTCATGCTTCTTGACTACAATTCACACATGTACACCTCATTCCCACTGCCTCAGGAAACACTCTGCAGCATAAATAGACAAATGGCAATTAAGGCTGCATCCAAATACTACCATTCTAAGATACAATGACTTTGAAGGTGACTTCCACAGACAACAGTTTCATGACAGCATTGAGAAGCTATGAAACATTCACCAACCTATTAGTTCATATATGACAATCAATATGTGCAACAAACCTGTCAGGTGAAAATGGCAGTATGGGGACTCACCCAACAGCCGACTGTGTCCAAATGAGCAAGGCCAGGAAGGTACTTCTGCTTCTGCTCCTCACTCCCCAACATGGCTGGAGCAAACAGCATAAACTCCCAGTATCATAAACCACCTTCAAGCCCCTTCAGTAAAGGTCACATAACTCTGATTTGAAAAGATGGACAGATAGCTCAAAAAATGACAGGCACAGACTAGACACATACATACCAATGGTGGTCATGCACAAGCTGGAGTGGACAAGAAGAAAGGTGGAACAGCTTGCATCAACTCGTGCAACCTCAGACATTGTCAAAGCACTCCCCAATACTGAAAGCCCTGGACATCCATAGCCCTACACAATCACCTTTCAGTCGGTAGGAAATTTGAACCTCATGTCAGACTGATCCACCCTAGCACGTCAATGACTGTAGAGAAATAAAGTTGAGTGGAAAGCCTATCTATGATGGCTCTCAACTGTATCAATCTTGATAGCAATGTGCTATCACAAACACTAGGATGCTGGGTTGTAGGACAGTGGACTCTGCTTCAAATCACTTAACATTAATGCCATTGGTCTGGTGATTTAGTTTGTACTTTCATATCTAACCTTGAAAGCAGAGTCAATATCCTTTATGAAATGCAATTCAAAGTGCGAACCTTGATCGTGCCACCAGCTACCATGAGGCTTGCTAATTTTGGAACCACTTCAAATGGAAACTCTGCCTTTTCCCAATACTGTGAAAACACTCAACCAAGGCATTAGAAACTCCTAGGCATCAGCACCATGCATGATATCTGTGACAGGAATCATAAGTCTTTGACCTAAATACCTGAAACCTCTTAAAAAAGAGAAATGTAAATGTTCAAGCAGCCATCTCAGATGTCTCAAAATAATAAGCTTCAAGTTCCCCCCAATTATTACCTCATGTGAATTGCCCCATCTCAAGGTTGCATCAAGACTAGAGCAACTGTTTCAAGACAGCAGACTAACCTTAGCCATGACAGGTGCAATGTGTGTCTCCATCACATCTCTTACACGTTTGCGTAGTGCCACATCCTCCGGAGACAACAAATCATCCAATTGGTAATAATCTGACACTGTTGCCACCAGCATCCAGGATCTTTAGAGAAATGAACACCCAAGTCCACTGTCTTTTGAATTTTTTCAAAAAAAGCCTAGAAAAGATATTTGCTACATGAATGAAGTCTGCAGTAACAAAAAGGCTCGAATCAGAACAAGGTACTCACTAGTTTCAATAACAGAAGGGGCTTTAGAAATTTGATTCCATACATGATGTTTGCACAAGGAGGAAAATTAACTCACCGGAAGGAGGAAATATTGATGCAGGTGTTGCCTGTGGAAATGCAGTTGCCAGGTCCAACGCAGGCTGCCCTATCCCAAGGGTGGGCATGAAATCCAGTTTCCCTGTTTGCCATCCCAGAAAACAATGGTGAGCAATTGATGCAAGCAATAGAGTTGTCTGTCTAATGCCAGTCAAGTGAGAGAACATGGTGATAGTTTAGTGGAAGTTTACAAATCTCAAACCCCACATTCCAACATGCAACCATTTATCAAAACAAAGAGTTTTGCTCCAACACAAAATACACAAAGTAGATCCTCTTGTGGGAAAGTTCCATTTGTTTGAAATTGAGAGAGTTCATATATTCCCAATCTCCACAACAAGCATGAAGCATGCATGGAGCTGTAACTCTGTTGTTGACAAGGTCCAAGTATTGCACAAGCCCATGCTCACATGCAAAGTACACAGTCTAGGGGAACCGTAACCCTAGGAATGCATCATGACTGATGGTACGATAGTGAAAAGAAACCAACTGCTTAAGGCTGTATAAAAGCTCTAATATGAATTTACCAACATGTGTTACTTGTGTGCGATGGTATCGTAAGATTTAAGCCATGGCGTTTTCACAGAATTGACAAAGCCGGCACAATAAATTTCTTTCTAGATTCTGGTCACAGGACGGTAGAGTCGCAGTTTCATAATAACAGAACTGCAAAGAAATCGTTGCTACGAAACGGTACATGCTCCTTCAATTTTCAAGGCGAACATCTCAGCGTTTGTTGCTATTTTGAAAACCGCAGTTTCTTTGTTACAGGACAATTTGCAACATCACTGCGCTCGTTGCAATGTTGAAAACCGCCGTTTCTTTGTTATAGAAGAATTTGCAGGTTCTCCCTGCGAGCGAGAGATTGAGTTCGTTATCAGGGTTTAGCAGGAAAGCACAAGGACATACCAGACTGAAGGTGTTGCTGGATCCTCGCCAGCCTATGCCCGCTCCTCTCGTCCATTTCCTCGGCACTCTGTTCCTGATGCACCATCATCGGTCCACACACCTGGAAAACACTCGAAATTCTTCTCCCAAAATAAACAGGAAAAACACCCCCAAATAAGTTCCCGAACGCTTTGCACTCTCTGTGCACAAATTCCAACAAAACTTCACGGCAGAAGTGCGAGAGAGAGAGAGAAGTGGGGATCTGTGCGTGCGATAGACGCGACAAAAGAAGCGCACAAGAGAGACAAGCTCTAGGGCGCCGTTACGCGGTGCCATAATTGGTGGGGAAAAAGCTTGGAATGTCTTCTAGTCGAAAGAAAAAGAAAAAGGCATGTTTTCATAGTATATTAAAAAAAAAAAAAATCTAACAATGTTACTTTCAACATAATTGAAGAATTGAATTACCAAAACAATTCCTCAATGCTTGCTCAAGTTGATAAGCTTTGAACACAAAAAGGATTGGCCTCTTAGTACATGCAACACATTCATTCAAATGTTTCAAACCAAAATTGACATTAGTCATATTCCAAAATTTGATGGAACATATTTCCACGTTTGAGATACATCAACAATTGTTTGGACAAGTAATGTAGTCTTTCATATGCAATCTAGGGCATCCTGACATGAAGCATGGTTAGAATTAAATAGGTTGTTTGAGTCCTTAGATGCACTTATCAAAATGTTTCTTAATGATAAGATGCAAACACTTAAAATGAGAGAGAGGGTGATAATGTAACAAAACATATACACAATTTTAGATCTCTTTTAGAACAACTAAGTGCCCGCAAGTTTGTTTCAGATGATGAGGCTTTTCTTTCCTTAATGAGAAGCATGCCTTTTAGTTTTCACACTCTTATAAGTTCAATGTAAATGATACCAAACCTTACATTACAATCTCTCATTACCGAGTTAGTACAAGAAGAAATTTTAATGAAAAGCCTCAACATGTCTAATAGTACCCATCAGCTTTATATGTTGGTAAAAAGACATTCGAACATATATAAGAAGTAAATATTAAAAATTTTAACCAAAAGTTAAGGGGAAAGAAATAGAAAATGCCTTCCACATCTACTTCTTTTAGACCAAAAACAAAGGAGAAGATGAAATGCTTCCTTCCATTGCAAAAGACTTGGTCATGCTTGCAAAATAAAATTGTCGTTGAAAAAACAACAAAAATGTAATCAAATATTGTTAGCAAAGACAACAAATTATTTGTTGCTACCATGGTAGTTGAAAATGGAAGTGATAATACTTGGTATGTTGATATTGGGGGCAACCCAACACATGTCACATGACAAAGAGTCCTTTGTGACATATAAGAAATGGGGGAAAGGACAACTAGTGTCCTTAGGGGACAACACCACACACTAAATAGTTGGTCAAGGGGATGTCTACATAAAATTAAATAATGGTCAAATAAAAGAAATGGGAAATTTATTGCATGTGCATGGCCTTTGGAAAAACTTGTTTTCAGCCAAGCAACTTGACCAACCAGGAGTAGAAATCATTATTAAATTTGGTAAATGTATACTAAAAAAACTCTAAAGGAATTGAGATAGCCCAATGTATTATTAAAGTTGGTCTATATAAGCTAAGAGTCATTAAAGATCAAAAGATGAATGAAATTACTATTCCAATCATAGGAGATATGAATAAGCAAATATATGGCATATGAGATTAGGCCATATCAATAAAAAAAGGATTGAAAGAAATACACTCTATGTCCGAAGGTGTAAAATCCTTTGATGAAAAGAGTTTAAGTCAATGTCATTCATGTGTTAAAAAAAAGAAAACAACATAGAGTTAAGTTTGCAAAAGAAGTACCTCAAGGGCAATGGAAATATTAGAAATTATTCATAGTGATATTTGTGGTCCTTTTCAAACACATATTCATATAGGATGTACATACTTTATAATTTTCATTGATGATAAATCAAGATATACTACAGTTTATTCGTTGAAACAGTTGAAAAAATTCAACATTTTAAGAAACAAGTTGAAACTCAAACTCATAAGAAAATCAAAACCTCACAATCGGACAATGGAGGTGAATATAAGTCTAACAATTTTCATATTTTTTGTCAAGATCATGGGATAACAAGACAATTTACTATTCTTTATAGTCTTCGGCAAAATGGTGTCAATGAAAGGAAAAATAAAACTTTAGTAGGTGTTGTTCTAGCAATGTTTTTGCATTCTAATCTTCCTAAGTTGTATTGCGGTGAAACATTAAATACCACCAATGACTTACAAAATAAAAGTCCCACAAAAGCTTTAAATAACAAAACACCTTTTGAAATATGGTATGGAATATTAAAGCCAACACTAACACATTTGAAATTTTTTGGCTACAAAGCTTTCACCTTAATTCCAACAAAGAATAGACAAAAATTAGACCCTCATTTTATAGAATGTATCTTTTTGGGTTATAGTGAAAAATCTAAAACATATAGATTAATGGATAAATCAAATAGAAGAATCATAATTTCTCGAGATGTGTTATTTGATGAATCATCCATCTTTGATGCACAAATGCATTGTCCATCAAGTATGAAAGTTTAAAAAAAAGATTTTTCTTTTGACCCCAATTTCTTGAAGCCAGTGACAAACCCAACTCTTCAATCAAATTCACCAATAAGTGCATGGTGGTAACCTTTAAATTCATGTGATAAATTAGAAAAGAATTCTTGAAAAAGAATTCAACATGATCTATGAAGGTGAAATTAATTCTTCTATGCGACTTCACATCATATGAAACTACACACAAAAATGGCTCATGATCATGCAAGAAACTTATTTACAAGATGTACTTGTATGTCGAAACATGTCTAATTATAACTTAGTTTTAACACCCCTTGAGGCCAACACAAAATTATCTAAGAATGATGCCCCCCAAAATCCAAAGGACAAACAACAAATGATATGAATTCCTTATGCTCAAGGAGTTCATAGCTTAATGCACAACAATGTAAGTACATGACCAGATTGTTTTTGCACAATTAATTCTTTAGCTCAATTTTTATCCATCAAAGATTCACTCATTGGTAAACATTACAATGCACATGGGAATGAAATACCAACATCAAAACAATGGCAATATTTTATACAATTTTTTTGATCTGGATTGGGTGGGTGAGAAAGATACATGATGATCCACTTCAAGTTATTGCTTTATATTAATAGTTGGTGTTGTGACTTGGGTTAACAAAAAACAAACCTTAGTTGCTTTATCCAATACAAATTTGAATACATGGTTTTATTTAAAGCAATTGTTGAAGCTATTTAGATCCACAAGTTATTATATGAATTAGGGTTTCTTCAAATTGCACTGACCACTATTTATTCCAATAATCAAAGTGCAATCGCCCTCACTACAAACCCTATCCATTCAAACATATTGCCATTCAATAGCATTTCACATGTGACCAAATTTTAGTTAAACAAATTCTATTAGCCTATTTTCCTACCACAAATATGAAGTTGATATGTTAACCAAGAGTCTTCTTTGAAATAAACAAATATCACTAGTATAGTTCATTAGTGTTCCTAATTGTAGACAATTATTATAGACTCCAAAGATACCAAAGGAAGTGTCCTTTGGTATCTACCTTTACAACTATATAAATATTTTGATCTTGAGCTTTTAATTGTGATGTATAAAACATTTTACAACTATGTGTAGGGAATCACACAAGATGTTTATTTCATATTTTTCAATATACACATAAACTTTGCAACAAAGAGAGGATGGCGCATTTTAAGGAAAAAATACAATCATTTGAAAAAAAAAGAATCACACATAGAGAAAAGAGATATTGTGCACTAAATTTGACCCCCAAAAAAAATCTTCGTGCATAAAAAGGTTCTCACATGGAGAGCTTTGAGCATAGACAACTCTTAAAGCTTCACATTTTGATGAAAGCTTAGAAAGCGTACTAGCTTCCACAAATTCAAATAGGACTTAAGTATGATGATTTTAAGGAGGTTATGTTGGGGGCCATCACAAATCAAGTGGGTGAAGCTAAGGGGTTAGTAACACCCAAGCAATGTGGTCCAACGTTTGGACGATTTATCAATGTTCAAAAAGACAAAGAAGTTGGGTATTAAAAGTTTTTCAAAGATTATTTTAGTGGCTCACGTACTATACAATGGTTTAGAATGAGGAGAGGTTTGTTTCTCAATATATTGCATTTAGTTTGTGCACATGATTTTTTTTCATTCATGAAAGAGATGTTCCAAGCAAGAGAGGATCACCCTTTATCCAAAAGTGCACATCAACTATGAGTTTGCTTGTGGATGACATTAAAGCTAATGCTACTAAAGGTATATTGCAAACTAAGGTTTAACACTTCTATGGAGTGAATGCAATAATTTGTGAAAGCTATCAAAGTTTGTTAATTTGAGTCTATGCACTTGAAGTAGTCAAGAACACACCATGATGACTCACCGCCCCGCCCCCCCCCCCCCCCCCCCCAATGCATGTTGGCTACTGTGTCCTCATCCATAAAATTGAAACCATATAGAAACATAAGAGAGGGGGAAAAAAAAAACGGGGTAAATAGTGGGAAAGGATGAATTTTGCTCAATTTGAAACCTTGCTTGAAGGCATTGAATTCATTATTTAAAAATTTCATCTCAAGCTACAATTTTTTTAACATGTAAGAGAAACTCAACCTTCATCATCTAATGATAGATTTTAAGGAAAAAAAGGCTCTTCAAAATGAAGGCAATATAAGACATTACACTTCCTTGATGACTATTTTTAAAGGTTTGGGTTATAGGTTTAGGATTTTATTGTTTGACCTAAACAAAGGTATGATTGTTTTGAAGCTATAAAAGAAGTTCAATCTTGACAATCATAGTCCTTGAATGGATTCAGCAGATATTTAATTAATTAATTAAAAAAATTTAGCTTCAACATTGGATTCTTGAATTTTGAACATATTGGTATAAATAGTATTATTTTCAAGAAATTTACCTTTTATTTAATAGGTTTGTTTTCAACTCACTGTGTCTAGTCGAGTTTTATGTTAAGCACTTGAATCCATAAACCTGGGTTCAAACCCAGAATCCAACAACTATTAATTTTAGTGATTTTGGGCACTTTGGTTAATTAATTAAGTATTCAAAAAGTGGATAAGTTTGAAAATAATTTAATTATTGCCGAATGCGTTCTGGGACTACAAGTATTGAACTACAGATTTTACAAAGCATTTCTTAAAAACAAATCCGCTGGGAAAAGACCAAAAAAAAACAAGAAGAAAAAAGTTTCCCATTCATTTTGTTCCTTTTGGCATAGTGCCATGGCCTGGTTTTTATTACTAAAGTAAACTTGGTTCTAATTTAATTAATTAATTGTTTTTCCCTATTTTTTATTTGAAATTTGGTCTATTCTTTAATAAAACTAGAATTAAAAAGGGTGCAAATCAACGATTTATCAACAAAATTTGTTAATTTCTTTACCCAAAAAATATGGATAAATGTTTTTTTTTCTTGTGTAAATTCGACTAATTTTGCTATAGTTCTGGAAATAATTCTCCAAAATTTCCGATTAAATTATTATAAAGTAAAAAAATAGTTTAATTAAAAAAAACAAACCTGTCGCAAACTGCGAACCTTAGTTCTGTGCGAACCTCAAAGCCATCTAAACATTGATGTAATCTGGATCGTTCACGTGTCGAATATCGAGGGTACGTCCTGTTGTGGTTCCTTAAAGAAAGAGAGGCTGTGGTAAAGACTAGAGTTCGATGTCCCTTGGATTGTGCGTTTGCGCAGAAGGCAAGAAAGAGGAGAGAGAGAGAGAGAGAGAGAGAGAGAGAGAGAGAATTCGTGGCTGCTGAGGAGAAGGCGGAGGCGGAGAACGGGTCCAGCGTGGTGCAAAGATTGAAGAGGGCGATCGAGAAACAAAATCCAGCAGGAGCAGAAGCAATGGCGAATTTGGAGGACGCGTCAAACGAGGATCTGTTCGCGGAATTTCTGAGAAGGATGAAATGCGCCACCAAGGGAGAGAAACGTATCATCTTGATCGGTAAATGGTTTTGACTACAGTACTGTTCTTTCTCAGCAAGAAGCTTAGCTACGCTTCCCCCGTCTGCATGAGCTTAAACTGTCTGGACTCCAGTTGCGAGACTGTCTGAAAACACTATATATGTATGTATGTGTTAATTATATGTTTGTGGCAAATCAAGTCCGAAGTTATTAGAGACAAGAATCGTAGAACAGATTTTTTCCTGTTGCAAGGTTTTTTCAAGCGAAGTTTATAATGTGCGTCGAGTTGAAAAGGCTTGTGAGGAATTCACGGAGTGCGTCGCGAGATTATTGCAGGCATTTGACCAATAATTCTCGTGACGGCTGTTGCCGGACCTTGGCTGCAGCACATTGTTTTCCTGTGCACAATGTGTGACCTGCTGGCCATTTTTCTGCTGGAAAAGACTGGAGACAGAAAGACATTAATAGACTGACTTCACGCTGTTCTTTCAATTGCACGTATGTGCGCTCTCAGTGCGGTGATTCTGTGTCATGAACATACATTTTTCAGATTCTTAGCAACCATGCAGACAGTGTGGTCGAGAAAGAAAGATTTCTCGGATATCCATGTCATTACAGGCCTGAGGAGTAAGAATACTGGCTTTCTTCCAAAGACTTGTTACCGGTTTTCATATGGAGAAAGAGACATCAAGAAATGCTCTCGAAACTGTACGGTGCTTCTATATTCTACAGTAAATGTATGCAGAACTGTAGAACTTCAAAACCTGAGAACTCCGTTTGGTTCAGTGGCGGTTCATGCCGCACCCGAGTCTTGTCTCGCTGTGGATTTAAGTCCTCGCAAAGCCCAAGAGAACAGGGATAACATAAAATGAAAAAGAATTCTGTGACCAGCCAGCTTTCTGTGACCCAACCTCCACTCTTCACATGTAATTCTGTGGCAGTCACGAAACTCCAATGAATTCTGACATGTATCTGAAGTTTGGAAGTTTTCTGTAGTTGAAAAAAAGACTAGTGATTCTTGCAACAATGCATGTCTGTGTCATGCCACAGGGTATACACTAAACAGGGTGCCTCCAATGTGGGTGAGGGAAGCAAATTTTGATGGCTGTAAGCTTAGGTTCTGGAACCCCTCTTGGGGAACTTGGCATATTTCTCGAGGTGCTTGATTTGTTCAGAGCTGTAGTAAAATAGTTAGTGTTGATTTTATGGCGAAGAGGAGGTGCCCTGTGGATCACAGTCTTTCCTCTAATGTGTTGAGAATGCTGTTGCTGCAGAAATTTGTTGTGTTAGAAATGGTCATGGAGCCTACGTTTTCTTGAGTGCTAATGATTTGTGGTGATGCCAAGATTGTCGATTTCAGACTGCATGCTTCGAATCTTCTCACTCAGAATCTTGTGATAACTTTGACCATATGAAGTGCCTCACCATCAGAAAAAGCTGTGAGGCTAGTGGGCCCGAGGAGAGATTGTAACATTGGTAGATAACTTGGAATCTGTGGACGTGACATAAATTCTCCAACGTTCTTGATGACGAGCAGTATCACCTCATCATTCTTTGGATATCCTCACAATCCCATTTTGTTGGCATAAATTATGACAAATAATTTACTATCAAATGTCTCATTGTTATGACAGATTCAGAGTGGAGGAACCAAGTCTTCTTTACCCTGGCACAAACTAAAGCCAGATGTTCTTGGGCATGGATGTACAGTGTGACTCATGGTTGACTGTGGTGCTCCAAAGTGCTGTAACTCTCCTAATTTAAGGTTGTTGAGATTCTCAGGGCCTCCAGGGTGTGGGAAGGGAACACAATCGCCCTTCATTAAGGAGGAGTACTGTCTGTGTCACCTAGCAACTGGTGACATGCTTCGAGAGGCTGTTACTAAACAAACAAAATTGGGGTTGGAAGCAAAACAAGCCATGGAAGCGGTACTCTTTAATTCTTGCTCTCCTTCTATGTCTTCTAGCAGAACAAGAAATCACAGCATTGGTGTTTTGGGAAAGATTGGAAGATGTACGCTCTAAGTATTCTTCTTCCAGTTATTTTTATTGAGCTCTCTTTGATAATGTAAAGTCTTTGCATGGCAGAAGAATATATATATTATAGCCAGATAATTATCACATGCTTAACAAATGAATTTCCTCGCAGGGACAACTGGTTTCTGATGACCTTGTCATTGGTATCATCAATGATGCTCTGAAGAGGCCTGCTTGTGCTAAGGGTTTCATTTTGGATGGGTTCCCCCGCACTGTAGTGCAAGCTGAGAAGGTATTGTCACAGGATCAACTTTTGTTCTTCTTGCCCAAGCTTTATGGAAGGCTTGGTGTCCAGCAAATAGTAGAAGCCTTATCCATAGATAACCATGTCCCAAGCTTGGGGAGCTTGTCACTGAATTTTAACTTCCTGTGCAACAAGATAATAATCTGAGAGCCTGGATTCTGTACCTTCACCAAAATGTGGATTGCTCCTGCGGTAACAGTGCTGCAAACTTACACTTTAGTATCATATGGATAGATCCCTGTGACTGAATAGATGGTTGTGGTTAAATGTTCTATGATTCCTTAGTTTCCACTCAGTTTTGAGCCCATTTCTGATGTATTTTGGTGTTTGGGTGTTGCAGTTAAGTGCAATGTTGGCCAAGCATGGACAGGAAATCAACAATGTCTTCAATTTTGACATTCCAGATTCTGTTTTGGAGGAACGTGTAACAGGGAGGTGGGTACATTTAGCGAGTGGCCGCTCTTATCACTCCAAATTTGCACCCCCAAAGGTTGCAGGCATTGATGATGTGAGTTCCTCTCTTCCTCTTGTTACAATTCACTCATATAGTCCATCCCATCCTCACATGGTGGGCCTCTCCAGTAATTCAGCTGCTAAGTAGCATTCTCACTGTACATCAAAAGGTATTGGCAAACCTATTGGTAGGTTACAATAAACTGATGTACTTGATTGCTGTCTCATCTTGAAAGACTTTTCTCTGTATCTTGATGCACACGAGTAAATTGCAAATTTCAGGACGGGGCCCAATCTTACCTAAACTGTATTTTGGTTCTCCTTTTTCTGCTAACAACTCAGCATCATTCAGTAAGGTGGGCACATTGCAATTCTTTGTGAGGCAGGTTACAGGTGAGCCATTGGTTCAACGCAAGGATGACAATGCTGAGGTGCTCCGGAAGAGACTGCATGCTTTCCATACCCAAACTGTACCGGTAACCTAACTATTAGTCCTTGAAAAGTTACCCCACCTCTTGGTTCAGTGGTTGATTTGTACATCGGCAACCATCACCAGTACATGCAGAACTCTGTTGTTCTGTCAGTCCAATTTATTTGTGACTGTCCTTGATTGCAAATGACTCAGAATTGCTGTGATTGCTTTGATTCTGCTTGATGATGTGCGAAACTGCAAGTTCATCCTTTACTTTTGTCTAAGATATGTATGTATGATAAACCGTTTCACTCAAGATTGCTTCCTAATGTAGGAGATGGGAGGGTGCAGGTGATTGAGTACTACACAGAAAAGCACAAGGTAACAACCTTAGAAGCCAATGCTCCCACTTCAGAGGTTTCAAGGCAGATTGAAAGAGCACTTGGCTTCTGAGCCACTGAGGTGAAAAAGTACTTGAGGTGTTGAAGTTTTCTGATTGCCTCCACTACATGCTGCCAGAAGCCTGCAGACATTGTGAGCCTTGCTAGGGTAGGACCAATTGGGCAATTGAACATAAATATTTCATGAATCAGTTGTGTGCCCCTTTGTCACTTCTTTCTGTCCTATTAAAATTGACTAGAATCACCCTGCTTGCAGTACTGATGAGGACAGATTTCAGTTCAAGCCATGTGTGAAATACCATCTCTGGCTTATATTCTTCAACCTCTTTATCTTGCTGACCTCCTTGCAACTGTCAGTATTGGAGAGGCAGATGCCTGCACCAAAGGAAACATCCTCTCTTCACCCAAGCATTTGGCTGAATGGTGAAGAATCTCACCTTTTCTTCTTTGCAACCAATCTAGAAGTTTACAGCATGTGTAGGAAATTTCCATTGTCATTATCGTCACACAAAAAAGGAGGAAGAAGAATGTGCCTTCTTCTTAACAAGTCTAAACTCTAAACAAGCTCAATGAAGGCCATAGGTGCATTGTCTCCTCTTCGTGGCATAGTGCGAATGATCCTTGTGTATCCACCATTCCTTTCACCATACCTCTCTGGGACCTCAGCAAATAATGAATGAACCAACTGCTTGTCGTAAAGAAACCCTAATGCCTGTCGCCGCTGATGGAGAGTACCCCCCTTTGCAAGGGTGATCATGTGATCTACATACTTGCGCATTGCACTGGCACGGGCTCGTGTTGTCTTAATGCGCCCATGGCGAAGAAGTTCTGTTGTCAAACCCCGGAGGAGTGCCCGTCGCTGATCAGGTGGACGGTTAAGCTTGGGTACTTTTCGACCATGTCTCATGGCAAACCATTTGGTACCATTACTTACCCCAAATGTCACCACACCAAATGAAGAATCTGAAGTTCATTGCACAACAAAAACAAAGGCTAGTGGTTGTATGTTAGAAGTTGTATCATGCTTTACATTCTAGAAAAAAAAATTACAAGGAAATTGATTTGCTTGCAGGAAAACTAAATCTTGTCTCTTAAAAACAACCTGTGAATTGAACTGCTGGTTGTCTGATGAACCTCAAAGCAAAGTTGAAAAACAGATATTTTCACACTCATGTAAAACCATAATAAATCCTCAGCTGCTAACCCTAAATTTGCCATACCACTCTTCTCTCTTTCTGAGGAATCAGTCCATTAATTGTTATTTCTAATCTCTTTGCACTCCCACAAGCTTTTTCTCTTTCAAATTTTTCATGAATTCTTTTTTGTTTTTCTCAAGATTTCCTTGGTTTTTCGATTCTCTACCGAGAAGAAGAAGAAAAAAGAAAAAGAAGAACCATTATTCCATCTACATAAGAACATGCGAAAGAAACCACAGAAAAACTCTGAACCGAAACAGTGAGGAAAAATTTACCCCAAAAAAAAAAGCAACAAAAAAATTGTTTGGAAAATATCCGCAAGAAAGGAAACCTCTTGTGTGCCAAAAAAAAAGGGCAGACGAAGGGAGAAAAAGAAACCAAAATCAGAAACGAAAACGAAAACCTATTCAACTTCAAAAAAGAAACAGTTAGGGAAACAAAAACGAAGAAACAAAAAACACAAAAACCATTCGAGAAAGCATCGAAGGAGACAGAAACACGGGACACACAAAACCCTAGAGATGTGAATAATCCTGACCTGTTCTAAGCTTGAGACGATTTTGGTTGCACAGCCCTGAGAAAGCTTGCAGTGCGATTCCCTTCGAGTTGCTGCTTGATCTCACCACCACATTGCTGCTGCTAAGACTTGCACTGTAGAAACTCCTGCTTCTACTACTACTACTACTACTACTACTACTACTACTTCTTCTTCCGCTTCTGGCTGATGAGACAACCACAGGCTGCGCTTTTAATGCCGGCAAAGATGCCTGCAACGAAGCTAAACAAAAACTTGCCGCCATGGCTCCTTTGATTACCGACCCCGTCAACAACAACGCACTCCGAAGCTGCAAGGATCTGCAAGGATCTGCAAGGAATGAGAGAATTTGCCGCAGGCACGCAGGGAGACAGAGAGGATAGCAACAACAAAGCCTAATCCAGCGAGAGGGAGCAGGAAAGCTTTGGACTAGATAAGGCCACTACAGCCGATGTCATAATCACTGCAGTGATTTTTTTGTGGCGAGTTTTCGCCATTTTGTGAAAAATATTTTTTGGAAAAAGAATATGCTATCGCAAAATCCCTAATTTTTAGCAGAATAAATCGCCATTGTTTCTTCAAAATCTGCCCAAAATCACCACAATTGCCTACAACATGAAAAGGTGCTTAAGATTTTTTCTACTTTAATTTCTTGTACATCATCAAGCTCAACCCTCTGATCAAGGGAGCTTGACAGCCCTAATACATCACCCTTTTATACAGTGGCCTTTTATGAAGAGCATTATGACTCTTGAAATGCCCACCCTTAAAATGTAAAGTGCCTCCTCTGATAATGCTCTATCCTTTATTCTGCTGTATAAGAATGCCTCCAGATACACTAAGAAATTTTAGGGAGCGCCATACAGTTATTGGAATTTGGGAGAATTATCAAGCCAACAATAGCCAAAAAAGGCAATTAAGGGGATTTGACATATATTGGCTCTCCCCATAGGGAAAAGATGATATGTATCGATGTTTCAGGATTTTTGAATAAAATTTTGGCTTCATCCTTAAGCAATGTGGTGACGAGTTATCCTTTCTTTGATCTTTTGAGACAAATGTCACCTTTTGATGGTTGGTTGAAGGCAACCCTAGTTAATAAGTTCTCATTTGAAGCCTTGGTATCAAGAAGCATAGCCTAGTTGCTTTTGTTGTAGAGTTTATAGCAGTTCAAGTGGAAGCTAAAGTGGCCTCTTGCCTACCAATCTTATAGTGTGTTCTCTTTTATTATGGGTTGATAATTTGTAGTATGAAGTAGTCTAGGATGCAATGCTTGGAGACTATATGAAAGGATAGTGTTGTTTCTTGTGTGTGCAATCTTTGCTTGTGGTATCCTTCTCAAAAGAAAGCGGTGTTTTCGTTCAAAAGCAACTTCATTCTTTAGTCTCAAATATCTATGGGACTTATCATGGTGAGAGGAGTGTGCTTAGGAGCATGTATGTATGCCCTTCGTGTTGAATGGTGATGAGAATGTGGTCTAGAATCATGTAAAATATATGTGTGCTTTGCAATTGTACACAATTCCTATTCAAATGCCTCATGCCTATAGGTGAAACTGATTGCTTGCAAACAAAGTTGAGACGCTGATAAGCTACCCAAATTAGCGCAGCAATTGAACTTCACCACTTGTATTGTATTGTAACAACTCATACTACCTATCCATGGAGTGTGTCACGGTTCAAGGTGCTTCTATAAAAAAACATTGATTGTAAACCTAAAAAAAAACCTTTAGTGGTAAAGCAAACCACTGACAAAGGAGTGCTTCCACGACATTTTGAACCTACCAAGAATCAGGATCAACTTTAGATGCAACGAAGACAATAAGCAGCATATTGTCACTGCAAATTGTGATGTTCAATGGGGTGCGTGCAAGGGCAAGAACCCCTACAAGTATTTGTGAGGTTCCCGATCCTGAGATGAAAGCACGCATTGAATACCTATGGCCCATAGTGCACCAACGTCCAATACCATCTGCAACAATTTCGTTAGCTTTCTGGAAGGGCATTTTAGCTAAGCGCAAAAGGTTGGAGGTGGATTGGGCCAACCACGCAGCTCTCACCAACAAATTGCAAACTAAGCGTGCTCATCCAGAAGGATTTTTGCCTCCCCATGCAAAAGCATTACAAGCTTCTATGTCAATGTCAACAATGTCCAGGGAAGGGAGTGCTCTTTATAACAAGGGCGCTTGGAGAGTTTGATGCGTCAAAGAAGGACACAATGGATGTTTCTGCAAGACCCAGTCTTGAAGCGAAAAAGGGCTTGTGTGCGCAATCTTAAAGAGTTACTAAAACTAGAACTCAAAGTTGCTAGTGTGGATATTCTGGCCTTGTACGAGAAGAAGATGACCGCCTAAGTAGATCTTATAGCCGCACAATCCGAAGTGATAGTTGCGAAATGTATGTTTGAAAAAACAAATCGTAAGTTCTTCGATCTTTTTGGAGTTTTGATTTCATCACACAATTTAAACTTCTTCATTCCCTGCTCCATTTTTTAGATCACTGTAAGAGTTCACATTTGAGTGGTGGTCGATTGCATTGAAGGTGCATTAGGAGCTTGGGATGCAACTAATAGGAACCTAAAATGTGCATGTTCTCTCATTTTGTCAGTAGGCAAGGTGTTTACTGTTTTTTATAAAATTCACATGGGAATTTTGAACTTGAAGTTTCAGCTTTGCCATTATGTTCATGAACAACTCTTGGCCAATAGTTTGCTATGATCTTTTGAACACATCTATGACCTAGACTTGGAGGCCTTCTCCATGCCCTCAAATGTGAAGCTATCTGTAGTTTCATTCCCACAACAGCAGAATTATCTTTGTCTTCTGTGGAGGTAGGTTTTAGGGCTTTGAATTTTGTTTGTAAGTGATTTCACAACTTGGGCATTGTGTTAGAAACTTTGAAAACTTGAAGAAAAGATAAGTATACATGGTCATGGTTGGGTAGCTCTTGTGCAGGAAAGACAACCACTTTGGAGTCTGAAGTGGCAGCATTAAAAAATAATTGAAGAAAAATGAAAGATAGTTAGCAAAGATCGACAGGAGCTGCAATGGAGTAGCTTGACAATCCATTACCATCCACCAACGAAAATCCCACCAAGATTCTCATTGAAGAGAATTCCATGGCACCCACCAAAGAATTTCGAGTGGAGATTAAATTGGCAAAATCTGAGGTGATTACCAAATTTCATAGCTTGCAAGTGAACCAGAGCATGGCAAAGTATCTAAAGGTTCAATTGCAAGTTGGCAGGGAGAAGCTTGAAAATGTCCAGGTGGAATTTAAACAAATTAACATTGCAACCTGAAAAGTTGAAGAGAAGGTTGCAACAAAAGCAGCAGGCAAGATGAAACTTGTAAAGTACAATAATAGTCTTGGAAATCTTAGAACCTTTTCTTTGCTTCCAGATAATCAAGCTTCGATTACTCTTTTTTTCAAGTGGTCTTTCAAATGGCAGCAGCGTGTATAGAAATGAAATGCAAGATAGAATGGGTTTCAAATTTTGCGTTTGTTTGCGCTTGTTTAGAGTAGTGTGTGGATGAACTCAAATATTTCCTTTATAATCATATGGAAATGGGGCTTAGATTTGATCTAATGTTGTCCGGTCATGATCAAATCTATCTTGCATTATGGTTAAGCATGAAAAAAAATGGTCCTAGAAGTTAATACCTAGTGTAATAATATTGTGTAACCCACTTTCACAATTTGCTATCATTTGACATCTTGACTTTTGATGGTTAGTAGATCATAGCACCAATGGTTGGAGGTCCTTGTAATTAGGTTAATTATTAGTCACTTAATATGACAATGTCGTGTGTGTAGGTAAGTTTTGAAAAATCTAATTGTCTTAAATATGTGTTGTGAGTGTGGTGATAATGATGGTTATAAGTGTCGACATAGGAGTGCACAATAGTTGTCAAGTGTGTTAGTTTAATTGTTTAGTTAAGTCTTAGTTAGTTAGGGATCAACTATGTTAGTTAAGTTAATTAATTAATCTTGAACTAGTTCATCTATGAACAGGGTTCAAGATATTTGTTGTGGGATATAATCTCATTTTGTGTGACCTTAAAGCATTTTTAGTGATTTGACATTTTAGAGCATATTTTTGCTTTGCAGTTATTTTTGTTATACAAATGTTTTGGTTTTCTATATTTTGGGCTTGGAATCTTGCGTTGTTGCAAATGAGTTAATCTTTTGGTTTGGATGTGATGTACCATTAAAGGTTATTTTATGTTATGTGTTGTGAATGTGGTGATAGCGATGGTCATTAGGCATCGACATAGGAGCACATGACAATGTTCATGATGCCACACAAAATAAAACCTTAAACATAATCCCTTTTCCCCATTTTTTTCTTGGTGTATGAAAAAAAAATCCATGTTAAAAAAAAAGGATTAATTTTTTGATTTCTAAGTATTACTATTATTACTATTATTATTATGAATTAACAATATTTTATACCTATTATTTTTATTTAAAACATGGTTTATCAAAAAAATTAAACTTATTTTGTTAAAGGTTTATGTTTCAATATTTAAAGATGAATTTAAAATTTTCATTCAAGAAAATAAAATAAATAAATGAATTATAATGGCGATAATAATGATGACATTAATGATTTTTTCATCCTTTGATTTTTTTCAATTTTGTAATCCTCTTTAGGATCATTCATAAAAAATTTAACCATGTTTTGATTATAAGCCATATATGGAGGTACAAATTTGTTAAAATATTTTAATATTTTGGTTAGAAGTCCTAGAACCCATTGTAAAAAATATAAAAATGTGAAAAAAATTAATTTTTTTTGGCTGATGTTGATGGCTTTTTAATTGTTTACAAAGTGGTGGAATTCATCACCAAAAAAAAATTCAGTTACATCATTAATATTTGTTTAAATGTTTTTTAAAAATTAGATAAAGTTTAGAATGATCTCATAGATTAAACTTAAAAATTTTCAAATAAATTTGATATAAAAATTGTTTGTGTTTAATATTGGAATCATTATAATTAATTAAACTTTTATTCATTAGGAGTAACCTTTTTTCTTCAAAATTTGTGATCTTGATTTTTTGCCAATTTGTTTTGTTATTAACATTTTTTCTTGAATTTGCATTACTTTTTCCATTTTTTCAACAAGAACTCCAAGTTAGGAAAACTTGAAACTTGAAAAAACATGCTAGTTGTCGGGGGGTAATCCAACTATTTCAGTTAAAAATCACCAAATGAAAATGTCTAGATCATCAACAGAATACGTAGATACATGTGAGAATAAAATTATGAAAGACTTAATGAATGCATTTTTCAATTGACATTGAATTTACAAAGATTTTAATTCAATTTAAACAAAAGAATTTTTAAATATTTATTCATGAAATGCAATTTCAAGTTATTGTTTTTACTCTTTAAATAATGTTTTTGTGAATTATAATTATTTATTAGAATACATTATTGAATAAGCTTCAAATTCATATTTTCATTTGTAGCATTTGAATAAATTTTGAAAAAAAAAGTATGTTAAAGTTTGAATTTCCTAAATAACTTCATACCAAACACAATAATTTTTTTTTTTCCTATCTTAGTAAAAACTTGAAGTGCAAAAACATGGTACTTTATACAAAAAAAGTTGATGAAAAAATATCAAGTTTAAAATGAGATAATTTTCATGAAAACACAAGTAGATTCAATTTTCATAAATTTCATTTTGAAATCAAGGTGTTTTCCATTGGGTTTATATTAAGTTGAATACAAAATTTGAGAAATTTGGAATAATAAAACTAAAGAACAATTACTTTTGAATTTGATTGGCCAATATGGTGTTCAAAAGTACTTTTCTATTAGAAAATTTAATGAAATAGATTTTGTGTGGAGTTATAACATAAAGATCATTGTATATTCAAAGGAAGGAAAATAAATAAATTTTACTTTCTCTTTGGTAGAATATATTTGACACGTATTTGAAATAAATGTTACATTTGGAAAAAGTAGGCTTCAAAAGCTACTTACAATTAGAAAAGTTTACTTGAAACTTATTTTTACAAAGTAAAATTAAAAGTTAACTCATAATAGTGAAGAAGTATCTTGTTTTTCATCATTTAAGTAAAAATATTAAATGTATCATAAATTTTTGATGAATTTTAGTCCTATTTCTAGTTAGTTTGACAAGTAGATGACAAAGGTAATTGAATTGTATACTTTACCATGTTTTCACCCTAAAGTGGTTTGGTGATTAAAACCTTGGTGTGCATCCATTAGGTCTTTGGTTCAATCCTTGATGGATGTGTGTATTAACAAATCTCGTACAAATGTTGTCAATAAACATGTACATCCTAGTGAAAGCATCAAAACCTTTTTGTTGACAAACTCAAAATCTTTTTTAATTTATAATTTTTTAATTTATTTTTTCATGGCATGAAATTTGTCAAGGAATGTTGCGACAAAAATGCAATCCATGATTCCATGATCTAGAGTCATAAAAAAATTGAATTTTTTGTATGATGATGTGGTGTGTTATTCCACGTCATATTAACTTGGGATTTCGTATATCCATGTCATAATTTTAAAATTAAAAATTATTTAGTGCAGCATTTGACTATCTAAAATGACTAAAAAACATTTCACTAAAAATGTCTTAATGAACTAGTCCTTTTTTATCAAAGCCATACAAGTTAAATATTAATTTATTTTGTCCTATTTCATTAAAAGCATAGTGAATTTGGGTAATGGAAGAAGACAAGATTTCTTATTGTGTGAGTTAAGTCTGAAATTAATTAAATACATGTTCCTACTACCTAGCATATTCAATAAATTAATTACATGGCCAAATGCATTGAACTAATGAATTTTTTTTTGTGTGGAATTTGTTGCAGTCTAATATCTTAAACCACCATCATCATAACCAAGTTTTTTTTCTTGACTTTATATATATATATATATATATATATATATATATATATATATCCCCTAATTAAATTAAATATTCAGATTATTAATGTCATATTTTCTAAAGATTTTCAATAGCTAGAATTTTACTAAAATTGAAAGAAAAATTGCTAAATTTTTATACATGGTTCAAATACGTAGCCTAAATATAAAATCATATTTTTTATTTTAACTTACTTTCATTTTGTCTTTTGGCCACATTTGGATAAATCTTCTTGTGGATCAACAATATTTTGGCTCCAACGTAAAATTAACAACTTGAAACAAAGTGCACTTTCAAATAATGTACAAAAATCTTATCCAGCTTACATGGCAATTATAATGAATTTTTTAGATTGTTTCAAAATAATTTATAAAAAAATTTAGATCACCAATCCAATGATTCCATTTAATGTTTAAATAAGAAACATGTTCACACCTATATAAAACCCTATTATGCTAGAAATTACAAATAATGGTCCTTTTTACCATTTCCATTAGTCCTATGAAATTTTCACAAATCCATCAAACCCTATTACACGTCTAACACTTAGTTCATTCAAGAACACTCAAGAAATTTTTTTAAACCATTAAATTTTATAATTTCATTTGCTAACTCACATTTTTTTTTCACATTTAGTTACATGTATATTTGCAATTAAGATTTATAATTGTGATTCCAGTTGCATAAGAATATGCCATGTGATATTTAATGGCTCATGAATCACATCATGAGTTGTAAAAACTACATTCTAATCCGTTTTTGAATATCGCTAAAAATGGATGATATAAGTGCATTTTTCATCTTCATTTTCATTCAAACTAATATTAATTACAAACCATAGTTGCATTTGTAACATCAAATCATTTTGTAGTCAAATTTGTGATTATGAGTCATTTTTACCATGGTGGCACAGAAGATAGTTGCATCAACAACTACAAAAATGGTTGATTTGGACATAAGTCACAAATGCATGGGTTTGATTGGATATGATTATTTGAAGTGAAAGTTTCAAAAAAATAATAATGACCTTGTGTTCTTTGAATTCTTTGGTCAATAACATTTTTTAATACATATTTTGGAGGTTTTTAAAATATATAATATTAAAAAAATACTTTAGATGTTATTATATTTGATTTTTTATTAGACAATTAATTGAGTAAGTATAAATTAATTATGAATTTTCAAACTTCAAGTTCATGATTTTTAAAAGAGCCATGGAAATTAGGGACACAAATTTGTAACAATTCTCATTTAATTTTATTCCAATGGAAATTTAAGGCACTTTGGCATGCAATGGATAAACATGAGAAACAAACAATGTACATCACAAATTTACAGGCTTCATGGGTTCATTCTAAATATGTGCAAAATTTTATTTCATAAGTTCATATTGTGTAAACACGAATGTCATGCATTATGTAAACATGGAATTCGTGCATGATTTTTGAATGTAAATAACATGAATAGACATAAAACAATCATGTTTAAACAATAGGAATAGGCAAATGACATTCATGTTTAAACAATAGGAATAGGCATATGACATTCATGTTTAAACAATGTGCACAACATTGATGTTCAAACAACACAAGTAAATGAATGACATCCGTCTCTATTCCATACAAACTATGAAAAACATATTTTGCATGATTATTATTGCCAAATCATGACTCGTTAAGTTTGTGATGTATAAAATTAAAACCATTGAAAAGAAATGGCCCATGAATATTATTTGACCAATTTTAGTTTTTTAACCATTCTTTGAAGTGGTTCCTTGTGGAACCACCCAATCATATTTTTACTCATTCAAGGTATATTTTCATAATGAATTATAAGCATCTTATTTACATTTAAGTAAATTATAATTTTTATATTAAAAACTTAGTTGCACCTTATATTATTTTTGTATGCCATTTGGAAAACATGGAAGTGACCTCCTTAAGTAAGTGAGCTAAGTGGTCTAAGTGGGTAGTTAACTTATATTAGGTAGTTAGGCTAGGATAGATACGTTAGTTTAAGTATGTAACTAAGTTAGCTTAATAGGTTAAACTATGCAACTAATTAATTTAGGTTTAAAAGATAATTAGGCCGGTTGTTAAGGTAGGTAACTAAATATGTAGAATAGTTAGGTAATTAAGTAGGTTAGGTGTGTAGGCTAGATAGGGTAATTATACTACCACTTGTATGTTAAAAAAATGATCTTAATAATATGATGACACAAAATCTTTACATTTATTGAGGATGATTACAACAATTTTTTAAAAAAATACTAGAAAAAGTAATTAAAAAAAATCCCTTATGGACTTTTTGCACCCTTGCCCAATTTGACCAAAATGCCATTTGGACAAATTGAATTTAACACATCTACTTTGACTAGGTTTTTTTAGTTAGCTATGTTAACAAACTCTTTTGGTTAATGCTTCTATAAGGTTTTTTTTACTTGTCAAATGAGACAACAATATCTGGGCATCAATTTTAAAAATACATAATTTTCAATTTATTTACCTACCCACCTACCTTACCTAGGTTATTAAACGAATTTAAAGGTTTAGAAAGTTAAGTTAGGCTAATTAAACACTTTCAAGTAGGATGGAATTGTGAAATTTGAACCCCTCTTTTCCACATTAAAAGTCCAACCTTTCACCATTGCACCATTTTTTCAACAAATGACAATTTGGGTCATCACATCATTATAAACATTTATATTCCTATTTTATTTATGGGGTTTAGCTTATATACCTTAAGTACCTAGCTACCAAAAATTATTCTAGGTTATTCTAAAGTATTCTTAAGCCACTTTAAGTTCTATTTAAGTTATTTTTGGTTATTCTACTTAAAATTATTTAAAATTATTTTTGGCTATTTCATTTTAGGATATTTTCGGCTATTTTATCTAAAATGTTTTGACTATTCATGGTTATCGTGACTTAGGTTAGTTTTGGATATTTTATGTTATTTTCACCTTAAGCTACTATATTTTAGGTTATTATCAATTATTCTACCCTAGAAAAGTATTAATATTTTAAGCCATTGTACCTTAAATTATTTTCGACTATTTTTTGTGATTTTATTTTTTGTTATTTTAGGCTATTTAACCCTAGGTTATTTGAGGTATTCTAGGTTATTCTAGTTTGTTCAAAGTTATTTGAAATTATTTTACGGTTATTATTACATTTTATTATGAACCTTCATAATAACCTAAAATAAGCCTATAATATATGGGTGTAGGCACAATCCAACAAGCTAAAAAAAACATTGAACTGCAAAAAAAAAATCAAAATCGGATAAATATTTATGTTTTGCCATTTAAAACCATGGCAATCATGGCATGGCAAGTTTTTTTTTTTCATTCATATGAATGTCAAGGAATTCAAACCAAAAATACATTTAATGAAATTTTAAGTTTAAGTTTTGATTTAGATTCTTTGAAAGTGAACATTTATGGCATTAGATAGGAATCAATTTGCAAAGGACTATGAAAAGGACTCATATAATAAAATACATTTGATGAGAAAAAATTTAAGTGGATAAAAACCTATAAGGCACATTAAAAAAAACACTCATACCCAAAAATATATGGAATTGTAAGACTTCAAAAATTCAAAAACCTTTCCAAAATTGATTTAAAATTTTAAAACTTTAGTCTTTTGCCACACATGAATGGGGTAAAATGTACATGATGTCTTAAGAAAAGTTATAGTTTACTATACAAGAAAACATAAAAATGTAAAGAATAAAAATTGGTTATGATTTGAAATTATTATCATTTTTAAAAGACCAAACATTGAATTTGTAAGGAATTAGGACACTTTCAAAAATTCATATTTATTCAAAAATGATGAAGAAGAAAACATGTCATGTACTTGGACGATTATAAACATTTATTATAACAAATTGCAAAAACAATTGTTCCAAATTTCATTCATATGAAAAAAATTGTTTTTGGGAAAAAAAACATACATTCCTTTTTTAAGTAATAATTTTGGCTTGTTGTACCTCGTTTGCACCCATATAAAAGCTTATAATATGTTTAAAAAGAATATCCTTTCAAATAACCTTGAATAGCTTAGGGTGAATATACAATATGCTATAATAGCCTAGGCATAAAAGTAGTTTAACTATCCAAATTAATATGACCAATTTGACTAAATGGTGAATCAATATGACTAGTTTAAGTATACTATTTAGTATGGCCTACTTGATTAAGCCATGGCCATCTTGAGAAACCTTTTTTTTGTTGTTCCCATTTGACTATATGTATGGCATTGCACCTGGTAAAAAACCTCACCATAATCATTAACCAACCAAAAGAACCTTGTGTTTTTCATGGCCCACGGCTTTTGTCAAAGTGAACATCGCCTTTGGTGAATGTGAGCACTATGGTTAAGTTGAACATTTTGAAAAACCATGATTTTTTGTAGTAATGCGATGGAATGGTTAAGGACTTGATGCCCTAATGTTGAAATGTGGGGTTCAAGTTTTCAACCTTGTAATCTATCTAGATGTTTAACTTAAGCTTAAGTTGTTAACTAGGTTACCTTAGTTAAACCTAGGTTTATGCTTAGGTTGTTAATTAAGCTAGTACCTAACTTCATCCTATGTTAAATTCATGTTAACTAGCTTAGGCTTAGATTTTAAGGTTATCACATATAATAAAGGAAGAATGAAGCTTCCCCTGAAGCCAGATGGACAGTGGCTACGAATAGTAGCTAAATATAGAGACACTTGCACATGGCTGCGAGAGTGGTTTATTCCTTTGCAACACTAGCTTTTGCCAGATTTAGTCCTTCTGTCTCTATTTCTCTTCATATCGGATAACATACGAGTTCGTTTGTCGCCAATTTCTGTGTTGTAGCTTTGCAACACATTATTTTCCAAGACGATGAACCAAAAGAACCGCCAAGGAGAAAAGGAGACAAACATGGAGATTGGTTTCTTTATTTCTGTGAGAAAAATCAATTTTTTCATGCTAGCAGTGTAGGTTTTTGGGGAGGGAGGAAGACATTGACATTAATCTTTTGCAAGTCTGGAATGCACGCTCTCTACAAGGCATAATTTATTTTCTTTGCACGTCTTGGGGAGCACACTCTCTACCTATAGGCCGTACATGTGCTTCTTGCCCGTTGTAGAAAATTGCAGAAAAAAATCATGTTCAATTGCTCTGGCTTCAGCGACTCTGCTTCAACGGGTACTGGGTGCCTATTCTAGTGGTTAGGTATTTCACCTTCAGCTTGCTGCATCCGTCCCACATGATTTCTCAGATCTTGCAGATGAGTTTATGGCTTCTTATTGATGGTTTCTTCATGGCTTCCTGTCTATAGTGAAAACATTGATGTTAATCTTTTGCAAGTTTGGAGTGCACGTTCTCTATAAGGCATAATCTATTATCTTTGCACGTCTTGGGGAGCACACTCTCTAGTTGTAGGCCGTACGTGCGCTTCTTGCCTGTTGTAGAAAATTGCAAAGAAAAATCACGTTCAATTGCTAAATATAGCGAGGATGTCGTGAAGCTTCCCTTTAATCTGTCCCATCATCCGTCCCACCATCCATCCATGGACGTTGGGATGAAATGAAGCTTTCCATCCATCCGTCCCGTCCTCCATCCCATCATCCATCCTTTCATCCATCCAAACAGAACAAATATATTTTTTTAAAAGGGAAAAAACTAGGAAAAAAAACAAAAAATAGAAAAACACTTTAACAATTAGAAACTTTTTTTAAACACTTAAACATGAAATGAAAAAGGAAAATACTATAAAATAATCTTAAAAGAAAATTAAAAAATAGATGACAAAAATAAGAAATAAAACAGAGAGCAAAAGAAAGAGAAAAAAACCATACTTGAAAAAACAATGAGGTTTGTTTTTTTTTTCCAAACTTTAAACTTGCATCTAATCAAAAAAAAATACAATTTTTTTTTTAATTATTTTTATTATAAAACATATTAGAAAAAATAGAATTTTTTGAAAAAGAAAACAGAAAAAATAAAAATAAATAAATGCATAAAAATAAAAAAAATGAAGATAGACAAAATAAGAATAGAAAAAATTAAAACCTAAAACAATTTTTTTTTTTAAAACACAAAAAATATAAAAAAGGAATGGAAACAAATGAAACAAGGAAAGGGAAATAAAATTTTAAAATTTTAAAATAAAAAAATTACAAAAAAGAAGAAACGAAATAAAGAGTAGAAAATAAGAAAAAAAAACTTATAATAATGAAGAAAAACCCTACTTGAAAAAGAATGAGATGTGTCTTCTTTCTCCAAACTTCAAACTTGCATCCAAATAAACAAATATACAAAAAGGAAAAAGAAACACTTTATTTTTATTATACAAAATAATATTAAAAACAGAAACATATAAAAATAAAAAATACAAAAGATAAAAGTTTTTTTTAAAAACTAAAACATGAACCAAACATTGTTGAAATAACACACCTATGCATTATGCACGAGGTTCAAACTAGTTTATGCTAAGATGGAAGCCCCCCCCCCCGCCCCCCATATTATCACACAATGCCACATGGCTACATCTTCATCATCTACACATGAACACTTATGGTGGGTGCAAGAAAATAATTGTACATACTTGCATCTTGTTTTCTACTTGAAAACAAGAAAAAAATAGTTTAAAAAACTTTTAACCTTTTTCTAACATTTCAAAACAAATGAAACCTTTAGTTTTTTTCATGGGCATTTTTAACCTCCCTTTAGCTTCTCAAAACAATTTGTGTCATATCATTTCGACTTGAAAAAATACCTCAAAAGTATCCCTAACAACTATGTCATTTCTCAAAAGGTTGGGCACATTTTTAGTTATGAAAACAAACTCCATTCACCAAAAACGATTATTAGAATGTTCATCATATCAATATTGAAGTGTTTGAAAAAATATCAAATACTTGCAAAAACATTTCACATCTTTTCAAGTACTTGACCTTTACTTTCCAAATTGTCACAAATTTTAGGTTCAATTCAAATAATTGCAAATACCTAGAAAAAACATGATTATAACAATTTAGCTTTTGAAGTCCATGTGCACAAGTGTTAAAAAAAGATGTATTAAAAAAAAATCATATTCCCATATAAAATCATCTAGTTATTACTCCTTTCATTAAAAGATCCCATTATTTTGTTGCTTACATTACTTTTTGTATATATTTTTACCATGCTTTCACCTTGGCACCATTTTGTTTGGCATATTGTAGTGATATAAATGATTCAAACCACAATAGTCGCATAATTTTATGACTAATGAATGCAATGTTAAAAGGATGGTCATTTGAAGTAATGGATGAAAATCCAACTTTAGTTGTAAGAGGTATGCAACTATCATTATGACTTGGTGCTATATGGTGTCTTTTACAATTACCTATCTTTCACCACTTGTCAAGAACAACTATTGGGTTTTGTACTCACACATTTCATGTATGATTATTATCTTGTTTTTTATAACTAAAATAACAATTGTTAATTCATGATTTTTTTCTAATGATATATTATGATTATATCTATAATGTACGTGAGGGTGAATACTGTCCACTAATTATATGTAACATTGCTTTAATTTAATAGTTTAAGTCAATTAATGGTTACATTTATATTTCATTTAAGTGATGTTCATTTTCTTGAATTAATTTAATGGATAAATATTTGGCTCATTTGTATTCACTAATCAATATGAATTATTTTCATACTTTCAATTGATAATATTGATACAATGCAATTTCATCAAACTAGGACATTTGATTCATTGGATAAAGTTGTTCTCTTTATTTATATATCCATTTGGGTGGTTGCTATATTCTAGCAAATCGAATCCATTTTTTTCCATGGTGGAAATTTGTGAAATATTAAATAAGACTTGGTTGTGATGTGTTGATATTACATCATGAAAGAAATGGGTGGGCATGGGCAAAGGGGTAACCATGAACTAAAATTTAAAAAAAGAAAGGTGGTAGGCATCTAGAAAGTGGGATGTGTTCCAAATTAAAGAACAATAGTAATAAGTTAATATGAAAAACAAGAAAACTTTTCCAAGGAGCTTATTTGCTTTGTAGTATTCATTGCATGTTTGATCGAACAAGCATGATGTGCACAAAAGGACAAGTCCAAGAAAGTGAATGAATTGTACTCTAGCACAATAAATGCCTTTATTCTAATGTTTGCATGCTAAGATGAGTTTGATCTTGCCATATTCTTCCATGCTAACAAACAACAAAAGATGTTGATTTGGTCTTTCATTTTGGTGTACAATTTACTACTGTCCTTGCTTGACAATGAAGAAGAAACAACAACCAAAGGAAAATGAAAAGAAAAGGAAAAAAAAAGAAGAAAACGTAAGTTAAAAGAAAACAATAAGAAGAAGGGGGAAAAAATGACAAATAGTAAATAAAAACAACAAGCAAAAAAAACAAGAAAAAGGCTTTAAAATTTGTATTCTTCACATCATTAAAATGTCAATTGTGAGCTCCACATATTACTAGACCTCAAGCTACATTTCGTGTTGTGGATCAATAATGCTTAATAATGACAAAAAGTCCCTATCTAATTTTTATTGGCCTTGCCTAACAAGGCAAGGATATTGTGTTTAGATTCATAATAGAGTATAGTAGCTTAAGGGATTTTGGCCCCTAGGTAATAAATAATAGGTCTATTTTTATATGAGGATTTTTGAAAGATGATATTTTGGCTTGTGTTGAAACTTGAGATCAATTATAGAGTTACAATATCTTGAATTATTTTGGTTTCTTTTAGAGAATTTTAGGAAGATTATACTTTGTATGGTGAAATATTTGAGTTTCCATAATTCTTCTTTTTCCTTTAGATACTTTTTAATGGAAATGGAAAGACTAGATTGTGTGACACATCCCTTGTTTATTTTTATTGTTAGAACATCTCCACCAACACTCACGATGTGACCATGCAAAAATATTTCTCACATCCAAGTTTTAGTTACTAACCTTTTTTCCACAATCCTACCCATAAAACTGAAAACTGGAACTGCAAATAGGTGGAAGACTACTAATAGTAGCCCACTTAGACCAATCAAACTATCTAGCTTGTGAGATGCATAAAAATTAAAGAATGTTTTGACATCAACGTTTTAAAAATAGCATAAATGTATGCATCTATGATATAGTACAAAAGTTGCATGGTTTGAAAGATAATAACCTCGTAAATTTGTGATGAATGCCTAGAAAATGTTGCCCAAATTTTTAGTTTTCCTCGTTTTTTATTTTAAAGTTCAAAAAAAAAAAAACATTTCTTGTATTCAAATTTACACATCATGACTAGCCATCTTTCTTTTCTTTGGTAGTTTTTCCTTGATCATATTTAACTCATGAACCTAAGTACCAACAATTCATGCACTTTTTCATATAACATTCGTTTTTGCTTTTGTATACCATTTTCAATAATACCATTCTAAGTCTTTATCTTACATGAGTTTTGATAGGTAAATGACCAACATTTACACCATTCACAGGGTAAGGGTAGGGTGTATGTCTTTTTATCATTTTACCATGTATTTACCTTACGAGTGCTCAATGGGCATATGTGTATAATCAATCAAAATATACTGTACAATGTATGTACAAGTATAGCACATTGTCAATTGGAGAAAGACATATATTTGCAATTGGAATTGCAAAACATGGATGGACACATAAAAATTAAAAACATCTTAAGACAAGGAAAATCCACAAAAAAATAGTGAAACCAATCAATACTTTAGTAGCGAGTGCATTGCAAGCATTTTAAAAATGGCAACTGATAGTAAAATCTGAAGTGCTTCCACAAGCATATGGCAATATTCTTGTTGAAGGTAATTCGTTAACGAATGAAAATAAAATGCCAAAAGAAATTATATTCAATAATTAATTTATTCAAATTATTCAACAATAATTTGAATAAATCGTGCATTGCAAAATGTGAAAATGCATATACATTAAGTAATGATTTGGATTACACTCATTTTTTCAACCTCTCAAAACAAGTAAACCCTTCCATATGTAAGGCCAAATCCCAAATACGTACTAGTGAGTAGGGCAAGAGTTAGGGTTAGTTTGAAAGATTGAGGTACCAAGTCATGTAAGGTACTTAAAAGGGTAGTAGAAAAAATTACCACCCAGTGAGGTATAAATTGACCCTGGTATTTAACTATAGGTAAACCAGGGTAGAAAACTTACCCACCCAATTCTGGTGTACCCACCCCATCAAACTTGCATACAATGTGGAAGAAAATGGAACATAGTAGTCCAAAAATTGAGATCCTTTTGCGATTTTTGTGATGCAATGGAAGTCAGCCAAGCCCTTTTGGGGGCAAGTGTTCTAAACATGCAAGGATGTAATGGAAAAGGTAAAGCTACTTTCAAGTGAGATGGTGTATTTGAAGTACTAAATTGGGCTCCCAACTTTCTCATTTACAAAATTACCTACAATTTTGGTGGGCTAGTATGATGTATGGGTTACTTGGAGTTGGTTTGATGCCATTCAACTTATTAACTTTTGGTGGGTGTTTTATGTCAATTAGGTGACTACTTTGGGTTTCTTGATTAAGTGGTTACTCTTGGTTTTTCAATTGTTATTCAGTTGGCTACATATTACATAGAGCATTTTTCAAATACTCGTAATTCTTGAAGAATTATTTCTCATGACCTTGTGCACACCCAAGGGAATTAACCCTAGCCCTTATGATGTTGTTGCCCTTTGCAATGGTTGTGTGTGTGCACCCACAAGAGTTACAACCATAAAAATCATGCTTTCATTTGATGTTAGAACAACCACAAGAAGATAAATTAATGAAATTTGAAACATTATAATGTAATAATATAGTTCCATGAATTACTTTGCCATCATTCTATTCCATTACGTGAAGTAATGCAAATGAAAATGACATTTTGCATCACTCATCTTCAAAACAATAAATCTATTTCTTAGGCATAACCCTCTTTGATTGTTAATTATCGTCTTTGTGTTCAACATCATGCCAAATTTCTCATCACATCATCCACACATTTGAACAACATCAATTAGCACACCTCATAGTTACTCTCCACCATCAAAAGTTTGTTATTGCATCCATATCATGACAAGCATCCAATTGACCATCACAAATAAACACAACCACTCAACCCTTGCGTGTCACATTGCATTAAACAAACCACATGCAAAACATTTAAAAGCCAACTTTGAAAGCTTGAAGATCTAATCCCAAATTCATGTCAATCAACAACAATAAATAAATGAATAGTCTCCAATACAATAGGGTGGATTAGTTTGTTTTTGGAGATACACCATTTGAACCTAACACGCTTGATAATGCATATATTGACATAATCTCCCTTCAAGGTGGAAACTTTTTGAACATGTAAGTTTAGTTTGGAATATTTTTCATGTCCAACAAAACATAGCACAAGATTATCAAATATGTAAAATATTGATAGCAAGTTGTTAGGATACATCTACTAGAGCATAACATACTTGGGAAATTTTTAGGGCAATTTCAAGGAACTAAAGAATATTTGGAAGCTTGCACATCCATGAATTGAGACATGTAATAATTTTGGTTTGTTAGAATTATAAATGTTCACTTTCAAAGGTTTCCATTACTTTGTGACATAATTTTTTCATTTCGATGTTGTCCAAGTAATTTTAAAATAAAAATGTTGGTAAGTATTCTATACAATGCATTAAGATTAATGTTATCTTTCCTTACAAGCAAAAGTATAGTACCAATATTTTCAATATATATTTCCTTACATTATTTATACTCATATTAGAATATCCTATGAAAATTAAATACAAACATGTTGTTACCTTAAGGAATTAATCATTTTTTGTATATTTTATGAAACACATGAGATAAATTAAAAAGGGTATTATATTGGTGTGCTATGAAATAATAGAATGTTAAAGGAATTCAAATAAAATTGAAATTATTTAAAGAATATTTTCATAATCATTTCTAATCAAATCTACATTTAGATCAATTATAAATTTTATTTTTGAAAATTAGTTGCACAATTGCTCTTTATATTGTTTTGCACACTATTTGGGAAAAAATGAAAATGACTTCCCCTAAGTCAACATCTTTCCATACTTCAACCTATGGACCCAACTATCATATAAAGCAATATAATATTTTGCACACTATCTAGGGAAAAATGAAAGATTTCCCCTAGGTCAATGTTAGACATCTTTCCATACTTCAACCTAAGGAACCAACTCTTATGTAAAGCAATATATTGTTTTGCACACTACTTAGGAAAAATTGAAAGTGACTTGCCCTAGTCATTGTTAGACATCTTTCCATACTTCAACCTGAAGACCCAACTATCATATAAAGCAATTAAAATACATTCAAACTTGTTGGACAAAATGGATTACAATATTAATTTCTTGAACATTTTGTTAATTCAAATATTGTAATTTTTTCAATTTACCACTTGGGGAATTCACATGACTAGTCAAGGAAGAATAAAAGTGAAGTGATAAGTTTATAAAATTTTGGATCTTGTTTTGAAAAATGACTTATATGGGTGCAAATAAAATAAGTAGTCACCCAAGCAAATAGGCATGGGCACAATCACAATAACACATACCATAACAAATGTAACACTTGCTTGGTTTTTTCATGTAATTTAATTTGATGTTGAAATTGTAAGATTTGTTTATATAGTTGTATTTTTAATATATCATGAGAACATATGAATTAATTTGAAATTAATCCAATGACTAAAAAATTAACAAAAACATTCATTAAGCATTGTAACGCTTGTTTCTAAACAATTTTCGAAAAACAATTCAAGAATATTTTTCCAAAAGCAGTCACAAAAACAATCAAAAAACAAGCAGGTGTGGCTCGTGTTACCCCATTTGCACCTGCATGGTTCCTATTACTTCATTTCCACCTAGCAACCTTGACAAAATTGTAATATCTCTAAGTAATTTTTTGGTGATGAACAACATGTATTGAAATTCCCATCAATATTTTATAGTAACAATAAATTTAGTGGTTGGAAATATTATTCAATTTCTTTTTTCACAACATTGTCTTGAATTCAAATTAAACCTTCTAATTGAATTTGCTCCTTGTTAATGTCAAATGATGATTATTTTCAATACATGTGTTGGATCAAGCTCTTGAAAGGATAAAAAGCTCTTACTTATAAAGATTGGTGGTGGTCAAATTGGCATGTTATAAGAAATTAATAATTTGATGTTCATCAAATGACTATAATACATACATGAACTTGAAGATATTTTCATAGTGAAAACATGATTGTGTGTCATCTTTCATATATGATTCGATTTTATTGCAAAGGTTTTGTTAAATATATTTGCTAATGATGGTTTGAGATGTTTGTTCAGTTTTGTGAAGGTTGAAGCCAAATTACAATGCTTGAAAGGTTAAAATTTGGTGGAATATAACATCATTATTGTTTAAAGAACATACCAAGCTTGCAAGCGGTTGACCTTTATGGGTCTTTTTACATGCATTTGATGATCATGACCTAGATAGGATTTGTGGGATTTTGGGGGAAAAGCTACCCATCTAGAGTGTATCTATGTGAAATATTTTCATACATCAATGGAACAAACTTCATGATGCACATAATATATATTGTATTATGGTGTCTAGTTTATTTTCAGAAAATGGATTTGTTGTTGAATAAATAAAGTTTTAAGCTAGTTAAAGTTGGTGATAGTTAGAGTTGTTTTAATTCTTTTAGGAAGTGAGTCATGTATGGTTGTAAATTAGCACAAGGATTTTTATGTGGTCATGAAATAGGCACTACTTATGGTTATACGCAAGGACTTGTTTTCTCTTTTTATTGATTTTTAATTTTGTGATGTAGCTAAGGTGGCGATTGTCCATAATCCAATTTTAGCCAAATTTAGCTATTAAGATAATATGAAAAGAAAAAAATATTATACACCCTCATATTTTTTGACTACCTACTTCAACCATGTATAGAAATCTGGTATTAGAAAAAAAAATTGTTGAATTCAATGTGCAAGTTTTTTTTTACTTAAAAAAATTCACAACCGTACGAAATTTCACACCCAAAAAAAGGCTAGTTATATGGTCTTCAACAAGTTCACATCTAACTTAAATTGTAAAAGCTAAAATAATTGGAGGTTTGGACTCTCAAATGTCCACCAACACCCAATATGTGCGCCTCAATCAGTCATTATCACATCCAACATAGAGTGTTAATTGTATTTACACTCCATCCAAAAACATGAAAAAATGAACAATATAAGATGAGAGCCTATTCAAATGCCACCACCACCTAGACAAATCATTATGATCGACCAATCAGAATCAGCTATATCTTTACTGTACCATATACCAGCCAAAAATCAGCCTTCCAATAGTACTAACTGGCTGGTACTAACTGGTACTATGTTCAAAAGTTGATTGATACCTGCCCAACTCTGGTTATAACTTTAAAACATTACAACCCAATCTCGTTCATCATGATTCATCTTCATGCACCAATTATGCTGTTCCACCACCCGGTGACTCCTTGGGTTGCCCATCAACATCTTGGGTCAAACCTCGACACCCCATAAAAAAGTGGCCTCCTACTTTCTACAAATGGTGATGATGATGGTGTTTCTACAAACTTGGGTTTTTGGAAATAGAATAGGGGCTAGGGTGAAGTAGCATTTACACACATCCCTTCACCTTCTTGAGTAATGCCCTCTTCATGGATATATTTAACCTAGGAAAATTTGTTAAATTTAGACAAAAGGAGGGAGTTTAGACCTTGATTAGTCTAAACTAAGGACATGATACTAGAGTGTTTAGAAGCAACCCTAATTTATTTTGGAACTTTTAGCATAGTATATGAATGTAACAAATGCGGGTTTACCCAAGGTGAAGAATTTGTGTGGAAAGTAGTAGCTAGCCAATTAAAAATTCCAACATCATGGTATGAACAATACATAGGTGGTTACTTACCATAAGCAACTAATCTTCTATGGGGGGCTTTCACCATAGTAGTACCATTGTAGGTTTTGGTTCACCCAAGGTGTAGAATCCAGGGTTTAGTTTAGTTTTTTCTTTTTCTTTTTCAATTTTGTGATATTGAAAATAAGGGAAAAAAATCCCCCAAAAAAATTAGCAAAAGTAGTTGAATTTACACTAAGAAAACCAAAAAAATTCAAAACTTCACAATTCTTTTGGTTGTCCCACAAAAACAAAAACAAATAAATTTTAAATTAAAAAAAAAATCCTCAAGAAAAAAGCACTAATAGATTGTGTTTTGGAAAATAGCCAACCAATTACAAATTCCAACACCATGTTAGTGAGGAGCAAATGGATAGGGTTAGTCCCAATATCCCATAGAGTAGAAAAGCTTGGATATATGTTCATAATTTACATGACATTGCAAGGTGCAAGCAAAATGTTCGCTTGGCACAAAAATGTTGGTTTATAAGGACATACAGTACCAGACAACAATTGGGCGGCGAGACAAAAAATGCCAGCCTAAAAATGAATGGCCCTTTGGCAATTTCATACATGAAGAAAGCATTGTGTGAGAACAATTCCTATAAAGAAAGCTTTTGTGCATGAGTGCAATGCATTGGGAATTTGGAATAGTGTCTTCACAAAAGGAAGTCAGCAATGATAACTTTCCGTTTTTAGTAGCCACCCAACCCATGAAAAGTTGTCTTCTCTTTCCCACTAGCTTACAATTGCCCCCACAAGAAAATTGGGAGTAGTAGTAGTAGTAGTGAGGGGGCCCATTCTAAGCCCATGGTCCTCGCGGGGGTTTTTTTTTCCCCCGAGAAGTCAAGGGAAAAACAAATTGAATAATGAGAATCATCATATTTTTATATTTAGTTTCAAGAATTAGCTTAAAACATCCAAGGAATTAGTCAAAAATTTGTGCTTTAGCCCAAATTTGCTAACTTTTTCTAGCGATGATCCCATCAATCGCAAACTTTTCTTCCTTTTTTTTTGTGTTTATTTGTGCTTTTACAACATTTTAACAATGTCTTCAAGATTAAGTGCTAGTAAAATATTGATTGATTATTACTACGATGTTGTATTGACATTGTAATATAATGCTCAATCAATCACAATGTTTTAGAATGCTATCACCACATCATATCAATACCTGTTTCAACATTTTATTAACACTTACTTAAGTTTGAACACATTGTTTAAATACTTCAAAAGCATAAATGCATGGAAGGGACAAGTTTTGTGATGTGATTTTCTCACAAACAATCCTCACTTAACAAAATTTCATTTGAGAAAAAACATTGGCGCTTTGGTGAACATGCTCATCAAGCATCTTATATTCAACATGCACGTAAGAATCATACATGTGAGTTCTAAAGAATCTCCTAGCTCCGTTTAGAGTTGGAAAGTCCTTTACTACGTCCTTCTCATGAGGGTTTGATGATTTTTTAATCAACTAATAATCATTTTGAGCATCTGTGTGTTCTATGTGATGATATCATATTGTAGGGACACAACACATCACAACATCTCTCCAATACATATAGGTCAATCCATGGTGGCATGCAGAACATGTAGTACCCGTGACACCATAACTGATCTGGTAACCGTGGGCAACCCAGTAAAAGTGTGAAATTTTTGGAGGGGTAAACAAGTGAGAGTGGAAAGACCCAAGCCCATGGATTGTTGCAACAACAATATTTTGCAATTTGCTTTGTTTCCTTGAAATTAATTAGGTCATAATTTCATCCAACTTGTGTTACAAAACCCACCAAAAAAAAGCACAAAGTTCTCACAATACGATCATAATAACTTGCAGCCTTCTCACATAGATATGGAAAATGCATAACATGGTACTATAGAAAGTGATGGCTCCGCAAGTAAATTCGAAGATTGTTTGCAAAAAACAATTATGACTATCTCTCGTGTGTGTGTGTGTGAGTGTGTGTGTGATGAACAATTATAAGCAAGCATGTAAACATTGCACCAAATTCATGAAGAGAAATGATGAGACTTGGCAAAAGTCTTGAACATCATTCCAGTTACAAGAGTGGGCATGCGCGCTCCACCCAACTTTTGCCTGCAAATCCCTAATTTTATCATGCGATTTAGCCTTCTCGAATATGCATGATTCAGAAGCATTTTAGTCATATTATTCGTGATCGCTGTGACCTTAGCTCAGCACACATAAGTCGTGTGCATAAAGGTCCCTAAACCCAAAAGGTTCCAGTTTTCTTCTTTTCTTTTCTTTCCCTTGAGGAAAGCAGGGGAGAGAATCTTTGGGTCTTTTGGATTCTTAAAGTTCCCAATGTGTTCCCACCAAGTTCCCATCAAGTACTCATACAAGAGTGAAAGGCAAAGGAAGGAACAAAATCTGTGTCCTATGTATATGTCTCTCCTCCAGAGTAATTGAAGCTTTTTTTTCAAATACATCTCAAATAACAACTACAAGCCACACTTTAATTCGAGACTAAAAGGAAAGTGCATGTGTGTGTGAGAGTTGAGTCTAAAGTTTGTTGAAGACAAAGGGCAAGACAAAGAAAAAAAAACTAATAAACGCAAACCCTAACATTGAAGCTACACCCAAGTAGAGAAGGGAAAAAACACCAAAAAAAAAAACATCAAAGGTCAATGCCATGCTTTCGAAAATTGCTCATATTTGAGCTCACTTTTGCTTAGTCAAGAAAAAATGTTATGGGTAATGAAATTGCTGGATTTGGTGATTGGAATTTGTTTTCTTAATTATCTTGAGTGAACTATTAGTTCAATGTGTAATAATTATTTAAAAACTGGCTTATTGCACATTACTTGTGCACTTTGTTCCCTAAAGTATTTATTTAGCTCGTCCCTTGTTTAGCCACTAGACCTGTGTTTTTCTCAAAACTATACCTTCTTGTCCCCAGTTTTAGCGACTTAAGAGATAACTCTAATGGTCAACAATTATTTCTTTTCATAATTTGGAGGTGAAGGAATAAGCTAGTTCCCACCCACATAGTTTTGGTAATTTCAATTTTGTGATGTAGTTGAGGTGGTGATCACCCATATAAGCTAATTTAGCCAAATTTGGCTACTAACAAAATATAAAAGGACAAAACTTAAACATCCTTGATTTGGATACCTACTTGAACCATGCATAGAAATGTGACGATTTTCTCCAATTTTTGGTGATTTTTTGAAAATTATTGAATCTGCGATTTATTTATTTATTTTTTGTTTTTTTAATTTTTTTCTTCCTGTCCTGCAATAAAGAATATTTAAACACATTTTTAAATGGGTACATTAAAATCAAATATAGTGAAATCCCTTGTTTAGTATTTGCACCTAAGCTCTCATCTTGTACCCTATATAGGTACCCCAAATGAGAAGACAAGAGTATATCTATTTGGGGAAGTGCCCAAAGTTTGATCACATCTTTTTACATGGGTCAATCAAAGAGGCCCAAAGCCAAGATAAAACAAGGGGTGTGTCACAATGTGGCCTTACCATTTACATTAACAGGTATCTTAAGGCAAAACGTAAACGACAAACTCAAGATATATTTTTTAAAAGTTCAAATATTTCACCATGCAAAAATATAATATTCAAAAAATCCTCTAAAAGAAACCAAAATCCTTCAAGATATTATAACTCTATAACTAATCTCAAACACAAGCCAAAATATCATCTCTCAAAAATCCTTGTATAAAAATAGACCTATTATTACCTAGGGGCCAAAATCCCTTAAGCTACTATAACAAGCTATAATGAATCTAAACACAATATCCTTGCCTTGGTAAGCAAGGCCAATAAATTTAAACATGGGGGGGTCCTATCCACTAATTAATATGAACCGCACTCTATAGGAGGATGCATACATACATAGGCCAAATTGAGAAGCTGGAATATGCAACAAACTTAGGAAGTCTATTCACAATCCAAATGCTCAAAATCAAATACTTTGTGGTGGTACTCCACTTAAAAAGGTTCTCCACCCAAAAGGCAAATATTGAACTTTGCATGCACACGTACTCACAAAATGTGAATCACACTATGGGGTCTTCCAATGGAATTCAACTAAGTCACAAAATGGATTGAACCATTTGTACACAAAGTACATACAACACTTTAGTATGATATGTATCTAGCTTGCATCCAATTGGGAAAGATGATCAATTTTGGCTTTCAATCCGGTGCTAAACATGTGCTAGTAACATGCCCTATAACACGATGTGGCACATTCTCGACCAAAGGGATGATTGCTTTAGGTGTTCTAAGTTGGGAATCCATTCCATTGACAACCCCACCTTGATAGATTTTTTTCTCCTTTCCAACAAGCCCTGAAACTCAACTTTTCCAAATCTAGGAATGGAGGTCGGAGTTACAAGGTACTTACTTCATGCCCACCCAAAACATATCTGCAAGTATCTCTTGATTAAAGATGAAACTAATATTTTGGGTGATGTTTTCTCTCACCTCACCTCACCTACCTACCTACCTACCTACCTACCTACCTCATTTTGCCTTCCATCAAAACTACTAGCCATTACCCTCACACACATGTTGACTTGTCTACCCACCTACCTAAATCAACCTACTATATCCCCTCCACTTGCCTAACTATCCACCCAAAACAACCTATTATGTTCCCCCTCACCTACCTAATTACTACTCACCTATCTACCTACTTGATTGTTCATCGGTCCAACCTTACCAAGAGTAGCCACCAAAGATGATGCAAAAACAAAACCACATGCAAGGATTGCAAAAAAACTTCTTGTGCTCTTCTTGAGCAATATTTAGGGCCTAAATGAAAATATAAAGCAAACCTTGGATGTGGGTATTGCTTTTGTGATCAATTTCAATGAGACAATTTCTAGCAAGCCCACACCATTTTGGCTCATTTAATGCATAATGTACAATAAGGGATATTTAATTTTCTTGGCTAAAGTGAATTAAAAAAATTTGGTAGTTATCATAACACATAGCATAGAATGTTTTTTTGCAAACCACTTTTTTGAGACTAAATAAAATTAAAAACATGAAATATTTTTGTAGGATTTTTGGGGTTTGCTCCAATTACACATATATAAAGCATGTTCAATTCATTTTTTTCTCTTTTGAAAGAGAGTGGAACAAATCTCAATATAAAAAGTAAGAGTAATATTTCTCTTGTCACATTTAGGGTTTCTAATTTCATTAGGTTTCAATTTTTTCATAATTTATTTTTTGGGAGCACTTGTAAAGGAAGGGGGAAAAAAAGCACCTCCACATATGAAGCACTATCTTGCATATAAATATCCACCAAACTGGTTATGGAGTAGGAAATGCATCATCAAATAACCATTGACCAAAATTTGCATTTGGAAAATGTTATGTTATGTTAAGCAAAGGATTTTTCAAATCTTTAAACCTACTTTCACAAGTCAAAATCTATCTCAAATTTGAATGGCAAAGGTCTAACAAATCAAATTGGAATTGTGTAGTCTTTAGTCTCTCATAAAACTCAATGCATTTTAGAATGTCAAACAATTCAACAAAATGCAAGTATGATAGATATGATTTTGCAAAATAACTTTGATTTTGAAGCTTGTTTCTTTGAATCCGTTACAATTATAAGAGGATGTGTCCAAAATCAAAGTGGGGTCACTAGGCTTTCAAGAAGTTGACTAATCAAATTTATTCACAACCCTTTCAAAAAATTTTGTAGGGCTTTCATTTTCTATCATGGAGCAATAGCTTCTACCCCACATAGGAAGAAAACCTAAATTTGGTGCCTTCATCTTATGTTGTTGGAAACAAAAAGTATGTTCAAGTCCTTAATGAAAAATTTCAGACCTACATCCAAGTGCTTCACTAAATAAAATATCATTTTTTCTATTGTCTTGAAAACAAGTTCTTCAACAAGATTGTTGATATCCTATGGATGTTAAGCATGTGTGGCAATGACCCTTTGTTCATCATCTAAATTCACTACCCAAGCATAAAATCTCCTCTTCAATATCCACATACCTTTACTAAATCATCACAACCACCCAAAGAAGTGCACCATAGTGTTGGAGGAGCTCCTCATAATCTAGGATTGTTGTGCAACATAATTATTATCTGTGAATTGAAAAATGCAATACCTCTCAAACTTGTGGTGGTGTGACTTATCAAAAAAACTTGCATGACAATGGCAATGTTCATGTGCACCTAGCTTCCTTTGACACATTACTACAACATTAAAAAAACAATGAAAGCTAAAAGCCAAGACCACTCCAATGAGCTCAAGCTTATCATCATTTGTAATTTTTTTTATGAAAAAAAGAACAATAATACAAGGACATGTAGAAGTTCATCATAATATTGAGGTGGTGATTTACCTAAACTAGAAAAGGCAGATGACAATGGTAACACTCCATGTGTTTGGGCAAGTCAATGGTTCTTCAATGGTGACGGCATAATATGTTTCTTGCATTGTGTCAAAGGTGCTAAAAGCATGCAATGACAATGGTGATGTGCAACTAGTGCAACTGTCATGAAAAGATTAGCTGATGCGCTAAAAGAATGGTGGTTGTTCAAATTATTGTGGCTTGGCTAAAGAGCTTGGGATTAGGGGGATTAGGAAGCTCGGAAAAGGGTGGGTACAAGGGGGTGGGTAGGTAGGTAGCACACAACAATGTGTAGGTAGATAAAAATAGGTGGGCAACAAAAGAAAGGGCCAAAAGAAACTAGACTCAACCCCCAAGTTGGAACCAAGAAGATCCTTTACAAAACTATTTGACTTTCAATTCATTGTCTAAGCAAATAATTGTATAATAGGTACTATACAATATGAAATCATGATTGAACTTTTTAATGTTTTGGATTGTTTAATGTTTCCTAAGCATGTCAAGATGTGCATCATTGTTTCTCATCTTAGATTCATCATAACAAACCTTATACAAACTAAGGCACCTTAAGAATGTTACTAAGTATTCTTAAATTGATTAATTAAAATTCCATATTTCAAGAAAAAGTAAGATGTATCATTAAATTACTCAAATTAATCACTACCTTTAGGTGACATATATTTTGAATGTCTTACCTAACTAGTCAAGTGCCAAGGATTGCAAGGTTTGCTTTTAAAGGTAGTACATGTAATAGGTTAATTTTTTGTTTCAATCATAATTGTTTGAGTGGGGACTAGAGACATGATGATAGTTTGTTATTGGGGTGCATACAAATGTTGTGAAGGTATCTAGATTGTAGTGTTGAAACCAAAAGTTCATTTAAAAAATGTCAAGATCAACTTCAAAATTCAAACCAAACCCCAAAACCACCTTATTAATTTTATTTTAGAACTTGTCTAGAGGCATAAGGGGACACTAAGTGTTAAAGTTTTACACCACTTTTATCAAACATGGGATTGTTTGTGAGTATTGGGCAAGGGGGGTTTTTTTTTAAGGGCAACAAAGTGATGAGTGCTTACAACCAACAACATCAATATCTTGAATGATGCATAGAACTATTTTTGACACTAACCAATGAAAACTATCCCATGTTCATATCACAATTTTTTGTTTTATGCTAAACACATGCAAAAGAATTGTATCAATCTTATTAATTGATCAATTGAATCTATTGATATTAGTAATTAAACCAATTTTTGATATTGATTCATTTACCAACCTATTAATTGAACATATTAATGATTAGTATTTAAAATATTTAATATGTATGATATATTTTTGTAAATATTGGGAATTAAGACATACCTTATATTTATTTTAAATTTATTTTTAGAATAAAAAATCGTAGAACTAATTAAATTATAAATTTTCTTTAACAACTAATAAATGGCACTTTATATTTTTACTCACGCATTTTTTAAATTTAAAGAAGAATGAGCCCCTCAAGCTTTGAGATGAAAACATGGTTTGAATTGGACTTGCCTATTCAAGCAATTCATTGGAGCAATCTAACTTGGCATTGCCCCTTGGGTTTAAGTGTCAAGGTGGGTTTGGTATTCCATGGTTTACTTGCCCCCCATAACTTTCTCTTCAAAACTTTCTTGCTTTCTTTTTTGAGCTTTCATCTTGTTTATGGTCTTTGTTTAGTTGTCTTGTGTCATCATGTTTCAAAGGTCAACATTGTTTTCCTCATGTCTTCAAAACTACAACAAAATGTGACAAAACAAGGGTCATTGATTTCAAAACATGTATTTCAATTTAATGAAAATGTGAGAAAACAAGTGCCATTGATTTCAAAACATGTATGTCAATTTGGTGTTGTCTTGTTGTAAGTTTTGGGGCAACTTGTATGATAAATAGGAAACCCACTAAATTGAGGGACTCAATTTCAACGAAATCAACATTTTTAAAATGATAATTTAAAACCCAAACAATAGTCAAAATTGCATCATTTTTCCAAATACCTTTGCCCCTATACTTGATAATCATCATGTTTGGGGGAAAGCAAAGAAAATATTATTCAAAGGTTTTAGCATTATTTAAAAAAAATCTAAACCTCACTTGGAAAAGGTGATCAAAATTTTAAAATAATATATATATAAAATGTAGGATTGCATGTTTTCTTAAAAATAGATACCCACACAACACTAATGCATACTTGGTGGACCAAGTGATGTCATGTAACAATTTAAAAGATTTCTTGAGGCTTAAATTAAAACGCAAGCTAGATAATAAGACGTATTCACAACATATAACTCAAGCCAATGAACGTGTAACCACTTTCTATCAGACATATTTTTAAATTCAAAATAAGAAATGAATGTTAAAAATGAGTGTTATATGTATATCACAATATTTTTCATATATCATTATAACATTTCAATAAACATGGAATGAATATGAAGCATAGAATACGTCCCATCTAAACATTGTTCAAACACTATAACTAACACAAAGAAAAATCTGAATAAATTATCCCAAATTATCACATTGGCCATAGTTATGACATTCTTGGTGCAGGAATGTTATAGAAGCCCAAAGAAGCACGAATTTTAACGAATTTTAAAGTGCAAAATGACGAATGTCATTACTATGACATTGGCAAATTAAGTCCTTTCTTAGGATTACTTGAGTGGGCATTGCTAGCTCCTTCAATTGTGTTTGGACCCAATAATAACAATTGTCTTGATCTTGGAAGGCATGCTTAGGCTAAGAATATTGGCTTGAACAAAACTAAAAAACAATTATAATAATTGTCCTAATTCTCGAAAGCATATCAATTTTCAATCCCCCATTCAATATGAAATTTGTTATGTAGAGATGCCTGACCTTTTCATGTGAAATCAAACAATATAATTTCCAATTGTCTTGATCCAATGAAGGAAGGGTGACGCATTAATTTTAACCTATATAAACTAGGTTACTTAGACCCACTTTACACTATGAAGGGTTAGGGCCAAAAAAACTCGGTGCCAATTTTGAGCATTTTTGGCTTGTTGTTTGGCCTCAAGGGTTGCAAATTGGCCTTCCAAATTTGATGGTATCCTTTTTTTTCAGCCTTGGGGGGCCAATACAAGGCCATAAAGCTCAGCATTTATTAGTAACTTTGGGCAGATTGAAAAGATTTTTTTCTAGTTAAAGCCTTGTGGGTGGGGCTGATTTCAACTTTTGCACCAATAGGAATGCTGGATTTGGGTTGAACATTGGCCCTTACGGGTCATAAATGGGAACTAGTTTTTTTTTTTCCAAAGAACCGGTTCTTGTGAAAAAAAAAATTCATAGCAAAAATGAAATAGCTTTGGGTCTTCTGAAAAATCTGTCGAATTCTTCCGGGAGCTTTGGAATAACCAAAACCAAGTGGTTCTTTCATTTGATTTTTTTTCTTTTTTCAAAAAATTATATAGTCTCCTCTCATTCTCAAATACCCCCCCCCCCCAAAAAAAAAAAAAAAACCCCCGAAGAAAAAAAATTATTCACAAAATCAGATACCCGGCCCAATACCGTGTTTTTAGTCTTTAGTTTTTACCGTGATACGAGTGTAGTAGATGTTGGTTCACCCGAACCACGAACCGGGTGAAGAAGGGACTCAACACTCAACCTACAACAACAAATTTTAGGTGCGCCCTGGCACGGCCCAAGGTTTTTTTTTTGGTCCCCCACCCATTTTTTTCAACACATGGGGAATGGAAAAATTGAAAGAGGAAAAATTAAAGAATTGGTATTTTTAATTAGCCTTATTTTCTGGGAAAAAAGGTAAAAAAAAAAAAATTCAGATTTTTTTAATATTAGGTTCTAACACTAAGTCACCAAGAATATTATGTAGGATGCTTCTAATTTTTTCACTTTCAAATCTCCTATTTTAAAGCCAAATTTGGCTAAAGCTTCTTACATATGGCCAATCTTCACTTTGGCTAAATCTTCTCATTCTTATAGCCAATATCCACTTTGGCTAAATCTTCTTATGGATGATCCAAATTTGACTTCATCACAAAATTGACCCCAAAGAATCACAGGTGCTGATCTCAGAAATGGGGTTTAAATTTGGGGGTTGGGGGGGGGGAGGGGGGGTGGTGCTCACTCTAAGTGTAAAGTTCAGGTTTAGGGTTTAGGGAAAAAAAAAAGAGAGAGAGAGCTAGAAGGTCCATGCAAATATAATTTAATTAATTCTTTTTGATTTATTTTGGGTACATAAGCTTACACACAAAATTACTAGAATTCGAGCTCTTCAGCTAGAGTGATGTTATTATACCTTCTCCAACAACCTAAAATATTAACCCACCCCATGAACAAGACTAAGTTCCTATATACTTATTATACATATATGATGTATTTATAAATAATGAAATTTCATCAAGCTCCTTAACATTAAGAGCAAATTGGTCGCATTATGTATGTCAAGGAAAGTGTAAGTGTATATAGGAAGGTTTTCAAAGGGCATTTTGGTAAGGTTTCTACTAGGTAGGTATGAATGTATGAAACAAACAACGGTTTCATTATATGTCCATAAATTAAGGAAGGTAGTTTGTTTGTTTGCTTTTGTTTGTCACATTGAGATGTTTGTCTCAAACCACAACACCCCCCTTTATTGTTGCTTTTTGGTCCTTTGGAAAACCCTTAAAATGAGTAGTTGTGCACCAAGGTGGTTTTGTAATGACTTGACTTATGGTATAAGATTTGATCAAAATGATTAGTTTTCATTAAAAAAGAGACAAGAAAAGGAAGTTGTAAAATTTGCTTTCTATTTTTCCTAGACCGGGTCTAGTGGTGGTGCACACAAGAGGAGAGGATCGCTCAAGGTGGGATTTTCATAAAAGAAGAGTGGACAAAGTGGAGCCTGTATCGACAGATTTAGAGTTCTCTGCAATTCAACTGATGATCCCCATCTTTTGTTGTTGTTGTTGTTGTTGTTGTTGTTCTCAATTGTAAAGATGGAGGCAACTAGGGTGGGGAAAGGTGGACAGTCGATGCCAAACCCAAAAAACCAACTGTGTGGATGGTGGGGTAGGGGTTCGACAGATGTGCTGCACATGGAACAAACCAGGAGCTCGGCGACCTTCGTCTTAATAGTCAATTAATATCAAGTTCTCGGAAATAAAAATGTTTCTCAATTAAATATAAAGTTCTAGAATGCAAAATGTTTTGCAAATCAAAGAGTTTGATTGCACGCAGTCAGCTGATTATGTTGCCCGGATAGTGCTCGTTACGGGGTGTTTAGCATCTCGCCAGCTGATTATGTTGGCTAGCTGATTATGCATGCCAATGACCAGGCTACATTCTGCAAGTCGAGCCTCCACGATGCATTCATCGATTTTGGGGAACCATTTCTGTCATTCTGTTACAATACTAATCATTGTAATAGCTAGGTTTAATCTGATCGGCCTTTTGAGCTTGCAGGCCGCCATGATCAGTCTCACAATATTCCTCAAAAAACAGTGCTGATCAGGTCTTGTGTTAATCAGTTGTCCTGGGTCCATGATCGGCGTAGGCCTGTATTTAGCTCCCTGTCAGGCTCCTACAACATTGGATCAGCTGGGTCTCCTGAGTTGGAAAATCTACAGATTGTAAGACTTTTACGGTTTTACCTTTTTTCCGGCTTCTATTGCTGTTATTAAGTCAATGACCAAGAACAGCTAGTCTAGATAAGGGAATCCAGGAAGCAGATGTCTATCTGTGTAGGGCCCCTATAATATTGCATTTAACCGATTATTAGTAGTCTGCACTCTGAATCTACCGGCTAATTACACAGAACTAAGTCTAACATTGGGAGCAAACATATAGTCTAGGAGCTAGATTTCGAGTGAAACCTGTGAGAGGCAAGTTTTGAGAGTTGATTAGTTTTGATCTCTACAACTCTGGAAAATATGCAGCTCGCGACACGTTTTGTGTCGGTCTTGACTGGCGTGTTAGCAGTGATGACGGGGTCGTCAGGCTAGCTAGCTGGGTGCGAATCTGCAGGGTAATTTTTGTCCCAAGAAAAAACTGTGCAATTGATACTGTAAACAAATGAAACTTGAGACTCGTATGTACACCCTTGGTCAGCTGTTGGGGACTAGCTAGTGTTCACGTACATCGTCCATAGTGTGGCGTGAAAGAGAAGGCCTCGGTGATCTCAATGGCAATTGTATTGTGTGTTTTTCAATCGAGTGTGGAAGCAGAGAGAGAAACAGCCGCCCTTTTGACTTGACTACATAGGTACGCAGATCTTCAACTGTTTACAAATTATACCAGACCCCTGCAGCGTTACATGCTGCGATTGTCAAACACGTGTGTCAAACTCCTCGGAGCTCAATCCCCCCCTCCCCCACACACAACCGTTTAGGTAGCACCTCTCATGATCATGTAGTTAGATTTGTGATGCAGGACAAGGAGGATCGACCTCCCTAGTAGATAATCCATGTACTCCTGATCAGACACTAGCAGCATCATGCGCCGGTTATATATATGTAGTGCTTGTCATCATCAGCGACCAGTCCCTAGTAGCGCCCAGCTTTTTTTTCCAGGACTGATCCCCCACTTTCACAAGTAATTCCGGATAAGATCTTCCGATGATCAAATTCCGTCATCACAAGTCGCTGCCCATGAGCTAGTTCATCCCATGGGTATTAGGGCGATCGGAAGTGGCCGGCGATGGGTGGTTCTTGTGCAACAACACAAGTCTAGGCAATCCTTCTTTTGCTTTTGTGATCTAGATAAGGGATCCTATTAACCAGGCGGCTTTGCCCAGGGCTGAGCGCTGTCGACCACTTTTTTGATCCGGACAAAGCTCGTTTTGCGGATGTTTAACGCCTTGCTTAACCATCTGCCGGGCGCATCTGAGAGGGCGTTGCTGCGCACAGCTAGCGGTGCAGGTACGTTACTTATTACTACCGACCCTCCCGGCCGGCCTCCACGCTGAGCCAACTTTCACTAGAGAACAGCTGGCCCCAGAGTCCCCATTGGTGAATTTGCCAAAGATCTTGTATCAATCATCGTAATCATTCCATCCAATCTTCAGCCGCTTGTGTTGTGTTCTTTTATTCAACGTTGGACTAGTGGGAATCCCGAACTGTCTTTTCCGAATACTCCCTTTCTTTTCTCCTGAGTGCTTTTGTAATGTTCAACAATGAAAGTGCTAGAATTTTCTGACACTCGCTGATCCACTCATCGTTGTTTTCCATGCCATCCTGTCAGCTGGATGGATTCTTAGAATTGCTAATACTGTTCCGTCCGCTGTCTGCGGCAGCTGCACTAGGCTTAAATAGCTAGCTGTGGGCCGCATCCGCCATCTGCGGTTGCTTTATTGGCTTGTTTGCGCGTGCACCTGTCTGTGACAGGATGTGAGACGAATTAAGAGATAATGAAAGGACAGCTAGAGGAGAAAGCGAGCCAGAGAGTCCCCCGGGAGACTCGGGCTCCTGGGAGGAAAGGACGAGAGAGAAAGGGGACCCACATGCAGGCGAAGAGCAAACCTCCATCGGCAGCTAGGAGTAGTGAGGGGGTAGGAACAGGCGAGCCCGGACCGCGTCACCAGCCTGCCTGCATACCTGCCTGCCTTGCCGCCCCTGCCCTAGTTCCTTCAATGACACTCAAGCGTGCTTGGAAAACGCAGCGTGCATGACCTCGACAAGCCCAATTCTTTCTGTCGCTCATGCACACACCCGACACTAGTATACCAGAGGCCGAGGCGCAAGGTCGTAGAGTAGGCGACAGTAGTGGTCCAAGCAGCAGTGCATTTATGTCATCTACGGTGTGGCACGGCGCAGGGTGGTACAGGAGCAGAGCAGGACGTCGTACTAGTGCAGCTTGAAGGAGCCTCCAGCCCAGAGAGCTTGAACAGGCTGGCGGGAAGGGGGAGAAGAAGTGCGCTGCGAGAGGTCGCAGCGGAGGCGGACACTAGCGTTCAGTTGGTCGAGAGCCGCGAAGTACCGCCGCTGCAGCAGGCATCGTCGCAACCCCGGGGTAACAGCCGACTCGGCGGTAAAGGATCCGCAGACCCGGAAAACCAAGGATCTGAGAGAGATAGAGATCACCAACTTGAGACGTGGCAACGACAAAGTGGTCTGCCAGTGGATTATACCACGAGCTGGCCATCTTTCCCAGACAGGAGTCAGGAACAAGACTGGAGGACAGCCGGTGTAGTGGATTATCGACAACTGGATCAGCCGAATCCGCGCTCAGGTGAGCACAGGTCGACGAAGGAAGGAGACAGTACGGCAACGGAGAGAGGTCGAGGCCGGAAAGAGTCTTCGGATCAGCAGCGCGACAAAGGAGCACGGAGAGGGTCGGTGGCAAGGGGAAAGGCCACTGGGGTTATAGGGTCGACATCAGGTGCAGGTGTGCGGAGCAGCAGGGATCAAGTACCAGCAGGAGTTAGCGGATTATCTGCATCTACGTCGGCGTCCATGAGCAGTGGAGCACCATGTGGGGCGTGCAAGTTTCTGCGTCGGAAGTGCGTGCGAGGTTGCATCTTTGCACCCTACTTCGGCGCCGATCAAGGCGCGGCCAGGTTTGCAGCAGTGCATAAGATATTCGGGGCCAGCAATGTGGCTAAGCTTTTGCTGCATATTCCCATGCCACGCCGCTGTGACGCCGTGCTCACCATCAGTTACGAAGCACAGGCCCGTCTCTCCGATCCCGTCTATGGCTGCGTTGCCACCATCTTCGCCCTCCAGCAACAGGTGATCCCTTTATTACGCCTTTTTTCTATCCCGGCATTAGCGCTGGCCATGCTCCCAAACCCCAAGTGCAAGCGCAGACCATCTTCAATCTCTCCTGAACTTTGCACCTTGGAATCATGAGTAGCTGCCGTCCGTATGTATCTCTGAAAGATGCAGCGCCCGTTTCACTAGGTTCGTTCAGCATGATCTTTGCAGATCAGATTATTTCATTGCTGGCCAATTGTCCATAACGATACCTAGATTATGCGCAGACAAGCAATGAGCGAATCGGCCGTTACAGGGATCATAAGCAGTCATCAGCAACCAAGCCATTTGTGCTAACAAATAGTTTTACGCTCCCGTTCATGCTCAACCTGTCTTCGGAGCGTGTGCCTGGAGTTTCCAGTTAACATCACTCTTGCTAGTACTCACAAACTGATTACACATATGTGCGCCGGTTACATGTGCAAACGGGTTTGGCTCCTGGGTCTAGTGCAAACGTTGTAGATTACAGCGTCCCATGCGAGTCTGCTGAAGTCTGAATGCTGCCGTATATGTCTATTGAAGAGGCATTCATAAACGCTTGGCAGCTACCAGGACTAGCTCGGCACACACACACATATAGATACGTGCCTGAAGGTGGAGGACTACCATCTGCCCATCTGCTCTCTAAGGGATACTGCAGAGGTTGCATGATCGAGAACTTGCAACATTTTCCTGAATCCATAACTGCGACTTGCTGAATCCTTGAAGACAACATGCAGTTGTGAACCAGTCGAGCTTTGTAACTGTACCAAGTCACCCAGACCAGTCAAGCTGATGAACCCTAATCTTCCTAGGATATTTGGTGGACCCTAAAGAGATTCATGATGGGCACTCTCTAAGAATCTGTGTGAGCTGCCATTCAGATGGTTGCCTTAGGAATGCTTCTTTCTCATGTTGTATCGACTCTAGATGTTTTCTTCGGTCCGAGCTTCACTTCAAAGGCAGATTGTGAATAAAACCGGCCTTGTTGACTGGTGCAAATATGTTCGAAAGAACTAAGTAGTGCTTCGGATTGGGCCTGTTCGTTTAGAACCTAACATCGACAATGTACAAACTGACTTCATTCAAGGAGCTCTTGAATGTATGGCATCGAACTTGGGTGCTACTAGCTAGCTACCTAGTAACGCCCCAGCAAATAGCTGCAGCTGGTGCTCAGTTATCTGAGAAACCTCCAACACGAGCCTCTGCGAGTGTTCAGGATCCGTGCGAGTATTGTGCTGTCCCTTTAACTCAAAGATAAAAGTTGATCAATCACAGTACATACGAGATTGCTACACTTTGAGAAAAGACTTGATTCATTATGGGCATCGTGACTAGTACTTTGGACAATTCGAGAGTCCGTGTATCTAGCTAGAGCTGTCTTGCCTTTCCCCGGAAAATGACTCATGTTAGTTTCCAATAGTACGTCAGGAATCGCTTCCTGTTTTAGAGTCTAGCTAGGTCATTTGCAGAGAGCAATATTGAATAGTTACCATAGCTAAGGATTGCATATTCTTCAAACCCTTGAAATCAGCTCTTCCATAAATATTGCGTGCATCTTTTTGACGAGTTCATGAGCATCAAGTGGGCCATCTTGAAGCGTTGCACCAGGGGATGCATGCATTCTCTTCTCGCCTAGCAACTCGTATGAGGTACTGTAGTCCAGAACAATATTGTACTCCAAATAGTAATACTGTATACCGGATTCAGCTGTACATGTAGATAATCGTTGAGATCAACTGTTTCTGAATGTAGCTAGGTGGTTGCATTATTGCGAAAATGTTGCTGCTGCTGCTCGCGACAGCATATGCGGGTCCATCATATAGTAATAGAGTTCACAACGTCGTCATGCGACGCATGAACGCAGCTCTATAGATAATTTCTTCCGTTTCTTAGATTACATGGAAAGTTCTCGAGAATTAATACGGTATCCGGATCAATCGAGTTACCATGTCGCAAAACTTTCAGTCTGACCCAAAGAGCCAAGTTCTAATTAGTGGAGTTCTGGAATAGGTCGACACCTTGTGGATGCAGGATCCTTAATGATCTTTTAACTAGGATTGATCTCATTCAGCTTGAGATGAACCCGGTCTCTAGCAAAGAAATGAGGATGATCTAAAGAATCTTCTTCTTTTATTATATGTCATCTGCTAGTGAGCATTGGACCATTTTGACTCTTGCAAGTGCAGCTTATATAGAGCTTAGGATTCTACAGGGGTTGGACGTCTATGTCGTGCTTATCTTCAATCCATCGTTCTTTTTGGCAAGTGAAGCAGCTCTTTAGACCGGCGTATCTAGGGCTTCAAGTACTTGCTTTAGTACCTGTAAATGCTTCTAGAGCTGCTCTCTAGTCCACACTGTGTATATTACTATCAGTAGTAATTTCAACATGTCCCTTCTCCTCTTGTGTGCATCGTTGCACATTTCAAGATCATCTAGGTTGCAGTAAGAACTGTGGACTTCGGAGGAGAAATTATGGACAATATACTGAGTTAACTCCAAGCTCATGTCTCGCTTTAATCGTGTCCGGCGTCCTCCTTCCTTCCTCGCTCCTGATTAGTGATCAACAAAAGGGAAGGCCCAGCTGGCCCCCTGAGCCAAGTGCGTGTCCATGGGCAACTATTAAAAGCATTGCTATCATGAACTCGTTGTTGCAGAGTGTGAAAGGGATGCAAATTAAAAACTGGTTGAGCAGTTTAAGAATGTGAAATTCAACTGCAAACCATTCAGGATTTTCTTCACTACGCTTGGGGTCACGCATTTGTTGAGAGATCTCCTTTATCCGAAAGCCGTATAGTAGACTTCAAGGAGAGAATGACTCAACAACTGGGATACTCCTTTTAAGTGTGGATGCTCTGTAAGTCAGAGTTTGATCGTCAGTGTGAGCTGATCTGTCCTTACAGATTCTGATAATGATCAGCTGGGCTGACCAGCGCAATCGTCACATGTGAGATGGAGCAAACTCATGTGTCTAAAATGCGTTTCTAGTCTCTACAGATACGCGCAAGGGACAGGATTGTAGTTCCGGGGATCAAGGATGGTAATGAAACCGTGGATTGACATCATGCAGGTGGCAAGTTTACAAGCGGAGTTAGCGATGGTTCAAGCACAACTAGCGGATCGGCACGCGGCGGCTACAGCCCATCTTCAACAGCAACAAAATCGACAAATGGGAGCTGGCTTGTCGTCCTCGGATGCAGCTGGTCAAGCAGCGTACATGCAGCAGTTCGAGCAGCAGTCGGATCAACTGAACATCCCACCCACCTCTGTACTGTCCATGTCCCTTGCCAGTGGGTCGGGCTCACCCGCAGCTGCACACAATTACTTGAGAATAAAAGAGGAGGGACGCAGGCCGTACCATGCAGGAATGCAGCATGATTTCCGGTACGGGATGCCATCCAACGTCCCACTGGAGCCAGGTCTGTCCCACCAAGCCCTTGTGCAGCAGGCCGAGTCTTTGGAGAAGCCTAGGACCGGCACACTCTCGGATCAACCGGACGATGGAGAGCTTCAAGCTCTTGCTCATTCTCTTCTGCGACGGTCCAAATAGAGGATCGTCACCAATACTGCTGCAACAACCGGTTCAACCGTCGTCGTTTGTGTTAGGCGTTTCAACCGTCGTTTCATCTGATCTCATTATGTAGCTCCTGCTAAATTTGATTTACTTTAACTCAAATACTCGACTTCGAGTCAGCCATCGACAAGGACCTCGGGTCTAGTGAATATCACTGATCAATCTAGCAACAAAGCTGCTCCAAGGTTAATCTCCTCCTAATGCCCGTGGCTGAAAATGGTTTGTACATATATCCGGAGAGTCTTGTGGTTCACGCTGACCACAGCATCGATCCATGACGGAGGAAGAGTTCACATCATCCACAGCTGAGATAGTACAGTTCTGTAGTACTTACTAGTCTGCATTAGAGCTGTGGCGTCAACTGACTCTGAATGCTAACGGAATATCGGAGGGAACAGAATGGGCGAATACACGTACAGAAAGCTGCAACGATTCAAACTCTTACTTAAAAAGAGGAAGCTCGCTAGCAAGCTAGATTTTTTAAGCTAAGGAGTGGAGGAGCCCAACCAGACTGCAGATGATCCGCGACCCAGGCCGTGATCTTCACCTCCAGAGGTTTTGGCGACGCTGCAGGTGCAAGAGCAAACACTTCGCTGGATATAACTAGTCCTGAACTGCAGTACCAAATGAACGTAAGGACGGATCCTGCTGGTTGTGGAGATACTTTAACAACAGGTCGATATCATCACTAACAGCTAAAAGGCATTTGTGTCCTCGACGACGTAGCAGCTTGCAGCATACTAACCCAGAGTGCTTAGTTTCTGCATTTCACTGTTTTGTTGGAAGTCTAGGAATTTAGCAAGTGATGGATCTCATGAGATCAGACGCTCTTCATGAGCGTACTTCACCTGCAGGTTGCGCAGCTTGAACGGGTTCCTGAACGATTACTGACAGGCGTACTCTAGGTCAAGTCTTTCTAGTTAGTGTAGCTACTGAAGTGATCAACAACAGCTTTGTGATAGTAGCTAGCAGCTGTGATCCATGATGACGGTTATCATAGTAAGTGGTCACAAAACACCTAATCTAGTTGCACTGGGCAAGAAGCTTGAACACGAATATGTCATGTGATCACAGTTAGAACTGGTTCATGCAGGGCTGGCAGCAGCAGTTACATGCATTGGATATGCATGGAGGGGGTTTCTAACTCACTCGGAGCTGCCTCCCTTGATTTGCAGAGCTGGGGGTTTGGGGTCACGAATCTTCACCTTGCGATAATTCTCTGATGGATCAGCTACTGTATTTTCTCCCTGCACGCACTTATTTGTATGTCATTGGGGATTGTTCTGCCTCACCTTGAGAGAGCGAGAGACAGAGACAGAGACAGAGTTGACTGATCTTATGTAATGTTGCATCAAAGAAATATAAAGTGATTCACTTGGATGCATGTCATGACTTGTTCCATATCTAGATGCTGTGTATCACAGTACATATGAAAACTGGTTGGATATTGATTAACTGCATGTGGAATACTTCTCAGCTACATGGCGCTCTCAGATCTGCCATTCTAGCTGTATGTCGCAACTGTACGCAAAAGCTCGTAACGAGAATGTCACACCCAAGGTAGATCTGAAATTTGCTGGCAGCAACACTAGTTGGGGTATTCCTTGAAGAGTTGCAAATTAACCTCTGCTCGAGTTCTGAAAACCAGTATTCCCGGGATGTGTCCTGAAGTTTGATTTTTACTGCCCAGACAAAGTAATTTCATCAATGACACCGTCTGTCTGATCTTTAATAAGTAAGTCCAGTTTGCAGAGATCAGTTCTTTGCAAGAGGCGTCCATGATGCTTGCTCAACTGGCTTCTACGTACAGGTCTGATTTCTCATTTAGAGAATACCTTCCAACCTTCATATCAGATCGCTAAACATGTACTCATGGTGTCCATCTGGTTCATTCCTGAACATCAACTCCACTTGCTATATTCTACTTATCCTAAAATGATCATCGGATGATCATCAGAGCTAGCCTTGCACAAATCAGCATGTCTTGCAAGAATCTGCTGCCACCTGCGAAATTCCAAACTTATCCTTAACACTAGAGCTCTAAGGACTTGTAATTTAGATTACTTCATGGAAAAGTTTTTTGATGACTTGCAAGCGTTAAATAGTTTGGCACATCTGACACAAACTTGTTTCAGAGGAGCTGGTGAGCTTGCAGGAATATGGGATCTTCCACTGCAACTAGTTACGTTCTAAACTCCCCAAATGATGACCTGAGGAAGTCATATATATATATAATTCATGGAGTTCTGGCAACTGGTTTAGTCTTACACTCATATTGTTCATCCTTCCAAGTTCCTAAATGGCAAGAACGGCTCTATATCTCTGAGTGATCATTACACACAACTTTGCACAATAGTTTAATACCTCAACTTGCAGATAGTCATAAGATCACTCGGTGAATGTTCTTCTTGCTCCACATGTGGTTACAAGATGCATTGTAAGAGCATTTATATTAAACTGGCAAGATGGACCTGTTCTCAAGTTCGAAGAAGAAGCTTGCACTGAATGATCAAGCTAGCTTAAGCAGCTTTCGCAAGGCTTAGCCTAATACTATTGATCATGACAAGCCTTGCACTGCAACTGAGTTCTCGAGAATCTCTCTAACTGATACAGGATAATCAGACTGCATGATTCAAGTTATACTGCATACTGCAGCTAGCTATAAGGACCTTGCAACTAGAAAGCTGGAGATGCTGTTTCCAAGGAACTCTATAGTTTGTTATATAAATTGCAGCTGTCTAGATCCGTCAACTACACACTGTTAATTGTAGTGCAGTCTAGTAGAGACACTTCTTCCGAGGGACGAATTTTCGGAATTAGATGATTCATCTACAACTACACAAATAATATATTAATGGTGAGCTACAACGATAATGAATAATTTGGTGCAGAGCCATTTGAACGTTACTTTGCAGCAGATCGGCGTTGCAAATGAGTGACCAGTTCCTGAATTAATAACTACTATTTCTAGGTTCCAGTGGGCATAATTGATACAAAACCTGATTGCTATACAATCAGAAAAATTAACATACAGAACTCTAGTATGGAGGCCTGAACAGAACACCTTAACCATGAATGCTGAGATGCTGAGATCCATACATAACAACTTCACTGCAAAAAGAAAGATAAGTGTCTGTCTGCAGACACGTGAAGCCCGCTTTAGGATGCGCATCTAGCAAGCTAATTCCAACACTTGAAAGTTTTGTGGCAATGCCCGTTTAGTAAAGTATCCTAATAGTGGTAAATAGAATACTTTACTAAACTACATTCAAAAATTCTACGTACATGCAACAATAATTTCAGTACTGCTATCCCTGCAATGGGGCATAATATATAATGTCATGTCAATCCATTCTTGGAAAAAAGAGGCAATGCCATCTGAACCCAAATTAGCAGATGACGTCCCAACTGTGCATCATCCCATATTGGCGTTTTTTACCAGTGTTGTACTGTTCTTTGATTTTCTCAAAGAAAAACAGATCCGGTTCGGGGTACTTCCAAAAGTCTTAAATCAGCATCAGAGAACCGGCAGGTTCCAAGCATCTCAAAACCAGCAGAACCAAAAGAACCGCTGGCTCCAGGTATTCTCAAACCCCTCCAAGAACCATCGATTTTCATGATTTAGAAACCCCCTGGTTCTTTCCAGGTTCCTTGACTCTAAATTTTTTTTCCAGGCAGGTTCAAGTGGTGGGTACCATGGAAAATTGATTTGTCGGGTGCATCATCCCTCTGGGCGCCCGGAGGTTTCACGGAATGGGAACTGCCTGTCATATATAACCTATACCTCTGCTTTGAAATCCGCAAAAGAACCGGCACTGTCTGAACGAACCACCCAACACTGGTTTTTACTGCAATCTAAAATATTGACGGGAACTCTGACCAATTTGGTTGATAAGGAACTCGATCAATCTGGCTGATATTAAACTCGATCTATGAATACATTAGTATATACATCCAGGGATGGGTTATCTGTCTAGCACCCACTCCACGCTTCGTCAAGGAGGTTGGGAGGTCCTGCGCCAAGTAGGTTTGTAAGAGGGAAGGGTAGGAATGTTTTCAAGCTTCAGACAAAAGAGAGTGCAGACACCATGTTAATTTTATTTTTTTTATATAGATAATTAATTTACTTACACCTGATTTAGATTAATTAGCATATATATACAATGTACTCATGGTTGAGCTTGGTAGTTGATGTTACTATTAAACAGCTGCAGACTGATCAATCAATCTACTTTTTTCAAAACAAATCTTGCACAATTTCTCAAGCTCAAGACTTCAGTGACTCCAGTAGTTACTCTAGATCAACAGAGTCCTACCGAATTAGCGGTGATTTTTGCACTCTTCTTCATCAGCCAGAGCGATAAACCAACAGCTAACCGACTTGCACCATCCATTGGATGCCCGTGTTATCTGTCAGTTACAGTGGATGAACCGCATCTGACTTGACATTGGGTAATAACCTTCAGTTATGCATAACAGTCAGTTTTCAAATGGTTGGCTGAAGAACCACCAGTTAACCTGCCAGTTATACACAGGTTATATATAGGGGTTATTACTTATTATATATTATTCTTTTCATTTTGAAAAACATATTAATGTTTAAATATTGATAACCATTGATAACCTACCTAGATGATAATGGGGTCATCCAGGTAGGTTACTAAAATTTGAAATTTTAATACCAGATGGTTATCAAAAAAATCAATGACCAACTGCTAGGTTATTAATAACTGGCCTGATGATAATCAGGTCATGACTCAATACCCGGCCAACACTGGTTCACTACTACTCTGTTGGCATGAACATGTTTTTGGTTACCCAGGCATCAGCCAGGTATGTGAGAGGGGTAGGGCTTTGGACCATTGGAAAGGACAATTACTGTGTTTTAGTGAAGAGGTTAATATTTTCTAAGTACATTTTTTTCAATATTTTTCATAGTTGTACATATCAAGCTTTCTTCCTTTTTTTTAAAAGGGAGAAAGCAGCTGAAGGTATGTTTTTTTCTTTTTCTTTCAATTTTGAAAAAAATGGGGTCTAGGCTTGAATAAAGTTTCATTCTTTGTGAGAAAAGAGTATCAAGGATGTCAATAAAGTGAACTGGAATGAAAATGCTCTGCAAAAGGAGTCAATACAGTAAGAAAGTTTTTGCAGTTAATTGGCCAATGTAAAGATAGGATGTTTGTCTGAGCCCATAAGCTCACAGAAAAGGAGGGACTTGACAATTTTTAATTTCACCACACCAATAGATTGGCCCCAAACCTGCTGTTTTGAATCTTTGTAGTGTACAATAAAGTCTATTATTTCCAGATTTTTAATTCTTTTTTTCTTTTCTTTTTTTGCTTTTTTTTCCTTTTTTTTTTTTTTCAAAGGGAAATCGCAGAGAGCTTTACAAATTTTGCTCAGGCTGAAAAACAAAGTACATGAATTTAGCTGATTACTGGTTTGGCAAAATGAATTGGGGTATCATTTTGCCCAGTGCAAAATTTTGTCAAAATTATTGAAAAAATAAAAATAAAAAGTGAGTGTATTTTGTCACTATATTCCTGTTTTTTTCTGAAAAAATCACCAACTTTCCCTCTCTTGAAGATTTTCACCACATTTTAACTCTAATTCTAGTTTGGTAGCAAATTTTTATCTAGCTTTTTTTCATTACATTATAGACAAGTAAGTGCTTATACCATTGTAGCAAGTTCTTATTACATTGCAAGCAGCCATTACATTAATACATTGGAATACCTAACCAAAGTTGGAAGAAGAGAACTGTGCTTATTATGTTCATAATTGGCCAAGATTGGTATATTGTTTTTTTATGAGCCAGTAGGCTCCACATGGCTGTGCAACTCTTAACTTCTTGAGTAGCAATCCAAGTTTCTTTCAGAAATAAAGCCAAACCATACTATTTCAATCCTTCTTTTTTAAATGTCATAATTTGTGTACATGGGACAGTAACACGACTTAAAAGCCTTAAAGCATCATCAAGTAAATGAATAGTTATGAATTCCCTAGTTAAGAATGGCTATTATGCTTGTTGAGATGGAAATTTTTGTGGTGAATACCAAAGCTTAAGATAATGTGGTCATGACTAAGCATCTCCACCCCAAAACAGTAAACAGCTCCTTTCTTTTAGAATAGAATAATACTATTTAATGATCACTCTCCCCCACCCACAAATGTCATAAAACTCCCTTTAAACACTCAAAAGACCATTTATGTCTCAAGCTGGAAGATTTAATGATGCTCTAACGGTCACATGGCTGGCCAGGGCGAATTGAGCCCCAGATTGGGATCATGGTAAATGGGTTTTGAGGTTTTTACCATGATTCCAATGTGGGGGTCAATGCGCCTTGGCCCACATGGCTAAAACAACCCTTTTTCTTAACTTGCATTTTCATTCAATGAAATGTTTGGGTGATAGAAACATTTCCATAATACAAAAGTACTTTTTTGAAATGTTAGGGAGTTACATGAACAAAGATCATTCCATACACCTTTCTGAAAGGCTTGCCATCCAAGGAATCATTTTAACCAATTCCTGTTTTCATCCAAAGGAACAATGATGTATGTATTTATCACATCCATTATTAACCAAAAAATATGGATGATGATAGATTAATAACCACATGAACCACAAACCAAGTTACACAAATTATCTTCCAAATGTTTTAAAACATAGTAGTGACATACGAAATATGCGTATTTTTCAAAGGTGCTCAAAAAGAAGTATTTTCAAATATTTTAAAATTTGAAAATGTGAATACGTGAAATACGTGAATACAATGAGCAAAACGCTGTGCAAGTTGAGTTTAAGTTGTGCCCAAACCCAAAGACAACGATGATCAAGTATTTTCAAGTATTTTTAAAAAAGCCCAAAAAAACATATAATACGCATATATTTGAATCGAATTGAGAGTATGTCACTACTATGTTTTAAAAGCATCTATTACGTAATCTAAAGATTTTACAAATGTTGAGAAGTGATGGTAAATTTTGGTGCCAAGGCATCAAAGCTGTCACAATTTGAGCCATCACAAGCTGCCAAGTATTTTCCAAAGTTCAACTAAATTCAAGGTAGATACAAAAGCTGTTGCGGAAGTTCTTCTAAATGGAACAGACGTCTTTGTGTTGTATACACCACCCAAAGACCCACAGACTAAATTCCATTTCTTGCCATAATGTTATCAGAAAATCAATCACTACCTAAATGAGCTACTGTGGCAGGCCTGGCCAGGCTATATTATCCCTCGGCATACACATACTCCTACAGTGGAGTCTATGAATTTTACAAAGTAGCACCAAGCTACCGAGAGTGGGAACCCAAAAGGTTTCTGTTAGAAATCACCCTCGTTCTGGGATCCGTCCCAAGAGCCCCATCCCCATTGATCTCCAGGTCATGCCTGCATCCAGGATACCACACTGGTCAGCCAAGGGACCCTCTTGAATTACTATATATACTTGTCCTACTGGAACCAGCCGTCATACACACCAATGTAGCCCAAAAAGCTTTGGCCTGTGGCATATGCAGATAAAAGACCACCATTCTCACATCATCCAACCAATATGGTCAAAAGTATCTACTTCTCAGTCACAAGATTGTTGTCAATCTCTGTACAGGTGATTTATGCCAAACTAGCACAGGAGCCTGTACATCCCCATCAAAGACAAGTCTATGACATTGCAGAGAAAAATCTGCAATAACATATTGAAAGGGACTCTTATGTCAGTTCCGGCCAAATCAAAACAAAACAATAGGAGAAAGAATGGACCTAAGCTTGTGACTGTCAATCACAAAATATCACACCATGATCTTCATCATGCATGGCAGCAACTATGTGCAATGACTTCCCATTCAATCATCAGCTCCCAATAATTGTTATGGATAAGTATATAATAACCTGCTCAATATCTTCAGGAAAACACTTAAGACAATGTATTTCACCAGTACTTTCTGTTGCATTTCCAGAAGCAACATGAGGACTAGTCATGATGTGGCCAGCACCAAAGAGACATCAAAAAAGCCAATAGTCAAAAGTCACTTCCAAAGATAGCAAACACTCATGTCACTCCATTGCAATATGACATACATATCCTCATCAATAATCAGAACTCTGGATTGTCCATCACAGACATTGAATTTGGCATCAAACTTCCCCAATGAATCTGTCAAAACAATATAACATGCGTGCCAGTGGTGGAAGGTTTGAGATGTACTGGAACACGAAATCAGGGATTGTCAACTGCTCACGAGGAACATATCTGAAGAGCTCCAATAACCTTTCCACATACACAACTTTTTTCCAGACCTGTCAACACCAGCATCAGACCCATCAGAAAGGCTTATCAAGGATCTATGGCTTCCAGTGACTTCTCAAGCAGGTTGGCAAGCACCAGGAATACAGGAAACAGCCTATAGTGGTATAAATTTCAACCTTCCTTCCTTCAGTGATACCAAGATGGTTGGTTTGCCACCATAGTAGACCATACAGTAGCTACCCATAAAGGACTTGCTTTAAGAACCTATAACATAATCACCATAGACTAATCAAGAGAATTTGTATTAAACCTCAGGGTCTACAAACAACTGTAGCGCAATTGCTGTCGCCCTCAGACCCAGAGTTGGATGCAACATGTATATTGCCTGCCATAAAATTCCACATCACAAATAAGAGTCATAATTCAGCAAGAGGATAGTCATACTAGCTTCAACGATGCAAAATACTAGACCATTGCATTTGCTAACTGAACTTGCACAGATTAGACATCCAAATCTAACATATCACAGTCTAAAAAGGTCATCATAGACCAGAACCCCACTCAACAGTACTCTTCATGCTCACCATTGTGTTCTAGTCAACCAAGGAGAAAACATTTTGTTTATTATGAGCATATTGCTTGACATACATGCAGGTTATGCTTGTGCTTCTGGCCCAAAATCTGTTGGAGACGCTTCACCCAACCCAAGTCCGGTTGCCTGGTCAGAGAGAGTAAGACACCAGATCAATATTTCCACCAACCAAATATGCTATGGAAGCAGACATGCATGTAAGCTGGCCCACAGCTGCCAATGGAACACAAACCTGCAGGAAGGAGAGCAGAGAGGAAAAGTCCAGCAACAGAAATTGCAGGAAAACTTGTTCAGATCTAGCTTGAAAACATGACATGCAATCCATAGAAAGTAACCCCAATTGCAAACACTTACAGCTGAAGGGAGGCAGCTGAATGGAAATACACAATTGTGTAAGGCCTGTTAATGACAGCCTCAAATTCCTGCAATATGTCAAATCAGAAGGTGTCCTCATTGATGCATCATGACATAAGCATCAAAGATGTGTTTTGGCAACATCTCATCATAATAAAGATCTTCCTCGGGTCATTCCTGGAGGAAAAATCAGGTGCAAACTCAAGTTGACTATTCTTAGATGGAAATCAGTGCCAAGCTCAGAAGGTTTGAAGGCATCCAATTCCTTCAAACATATTCTACTGATTATAAAGCTGATTGCAGCAAGAATCCAAGGATAAAAATTTTAAACAAAGAGAGTACATATAAAAAAGTCCAGAATAACTGCTCAGCACAAAGAAATGGGACAAAGGTAACAAACCTTAATGACATAAAGAGCAAAACGCTCAAGATCAAGACAGCGAAGAAGGAAGTGGGCACCCACAACCACCATCACTGGTCGCCCATCCACATCAATGCCACCCCGATATCTAGAATGCAACTCCCCACTAAAAATTAGCTTGCACAGTTATAGGCACAGGCACAGAAAAAAGTAGACAGGTAAGCTGGAGTTCTGTACTGTACTGTGCAAGAAAAAAGTCAAAAACCATTTCAAAAGGGCCTTTTCACAGGTTATAGGTTAGAGCATACAAAATTTTCATCTCTGCAACTTCCATCAGGTTCAAAGCATTTGCCCTCGCTAGAAATCGTGCGTGAAGTGAATTCTGCTCTGGTACACTCAATGCAGGGGCACCAATGCCCCCAAGACCAACCCATTTACCCCAAGCCCACCCTGCCTGTGCTTGTGCAGCTTTCTCCCACTGCTCTTTCCGTCTTTGATCAGGATCTCGTATCATTGACATGAATGATGGATCCACTAATGCATCAAGTGGCTCATTCCTGTAACAGACAATGATTTAAAGCTATAGTGTTTCTGAACTGTGCATCTTTGACTGCAGTGATGTTTACTGAAATCTATCAATCTGTGAATGCTCTTTCCCCCACAATCCTGGTGAAGAACAATGAAGAAATCAAGCCTGGAACCACCATCTAAAGTAATGATGAACCCACCTGTTGCTAGGCATAGAGTGGTGAGGGTTAGTCACATCATCCAAGAGAGGGGCTGTACTGACAGGCGAACTTGCAGGTAGAGCTGATATTCGGATCTTTCTCTCTGAGATGACTGTTTCTCCATTTTCATCACCAACATCAGTTGGCAGCTTGGTAGCTGCAACCTGCTCCTCATAAGCATCCCTTGGGAAGTACAGAGGCAGCAGCCTGCACAAAATCCACATTTGAAGTGGTTACAAATGACCCTACATACAGAGGAATCCAATGTCACCTCATGCAAAAGTCCTGGTCACCAGGATGAGAGTAAAGGCAAGTCCCACGTGAAATATTGTTGAGCTGTAAAATGTACAGAAAACCTCATAAGCGTTCCAGATCACATCACAAGCATTGTCTTAGTACATGACTCCCTCCCTGCATGCAAGGTTTTAGGACCAGGGACTATTTGTGTATGTGAAAGCATGACCTACCTATTACAAACAGCTAGAGGCACTGCAATCCCAAGATCTATTACAAAGCTGGCATTGTTTACATACCATCAACACTGTAAATACCTTTTGTAGATTTCTGAATCAGTAGAAGACGATGTGCAAAAAACAACTGCGGTGATTCTATCATGATGCTTCTCCAAGAACCGACGGACAGTGCCTGGTCACATTTTCAAAGTTCAAATTAAAATGGGAGGAGGTCAAACAAAAATACAATCTCACAATTCCAGGCAGATATCATGATTTGTAAACAACAGAAAATTGTGGCTCAAGCTCAGCTAGTCAAGAAGGCAACTTACGGATGGCCACATGTGCAGCAGGTTCTCGAGGATAGCCTTTAGATTCAGTGTAAATGCACCCCATAGCAATACTGAAGGCATTACAAGGGATTAAAAGCGTCAGTGCGGGACAATCTGAAGCTCATCTCCACTCACTCCTTGAAACTTACTACACCAGATGATACCACGCTATGGACACCATCAAATTCCCCCACCTTTACCAACAGTTGGAGCACTCTGTGTAAACTCTGTACCACATATGTTGTTCTAACAGCTTCACTTAGGGATGGCCATGTTGATTCTAAATTTGTGATCAAATGGACTAACCTATTTGCAAGCCAAATACTCTGTGATACTGGAAGTGAAAAAGCCATGGGCAAGTATGGTAACAAGATACACTGGAAATCTACAATAAGAATGTCCAACCAAGTATCAAACCAGAATAAGTTTAGCATAGGAGAGCCTTCTATTTACAGAATGTTGCATTGTACCCCAACAATAGAAAAATAGGTGGGAAGGCCAACCTTTCCAAATCCTGTTCAATCAGAAGTTCCAAGCAGGAACGGTAGCAATGGCTGAGGGCATTCTCTGCAGCTGTGTGGTACTTCACTGCATACCTAGGTCCAACAGTGTGTATTACCCGCCTACAGAAAAATGCAAATCACATTATTTCAACAAGCTCTCCTTCACAGCATAAAAGTGTTCAGAACACCTATCTGAGCTGCCAAAAACTGAACAAGAATTTTGAAACTTTGAAACCAGCAATAGGAGTAGGTCCAAATTCAACGACTGTAATATAGCCTACTGAAATAAGGACTCTGTCCTGATGAATAAACATATTGCAAGAAATTTTGCACCTTGCTGGTAAATCATAAGCACTGGTAACTTTGGCAAGTCCAGTTCGACAGCCTCCCTGCAGCATAATGACAAGCTAATTCAATGCACCAACTTGCTTGACATCTCCATTAAATATGAGAAGAGGAAACCAAAAAGAAGAATACTAAGAGATCAGGGAACTAACTTCACATAAAGCAGGGTGAAATTGAAATAAGGAAATAACTGCAAGTAATAATTTCTCAAAGACATTTAGCTCCAAGATTGAAAGACATATCAACTTACCAACATTGCACACTCCTCAGCAAGCCCGGGTCCAGCAGCAGCATGTAAACCAGGACTGCTATGTGCCTCATCCAGACCCTGGAAAGGACAGAGAGTAGCAGATAGTGAATACCCTCAAGCATGATGCACAGATTTCAAACTGTTGCTCCTGGCCAACCTCAGCAGAACTTATGAAGTACTCACATCATCCATAAACCCATATGCTGGCTTTTTATCCACTGGACAAGAAACATGTGAATTTGACATATTGAGCCCAACATAAGAAAAGGACTCTGCCTCCCCAATAAAAGTCCTTCAGCCCTGAACTAATACCTTCCAGTACCTTAAACTACATATCCAACCAAATATCTTACATGTCCCCAGACCGTTCAGTTTCATCCATGTCTTTGAAATCCTACATGACTGTGCCCATCATATTTCTTAAGGCTAAAACTCACATGTGCATCTATCAGATAAACACACCTTCATTGCAGAAACCAGACTAGCCATACCTCATTGGTAGAGTTGACAACAGCATCAACTTCTAAAGCCCATGGTGTCCCTTTCCAGCAGTACACCTTTGAGTTCACCTCATGGTTTAATGGGAACTTAGAAACTATCCCATAGTTGGCTCTCCCATTTTCTGTGCCTGTCCACAATATCATCTATAAGCACACAACTTACGAGTAAACCCTGCCAATATACAGTACTTCAAGTGCATGCAGCCTGAACCTTTTCAATTTGTGATGAAACAATTGCGGCAACACACATCCATTTACTACTAAATTCCATGACATACAGAAATATGCCAAAGCATTAGCTCCAGCTGAGGGCCGTAGCTTTTTGTACCAGAAGAACAGACTTGACAGCATAATGTGCCAATTCAACTAACACAACAATGTTCTGCAGTAAAACAAGATGGCACACATCCATAATATTGATTGTTTAGGAACCTCAATTCACCATGTACAAGACATGAAGAAAAATGTAACCTGCCCAGAAGGAATTTAGGTAGCACACAACCCTAACCCTAATTTCTCTTCAAGCAAAGTCTCTAATGCCATTGTGCAAAAGTCCAATTTCACTTGCACAAATGTCATTTGATCACCTTTTCAAACTCCACAGGATCAGTTCAAGCCCAGGATATATAGATATGTATCACTGCTCTCAGGTAATCAAATCCTGGCTTCATCTGAGCAATTCCATGTCACTCCTCAAGATTCATGACTATACTGAATTGCATCTGTGTGAATTACCAAAACTGTTTCCAAGATAAAATATTCCATGATATGAAAAATGTAATCCACACCTCTTGAATCACAAAAGAAGAAGTCCACAAGTAGGGTGCTGAATATCATAACATTCTAGTAACCCTAAGCTTACAGAAACTATGCCAAACGAGATGTGAGCAAAAATGCAGATAAAATCCATTATAAACCAGGTTCAGCTCCACAAAGGGACCTAAATAACCCCAGAGAGAATCTCACATACTTGTAACCCTGACGACCAATTTTGGGCATGCCTACTAGTCTGCCACTTCAGGGTTTAACAAACAAACCGAGAAGGAGTCAAACAAAAACATAATCCTGCACACTTTGCACGAGGAAATTTTTCCAGATTAGAAACAAGAGTCTTCCTAAGTGGTAGGCGTCGGTTTTACAGTCCTGATCCATGGCATTAGGGTTTCAAGAATCAAGGCCGGGTTGACGAAGCAAGACTTCGTGGATTGGGGTCTTGTTTTGCTTGGCAGGTTCCGGCTAAATAGGGGAGGGCAAGGGCGGGGCGTCAAGAAGTAAAGAGGCTAAAGCTATGTGGGATCATGGTACCGGATGTGAGTGGGTCGAGGAAGTCACGATCTGAGTTTCCGTCTGAGAGGCTGGAGCTGGCGGTAGGAGACAGTCGTTCCTGCTCAATCCACCGAGGTACCTGCTCCAACTTCACGGTGTGCTGCTCCGCGGCCCCGCTACGGTTGGTCATCGCTCGGCCGTACATGCTTGCGCCCTGATCCTTCCCGACGCGCTCATTCCTCGTCTCCCGCTCTTCTTCTCCTTCGATCGCAGATGAACTCAGATATCGCCATGTGCACACCAGCACCTCCAGCCAAGCAGCAACCCGGTACCCCACTCGCCGCACACAGCGCCGGGTTGCCTGCAGTACCAGGACCACTTACCGCACACAACGTAGGCTAAATCTAGATTCCATCCAACTGTGTGAATAGGGTTTAGTAGAATATCTAATTTTTTTCCACTTAATATTATTTTTGATTAATCAATTTTTGGGATGCACTCTAATGTTTTATATTTATCACCCAAATTCATTAGCCAATAAAAAACTCAGATGCACCAACTTCACAAGCCAATTGTCGTAATTAAACTTCACAAATCTCAAATCTAAGCCTAATTTTTTTTAAGTTCATATGTTTTAGTAAAATTTGTGGGATACATTGCAATGTTTTATTTTCATGCCCCAATTTCACAAGCCAATTTTCATAATTAAACTTTGCAAATTTCAAATCTACGATTGTTCTTTTAGTTAAATTTGTTTTTTAATAAATTTGTGGGATATATCCTAATATTTTATTTTGATGACCCAACTCCATTACCCAATTTCATAATTTGAAACCTTACAAATCTCAAGTCTAAGATTAATTCCTTACATTTTTATTTTTAAATTAATTCGTGGGATATTTACTAGTGTTTTATTTTGATTTAATTTTGATGACCTGAACCTCATTAGCCAATTTCCATAATTAAACTTTATAAATCTTGAATCTAAGATATGGTACATGCAAACTTCAAATGCATGAACTTACTTGGCATGTAAACCTAGAAGATTATGTTGTCTCAAATTTCAACATAAGATATTGGGATTAAGCAAATACATCAACAAAACTTAAACAATGAAACATAGTGAATAGTAATATCGCTAAAGTGATTGTTTAAATGAATGTAGAACTAAGAAATCTAGTTTACACCCATAATGTGTTTTATTAACCATTTATTGATTAATGTATGCAATTGCCATGAAAACAACTTAATGAATAATCGACATGCTAACATGGATTGTTCAATAAAGATTAATCGTATAACTTAGTAAGGGAAAATAATCAAAGATATGAAATTAACTTTGTGATGCAATATATGTGCTTAAAAATTAATAGTAAAACCTATATGTAAAATTCCAATAGGTCATTTGTTAATTGTTGCGAAAGATGTTGAGCTATTTTGCATGATATTTGTTTTGCTATAAATGAATGAAAACTCCAAATAAGCTTGTTTAGTGTTACATTCTAATAGAATATAATATTGGTGAATTTCAATAAGCTCAACATTCAATTAAATTTTCTTATATGATTCTCTTTTTTTTTTTAGTGAGAATGATGTGTGTGTAAAATATGGAATAGCAAAAAAAAAACCTTTTTTTCACCTCAAGTTTGAGTTTTTATAACGTGTGCCATTTTTATTGTTTTAATTATTTTTAAACATAACATGAATTCAAGCACTTGAAAGTCAAAATGAGTGTTTAAAAGGTGTTTAATAATGTGTATATTTTAACTAGAGTTGTGTTTGTAAATGTTTTAGGACTTACACTTTGTGTAAGTGTTTAATATCCATTTATGTTCATGTAAGTGTAAATGTAGAATAAGAGACATGTAAAGGTAAGTGTAAAATCATGTAAATCTATTTTATGTTATGTAAAGCAAGTGTAAGTGTAAAAATAAATATATTTATATGGTTTTACAAGGTCATGTAAAACAAATACATTTATATGATTTTATGTAACTATGATAACAATGTAAAAAATGTGATTTTTATTTGGGGAGGGATGGGATTTCAAAATGTTTTTGGTGATAGGCCAACCAAAATTGACCCGTTGCAAAAAAACAAAAACAACCCAACAAAACATTTGTGCTTTGGGAGAATCACAACTAATTTAATAAATGAATATGAATCACAATAAGTACCTAAGCTTTTATAAAAATTATGATGAGGAATACTCAATAATAAACGTTTAAATCAAACAATGAGGTGGAACAAAATGTGTATTCAAAGTTCAAAAAGTTTCAAGAGTTGTCCACTTACCATAGCACCTTGCAAACTGTGATATCAAAGAAATCTTTCTATGCAATTGCGATGATATAAAGGCCTAAAACAAGCCTTCAAAATTGATGGATCATGGATTGATCATACAAAGTGTGTAGCAGCAGATGCTCAAATCCATTTTGTGGATCTATGCTGCATCTGGAAATCTTTTGCGGGCTGCAAAATTTGACAATCTAGAGTCCTTTGAACAGAGTTGACATTAGATTGTTTTGCCCATATCAGATATGGCAACCCAGAAAGCACAGAGTCTGGAGCATGCGACAGTTTTACTTCTTAAGGATTAGTGCATACCTGTTGCTGGACAGAGTCAACAAATCTTGCCCAAACAACATGATGCAGTTGGGACTCAACATAGTGCTGGACTGTGGTCACTACATGCCCTATCTGCTGCCTGCATCCACCTCCTCAAATAAGCCCTTAATGGCTGTGCTTCATATAACATAGCGCAACTTAGCTCTCCAAAAGTAAAGCTAGAGATGGGTACACAAAGTAAAACAAAAACTTTGACCTGAAAAGCTCGAGCATTCAAAATCTCTCTTTTTGTTGTTCATAATCTGAAGACTGCATGCTTTTGTCAAGGGAGCATCCTGTAAGCTACAAGTCAAGCAGACAAATTCTCCATCAATGACAGTGATGGAACTTAGTACAAATGACAATTATTCCTAATGGTGCCCCTGAACTTCCACATTAAACATAGATCCCTCTGTATGATCCGAAGCAACAACAATGTCATGAGCACAAAGTTGAAACATGCCAAACAAAGTGAAAAAGGCAGACAAATGTCAGCCAGTGTCAAAAAAGGCAGAAGATTCACACATCCTAATTTTCACTAAACTTGAGGGCTTGTGCTGCTAGAGCAGCTACATGTGAGATGGCTCTGTTGGAGACCAGAGTGGCAGAGGCCTGCCTAGACAACATGCAGGCATATGGACCTTAAATGATTGATACAAACCTAACAGGACAACAAGACATACCTGAAGATAGTGCCATTTATCTTCAAATCTGTAGACAGTGAGTTTAGTGTGCATCAAGAATGTGAATACTTCACTGTACAGACTCAGAGCAGTAGGAGTAAGAATCAATCCAATTGACTAGTCCACCTTGTTACCCCAATTTGAAACATTCGAATGCATCAAGACCTGACATACACATTTAAATCACCACAGAGTTCACATTGCCCAGTTTGGAACAAGAACAGATTTGGCTGAAACCCCTCGGACATGATAATTCCACGTTGGTGTATTGATACACATCTTGCAAGCATTGAACCTGATACATGTGGAGGATTAAGCTGGCAGGAAGGAGATGGGACAATTACACAAAATCAAGATAATAAGCAACAAATAGGATCCGTGTCAAGCTCCTGCAGGACTTTGTTGAAAACATGTGTAGCAACACAATGCATAATAGCAAAAGTGGTCGACAGTCACACTCACAATTGTGGCTAATAAATGGGCCTTGTGATCTGTGGCTGAACTGGGGATGTGACTTCTGCATGGATGTTGGATTAACTTCAAATGCATCATGGATAATCATGTAAAGTCTCTCTGCATACTCATCCCCCTCACATGAAGGGTGTCCAAAGACCATAAAGTCTCTCTGCACACTTGTCCCCCTCTCATTTCTCACATCTAAGTTTCTGTGAATTTCTCTCAAGCAATGGAGTTAAGCTTCTGGGGGACATATAATTTGGCTGGTCTTGGCTCATAGTGCCATAAAGATTGTGATCTCCCAACATCCTCCCTGTCTTTTTCACACCCCAGATTTCCAATCGCTAGACTTGCCAAATTTGCACATCCAGGCCTCAAAAGAGCTGGTAATGAATAGTCCAATCTTGTGAACCAATCAGGTCTGACAGCCACAACCCATGGCATGAAATGGGGCTGTTCTTGTATTCCACAAACCCCTCCATTCCATCAAATGGAGAGCTTTCAGAAGGACAAAAGCATGTCGGATCTCACCAATGCATGGCAATGTTTCATGGCCACCAATCTTTGTCATGGAACACAGTATGAGAGTAAGCAAGAGTGGGAGAGTGAGTTCTGTTGGAGAGAAGAAACGGGTTGGATGGAAGTCCACATAGGGGCCAGCTTGAGCACCTTCAGAAATCAGATATCAATGATGCTCTGGCCTCAGGATATGAACCATGAAACATGTTGCGACCCACCAAAGGGGAAAGTTGGCCACATGTGGAGCAAACTGGTGAGTCTCCAGCAGTTTTGAAAGCATCTGAAGCTGCTGACCAGCTTGCAGAAGAGGTGTGTACTGATATACCTGTGTGAACCTGCAAATTCACTACAAGACTCCGATTGCATGTCTTCTCTTGACTTGACTCAAGGAAAAAACATGCTATGGTGCTTTATCCTATTCCCTCACATTCCCTCCATACATACCTGGAAAGTCAACATAGTAGTCTATTTACTGACTAGTCCAGAAGCAGTGAAAGGAGGTGAGAGTGGCAGGCCATTGCCTTCTGCATACTTCACTATGAACTCTTCAAATGGATCCTCTACTGTGGCATGATGCAGCCACAGTTGCATGAATCCTCCTGCCTGGTATGGTCTCCATGCCCACTCAAACAAAAACTGTAATAGCTCCAAAGAAATAGGATCAGACTCCTGCATACATGTTTCCAATAAATTGTCATTACTGTCATGTTAGATGCGGAGGTTTATGTAGTGGTGCATGAGAGTGATGGTGCAGCTCTGGTTGGGGATTCATGCATTCCAAAAGCTTTTTGTACAAATATGTGAACAAATCTGCTCCTTGTGGAAAGGGCTTAGGTGTGGCAACCTGCAGTGATGCCAACTGCTGGTAGCAATGCTCCATCATCTCCATGTCTTCACTCTGTTGCATGTTCCTGGATGAGCTCTATTGTCTGACTTGCCAGTAGAGTTTTCCAAATTGGGCAAAATCCTCCTCAACCCTTTTCTATCAGTTTTAAAGAAAATATATTCTCATATCTTATATATAATTACAACAGTGTGTCTGTCTGTCCGTCCGTCCGTCCGACGACGGTTCCGCGTTTTAATGGACCGGCGGAACCGGCCCGGACGGTCGGATTCCGAAAACGGGAACCGACCCGGACAGTCGGATTCCGAAAAGGGTAATGGGTATAACTCAGCAGGGGTGGGGGGGGGGGGAGAGGGGGGCGGGCGGGGAAGGGGTGGGGGGGGGGGGGGCCAGGGAGGTTTTTTTTTTTTTTTCTTCCGCCCTAAACTGCCCAGGACTTATTATGGTTTTCAGGACATGGTTTTCGGGACTTGGGATCTCAACTTTGGGGCCTGGGAAATTTTAGGATATGGTTTTCAGGACATGGTTTTCAAGACTTGGGATCTCAACTTTGGGGCCTGGATTTTCACACTCGCGGTTTCCAAGACCGAAACCTGAAAACTTTTAGGACGTGATTTTCATGATGTGGGATCTTAATTTTGGGACCTGGATTTCACACAGGGGCTTCACAGTGGCCTTCGGCCACAGGCACCCACTAGTGGTTCCAAAATAAATCATCATCTTTCATGTCCATGTAGATGCTAATGAGAAAAGGGTTAAGTAGATTGCAATGTTGTTCAACTATCAACTTTTAGACCTATCTTATGGATATACCAATAAAGCATTTTTTTATGTTTTTTTAACAAAGAAGGATATTTATTCCAAAAGAAAATTCAATTTACTAAACCAACCAATTACACATTTATTTCTAAAACATTCCTTTGTCGGTTATGAATATCATAATTTTCAATTTTCAAAACATGATGGATATGCATAAAGGTTATGCATTTCAAATTTTCAATTCTATTGCTTATGGGAAAAAATTACCTTGAGTATACCCTACCCTCCCAAGACAAAACCAACATGAACAAATCCAAAACAAAGTAACTTGTTGGGGAATTGAACCCCAATTCTATGAAGAACTTTAACCAATTATAACACAAGCTCCATGGCCCAAACCCACCCTAACCCCACAAAATTAATCACCATCAACTTGCAATTCTTGAAAAGAGTCACGTTCATCAATTAAATTGTAGTTCTCCTTTGTCGAAGACTTTTGCTTTCAAGTATTGCTCGAAGTCAAAACGTGGCTTGCAATTCACACACAAGTCATCAAGCCAATTATTCACCAAATTAATAATCTGGTCCATGTTCTCCACTTGCAAGCGACAATGTCTTAAAGCTATCAACACCCCAACAAGACAAAAAACCGGTTTAGTTTCTACTTGTGAACCTAAGATTCCAAAAAATTCTTTTGTAAGGAAACTCATGTTTGGAAATTGGCCCTAATGCATGCGCCACCAAGCTAGTGGATCTACACATGCAAATGAAGTAATAGAGAACCTCCTAAACAAAAATAATTGTCCAATGACCAGAATGCTCAAGAACATTCCTCAATTAAAACCCCCATGCAACAAAAAAAATTCAAATTTCGATTTCACAACATTAAATGTTGTTACAATAGATGCAATGGTAATAGGGTTTAATCAATCAAAACAAAAACGATAACCTTGACATCATATTCAAATGCCAATCAAATTACATTCCCACATCCCACCAAATTTTCCACAATGTGTAAAAACTTGAAACATGGATCCAACATGATAGCCATCATGTTATAAGCATGTCATCCATCAAAAGACCTCAAAAATCCTAAAAAACTATTTGATTACCTTTATCACTACCATCCACATATTTATGTACAAAAAGAAGGATCTCAACTTCCAAAGGGTCAAAGATTTAAAGCCCACTAAAAAGCTACAATATCGCAACTTCCATGTCCATAGTAATGGTATATAATAGTTGTTGTTAACACATTTGACAACAATTAGTGGTCCATAGATTGATTCATCACACAATTTAATACAACAAGATTCAAGCTAAATGTGATTACCTTAATAATATCCGACGCTTGGGCTTTAGGTACTATTTGTTGGAAAACAACAAAGTTTTACCTTCCATAACCAATAATTATGGCATTCTTAAACTCAAGGGTTTCTTCAATCACAATGACCTTGCTACCATATACAATCTTCATGAAAGTCTTTAATTTTCGACATTACATTTCACTTTCAAAAAAAGCCCACTCCCATTCTTACCTCCCCTTCCCAAACTTTTTGGTCCAAGTAATCAATTTTTATAAAACCAATTTGAACTTCTTTCACACTCACATTTTTCAACTTAACAAAAACTTTGTGATCATTTGTAGCATACTAACAAGCCTTAGACCTTGCAAGCCCAAGGGGTAGTTGTAAACTAGATTGTTCATAAAATCATGTAACAAGCCAATTTTTCTACACCTCTTATAAAATAATTCAATTTAATGATTCTAACTACATTTACTTGTGAAAGGGGAAAAAGACAAATCAAAACAATATAAACATTTCAAACAAGGGACTTTTAAATTTGACCCCCTTAAATGTAACAGTACACAAATGGTGTGCATATGCACTCACAATTTCCAAATTTTGCATTGATTATATTTATTATTTTTGCACCTCATAAATGTCATGGGAAATTAAAAATAAAGGTGTCCAAACTATTTTCAAGATGACATGGAAATATAAGGATATTATAGAAAATTTTATGGAAAATAGTTTTTTGAAATCCTTTTGGACATGATTTTTGTGGAATTTATATATAGTTTTTCACAAACCTCGTTTAAAAGGTGCACATGTAATTTTTTTAAAAATAAAATGAATATAAAATGGTGTCACATTTTGGTCACAATCAAAATATAATGCAAAAATGTATTATTAAGGAGTCTGCATCTGCCTTTTTAGTCCACCCTAGAGTGCTTTTACCCTAAGGCATGTGCTCACAATCAATGATGGAATGCAAAACTATTGCCATAGTTGTCAAATTAGTGCCCTCATCATTTACAAATGCAATTACTTGATGCAACAACCCAAATCTCTCCAACAAATATTAGAGTTGTACAACCATGGATTGCCTAGTTGTCTAATTCACCTGAAACAATCCCACAATAATATGCATGGCCACCAAAGTGTCATTCAAAAAATTGACAACAAAAACAAGAATATCCATATCACAAGGACACATCCGTAGATCAAACTAACAAACATCATTGTTATATATGCAAGATTTAACAAAACATGATGGTCCATGGTCTTTTTGACCATGGCATGCAATACTTCCTCCATAAGAGAAAATTGAAAAGGAAATTGAAACAAGGGCATTAGTATAAAACTAACCTTTGAAGTTAAACATGAAAGCAAATATGAAACTCCAAATCTTCTCAAATTGGTGCTACTATTTTTTTCTTTTTTAAAGGATTTGTGGCATCAAAAAAATAATAATTCCATAGTCAAATGTACTCATCCTTTTCTTCCCTATTGTTGAGCATGAGCAAGAAGTTCTACCACCTTCTTGTTGAGTTTTTTCTCATGAGCAAACAACTTTAGATGTGCAATTTGAAAATGAATATTCATGGGAATTATAACATCAAATTTGTAATATTTAATTAAACCCTTGTGGAGAATAGATATTTGAGCCAAAACAAGTCTAGGTGTTTGGTAACTAGATTTACAAATTATGCATTACAAAACTTGAAATTTCACCAAATGCACAAGTAAACCATCAGTGATAACAAAGATCCCCTTACATATAATAAAGACATACAATTGTGAAGTCTCCAAGTTGCATCTTGTGTTTCTACAATTGCAAGTTGTGAAGCATCAACATTGACATGTTGGGAGTTTGCAAATGCACATTCTCAACGTTTGAGATTAATAAAAAACTACATCTAGGTAAGGGTGGTTGATGGAATATTTTCAGCAATTCTACCCACATTCTCAACAACCCTTCTCCCTTTCAACCATTGAAACTTGAAACCTAAACATTAAAAGCAAAGACATAATAAGACACAAACACCTTAAACCCAAAAACAAAACAATGAAATAAAGATTGGAGCTTATGAGTTTACCTCTATTGTAGCATTGTAGAAAATTGTTGATTTGCTTAACAACCAAACCTATTGATTCACCAAACACCAAACAACCAAGAATTATAAGATTCATAGAATAATAAACAAAACAAAAAACCAAGATCTACAATTTGTAACCTTTTCCAATTCACTAAACAACAAACAAAACACAAAACCAAAACTTACAAGTTACAATCTTTGCCAATTCATCAAATAACAAACAAAAGATGAAATCAAGACTTGCAAATTATAACCTTTACCAATTTGTCAAACAAAAAAAAAATATGAAACAAAAAACATCACCTTTTGCCATTTCATTGAACAATTTCGCCAAACAACAAAACCAACAAGCAAGCAAAGCACAATTTTTAAAAAGAAGCAAAAAATTAAAACCTAGTAGAAAGTATAAACTTACTTAGAAGCACAAAGTGCATGTGAAAGGTCAAGGCTTATAGCATTCCAAAAGGCCAAGGTCATGTTTACTCATTTAATCCTTATGAAGTTCACAATAGAAGAAAAACAACCTATAGCCAATGTTGCAAAAAACTTAAATTTACAACCTCAACTTACAAGCTCATATCAACTTACAAAAAGGCTCAATGAAATTGGCAAGTTGCTTACAAATTGACTTCCGAAGAAAGTTTGGAAAAAGTGCAAAGTTGCAAAACACACAAATCAATTTACAAAAAACCTCAATGAAACTTAATATAAGCTTACAATTCGTGTGTGTTTTCAACTTGAGTGTCATCATCAAGTGAAAAAATGCAAAGTTGCAAAGCAAAAACTATTGAAAGGAAATCACAATGGATTTCTAATTTCTAACCCTAAACAGCCTAAACCTTAAATTCATATTCCCTATTTTCAAAATTCTAATGGGTTGGATATGACTATGTGTTAAAGGTTATTAGACCAAATATAGTTACATATAAGATTGTACATAACATACATCTAACAGTTGTATATAGAACCAAATATAAAGAATTAAAAAAATTATGGATATGGATTCATTCATACCTTGTGATAATCCGAATGCATAACCAAATTTTTATCTATAATTAGCCAACATTAATAGATAGGCTTGAAAGAAGTAGGTTATTAAAATATTTTAATGTAAATAAAATGGACATGAAAACAAGCACATTAATTTATTTTGTACATAAGTGGGTAGGGGAAAGGAGTGTGGTAATAGGACATGGAAGAGGTACGTATGAATAGCCTAGACAAACAAATTATTTATTTTCCACAAATAAGTTTTTGAATTTTTTTTAAAAAATTGTTAATTATATGTTACCAAGGTCCAATTAATTTTCAAATGTTCTTCACTCAATGATGAAAAAAAATTCCAAAAGCATTAAATAATATTTCTTAATTTTAAGCCAAAAATTGTTCACATAATTATTCTAAACATTACATTGAATTAATGTTTTCAATATTTATATTTTAATGATTCCGCAAAGTTTCCCAAAGGTTATAAATGTTAGTTGTCCAAAATCACACAACCTTCCAACATTACTATCACAAACATTTCGATTAAACCTTCTCAAAAGTGTATAAATAGTAAATTATTACCAAAACATCTAACAAGATTTACCATTTAAAAACTTCCCCATAATATTCTCATTGATATTTTCAAAAGTTGTAGAAATCCCAAATTTGTACATATCAAAACCACTATTCCAAAATTTGAAAAGAATCACATTCTAGTCCCTATTGATTGATATATATTTTTTCATTTTCAAAGATATGTACATTAAAGTGTGGTTATTTTAAAGCATTGAAAAAGCCAACTATAACTAGTGTTGTGTGTGTATGTCTCAATAGTTGTATATATGGTGTGTAAATCATGTGTGTGTAAATCATTTTCATTTGCATATCCAAACTTTTTACACTTACACAACCCCATGTAAATGTCCCAAGCATAAAATGATCGCCAGGTTTTGATGGCAAGTATTTAGAACAGGGGTTTGCCTTACAAAAATTTCATAAATAAATAATGGGAAGGGGGTGGATATGTTTCTTGCTTTGATGGTTTATGGGGTAATTAGATTGCATTGAGGGTTGGATCATGGATTATACTAATACATGATGGCATGGCATTTTCAACATGATACTAATGCATGACATGGCATAGGTGTTTATAACGCCATATCATGCAATGGGGGTTTTTTTTTTGGTCAAATTTGTGTCATAGCCAAAGTGATACATAATGATACATTAAGAAAACTTAGCCATATTTGGCTATAAGCTAAATATGAAAGTAATTGGTTATTGAATTATGGCTATTCAACTGGATCTAAAATATGACTATTCAATTATGGTTATTCAAGTGGATCTAAATTATGGCTATTGATTTATGGCTATTGAAAATCTCAAAAAACATGTTAATTCGTTCCTATTGATTTTTATATTATTTGTTGGTTATATGTAACCAACCAAAAAAAAAAACATTAATGTTATTTTTTTTGGCAAAACTTCATCATTTAATCAAAAAAGGGGTTTAAACCATGGATTTTTTTTTTCAAAATGTAAATGTAGCTAATTTTTATTAAAATTTAAAGAAAATATAATTGGCATGATCCTAGTTAGGGTTTAGGACAATAGGAATGTCTTTGCCTTTCAATGTTTTTTTTTTTGGTTTTGTTGTTACACTTTGCTTTGGTTGAATGCACAAGGAGGCACACTCTACAACACAACCACGTTACTATTTTTTTCCCTTCACAATGTTGAAGAAATGGGTTAAAATGTCACCCCCCTCTCTTTCTCCCATCTCTAGCAATTCTATTCACATGTAACATTTTGTGTGTAGGATTAAAATCTTATCCCATGGTCAATTAATGGGTCTAAACTAGATAACTAGGAGGTTTGTTGGCATGGTGGTGTTTGACTCAAGTTTGTTTCCATGGTCAATTGTTAAGGGGAGGTGCATGGTCAATTGGTGGGGTGGTGTTGCAAGTTGAGGGTCGATGTGTCATGAGGAAAAGAGGCCAACTACAAGCTCAAGAGGTTGTTAACAAGATCAAAAGGGGTGTCATCAGGAAGGGTTGTTCACAAGTTGAAGAGGGATAGCCACAAGAGAATGTAGGTACATGCAAGTAAACTCGAATTTATATGATTCAACACTTTCGAACACTATGTATTGTAGGTTTGCACAAGAAGTTAGGCTTCCATTAAAATGTTATGTAGCTAAAAACTCCCAAATTCTAAGGAAATGCACCATGAACTTTTAGGTGTTTTTCTTCCCACTTGGCAAAAAAAAAACTCGAAAATAGGCCACTTGCAACATTATCTTTTCTAAGCATAGAAAATCTTGATTTCTAAAACTCACACAAATTGGATTTTGACTATTAATAAATCCATAATGCTTACCTAGTTGTTGTTGGAATTCCAATTTTGGAACTTTATGAAATTTCTTTTTATCTCATCTTTCCACCCAAATTTCACAAACAAGTTCAGAACCTACTAACTTTAATTCCAACAATTGGTTTGAAAAGTTGGGGGGGGGGGGGGGGGGGATGGAAATTGGGCTTAGAGTGAACCATCACCTAATGAAGGATGGATAGTAAATGGTCCATATGCAATTTTCTATTGGGTTCTAGTTTTGTAGTGGATCATAATGGTTAGTTTAATTGCTTTTGTTTACTATTTAATTTTGTCATTTTGATGTTAAATGCAATGATCTCACATAGATGAAAAAAATCGAATTGACCATGGCAAAAAATTCACACCCAAATGGCCTCAAAAATGAAGCATAAAAGCCATTGATCAATTTTTTTCCAATGTTTTTATGAAAATTATTGATTCTCTAGGCTTTCTAATGAGGTTAGTTAGGCTTGTTAGACCTTAAAATGTCCCATTTCAATATCCATGCTTCAAGTTCCTTCTCCCAACTTGTACAATTCCCAAGCTCTTCATTTTTGACCTCTTCTTCATGTAAATCATGGATTTATGCATGAATTGCTTTAAAATTGCTTCATTAGTTTTGTTATGGTGTACCTCAAATTCAATTTTTGGCTTGCAGAAATTGATCATCTCAACCAACATATCAAATTTTCTTACTTAGAGCTTCATTTTCTATAAGAGTAATTTTATTTCCATGGATTTGTTATTAAACTTATGTGTTTCAATGTATCACAATTGCACAATGCAACAATAGGAAAATGTATTGAATTGACAACTTTTATTGATTTTTTTTCAGGTTTTGCAAAGATGTCAAATAGTGAATTAGTTTCCCTTTCCATTAAGATTGATGGGAAGGCAATTGATGTTACCTATGAAGGTTGGATCAAAATCCACTAATTAATAGAAGAATGCAATAACAACAACAAAAAACTATCTAATGCTCCAAGAAACATCTTTGAGTGTTGTTATTGCTATGCAAGTTTCTCCAACAAGATTTGACTAAATCATCATTGAGTTATCCAAGGCTATAATCAAGCCTCATATACAAGGTAACAAGCTCATGTACATGGCATGTTTGAACAATCAAAGGATTGAAGAACCCAAGGTTGGTTTTCAACACCAATGTTATCTTTGTAATACATTCAAAACATTGTAATTATAATATTAATATATAATAGCCAAAGTAATATGTTTCAAAAAACAATGTAACATTCTACCATTGGATGTGTGGTTTATCACCTTATGTGTTGGTGCAAATTTTGAATAAGTTTTGGAGTGCACCGTTTAATCCATAGTAGTGACATACGAAATACAAGTATTTTTCGAAGGTGCTCAAAAAGAAGTATTTTCAAGTATTTAAAAAAAAACATTATAAAAATACAAAGGCTTGAAAATTGGCCTTTGTATCAAGTATTTTCAAGTATTTTTTAAAAAGCCCAAAAAAACGTAAAATACGCGTATGTTTGAAAAATTTGAGAGTATGTCACTACTATGGTTTAATCCTTTGGAGTATCAAAAGTAGAACATCATGAAGCTTGTGGAGGAACTTGAAGTTAAGGACACAAATTGTGGCTATTTGCCACCATATAGACCATTAGTTGTCACACATACAAACCCTTCCCCTGGTAATGATTGTATTTTGTTAGATGTGGCCTTCAAATGGCGAAAGGATTGGGTGTATTGTAAGTAAGTAGTAAGTAGGTCAACTTTTGTGCACAAGGGGAACTTGAATGGGGAAATAAAATAGATTAAACAATTTTTTGGAACTTTTATGAACTTAAGACTTCTATTAAACTCCATTTTGGTGCTTATGTTTGGGTGGTAATGTGCATGTAATTTGATTTTTGTGAATTATTCATCCATTTTATTGCAATGTTATGAAATATGATGTTTCACTTTAATCAAAGTTTGTAGTCATGAATTAGTCTATCAATGTATTAATGTGTAAGTGCAATATTGTGTTTGTTTATTACTAAGTTAATATGGCTGTATCATTGTACCAGTTTGTCAATGTATTAATCCATGTTTAATTTATCACCCTTGGAATAACACAAAAAGATTATGTGAAGAAGTTCATGTCACTAAATATGCAAAAGCTTGAAAAATGAAACCCCAAACCTTAATCTACAAAATAATCCTCATTGGAAGTTGAACATATATTTATAATAGATTAAAAAATGCAAATGTCAATTATTTGAAGTTGAAAAGTGGCAGGTAATGTGTAACATACATGTGTTAATTTTTCCCATATGCAAATATTTCTTTGTCAAATGTCAAATACTAATAATACACTCGATGTATCACTTACACTACATGTTTGTAGCATAGTGGTGCATTTCAATTAAATTAATTTATTTTTCACTTTACCCATACATTTTGAAACGTGGCAACATATTGTCCATTTATTTTGAAAACTTTCCTATTCATTCTATGTTTAGATAGGTTGAAAAACCTTTAGTGTATCTATAACATATGCTTAATAATAGCTTATTATCATTAGTTTATCATCATCACAAACTTGTTACAAGTCATGATATTCTCACAAATTTGTGTAACAAGTGATGGAGTCTTAACATGCAGTCCCATCCAAACGATTCATGGAACTGAAGCATGATTTGACATTGAGAATTTTCAACAAACTTGAGATGATTCATATCTTGGCATTGAGCTTTGTTAATTTCTATTAGCTTCTTCTTTTTAACTAGAATTTCTTCCATTTCGAAAACACAGTCTAATTTTTTTTTCTAATTTTTTTTTAAAAATGAAATAAATTTGCAAAGCAATAATCAAAACCACACGTGCTGATTTTCGACATGTGGTTTGTCTATGATAATTTTTTTCTTGCATGTGATTTGTCCATGATAATTTTTTCAGCGTTTATAAAATTTCAACCTAGAAATGGTACAACTCCCCCTTCTAGTCTCCCTTGTGTGAGAACAAAGCAACTACTATCCATTAGTAATTACTTACAATTTTCCCTTAGTAACTATGACATTTATGGTATAATATAATTTACTCTTTACATTTGAAGATGGTACATGCATATTTCCATTAGCAATTTATACAAACTGGAAATGATTCACATTTAATTGCTGAAAAAGTAATAATACATAATCAAAGCTTTGAAGACAAGCTTTGAAAAATTTGGAGGAAAAACCTCTTTCAATCCTAGGGTATACAAGAAGTCTATTAGGGTATTTTGATTCAAGTCCTGAATCTTGAATATTGTTGTGTTTGCAAGTGTGTGTATACAACGCTCGCACCTGAGCTTCATCCTCCAAATTTTGCTGGAGTCATTGGGTGGAAGCTACAAAGTACGTGCACACTACTATCTAGGCTACCAAATTATGGATTGGGTCTCTGATCACATCTGCACAACCCAAACTAGTTGGTGACGAATTTGCTCATTCTGGACAACAGAAATTTCCTAGCTCCAAAATTTTCAAGCACCCATCAACATTAACTTTGTACATATTAAGAGATTAAGACCCTCAAATCCTATAAACAAATCAAAATCCTGTGCAAAATTGAAGAAAATTTCTTTCGTATAAGAAAAAATTTCAAGTCTTTAGGTAGTAAGTAGAGCTTGCTTGCTGCAATTGTCATCTGATCCATGGCAACTGCTTGAATGCTACTAGTATGTGTAACCGGTGCTGTGAGGTCGGATGTAATTGTCGGTTTTATAACAGCTGTCGATGTAAGGGCTGTCGTATGGACGACTAGAGTGAACAGTAGTTGTGTGTCTGCGGGGAGGACTGACATAGCGAGTATAAGAAGAGGAAGAATGAGGTGAGTTGGTAAAAGCGTTGCTGTGTGTCTTGGTATGCACAACGGGAGTGGCCACGGCCGCGTATTTCATTGGCGCTGTTGCCAGATTCCAATAGACTGATTTTTTCTTCACTCGTCTGACTTTCCTCAGAGCTCGCTCGGCATCCACGTTACCTATGATGACCACTTTCTGCTCGTCCTGATAGCACTGCACATCCCGCACTCCTTCCACTTCGTACAGTGCTTTCTTCACTTTCTCTATGCATTTCTCACAGCACAGTGGTACTCTCAACTCTAAAGTCTGCCACACATCCCACGACATGATCCATAAATTTAGTATGCACGACAACAACATCCGATCGACGTCGGAGAGCGGCAGCCGCCTAGTATACGACTGCACCTCCGGCGTTCGCCATCTGCTTTAGAAACAAGAAACAAGATGTGATCACAGCAGCCTAATGGAAAGATGTCCTTAGCACTGTGGTTCAGAAGAGGATACGAGATGGGTATGTACCGAAGGGGCGGTAGACACTACTGGTGGTGGTGGAGCGGTCACTACTGTTGTGCGGGGAACTGGTTTTGGCCGTAGCAGCGGCCGGACGACATCTCGAGGATATGCCTCGTATCGAACAGCCACCGGTGGTGCCATCTTTGGCCGCTCGAGCGGTATGTCGTTCATTATCCAAGTAGGCTCGTTCCGACCGTAGAACAGCTGCAAGAAACAAAACAACAGCACCGTCAGTCAGTCACTATCTATCACCTCAAGCTCAAGAAAGAATCATGAATCCCGAGCAACAAACTTGAGCTCAAAATTTAGGAACTGGGACCCAAGCTTTTTGCTTCTAATCCGGAGATCTTGACACCAACAGCTTTCAGAGGCAAACGGAACACCCAGAAACTCACGATGTTCAGACATGATCACTGCATACTTACCTCTTGCATGGTGGGTATCATACTCGGCATCTCCATAGTACGTCTTATTTCCAAGTCTCCCGAGAGCTCTTCAACCTTCCGTGCAGCAGCAAAGCTTTAACAAAGTAGTAGCACCAGATCTCAACTTTACTTCCAAAGCTGTCTCACGATTGACACAAACGCGAGCTGATATATATGATATACCTCCAAACAGATTGATCTATATTCTATACACAAACAATCCACTGCCACAACCAAAAGCCAGTGAAGTTCCTTATATGAACAAGAAAGAATAGCTGTACAAGATTCTCCTCCAGATGTTGCTGCTGTTCCCGACTATGTAATCCTGACCACTGTCAGAATTTCATCGATTCTCATACAAGAGCTTGCAGCTGGAATTGGGTTTGAGAAAAACAACGAATTGAGCTTTACACTAGGTTAAGAAATTGATGAACCACAAATGATATATTCTACAATAGATTTTCTGAAAGTCGAGCTTGGAATCGGATTTATACAAATGGAACAAACAAGATTAGCACTGCACAGATCTAAATCTTTTTTCCTGGAAGTCTAAGTTGCTCGAGCTTGCAGGGAATTGAACTAGGGGTGTATATAACAAAGCTTTGAATGTACAACGAATGTCTGCACAAAAGAGTAGATGAAACAAAACTGCAAGTTCCGATCGATTCAAGGATTGTACAAGATGGGGAATACACAAACGGAAGTGAGATTTTATACAGCACAAATCGATTGCGTGTGTGCAGCAGATTTGATTCCAAAAGAATCGAGGCTTTGCACGCACGCACAAGTGCTGCAATAGTGATGGAGCGTCGAAGAATGCAAGGTGGGGCCGAGGTCTAGGGTCTCACGGATTTTAGGGTTTGCAACGTGTCAGGCACTTTCTTGGACTATCTTCACCGTTGAAGAAAAAAATCGTGTGTCCACTACCGTCGGCTACGTAATCAAGTGACACGTGGAAGTAATCATGCAAAAATCCTGTCCTGGATCAACATGGCCAAACGCTGTACGCCCATTGGGTTAGGGCCCACCCAATCCCACCCATGAAAAGCAGAAAAACTAGAAAAATTGGGACGGTAGTGGGAAAAGGGGTACCCCGTGATGGCCATGAGACTGGCCTCGCTACGTGGCAGGACTTGATGCCTTATGTGGTGATGACGCATTGCCTAGTTGTCACTGGCCATTGATATAAAATATGGTCCAACCCAGGGGCCGAAAATGGGGAGGGCCAAAATGTCAGCTTCTGCGCAAGTAGTATGGACACAGGTTTCTTCTTTTCTTTTCTTTTCAGTTTTTTTTCCTCAATTTTCTAATATCGAAAATTTGGAGAATTTTTCCAAAAACTGGGCAACATTAGTCGAATTTTACTTACACTACTACAACAACACATTTTTCCAAAAATGCAATAAGAAAATAATTAATTAATTAATTAATTAATCTCGCAAAAAATCACTAGTAAGTAACTAACTAACGCTTGATTGTTATTTTTCAACCTATAAGGATAATCATAATATTATTATTCCAAATTTAAATATTCTTTTTTTAATATTCATGAAGTAGGAATTTAAAGCTTCAATGTGTGTGTGTGTGTGTGTGTGCCACTTGACAAAATGGTTCAAATGAATATTTTGTTCCAATTTTCTTTTCCAATTAAAATGGTTTTTTAACATTTTTTATGACTAATTTAATATTTATAGTTTTTCTCACCAATTGACTAATTTTCAGTGATTTTTTTTAATTTGAAAAAACTCAATGCACCTAAATTTCTTTAAAATTGAAACATTAGATGTACTCTGAAATGGGTCCATATTTTGTCCTTATTCCATGTGTCCTTTGAACGCTTATTTGTTTGAATCTTGTTCAGCAAAGGGAAAGTGGACACAATTAAACATGAAAAACAATAAACATATTCACCAAAGAGGGAAAAAAAAAAAAAAAAAAAAAAAAAAAAAAACCCAATATAAATATAAGTTTCAGTCATTTTCAACATAGAAAAACAAAAGCTCAAATTGGCAAGTTTATAAAGCATCTTCTTGTCCAATAGGCTTTTTTACAAAAAAAGATTGGTTTTATAGAAAAACGGGCTTTGAAAATGTTAATACCCACAATTTAATATTTGTTTTCAATGTATCAATGGTTTTCAATTCAAAAATCTTGTAAAATATAAAGTATATTGCACTTTTATTTGATTGAAACTGCCACATTGAAAATGGTTATCCTAATTGACACATTTTCAATCCATCCCCACATTTGAAGATCACAGAATATACATGATTTCCACATGTAAATTTTTTTTTTTTTTTTTCGTATTGCTAAAATGTTGCATGAAGTGATAGAATATATCACAACTATCAACCATTTTATTTTTCATACCTTGGAGAATTATTTTTATTTTTATTTTTAAATTAAACCTAACATGGATAGTCCAAGTTGTTAGGATTCATAGCCACTTTGGAAGTGATTCTAATCTTAAATCACCCAAGTCCATATGAAATGTTTTTCGTTATACATAAGATACGACAAAGTATAACATAGATCATCAAATCAATTAGTCATCTAAATTGCATGTCATTACTCAGACAAAGGGTGAATTATTATATATGACAAAGTGTGTTCAATTACCACACAAATGAATATTACCATTCATCAATTTAATCTCACAAATATCATTTGATATATTCTTCTATCATCCCCATTTTAAATTTTAATTATTCTTTACATGCAAAGTTTATTTCCACGTTTCACAAGTCTAAATACAATGGAAATTTTAACATAGTGGGAGTTAAAAGCTTTGACATCCATTGTTGTGTAAGGACATGATGTATTATCACTTGTGCCAACTTGAAACTTGAATTTCAAAACCTTCAATGCCCCTTACAACTTAGTATGAAGATTTTGTACACATGGTTGTTGATTATCAAACATTTCCCAAATTTTCATCCCATTATTTAGCTTTTTTTAACAATGTAAGTAGAAAGCTTTAAGGTTGTTTAACCTACTCTCATTAGACCAACTATTATCAATTTTTAGTAGCTCCGCTTAGGAGAGTACAAATATTAGTTTCAATGGGTGACAATTCGCATAAATGTCCATGGTATTTCTTCTTTGAGTATTCATCCCATCAATTGATACATTGATAGATGATAAGGATATGGGAGATGAAGTATGAATGTAAATGAGACATTGATTGGCACAATCAAAGTTGATGTGTTGGTATGGGTAAAGTGAATATCACAATAGTAAATGCCATCAACTTTCATACAATTGATGGAACTTGGTGCGCATAAACATTACATCACTTTTATTTGAAATAATGATTTCAGTTATTAATGACCTCCTTTGCATATTTGAAAAAATCAAAATAAAAATTTATCTATTGTGAATTTTGTGCAATGAAAAGCTTACAAAATTTTCTTACCTAAAATGTTAAGGTTCTCTAAATAGTTTTACATCATGATTTAAGAGGAAATTTTTAATAGATGTAAGGTGCACATGTTTTTCTTTCACTCATTCCTTATAGGAGTCTCCAAATTACTAGAAAAAATTATACATTCATCACTCCTATTTCTATTCTTGAAAATATATTCACTTGTAGTTTCATATTTTGTTGATTTTGAGTACTTTGGCCCTTGAAGCATACAAACAAGTGGCATAAGTCTAAAAATGCAAATACCTAACCACAGGGGATCCAACATAAAACACCCAACAATTGCATTAGATTCAAAAAGTCTTGAAACTTTTATTTTTTCCCCTAGCTATAATGCCCTAGAGATCATCGAATTGGGTACAACTTTGCACAAAAGATAAGAACCACATGCATGGGATATACTTCCAAAAGAATTACAATAGTTTATTTGAATTCTTTTGAAAAACATTACAAATTAGTTTGTACATCTTGCTCAATGTTGAACTTTAATCAATGTTCAAAATGGTGTGAAGTCCCAATTTTTTTTAATTTTTAAATCATGGTCAATGGAATCATGACAAAACATTAAATCAAGAATGGGAAAATAATGAAGCAAGCATGTTAATCAATGGGGTTGCTAAGATGTAGAACATCATTCAAATATCAAATTTTGGATTTACAACAATTAGGAAGAAAGGACCAACTACAAATTACATGAATAGAGGAAAAACAATCATGGACTTGTTGAAATTATAAAATATGGGGCACCCTATCATTATGTTGCAACTAAGGGTGAAGGTTCCCAAGATCATTTCAAAACAAACCATTCCCCTCCACCATGGCATTATAATCTAAACTCATGGTGGCATTGGTGTAAGAAACGACACCCATCTAATTAATGTTGTGAATAACCCAAGGATTGTAGCTTAATCATGCCCAAATTGTATTAAATAACAAGAATTATGCAATGGCATTCTACTAAAACTTCAAAGTATTTTATGTCATACATTTGAATACAACCTTAGTTAAATGTGGTTGATTATGATGAAACAAATCCACAAAGCTAATCATGGAAGAAGAACAAATGTGTTGTTAATAAAGGTTTCATTATATTTCACTACTACAATTCATGGTTTTTCAAAAGGTCCAAGTTGACTAACAAGTTTTTTCTTACTAATGGACATGTACATTTTGATTAAAAGCCTAGGGCTTGAATGACATGTGTATTTGTAAAAGCACACTACACTCACCTTTTTTGGAAGTCACAATGGCAATTTTTTATGGGTGAGTCGAATATTTTTGCATTGTATTCAAATCTATTTAAGAAACTTGGCAAAAGTGAAATGAAAAATTGAAACCTACATTCTAATCTTTCAAACTCCAAAAAAATTACCAAAAGAATAAATATTCAATTCAAGGTGGACTATACAAAGGATGGTATATCCAATGTCACAGTCCAAACTACCCAAAACATTTATCATTATGGACTTTTGTTTAGTGGAGTTGGAAACTAAGATTATAACTCGTTACCACCACACATTAAAGTACCATAACACTTAAGATGAAAAAATCAAGCAAGAAAAAAACTCTAAATTTTTTTAAGATTTTAATGAAAATTTTAAATTCATAAAGTTCATTTTGATATCTAAATTGATTTTTTCAAGGCCCATATTTTTAGATGTTTTTAAAAAAGTTTAAAATATGGTGGTTTTTTCTTTTTTTTTGAAAAAGCACTAGATTTGGACTGTAAAAATGGACTTTCATCCACCCTTTTTGGGTGAGTGCAATGTGCATTTACCCTGACTAAAGTGACCTATTTGACTATCTATTAAATTGAACATCTAGTCAAATTGAATAAAAAAAAGAACACCTTGGTCAAAATGGCCAATGGTTTTTAGTCTTGATTGGGACATTTAATCAAGTTGGACAAAACAAAATGACATCTTTAGTCAAGATGGACAATGGTGTTCTAAGCAAATAGAACATCTTCTACTACTTAATAAATAAATATAACTACAAAGTAGGCTAAACAATAGCCTAGGCCTACCTACATACTAACTTACTTACCTACCTACCTCCTATTTCCCACCTACCATCCTATAAACCTATATACCTACCTCCTATGACCTACCTACCTACTTACTTCCTACGACCTACTTATGTACCAAACTGCCTATCTCATTCTTCCCATTTACCATCCTACAAACCTACCTACCTACCTCTTACAACTTATTTACCCACCTATCAATTTACTTACCTACCTAACTATCTACCTCTTTTTCCCCACATACCATTGTACAAACCTACATACCTACTTCCTATGACCTACCTATCTACTTACCTCCTATGGCTTATTTATTTGCAGCCTACTTATCTACCAAATTACCTACCTCGTTCTTCCCACTTACCATCCTACCAACCTACCTCTTACAACCTATTTACCTACCTATCAATTTACTTACTTACCTAACTACCTTTTACTTCCCACCTACCATCCTACATACCTAGCTACTGACCTCCTACCTACCTGCCCATTTACTTACCTACATGTTTATCTTGCACCTACATAAATTTTCTCACTTAATTACCTCTTACTTCCTACAACTTAAAAACTTAGCTACCTACCACCTATGGACTACAAGCTACCTACTTACCTACCCCCTATACCTACCAACCATTGTGCAACCTACCTATTAATTTCTTACTTACTTACATAATAGATAATGTGAAATAAACAAATGAAATTTAAAACTTGACAAGTTTTGTCAACTTTGGAAAGTGTAGTCCATTATAAAATACTTGGATTATCATTGGGGAGGTGAAGGGTTCAATTCTTAATATTGTAAGCTATATACATGTTTAAAAGGTTAGGATAGGTAGGTTAGGTAGGTTAAACTACCATCTACCTACTTGCCTTTTTACAACCTACTTAACCTATATACTACCTACCTACACAAAAATATTATTTTTGGTAATAACCCATTAAAAGAATACAGTAAAAATTTAACTAGTCAAATGGTACACTATCCATTAATCAAAATGACTAATCAAATAGTCCAACATTTTGTTGGCCAAAAAGACCACCCAAATTAGGTTGGACAAGTCCAAATCAACTTGTCCAAATTGACAATATGGTCTTTTTGACACATGTATGAATGGGGTCCTTTATATTGGATTCTCCAATCAAAAAAATCATGAATTATAGTAGTGTGTGTATGATGTCATTCTCAAGGTCAAATAGTAGATGTTAATTTTGACTTGCGTGAATGCTCAAAAACGACACACTTTAATTTTTACATCTTCAAAGAAGATTGGCAATGAGAAATTACATTACTTGTGAAAATGGCATAATAATTTGGATGCATAGAATGGATGACATGAATTGGCATTTATTAACCACTAGGATATCATATTTTGTGATAGTTGTCCACAATTTGGGGTTATAATTGTTTCATAAGCATTGCCATTTGCTCATATTAATTAGTCATTAATGAAATGTTGTTGCACAAGCTTTGGATCTCCTCACCATAATTGTAGGCATATATGGCATTTCCTCTAATATAAGATGTTTGTTGCTATAAACCATTCAAGACTACATCTAAAGATTATTTCAATGTCTAGAGATTATCATTTACTTTCATTAAACACTAAAAAAAAGGAAGGCTTTGTTAAATGGATATCTCTAGGACATAAAAAACATTAACACCATTTAAGTACATTTGAAATGGATGTAAAAGCCCACATAAGAATTTGGGCATTCAACAACAATGTTATACAGAGGAGGACTAGACCTTCGTTGGCTTTCTTGATGCACTTGTGATTCAATGAAAACTTCAATGAAAAAACCATTCAAAACTATAATTATAGATTATTGTCATGTTTGGACATTAACAAACTTTCATTAGACATCCAAAATAGAAGACCTTCTTCAATGGATATCTCTAGGCCTTAAAGACAACATTGATACAAAACAACTTTTATAAAGGGTTTATCTACACATGCATTTGGCCATTCAACAACAATGTTATGCAAGGGAGGACAATGTTGATGGCTGTCAAGTTGCAAAGTGTTTGTTAATCATATGAAGTCCTTGATAAATAAAGCAATGATGACATCATCCTTTCCCTTTTGGTCTATTGGATGCCCATGGCACCAAATGTATCTAATCCATAGTGACATTTAATTAGTAGGTGGAAATATGTGAATTTCAAAAGGATTCATAACTAAAAAACATGAAACTTACATTGCAAATTTTGTTTTAAAAGTTTTGTGATTTGAAAATGTTGCCAAATACTCCTAGCTATAAAACATTGTTAAACACATTATTAATAATTCAAAAACTTTCCTATGCATAGTTTAATTAAATGCCATAATCTTATATGAAAAAACCATTTGCCAGTATAACCATTTTCTTAAGAAAGAAACAAAAAAAACACTATGAATGAAAGAGAAAAAAAACTTGAAAATATCACTAGAAATAATCACACCTTTTGATAATCCAAGTTGTTGAAATGTAGTCCAACAACTAAACAAAATAAACAACTCGAAGGTTTTTGTAAAGCATTGTCGTACAAAATACTTAAAGGGTGCTATTGATAATTTTTATTATGATAGAGTGGTAAAATAAGTTATTAATGGTACCAAATAGAGGGTAAAAAGTCATAAAGACCTCCATTGTTTTAAAAGAAGAACTACTATATTTATTAAGTTGTCACATTTCTAATAAGTTTCTAAAAGGTCTAGTTGGTGCTAGTTGGTTGCCACTAAAATAAAATCTAAGAATTGATTTTGATATCCCAAACTAGGATTGAAGGTGATGGATTAAAAATCCATGATTTTTACAATGGAAAAATATTAATGACAAAAAATAGTTGAACTACACATACTATTATGTAAATGTAATTAATTATTATGCATGAATTTAAGTCATTTTGAAAACATTTCAAATCATATAAAAAAATGAAAAATGGCTATGAAATCATCACTTATAGTGCTTTAAAAATGCTTTTAAGATTCCATATTCACTATCCATTGTTTCATATGTTCCCATAATATATTTAAAATATTTTCATTTAATAAACACATTAAATAGTTTTTGACACTAAAACATGGAAAAAAAAAAAATTGGTTACATTTATTCTGACTTATATTAATGTGATTGCATCCAACTATTGATCGTTGTAAGGTGAGGTGGATCATTTTTGGTGTCACATTATAATTTCTTATAAAATTTTGTGCATTGACATGCCATAAAATTATCAATATGCGAAATTTATCATTGGATTAAGATTATCAACTTGAATTTATAAGAAAACATCTATGTTTTTAAAAAATTGTAACATATATACATCAAATATATAGAGTACTAAATTTTTGAATTAAAAATATATGAATTGGATTTATGTTTTCACTATTATATAAATCAATTTTTGTCTATGATTCTCTTGGGATATTTTATATGGACCTAATATATGATATATCAAAACAAAAGGAACATATAAATGCCAAAAATAAGTTTGATAAAAATAAGTTATAAAAAAAGTTGTGGTTCCATGCCTTATTTTCTTGAAAGTTCATATCATAATTTATATAATATTTTAGTGAATTTCAAATTTTAAAAACATATTATATGTTAAAGAAATGTCTATTTTTGTTTTTATTCACATGAACTTCATTAGTTCATTAACCATCATGTGATTTTCACTTAACTTATTAATAAAATGGCAGTTGGGTTGTGAACAAGGGGAAGTTATATGTAATTCAACCCCATGGCTAGGATAGTCATCAAATATAAATACACAAGAAGTTCTTAGATTTGGAAACAACATTGTAGTTCTTAATGAAGAAGGGGGAGGGATGTTGTTTGCCTTCACCAAAGTATTGAAATGATACCTAATATTATTGTGACGGGGAAAAGGTAAGCATCCACCACATAACTATTTTTGTTGTTTTTAAAAAATAAAATCATTTGCACCTTTGAATTGGTAAGGGGAAAAACCATATGACTATTGTAAGAGATGGAGGTGATCAATTTTTGTGTGCATCCACACAATATAAGGTCACTATAACCTATCAAGAATTATAGGCATCCAATGCCTAAACACTTGGTAAAAAAACAACTTACCAAAAACCTCCAAATAGGGTGTGAGTAGGAAGATTTATGCATTTAAATAGTCACAAAACCTATATCCAAGACAAGAAGTGAATGGAAGTTCTAATGAGATCCATGAGATCCGGAATGAGTTTTCACCTATATGAACTTTTGGGTGACAAAATCTTGAAAAAAATCAAGCTTACAGATGAGTTGTGAATGCCCAAGAGGAGCTCCAAATTGGCAGAAAGGATCATATGAGGTTCAAAATCCTTTGAAACCCTGAGAAACAATAATCTACAAAAATTCAAGACATCAGGACCAACAAATAGGAAAACTATCAAACAGAAATTCCTAGCATTGATGATTGATGAAAAAGCTCCAAAGTGATGAGAGCCAACTAAACCCTAAAAAAAGAATTTGAGTAGGGAAAGTGAGCGCATTTAATGAAACTGGGTATCAGTTCACAAGATCTGCAGGATTTCATTGTTGTTCCCATAATCTGACAACGCTTGATTTAATTGAAAATATGAGCAGACATAAAGGTAAGGGAAAAAAAAATTCGATTTTTTTTATATTGAAAATTAGCCAAATTTCACCAGGGGAAAAAAATTCCAAAAATTCCCAATTTCTTTTGTTGAAAAGAAAATTATCCCAAAAGAAAACCTCGTATGGGGCCGAGTAGGGATGACTTTACTACCTCGGTTGCAACTTACAAGATTAAGGCTGGTCCTAGTGCGGACCTTGTACAGTATAAGAGCATCTCCACCAGTGCTCAGTACGTTACTCTGGATAATAAAATTAAATGTCTAAGTATAGCTGTTTTCTTTTTTGGCAACCCCACCAAGAAAATTGGAACTGGAACTGGATATACGTGGGACCTACTAATAGCAAACCACCTGGACCAATCGTAATGATCGACCAATCAGAAATACTGAGCCGCAGTAAGGTCCAATTTATTACACCCATATTTGGAGGTACACAATTGTGTTGCGACTTTTAGTAGCCACGGCAAGCTGCACTAATTTGGTGCCGAAAAACCAATTTCCTGAGATAAACTGGCACATTTTGACTTTTTCCCAATAAATTGTACTGTCTGAAGTCACATACTGAGCACCGGTGGAGATGCTCTAACCCGTCTCAGATAGGTGCAGATCTGATCATAGCTATTCTACGTAGAATAGGCACCCTCTGAACGTAACGAACAGTGTAACTTTAGCGTAATGGAGCCATTCCATGTAGGAGTTACACTGGAAGCACCATAGGGTGAGCTGCCATTCCATTGGGTGATAACGGGTTCTCCCAGTGCCTGTTCCAGAGCATAATGGTTTTCCCCAACTATTGATTCACATCTCAAGTGTGTTCTCCAACATCAAAATTCACATTACAAGTGAAACTGGTGACACCAAAAGTGAAACCGGAAAATGGCTGCCTATTCCACCTAGGAAAAAGCCTAAAATGTGCCTGAATATGAGAGACCCAGAAATCGGTTACAAATAAATAAGCCATTCCAGCATATTATCAGTAACGGAATCAGCTGTGCCACACGGCAACTGATGAGTGGCTATGACCCAATTCACAACTGGAATTCCATACAATCATTAAAACCATATTACCCTAAAGGGGAGAGTGAACGATTATGATAAATTATTTGTTTTGTAATGTTGCCATGGAAAATGAAAAAAATTGTCGGAAAATAGACAATTAGCAGCCTTCTTGAGGACCATAATGATTAGTCATCCATGGTAAATGCCACAACCCAATGAACATTACACAATATATTAACAAATTCCGAGGTTTAGTAAGGTTTAGTAATTATGGAAACTCAAATATTTCACCATGCAAAAACATAATCTTCAAAAAATCCTCAAAAAAGAAACCAAAATTCTTCATTATATTATAACTGTAAAATGAATCTCAAGTTTCAACACAAGCAAAAATATCATCTTTCAAAAAATCCTCATATAAAAATAGACCTATTATAATTATTATTACCTAGGGGCCAAAATCCCTTAAGCTACTATACTCTATAATGAATCTGAATACAATATCCTTGCCTTGGTAGGCAAGGCCAACAAATATCTCTGCTTCAAGCCCATGCTATGAGCCACCCATGATTAGCCAAGCAACCACCTAATTATACAATCATGGAACAATAATTCTTATAATTGACTCAAAAAAAGAAATTACATAATTTTAACTCATTTTTACACACATAAAAATTCAAACCAATGTGGGATTTTTCATGTTTTCATTTTATTTTTGTGATGTGCCATTTTCCCCTTAAAAATGGAAGATTTTGCTTGATTTATTGGTACTTTGTTGTTTTGAGAGACTTTATTCTAGGACATTATTCAGACCCAAATTATGGTGGTGGGCCAATGAAGGATCATTAATAAGCCTGACATCATGGGCATGGCATAATGAAGGTCCCCTCCCTCCCCCCCCCCCCATATATCATGCCCAACCCCTCAATATTTAGCTTTTATTGGGCTTTGATGTGCACCTGGGAGGGTAGGGAGAGGACAAATTAAGAGGAAATGAAAAACAAAGTTGGAAAGAAGGACATGGTCCAGAGTTGATTCAGCCCTAATTTTCATGTGTGCCCACCAAGTGCCCCACCAAGTGCATGAATTGGTGGTGCCTAGATATGTGGTAAGCTAGTAGGCCTTCTTCTGGGGTCCCCAAATATGATGAGAAAAAAGGAAAATTAAACACACAAAATTCCTTCATAATCTCTCCATGGAGTTCACTTAGTGATAGAATTAAACTCGAGAATTTATTTTTTGAGAAAATCGGGAATTGCCAGAATGGTTTTTCTTTGTCTGGATGTGGGGTTCTATTTTGCAAGAGGATATATTTCACTACTTAATTTTCCAGCTATTTAGTATTTATTTTATAGCATTTAGGCAATAGGTTTTTTTTTTTTTTTCCCTTGCGGAACATGTTTGTACACTTGATGTTCCCAAGTATCTTACTATTACTATTTGTGATGCAATGGGTTTTGGTTTTCAAATCAATGGCAATAAACAACATTCAAATATCTTACTATTTCCGATGTATCAGTTTTGATTTTCAAAGTAATGGCGTTAAACTAGATTCAATTGTCTTCTTATTCGCATAGCTTGAAGTGAATATGAAAGCAAATCGCCACCTTACGACACAACAATCACTTTCACGCAACTGAAGTTCCAATCTCAAAACTACACACCAACACAAGAACACATTCTATGGTTGCACTAAGATCTTCTCTTGAGGAATTGAACTCCGACTTAGGAAGATCTTACCCATGCAATGTAGGAGTCTTGCACTCACATGAAAACTCCCCACTAAAAATCCCAACTTTGAAACATCCACACCCAAACAACTTGGATTGCTGTAAATAAGTTTTTCTTGCAAACTTGACCTACATTCAAATTGCATATAAGAATGAAATATGCATTCTTAGTAAACTAATGTTTCAATAGCAAATGGCAAATTTGCCCACTCAAAAGAATAGGTAGAACTTACAAGGCAACTTGTAACTCTTTGTGCGTTAAAACAACATAAACAAAGTCTACATTTTTCTAGGAATTAACCTAACATTTAATGCACATCTACTTCCAAGCTATCATGCTTTTGTTGGAAGAAAAATTAATGATGGTATAAAAGTTTGGGTGAACATGCAAACATTCAATTTGAAATCAGTGGTTAGTTGATTACACACCTTACTTTTCATGAAAAATAAGTTGTTGAAGGTTATTTCATCCTTCACTAAACTTAACACATGTACTATGGCTATTGTAATAACTTTCATGTATTCATCTAACTTGTGAACCAAAGGGGAAAAGCTTTGATTTGAGCCATATCTAATCAACTAGGTTCACATATGATGTTTCTTACATCACTCCTTCAACATTATGACTCATGATGAATCTTGAAAAAGATGCTCACATTTCAAGTTGCCTTGAATACAAAAATGATGGAATCATAACACCATTCACTATGAGAAAATTGTTTTTGTGAAAACTTCATTACCTTTCAATTAAGTGTTAATGCAATTGGTGTGCAATTATGCTACATTTTTCCATGGAAATGTGAGGCATTTAAAACTAAAATTTCATGAAAAAACTCACAAGTTCAATGATAGTTGCATATTAGTTCCAAGATGGACCCCTAAACAATTTCAATACACCCCATATACATGATTGTAATCAACCTATTTTCATTATGTTAGCAAGGTGCATGAAAGTTGTTGAAAGCAACTAGTTTGCAATTGTAATTTGACGTACAACCTTGACACATACAATCATGCCACATGTGTACACAATGCCACCATGGTGCAATTGCCAACTAACACAAAGTTCTATGTGTTTGGGAATTTTGGTGTCTTGCATATGCGCCTCTAGAGTTTTTTTCATCAAAGATGAAAATATGTGTGGCCACCCATACTCCTCTTCTTGCTCCTTACCCTTTTGCTCTTGGACATCTAATTGTATTGGCAATGCACACCCCTAAACACACACACACACACCCCCCCCCCCCCCCCATGCAACATTTCAAAATTCCACAACCACAGATGGCCAAAAGAATCTTGAATTTAAACAAGACAATCAATGGGTAGTTACACTATTTGGGTTTTTGGAATCCAAAATGGAAACGGCTAGGGATCAAATTAAAAATTTATAGCAATAAAATAATTGTTAGTTAACATTTTCACAATCCCATCGAAATTATACATTTACCATGCAATTAAATGTCATTTTCAATTGATGTACAACTAAATTTCAATTACTTACACAAATTTGAAATTTGTGCAAGATATGCAAGGGCATGTGACACATGGTTGTAGCTTTTAATAAATCTTGAGACTTACATCTATGGCTATTATGCATTTGCACTTAATGTCAAAAATAGTATAAATAATTAATAAAGAATTGATTGTTCTTTTTATTATAAAACTTGTTGGATTCTTGTGAAACAACTAAGAAACATGTTATGTATAACAATGTTTTACATTTTTGTCTTTTACTTTAGATAATGAAATGTTCAAGTTAGAAAAAAAAATCATTTAATAGCATGGACTAAAGATGTTTGATTTTTTGTTGTTAATTTTTTGTTTGATTTTCTTTTAATCAATTGAGACCATCAAAATCTAATTATTAACAATTGTGTGAAAGTTTAAAAACTTTTAATTTTCTAGTGTACTAAATAAAAATATTCAAGTTCAACACCCATGTTCTTTTGTGCATTTGCAATATCATTCATTGTTCTTATGCTTAAAAATATTATGTTGTTAAGTTGTTAGTTTTTATGCAACTAAAATGAGTTATTTATTACAAACTTTGATAATGCAGGTGCCAAAACACCCAATTTCAATATAATTTTATGTTAAAACAATGAAAGTGAAAATAAGTTACATATGCATGTGAGAAAATCAAAAACCAATGTATTCAAATTTTGATTATGACACATATTTTGAATTTAAATGGTTGTTTGTAAATGTCAAGCTCATAATTTAATCATATGGTTATGACATATGTTGTTTATATTAAATTTAAATGATAAATTAATAATGGCATTATGTATACATTTAGGTGGGATGGGCTATAATCATAAGTCATACCAAAAGAAAATTGCAAATTGCAAATTTATTAGAGATCGATTCCAAACCAGAATTTAAAAAAAAAACATTTTACAAGTTGTAGTGTTTCAAAATGTCCTTATGGATCCTAAGATATTGAAAGAGAAATAAATGTCTTTATTTTTTCAATGTCTTTTGGAATCTTTGTGTCAATTGTTTAAAAAATGAATCTTTGTGTTTTTCCAATTTCATACACATGTTTACAAGTAATTTCATACAAATGTAAATATATGTTGAGATTATTTCAAGAGATTAACATGTTTTTTTTCTTTGAAATTGAGCTAGCTTCCAATAAAAATTTCTCTCTTAAACACTTAATTCAAGGATTTAATCGCCACTTGTTTAGTTGATTTAATGTTTATCCACCCTAATTGCTTCCAAAATTTCAATGAATTAGAGTGGCTGATTAAACCTCCCCTTGGATGATAATTAGGTAGTCTTTTGTACAATTTGAATCTTATATATATATATATGAAAACAGCAAAGTTTTCAAATGTAAACCCTTATTTCTTTTTTGTCATTCATCGTCACTGGTAATGCATAACAATGTAAAGCCCGAGTTAATAATGGCATTGTGTATTCATTGTTGATTAATTGTGTTATAGTTGTAAACTAAATACACATGTTGTGTTTTAATTACATTATTCTTGTAGAAAACTCTTACTTAAATTTAAAATATGAACATTAAGCTATTTTTCACATTGCAATGAAATTATTTTTATATTACAAATGTGCAAACACCATTTCACATTTGGCAACTATGGAAATATAGCTCAACTTTTGAATAGAGGAAAAGTGGACCACTTAGCATTATATGTAGCAAAATATTACATAGAATAGTTTATAGCAATAGTTTAAACATGTTTTAGCTTAACACTAAAGATGTAAATAAAATACATACCATGGATCACCAAAAATATTTACATGAGTATTGTATTTTCCAACATTCAATATTAATACATATAGTTTTATTATTGGAGAAAAATATCTATTTTTATTTATGCAATAAAATTATGCAATGCAAACCAATTGTTGTCAATTCTAGTAGGCACAAAATAATATTATCCATAAATGGACATTAGTTGCAAAACATTTCCATCAATGAATTGATAAGTTATTATTTAGAATTAATTAATTGAATTCAAGCTATAACATACTACCCTTGAAAAAATTCATTAGTCACCCCAAGTATGGCATGAACAAACTTTTTGGATCTAAAATCCAATAGAGGGGCACCTACCCACTAAAGTGGTCAATAAAACTATTGAAGCCCAGGGTATATTTATTGGTTACAAATTCATCTAAAGAATTTGCATCAAAACAATCTAACCACTATATATCTTTTTCTTTCTCATGATTCATGGTGACAATAGATATAATGGAGTTAATGTCCACCCAATTGGTATTAATCACATCATATTTCTATTGAAATTACCATGGGATTTACTAAACCAATGTAATAACACCATTATAATTGGGCCCCTAGTTCTAATCTTGACTATAACATTAAATTTACTCATCATGTCAATGGATTATTTTGAAAGTCCCCATCCATTTCCAACTCTCCTCCTAATTCTCTACACTTTCCTTAACCACCATGCATGTTCCACTACTTGTGCCATTACAAATATGAGTGGGTTTTCTTACCTTGCAATTTCTACTAACTCATCATTTTGAACCAACTTGGCTATTATCATCTTGCACAATGAAAGCATGGAAAGTGTACAACTCAATTACCTTGGTAGTTTACGTGTCAAGCTAACAAGAAGTAGGACCAAAGCCCATCATAAAAATATTATACCTTTGATATTTTTACTTAAATGATAAAAAAACAAGATACCTTTTCACTATTATGAATTTAATTCTAAATTTTACATTGTACAAGCAAGTTTCAAATAGATTTTTCTCAATGTAAGTAGCTTTTGAAGCCTACTTTTTGTAGTGTAACATTTGTTTCAAGTATGTGTCAACTATATTCTACCAAAGACAAATTAAATTTTATTTATTTTCCTTCCTTTGACTATACAATGATTTTTATGTTATAACTTCACACAAATCTATTTCATTAAAATTTTTAATGAAAAAATAATTTTGAAAAACCATATTGATTACCATATTACCTTTTCAAGTTCGGCACAAATTATTTTGTTTTCATTTATGCCAAAATTTTCAAAAAAGTTAATACTGAATGTCAAAAACCTTTAAAATTCAATCTAGGCAATTAAATTTGAACCCAAGATTAGTTCATTGAAGTAATGAAACCTTTCATCAATCTAACCAAAAGCATACCAAGATGAAAATAGTAGCAATGCTATTGAATTTATTCTTTATATGCTTAAATGTTCAAAATTAGAAACTCAAATGTTGAATTAGAATCTTCAAATTATATTAATTATTTGACATATTAATGTTGAACTTGAAAAGGTACTATGGTAGTCAAACTCAAAAGTACTTGTTGCCTATTTTTATTATTCCAAAGTTTTTCAATTTTCGTATTCAACTTAACATAAATCTAATAGAAAGCACCATATTGGTTTCAAAACGAAATTTAAATAAAATTTGAATTTATTTTCTTGTGTTTTTGGCAAAAAAGAAATTAATTTCTATTTCATTCACCTTGCACAAAGTACACCCCATAATTGTTGCCCATGTCTAACAAAGTTGTAATACTAGATTATGCAACTATCAATAAACATTTCAATTATTGAAATACATGGATTTCTTCAACTAATGGCTACTTGCTAAAAAAATTAAATTCTAAATGTTTATTTTGCCCACTTAAATGTCATAAACCAAAATTAATTTGACATATGAACCTTATTTAGTCATCATTACTTAAGAACTAATTGAACCTACTAACATTTAATACTTAAAATTTTAATGGACATGTTCTATCAGAAAAAAAAAAAAATTAATATCAAATATTTATAGATACCCTATATAAGTTATAATTTGGTTTTTAAATATAAATAACCTTATATTTGATCGAATAAACTTATAATTTTTACCCCACAACTAATATATTGCACCTTATATGTTTATTCATGTATTTAAAAAAAATTATGAATAATGTCCTCAACCCCCAAATTCCAAATTATTTGTAGTGATTCAATATATGGTGTAACATCAAATAATAAACTTTTATGTGAAAGTCTTATCTCAAAATCATAGTCAAGTTTTAATTAAGGACTTTTCAATGGTCAAAATTGAGCCATATTTTCATAAGTCCTTAGTAACATAGTTTTTTTTCTCAAATTTCAATATTTTTTCTAAAGGTGTATATATTTGGAATACATGGATGGGCTCCTATTAATATGGACTTTATTAGCATTAACCCCATGATACCAAAAAAAATCAAAATTTTAACACTATAGAATGGACTTTTGTTTATTCAAAAAATGAGCCACCTTAATGTACATACATATAATATTAAATTCATCCAATGTGCCATACAATGCACACCAAGGAAGTAAAGTTGTTTGTCCCCTTACTTCTGTAATCACCCCACTATGATGACTTTGAAACACATCATTTCCATCACATCCAAAGTAAGCCATGTTTCTTTTTAGCACACAATAGTAGACTCAACTAACAAGCCAAGGTAGGCCATGTTTCATTGGTAAGGCTTCCATAATCGGCCATGGCCTTTTGAATACAACAATATTGTTGCCTAAAGTTGCAAGCACTAAAATTTTCTCAAGAGTGAACAAAATTGGAATTTGTACACCAATCCATTGTTGATTATTAATAGTGGCCACTTCATTTACACTTATAGCAAAAAAATCAACATCAACATGTATATATATTTTTAAAACCACATCATGCATGGCATCTGTAATTCCCCAACCATTTGTGTCTAACCAATGTTGAAGTGGGTTGTTCTTGACTTTTACCAATGTAAACAACTCTTTCATTTCATATTCCACCATTGGCCTCCCATGCATGAAAATATGCAAAACAATTGTAAACTAGGTGAATTTTTTCTTCAACCTTAAATGAACCCCAAATTATAATACTTCTACAAAAAGATATACGTTCCTTCCAATCTAAGTTCTCTCATTTTGGCAAAGAATCCTTGTTGTAAAAATACTTTGTATACCACTCCAGAAGTATCAACCTTAGCATTTTGACGACCGATATGTATATGAAATGTGTTGTGTTTGGGCTTGAATAACTTGTCTTTCCCACCAATGCAACTCCAAACTTTTTAACGCACATCATGCATATTTAATCCAACATCCCATATGATGAATTTTACTCATGGAAATTGACCAACTCGTATATCTTTAAAAACTTGTGATTTGTCATAAAATGTATGAGGTTTTTTTTCAAAAGGCTTTTCTATGTACATGATGGAAGGAATGTTATTACAAGGAGTCATAGATCTAAAAGGAAAGTTATTGGAAGGAGTGAAATCAAAAGATTTAGTGTTACTGAAAGGATTAAACACATTAATGTGAGTGTCAAGGTAAAACAATGCCCAATTATGAAATTATATTTGGTGATTTATCAAAGAACAACCTAAACTTGAAGTTTTTTAAGCATATGATCTGGATATATCATGTTGGTAGAATGAAAAAACAAACAATAAGTTTGAACAAGACAAACAATAAAAGCACTAAAAAAGAAAGGAAGGTTCACCGTAAAATGCAAATGTAAAAGACTAGAAAAAGGGAGTTTGATACGAAAGTGTGTCTTTTTTGCTTGATTTAAGTTGTCTGTTCCATGATTAGAAGCTTGCGATACTAAACACTAATCAAAAGCCATCTTGTCAAGTGTGCATTATTCACCATTAAAACAAATGTTCACTTCCTTCACCAAACAAAACCAATGAACATCCTCATGTCAACAAAACTTGCACAACTTACATTCAACAAAAACAACACTAAAGCATTGTAACTTTCAAGTAAAAAATAGTTGTTACACGCTTGCAGCACTAAACCCCAACTACCAAAAAACTTTGAAGATGGAAGGGGAGATTCTTGTTGGCAAGTCACCTATTTGAGTATGTTTAGTGAATCCAAATAGTTTTATTTGGCAATATTGGAGGCAAATGCCCCCTTTGACATTTAAAATTGGTAAACCTTAATCATCATTGTCACAATGAAAGAAAATTACTATAAAAAATATAAAGGAGATTAGTGATGTTTACATTTGACGAATTGATGGTTGTAGGCAAAATGCAAACATGATTATTTCCTATTTGGCTATGTATGACATGTCACGAGGGGGGGAGGGGGTAAGGTGATTTGCAAATTAAAAAAAAATCAACAAAGTGCCTTCCACACACCTTATTTCATTGTTAAAATCTAGCGACATCACCAAAACAAAACATTATGTGGGATTGACCAAAAAACCATCATTGGTTTTTATAAAAAAATTCCAATGATATCTAATGGGCACTTGTTGAATATCATAAGAAATAAAATAAACAACAATGAACTTTGTGAACATTATTTTTTGAAGAGCCCACAAAAATATTACACCTAGTAACATGTTGTCCAACTGCATTATGAAAAATTGACCAAACTTTTAAGGTGGTGGAAAACCCTAACCATTGATTACAATCATTCATAGTTATAATATTCATTGAGCTCCTCCGTTGTTATGGCTATGAAATGCTTGTTGTCAATGCATTACACCTTGGAACTTATGGTCTACCTTAGTTTCCAACACATAATATCATGAGAATAGGGCCTTGCCTTGTACCTTCATGTTAAAGTATTCTATTAAAATTACAATGAAATTCCCAAACGTGAATATCATTTTTTGAATTCAACAATAATATTGACTGGAAAAGAAAATCAAAACAAAATTTAGGTCAATGTAAAACAACATCGTTTTGCCCAAATTTTATTAACCCACAAATTTAAGTTTTATGTGTTTGGGTCTTTTTTATTGTCATAAAAATAACTCAATCATTTATTAACCATTGCAACAAAGGGAATACGTAAACCCAATTGTGCTAAGGTTGATCATTATGTGATGAAAGGTACATTATAGAACATAACCTAGTTAAGCATTAATTGATTACTCTATGGAATTGTCAATTTTTATAAGCAATCAAGACTATTTTGTTTATCACTTTGTTGAAGTGGATAAAGACTTCAATGTTTAATGTTTTGCAAAACTAGTTGTTTAATTTCAAATTCAATTTTAAAATGTAGAAATTTAAATGTTATGCAAGTAATGATTTGATACAAATGAAGCCTAAAATCTAGCAAATTTGCTTGGAAACTAATGCAATATCTAACCAACATGACATGTAGGGGGATTAAACCTCGATAGAAAATACCATGCCCATTGTAGCACATGACTTATTTGCACAAGTAATGGATATTAATGTTTTAAAGAAAAAATGGCTAATGAATTGTTAATTGTCGTTTACCAAACAAGCAATGATTATGCAAACAAAGGCCATTAAAGAATAACAATTTTGTGGTCCAGTCCTTCACTGTAACCAATTGATAATCCAATCAAATTTCAAACAATTATCAAAGCACAAAACAAATGATTACACATAGCATAAAAAGAAGCTTAACTTGCTTCAAAACAAAAGCATTTTGCACAAGGGCGTTTGCACATTATGGCACATTTTTTGTATTTCTTAGATACAAGAAAATAAATTAAATAAAATTCATTGAAATAATTAAAAAATGGACTCACTTATCTAAAGCTATCATAATAAACCTTCCAAGAATGAAAAATCAAATTAAAATTGTAGATAATCAATAAATAATGGACTTTTGAATTTTGCCCATAGTTTTGTCACACCAAATTTTTTTATGGATATTGACTTTTAACTTACAATGTGTTAGTTTTTCGTGTTTAAGACTTTGGGCTTTTAGATGAATTATGTTTAAGAAATGAAAACTGCATTGAATGAATGGAATGTGATTTCAATTTCTTATGTTATGGACTTTTTAAATCTCAAAATTTTCAATTAATTTAAAATCTTTTGTAAGCATTTTTTTTAAAAAAATTAAAAAAAATTCTTTTGTGATATTTTTATATGTCTTATAGCATCATGATTTGAAAATGAAGATGAAAAAAAAGGTTACTTTGAATAACATCTAAATATTCATATTTTAAGTTAGTTTTCAACTACACTTGAAAAGGACTTTGAATAGGGACTCTAATCCACCGAAATTATGACACCCTAATGTGTTTTTTCCCACAACTAACACACAATTTCAAGTTATGCATTAAACCCATATCAAATACACATTGCCTTCCATTCTTGGACGACAACATCACAAGAAATTTTTTCAAGATTGTGAAAGTATTGGAAAAACATACAACTCACTAAATCAAGGTGAGTGGTAAGCTTGTTTCTTAGTTTTGTTGTCATGAACTTAAAGTGATGAAAGTGTATTCATCCTTGGACATTGATCTAATCACTTGAACAAATGTAATTTGAACCAACTTTTTGTACTCCAAGATCAAATGGTTCATAATTTGGTTAATTGCTAAACCTTTCAACAATTGAATTAAAGGATCGATTTATTGTGCAGGGGCCATGGTAGTTCAATAATTGTTCTTCATGGAGAAAATAATGGTGGATTGTTAGAAATTCAACATTATTGCATCCATAAGTGGAAAACCCCATTGCTTTTGAGGCCCAAATTTTCTATGGGTACAATAAGAGGCCTTGATTATGTTTAGACGTTTACCAAACATGTTATGAAAGTTCTATTGCAACCAATATTGAAAGTACACCACCCCTAATGCATCAAAAGTTCTTCAAGGGGAAAACAAGTATGCAATCCACTAATCAATTGAGTAGTAGTAGCCATTGCTTGTTGTTTGATTTCATATATGACAATAATATAAACCTTTCATGTAACAAAATAATTACCATTAGTTTCCAATTAGGTGTTATGTGTTGCTCAAATGTGTTAATTATCATTAAATTCAAAGACCAAGTGGTCAATCCCCATGTTCAAGTTCATGATCCACTTTTACATGCACATATATTCATGATTATTTTTGCCAACCTATGGAACCTTCAAAACAAATAATTAGAAAAAGCCATAACAAGATCTGTATAGATTATGTGGAGATCATTTTGACATATATTTGTTGTAGCCATAAAATCAATTTTCATTAAAACATTAACCGTTTCCAACATTGGAACCAAGCACACCAATAACAACAAATTTTTCACATCATGCACCAACTCCAAATTAGAGGCATCTAAGGACATGGGGATAAAATCAATGGCCATTTTCATCAAAAGTGTTTAATATTCACAAAAACCTATTCCACAAGTGACAACATGGAGATTTAATGTGTCATCACATTGTGTAGGATCTTGTTTCCTTTTGTTTCCATAATCTAGGCTAGTTTAGTAAACTCAAAGTATTTTTTGGGGTTTTTAACAAAGTACCCACATGAAAATTACATGAGGTCTTGTAATTGTTGACAAGTTGAAGAATGTTTGCATAGCCAAATTGCATCAATGAGCCATGCAATACATTCCCATAATGAATGGCACATAGTTTTGTTGCATTTACATTATGACACCATTCCACATTCCTCAAAACACATTGACTCCATTTGGCCCCCAAAAAAACTAGTTTTTAATAATGTTTTTAAATCTCCATGAATAACTAGAGAATAGATGAGCACATTTGTGAGGCTATTAAAATTAAATCCATCAACAATCCTTTCTATAGTTAAGAGAATAACAAATTGGCACCAATATTTTAAAACATATCCATGGACTAAAATTCAACTTTGATTGTCCATGTTAGTGACTTCATTAGTGGTGATTGCAACATATGCACCAACTTCTTTGTTGGCTTTCAAGACTTGGTTGTGGATGCAATCATCCATATTCCATTTAATTATAACTTAAATCACTCCAATGTTTTTTTTTTCAATTTCAAAAAATCAAAGAGATCACTAAAGCTCTTGTAATTAATCAATGATCTACCTTTACTCAAGAAAAATAAAATTGAAACAAATTGGATGAGTTTTTTCCTTGTGTTATGAAACCATGCAATATTCAATTTGCTCCATGATAATGAAAGGGGCATTTCATGGTGGCATACTACACCTTGTTCTTCACATGTGCACATTTTGATTCCACCATTGTCTACCTTTTTTCAATCTTCCATTTCCCAACATATTTTTCTAAAAAATTTCACTTTAAATCTAATATCTTCTCTTTTTGGTTGACACAATGCATTTAACTATAAACAAAATGCCCTTGTTATTGTCTACTTAAAACATTTTCATCAATTAGATTTCTTGAAACTTTTAATTGACATAGTTTAGAAATTTCATAGGCCCACCATGACATTAGACAATAGTTTTAAAACATTTGATTCTACACCAACAACATGATCATGGTTGATGGACGATGAAAAATTAGGAGGAGCAATAGGATCAATGTTGGTAGACAATGAAGAATAAAAAAGGGAAATAATAAAGTCATGGTTGGTGGATGGTGAAAAACCAAAAGGAGGAGCATGTTGCACAACTTTAACACAATGATGAACATGTTTTTATAAAGCTTGGCTACTCTTAGGGTGGTTGCAATTGTGATCATCTACATTAAGGAATAACTTATTGGTCAAAAAACATTATGAACTTAAAATTGGATGGAAGCACTAGTCATGGTGCCATGTTCAACAACAAAAACCTCCCAAAACCTTAGAAAGAAAAAAATGACAATAGAAAACAAATGCAATGCAAGATCGTCACCTCCCAACAACTTTGCAAAGAAAAAAATACTTCAATGGCAAAAGAAAGTTGAACATGCAAGAATGTAACACCTTGGAAAAACTTTGCAAATTTTTTTATTATTGAACACCTTGCTTCCAAAACATGCTAGGTACTATAGTATGCATTTACATCATTCCAAAAAATATATATCCCATAAACAAATGATGCTACTTGGTTGTTGTACCCAAGAGTGTTTTTTCAAATTTTTAAAATAATAAATTTTTAGGGGTTCAAAAACACAAACACACGCCAAGTTGGAGAATAAATAGAACAAGGATATTTGCTTTACACCCCTTGCTTGTTTCATAAGGACCTTACAAAATGGTAATTTCCAAATAATGCCTTTGATGATGAGAATCCCTTGGGGGGGGGGGTATTGTTTCGATTATAAGATATGTGACCTAAGTTCGCAAGCACAAACAACTTGAAGGGTTGCCTTTTGAGCAAAGGCCACCACCAAGGTGAAGAGAAGAACAATAATAATAAGAGAGGAAGACTTGAGAACAAATAGAATGAGAGCTTGAAGGGAGAGTAAAAAATACAAAAATTGATGGAAACCCATGACCTTCTTGTTTCATGCCAATCCACCATTGTGGAGTAGGTATCCAATAACATACAACATTTCTCTATGGTATGGATGGAACATTAGGTTTCCTCACTTTTGCCCCCAAAAGAAAAATTAAAAAATTAAAAATAAATAAATAAATAAATAAAATGTTGTAAAAGGTCTCATTATGATATACAAGTTCAAAAGTCCATAAAAACCTTCCAAAGAAGTTGCCTATATTTATTGTCCAAATTTTATATATCATTATTTAAAAACCTCCTCAAAAGAGTTTTGAGGAGGTTTTCAATGGAAAAATAAAATAAATTATTTGGCACCCAGGGTGCCAAATATTTTAATAAATTATTATTTTCTAAACCTCCTCGAAAGAGGTTTTTCAATGAAAAAGGAAAAATAATTATTCGGCACCCAAGTGCCAAACCTGAAAAAAGGTACTATGATTTTGGACACTAAAATGTTGGTACTTGCAATAATAGTAGTACTAGGGTACATAAATTATGAAAATTTTAATTTTAAATTAAAAATTTATGAAATCTCGGGTCCACTCTTGAGATTGGCTCTTCCAATTTTTAAAACCTCCAATTTCAATCATTTGTCACAATTTTTTTTTAACCATAGTCCACTTCAAGAAAACGTGTGTGGTCCCATCTCCATTACACACAACTAAAACCCCCAAAAAAAATTGTGTAATATTAGTTTGTTTAACTAGTGCACACTTCAAGATTAAAAATTATGTAATATTAATTATTTAACAATCAATCAAATGCAACAACTTATTTAATATCTTAGGGCCAAGTTTATAAACCTAAAAAAAATTGAATCTTTAAAAAAAAAAGGGGATAGCACCCTTAGTTTAAGTTCTAATTCTTCGTTTTGAAAATAATACTAGCTCCTCAGTTAAGTTCCGATGGCGATTCCTTCAAGGAAACGTGGAAATTTCAATCTCGAGACCTTAAAACTTGACGTAAAACCTAACACCGAAACTTGCCGAAATCCTAGAACGTGCCTACATTGGTTCAAACCTTTTAAAAATTGACCAATTGTACACCCCAAAACTGAAAGTTGTGCGAAACAAATATTTTTCAACAAAAGAATTCTTGAAATTTTGGTAGATTTTTCTTTTCAAAAATCATGTATTTATGACAAAATGTACCCTTTTTTTTTTTTTTCATTTTTGATGTTGCCATTTTGAAGAAAATCCACCACAAAAACAACCATTCAGCTTGTTGAACCTTAGTTCCATCCAATGATTTTTTTATTTTATTTTATTTTTTTTCAATTTTGTGATGTTGCTCAAGTGGTGACGATCCATAAAGCATATTTCACCAAATTTGGTGACATTCAAAATATGAAAACAAAAATTAAAATTAAAACACCTCCCTTCGTATTGTAGGCACTTATGACAATTTTTGGCGAATGTTTTTTTCATTTTAAAAAGAAGGGGGAATTTGTGACATAATATTCAATTTAAAAAATAATTTTCACAAAATGACAAAAAATTCACCACCAAAAAAATTCATTTAACGATGAAATTGTAAGGGCTTTCCGCGTACTACTAATAATCCGTGCAATCATTTGTGGAGGGCATTTTGCTACTATTTTGTAAGCACATGGTCATGGTCAAAATAAGTTGGCTAATATGGGCCACAATGAACTAGCACCCCACCCGTACGTACATCATCATCCACCGGATGCCCATTATTACTCAATTGTGGATGAATCTTAACCGAGGTAATATTCAGTTCCACCTCGGTAACCAATTCCGTAGGAAATAGGTCTCAAATATAGGCAGAAATAGGTAGGAAAATAGGTAATTACTAGGTTAGTTAGGTTAGTAGATGGTTTATACATAGGGAGTAAGGGTTGTTTTTACTAACTACTAACAACAGACTAATTATATGTTGTTAGTAAGTAGAAAAAAAAAGAAGCAAGTGAGCTAACTCACCACCATGGTTAGTTAGAGGAAACCAACAGAAAACTGTTTCTTGACCACTTATCATTCATCCTTCATGGTGTGCTGGTGGATGCTGGTTCAATTGTGGCCGGCTAATACCAACTTGGAAGTAAAGCAACCATGGTTAAAAAAATAATAAGTTGGTGTAGCCCCCCCCCCACCCTCCCCCCCCACCCTTTGGCTCGTGCCATAACAAGACACTTGGAGGGGTTTTTAAAGTTTTAACCAGGGTTTGGGTTAGGTTGATGTTGGTAGAAAAAATTAGGTTAAATTAAACTAAATTAAACGGTGCTCATTGTTGACCCAAAATTTGTCCGAACTAGGCTATTGGTTTGTGTTTAATACCTAGGGTTTATAACATTGTTTTTGCAAGGAGTATGAAATTGCCGAATCATTTTTTTTCCTAAGTAGCACGCACATGTTTACAGAACATGCGGAACATGTACGCACAAAAAACGCGTTTTTGGTGTGCACTGACAACTGAAATGTGTTTTTTTTTGCTTTTTGGTTTGCTTGCTTGATCGAGAGTATAGTAGCTTAAGGGGAATTTTATTGGCCCCTAGGTAATAAATAATAATAGGTCTATTTTTTTCATACACGGATTTTTTTTGTTGAAAAATGAATATATTTTTTGGCTTATTTGTGTTGAAACTTGAGATTAGTTATTATAGAGTTATATGGCATCTTGAAGGATTTTTGGTTTCTTTTTTTTTTATAAATTGCATGGTGAAATAAATAAATGAATTTCCATAATTCTTCTTTTGCCTTCAGATACTTTTTTTATGAAAAAAAAAATGTAAATGGCAAGGCCACGGTGTGACACACCAACCCCCTATTGTGATATGAGAGAGAAAAAGAGAGAGAGATGGCAATGGCGGGCTCAAGGGACTTACAATAATTACACGAATAATAGTTTTCAAAAAACCCAATGATCACAAACATGATTCGAAAGTGCAAGGTTGTCTTGAGTTTTGTATTATATACTTGGAATTGCATGCAAAAATGTTGTAAAAACTGCGAATGAAAGTGATACCTTTGATCCAAAAGCAAATAAGGTTATGGATTCTTTGCATAAGTAATTTAATTGTTTGGACCCATATTCGTGTTTCTTTTGTAATGATTTCCGTTGGTTGGTTTGTGCAACCAACCAACCAACCAACCAACCAACCAAAAAAAAAAAGGATGTTATTCATCACCAATGGCTTGTTCCAAAAACAAAATGTGTGGAATCATGAGTGTCGTAAATTGGGTTTTTTTTGGCTTTCAATTTTCTTTGCAATAGTGGCAAGCACTAGAACGAGAGATAGAGCATTCAATGGTGACACATTTGTTTTTGACAATGTCCATTTTTTTCAGGCTTCTTGTTATTTCTTGATAATAACTTACTTAGAACTTTTAAGTCTAAAAATTAGTGAATTTTTCTTGAGAATCTACAACAAGATTTTTTTTAATTTTTTTTTTTGTTTGCCATGGTGCGAAAATTTAATCACAATAGAAAATGGGTGAAGTATTATTGTCAACTCAAATGACAATGAGTTTCATCATTTTAAAATTCTTAATGATTAATTAATAATTACTTTTAAATTTCATTCCTTTTGAAAAGTCATGTGTAAATTTCTTTTTTGAAATGTTTAGAGTATGGGAAATGGAGAATTCACCAATTTTTTTGGCTAGTTTGTATTAAATATCAAAAAATTGAAAATCTAAACATTAAATTTCTCGAGGTTTATCTTTAGAATTTCTGGAGGAAAAAGTTGTGGCATTGAAATAAATAAATTATAGTATATATATATATTCATTTTTCTTTCAAACACTGAAAATTCATAGAGTTTTTTTAAAAAATTTAAATGAATGAAATTGTCTCTCTTAAACCCTATGTTTTATTCCATTAATTTTTCATATCAATATTTTCCCCCCAAGTTTGTTTTTGGGGCTGAATCCTTTGGATGAGAAAGGATGAAAAGGGTGAAAAAGGGTGACAAGAAACATGCTACTGCAAAATGCCTTTGAAATAATAAAAATCTACCATTCCAATTTCCAAAGCATTGAATAAACCCCACTTAGTAATAATAATAATATACATCAATTATCAAATGACTATTATGAGAGAAAAATAAAATAACTAAATAAATAACTAAATAAATAAAGGTAGAAAAGGGTCAAAAAGGCTGAGAAAAAGGTGGCCAAGAAATTAACCCCAGGTAGGGCTTAAAACTTACTAGGAGTACCTTCACCTTCTTGAGGAAGGCCTCCCTAGAGCTAATAATTGAAAGAGGAAATCTCTATTATAGGACATCTATTATTTTTTTGACTTGGGCTAAATACCCAAATTATGAATTTGAGGAACCTAGTAATAATAATTTTGAGGAACCTAACAACCCAAAATAATTTAGGGTTTTTTTAAACCATGGTACCAATTGTGTGTAGGTTTTGGGTTCACCCAAGGAGAGAAAAAGAGACTTAGTTATGTAAAAGAAATCCCCACCCCCCCCCCCTCTCTCTCTCTCTCTCTCATTAAATCCAAGCACTCTCTGAGTGATGAGCTTGCAGTGTACATCTCTCTCTCTAGAGCTTCTGTGTCTATCACTTCCCTTTCCCCTTTCAATTTCCTCTCCAGGATTCTGCCTCTCTCTTCTGGAGTTCTGGAGATTTGTTTTCTCATGCTGGGGGAGCATTCACATGTTAGTTGGTTTTTGTGTGAGGGATTTGGGTCAGATCTTTGAATGCCTTTCAGAAAGGCTTCACAAAATCTGACACTCTTGTGACTTTCTCTGCTGGTTTTGTTTGTTTGTTTGTCTCTTCTCTGAATGGGTCTGAGTCTCTTGAACTTCTTCTGCTACTAAAAGAGCACATTTTGTTGAACCTCTGAGATTGCAGTTTTGAAGGGTGTTCTTTGCTCTGTGTGTGCATTTGGATCCCCACTTCAGTTCAGTTCACTTCAAAGTAATGGTTTTTGTTGTTGGGTGTGGAGCTGTGTGATCAATCTCATGATCTGACACTAAGAAGTTGTTTTGCAATTCTTTCAAGTTTTTTCTTTTTGGGGGGGGGTGTGAGGGAACTCAAAGAAGAGTTTGGCATTTTCTCCAAGGAGGCGAAAAAAACACAATCACAAGCAAAGACAAGATGAAGGCTTTGATTTTGGTGGGAGGATTTGGGACCAGGCTCAGACCTCTCACTCTCAGTGTACCCAAGCCTTTGGTGGACTTTGCAAACAAGCCAATGATTCTACACCAGGTACGTACTACAAATGTCTCCTACTCATCATCCCTTCCCTGGCATGGCTTTTTGTAGAGCATTTTCCCATTCTCCTTTGTGAACCTGTAAATGGTAGGAAGGATTTCGGTCAACACCACTGCAACTAAGGTTTAGATCTCAATTCTTCTAGTAACAACAACAGCTCTTAAGTTTCAACTAGGATTCGTCTTTTGTTTCTTTGGGTTCTCATTCAAATGGCAAAATCTTCAAGACCACTAGGGAGAGAGAGAGAGAGAGAGAGAGAGAGAGATCTGGGTTCTCCTTGATTTTTATTTTTATATGTTTCAATTTTCTCATGTTCATGTTTTATGCAATCTTTATCTGTAACAGTTTCTGTCTATGCTTGGCATTGGGTGTGGAAAATGTATCGCTGCATTTTTCCACATTTTGTGTACCACTGAAATTCATTATTGCCTATATACCTATCTCAGACATCATCATCATCGATGTTGGTGTCAAATTTCATGTGTTGCAGATTGAGGCTTTGAAAGCAGCTGGAGTAGATGAAGTTGTGTTGGCCATCAATTACCAGCCAGAGGTAGGTACATATGCACCTGCCTCTTGCTCTGGAACAAACTCTCAAAAGGAAGGTTTGAACTTGCCAGTTTCTTGCTCTTCTTATGATAACCCTAGCCTGGCTCCAATCTGTAATATGCAAGTTTTGGTGCTGAGTGTGGTGGGGGGGCGTGCAGGTGATGATGAACTTTCTGGTTGATTTTGAGAAGAAGCTTGGCATGAAGATTACATGCTCCCAGGAGACAGAGCCAATGGGAACAGCAGGTCCATTAGCATTGGCCAGAGACAAGCTTGATGATGGATCTGGGGAAGCTTTCTTCGTGTTGAATAGTGATGTCATAAGTGAGTATCCCTTGAAGGAAATGATTGAGTTCCATCACAACCATGGTGGTGAGGCCACCATCATGGTCACCAAGGTATAACTACTTTCTGTTGCCACTGTGATTCTTTTTCACAACATTCACACTCATTCATGTGTGTCTTTTCTTCTGTGCCAAGATTTGAGTGTGAATACCATTTCTCCTTTGAAGAGGATGGTACTTCTTAATTTCTTATTGTTGTTGCAAATGTCATGTCTTCCTCACAGGTAGATGAGCCATCAAAATATGGAGTTGTTGTGATGGATGAGAAGGCAGGCGCTGTGCAGCGCTTTGTTGAAAAACCACAGCAGTTTGTTGGAAACAAGATCAATGCAGGCATCTATCTTCTGAGCCCGAAAACATTGGACCGCATCAATCTGCGTCCCACTTCAATTGAGAAGGAAATCTTCCCCAAAATTGCTGCTGAAAACCAGCTTTTCGCCATGGTGTTGCCTGGCTTCTGGATGGACATTGGTCAACCTCGGGACTACAACATGGGTCTGAGGTTGTACCTTGATTCCTTGAAGCAGAAGATGCCCAAGCTCCTTGCGTCTGGCCCATCATACATTGGCAATGTGATTGTTGACGAGAGTGCACAGATTGGTGAGGGTTGCTTGATAGGCCCAGATGTTTCCATTGGCCAAGGGTGTATCATTGAGGCAGGTGTTCGCCTTTCACGGTGCACAATCATGAGGGGTGTCCGGGTGAAGAAGCATGCATGCATTTCAGGGAGTATCATTGGCTGGCACTCTACGATTGGTCAATGGGCTCGCATTGAGAACATGACTGTTCTAGGCGAGGATGTGCATGTGCGGGATGAGGTTTTCAGCAATGGTGGGGTGGTTCTCCCCCACAAGGAAATCAAGACCAGTATTCTGAAACCTGAAATTGTCATGTAAACTTCTCGTAACACTTCTGCCACAATTGAAATCGAACGTACCCCAAATACATCATATGATTAACCCTAACTTTGTTTTATTAGATATGAAAGTGCTCAAAAAATTGAGTTAGGTTATTAAATGATTACAGATTATAGAGGATTGTGAAGGATAACATATACCACAGATTAGTTTGTTAAATTAGAGAGGTCCTTGAATACATGTGAGATGTGTGATGGAGGGTTTAGGGTTTGAGATGAAGAAGACATGAGAGAGAGAGAGAGAGTTGTAGTTTTGAACATGAAAAACAGAGCATACCATAGCATAGGTACACAATAATAGGATTCCCATCTTGTGGAACCCTAGATTTTGTAAAGTAGCTGTTGCTTGCTTCCCATTTGTTTTCCTCCTCACAACCAACCACCACTGTCAAAAGTAGTTATTGAATCATTGCATAAGCCCCTTGGTTGCACTGTAGTGTAATGTGTATTAGTAGTAGAAGAAGAAGAGGAAGAAGAAGAGATTTGAATGAGAGCTTGCTCTGCTGTAGAAGCTGCTGATCATGAATAACTCGCATGACAAGAATTTGCAGTTTGGTGAAGTTTTCAAGAAAAACTGTTTCTGTTTGTACCTGAAGAACAAAGCTGTTTCTATATAAAAAATGGTACAATCATTCTGTATGCTGTGATGTAGATATACTAGTATAGATTGATTGATGAAACCCCATTCAAAGAGGATTGAAAATTGGGTTTTACCTGAATGATTTTATACACATCAAGTGTTGGTGATTTGATCAATCCTTCCTTATTAAGTTAATCATCAATCATTTTCTTTGATCAATCACAGCTCTTCTTGTGACTTGTTAGCTGCTGATAGGGCCACAAGCTGCCTCTCTTAATTTGTATGTTTTGGGTATGTTTTGATGTTCCTCTCTTTTATATTTTGAGATTGCTCATTCTCATGCCATTTACAGTTGCAGAGTCTTTGGATTTTTCTCAAATTGTGTATTTCTCAGAGTTGGGTCTGGGATCCTCAGCTGTGTTTGCACCTCTGATTCTCTTCCTCTTTGTAGTTTTTGTGTGAAATGAGGTGTGTCCTGTCCTTCCGACTCTACTGGTCAGTCTAGTTTGGGTCTTTGACAAGAGTCTCAGTGATAGAAGCAAATCCATTCTGGCTAGAGAACTTTGTTTATGGCCAGCTGCAAATTTCTATTTAGTTAGTAATAATTGGTAGTTGGTGAGCAGACCATGAAGCTCATTTGTGAATAATGCAAGGTATCATATAATTTTGTATCATGGGATTCCTTAGCCACTTGGAATTGCACCCTAAACCCCGAAACCATACCTGCCACGGATGGAATTGCCTCCAGACAAACAGCTCATCATGTATTGGCTCTACCTAGCAAGGTCAAACAAAATCATGAGAGCCGATTGGAACCAATATAACACTCTTCATATGTTATTGGAAACCCACGATTATGTGGCCCCCTGATGCAGATTGCAATTTTCCGTCTAGAGCTATCTTCAGAATGGGAAAGGACACAATTTAACCAAATACTGCAAAAATATGACTTGGTGATCACAGGAATCCATTCCATTGTTATTAACTCACAGGACTATCCACTTCTGGTGTCCAAGAAGTACTATGGCACAATAGGTGAAGCTATATCCTCCACTGATAGATGTACAGCTACAATGATCCCTAAACCCCGGGAAGGGTCAACACTCCATATGTCTATCTCATAATTTTAAGTATCATATTCTAATGACTATCACACATAAAATAGGATAAAAACATTAACATGCATAAGGTGATCACAAACCTGCATGGCACGGTCTGTAAAAGGCAGCTGCTTGTACCCAGGTCTGAGATTTCTTACCATCCCAATTGGGTTTGCAGTGGGTTTTATGTGCTCTCAGCTGCAATGGCTTGGACTGCATCTCTGAGCATATAGTACTCTTCAAGTTTATTGTAGATCTGATGAGAAATTCGGGCATATGCTACACTACTTGTCTTGGTAGTGGGATGCTGGTGGTCAGAAAATATCTCATCAACTCCTTCCGCTGGATAATATAGAGGAACTTCAACCTGAAACTCAGTGCGTAGACGTGTCCGCATCCTTAGTGCATCCTCCTGGAACAACCACTAGAACAAAAGGGATTAGATTCATGTTTAATGAGAGATGGATTGAAATAGTTAGGCTTTTATTCAATCCAGATGCAATAGAGAGGTTTCGAATGTTACCGGAGAGTGGATATTCAGTGATGCTGGCAAACCCACCATAGCCATGGATCCAAAGAGTTCAGGTGGTGCGCCCAAGTGTGTACCCCATGCACTTGCGAGCATCTGTGCCATCTCCACCACTTTTCTATGATTATAATCCCTGTACGACTTTATATCTCCAGCAGTGTTGTTCACAAATTTGATTGCTGCCGGGACTGCAAGGAAAGCGCTGTAATCACGAGTTCCCACCCAATAGGCTTCTCCAACCAATCCTAACCCATAATTATGTGATACAAGAGGGTGATGAAGCTGAGACAAATGCTGTGGTTTACAATGGAAGAAGGCAACCACAGGGGGTGCAAATAGCCATTTGTGTAAGTTGCTGACATAATAATCAGCATCAATTTCCTGTACATTAACATCCACATTTCCAATCGCATGGGCTGCATCGACAAAGATTTGCTCCACACCGTATGCACGGCAAAGCTGAACAAGCTCACGGATGGGCAAGATGATGGATGGCATTGACACAATATGATCAATCACTGCAAGACGAATCACTTTTGAAGGATTCTCCTTCTTCTCTCTCCTCAAAGCATCTTCAAAGGTTTGCAGAATTTCTTGATTTGATGATACTGGGAAGGGCATTTTGTACTCAAATAGGCGAGCACCTGCCCTGAAACAATACCCCTGGAAAATTTGATAGAAACGACACACACTACAACAAAAATTCAATATGATGCTAAGTCCTTGATTGTATATGGAATCACAAGGAGGATTCAATGACACTTGCAGGTTTTAGATACATAATTTCAAACCCTAAACCCTAAACTCCACAATATACAACATGAAAAAGGCAAGTTGGAAATCTAAGAAGGGGAAGATATGACATGATATCTATCCCCCAGAGGTAGAGAGAAAAAATTGTAAAAGGGAGAAGACTTTTATCTCGAGACTGTAGGTTAAGGGTGGGAGGTGAAGAAGAAGAAGAAGCTGTCGATCTCACCTCAAAAACTTTCTTGATAGCACCATAGGCAGAATTGAACATGAGAATTGAGTCTCCTTTTTCATATCTTCGCTCCAGGAATGACCACATGACATCCAGGGCTACCACACCGGCCCCGGTGGTTGCATTGTCCAGCAACACAATCTCGTTGACACTCGGAGAATGAATTAGGTCAGCCAGTTGTTGTCGAGCTTCAGCAAACCCTTTCTCAAGAGGCTCCCAGCAGAATGCATCCGGGTGTTGCAGCCACTGCTGAGCCCACATTGCCTGGTTGCTGAGAACACATTGAGGAGGACTGCCAAAGGACCCATTGTTGAGACGTGCCACCCCGGGTTCATGATGTGAGAATTCTCTAGCCACTACTGCTCGCAGTTCCATGCAATTTCCTTCTGGCTGTTCTTCGTGCTCATGCACTCCTCTCTTACAAATCTGGCAAATGTGATCTTCCTGGAGCTTCTGGGTTTTGGACCAGATACATTTCTCCGGGTTTTGGAACAGCTTCACCTCTGACCCAAAAGTTCCAACTCCTTCTGCTCCTCCTCCTCCTCCTCCAAACCCTAAACTTCCAGCTTCAGGAACCTCCTCCAGCAGCCATTCCTGTTCTCTTAACTGCAAATGGGTATTTGGTGCTCCATCTGAAGCTTCCTTCAAGACATGTTCCTGGTCCGTTGGTTGCAGCGACAGACGAGAAAAGCTCGCTGCATGATCCATAAATGTCTTACGAGAATCCGTGCGCACACAAAGAAAGAGACAAAAGACACAAACAAAAGCGTTTCACACCTTCTGCATCTTCTTCTTCCAAGCGCGCATTATGGACGAATGGTTCTTCCCTCTTGAACAGATGAGAAACTTCAATATGGATGAAGATTCTTCTCTGTGGAAGAGAGAGGCCAAATTCTTGTTCGTTCTGCATCACAGAATTAGGTTTTAAACATGGATGAATATACTTGTGTTGTTTTTTAACATCATAAATTAGGTTAGAATTCTGGATGAATATTCCCCCTCTTGGACAGACAAGAAATTCAATATGGATGAAGATTCCATAGCCATATGTTGTCATCATCTTCATGCCCGGCATTGTCTGGTAGCAACCAATTCAGCACTGTAGCAGCTTGTTGTCATTTTAAAAGAAAATTTCCCTCTAGGATTTTCCGTGGAATGTGCTCTAGCAAGTGTAAACCCTTGGGGATTTTTCACATGGCAATCTTCAACCAATCGTCAAAGGTTCTAGTTCTGAATCTGTCCTGGCTTGCTTGGATCCAGTTCGTACTAACAGGAATTCTTAACCCCGCCATACCGAGCTACCCACACAACACTGGTTTTCATTGTGTTACTTATGTGCTGCTTTGTAATGGGTATCTGACATGCTCCACATGGTTGCTTCTTTGGGGTTCAGGATTCTTGGAAGTATTTTAACGACAATCCTGAACTCAGCAAGCGTTTCAACACTTCTATGGCATCAGCCACTACAATGGAGTTGATTGCTGTGAGGAAATATGAAAAGCTTTGAAGACATCAAAACTCTTGTGGATGTGGGTGGTGGTGTTGGGAAAGCCCTTGAAACCATCATTTCATCTTATCCCCACATTCATGGGATCAACTATGATCTTCCTCATGTCATTGCTGATGCGCCCACCATGCCTGGTATCCGAGATTTCTTTCATGCTAAGCTGGTTTTGTGCATTCTACAGCAAAATGATGTCCTCTATGGTATCTGCAACATGCCACATTTGTGGGATCTGCAAATGTACTATGGAATGATCAATCCCCTGCCCATTATATTAGGTGAGCTGCTAGGTGAGCTCATTAGGGAAAACTAGGCAATGCACCCAACTTGATGGATGGGCAAGGGAGAGGCTATTCCATGACATAAAGGTCTGGGGTGGCAGAATCAACAATTACGAAAAAATGAAGATTCATATTCAATAGACACATTTTGGTCACGATTATGGAATATATATGACCACCACCAGAAGATTAATATGTCATAAAATGTGGTCAAGAAAATGACATAATCTGCTACCCCAAACCTTAATGTTGAAATGGAAGAATGGTCTATGCTTGTTGAATGGAAGAAATGTCCTTGTTGAATGGGTGCCTAGAAAACTATGTGATCTCTTCAACTAAGGTATAATCTTTGTGTGTTGATCAGGAATTGAGCATGTGGGTGGAAGCACGTTTGAAAGTGTGCCAAGTGGTGATGCCATCTTCATGAAGGTATGACAAAAGAATTCATTTTTGCAAAAGTCAAAAATTTCAATGAAAGGAAATTTCTTTTCCTGGATGTTGTATATTGCTTGCTGGTATGAAGTTTAATGTTTAAAGCTCCCAAGTTAAAGTTTTCATTACTGAAGATCCATCCATGAAGGTTCCAACTCTACTCATCGCAAGGCCATAAAATCTGAGAAGGTTTATGATTGGTGCCCAGAAGCAAGCTTCGTGCAATTATGCCGACTATTCAACATCTCTAGATCCCAGAAGTACTTTCAGTAAGCCTAGTTTGGGTCTTGACAAGTCAGCCAGTGTTTTTTCTACATTTGAGCATATTAAAGCCGGATTGAGCATATTAGAACCTGAGAATGGAAAGTTAGATGCCGAGGTGGAGATTGCACATGTCATGTCATGTCATGTTTTTGATGCAGATCTAGACTAAAATTTGTGTTGCAATAATGAATTTACAATTATTTCATGTTTTGATGCGGATCTAGACTAATTGGTGTTACAATAATTTTACAATCGACAAGAATGTGAGACTTATATTGTGTTTGTTCCCAACATTTTGAGTTGTTGTGGTTGTTAAGATGTTTGTTTGGATTGTCTTTTGCAGCATGACTGGAATGATGAAAACTGCCTTAGAACATTGAACAACTGTCACAGAGCACTTCCTGAGAAAGTGTTGATTTATGACTTTGTAGTGCACCACCAAATGGTGGAATGCCTCAAATGTTTGATATGGTGATGATGGCCCATACTGATGGCGACATTGAAAGAACAGAAGAACAATGGAGGAAGCTGCTTATGACTGCTGGTTTCTCAACGTATTGCAGCAACAATGGCTAATTGAAGCTTTCAAATAAAGCACTCAACATATTTGCTGTCAGATAATGCCATGTGAACTGACAAACATTCCAATAACTCTTCCAATAACCTTGATCCATCTTTCAGTTTAGTAGATGATGAAGCTTGATGGACTTGCTTTGATGGAGTTTTTAGTGCATCGGACAAAGTGTATTGTGGGTAGTTAGTTGTTAATCCTGACTCTCTGGTTTGTGCACAAGTTTGTTTATTACTGTCTTTGACTGGGTTTGGGTGGCCATAAAATTGGCTACAAAATGTCTATTGGCAAAATACTAGTCTGATACTAGTGTAGCCTGTGCCGTTGGCCCAAGTGTGAACACATTCTTTATTTTTCACATTTTCAGAATTGAAAATTTCTAAATTCAACAATGTGAACACATTGATGGCTCAATCGATTTTCCAAGTTTTGCAATTTGCTTGAATTTCCAACAACAAAATCCACTCAAAAATCAACATCTTCCACACCTTAGCTCTGAAAATTGTGAAATAAAACTCTATTGAATCTGACTTGCTGAGGACACTCCAACAACACCCCAAGAACAGAATGCTACCAAATTCTAATACAGTTTTCAGTTTCAATTTTATTTAGTTCCCATTGAAAAAATGATTCAATAATCAATAGCTTCCACACCATAACTCCAAACATTTTCAAACCAAGTCGGCGCATTCCTACTCATTGAGAGCTTTCCCAAGATTACGAGAACACAGCATGAAGCACAGGTGGTTTGGGAGATCTCAGCATGACAAACAAAACAAAACAAACTACACTTCACTTCATAGATAGATGTGACAAAGGATGTACTAATACAACACTGGTCTATACAATAGTTAATCGAAATGCAGTTTCACCAGGTCTATACAGAATAATTATTTCAATTCTGAAAATTCCATTCCGAACAAATAAAATACTCCAGGGTTCACCAAAACAAAATTCTTTAAGAAAAATATTTTTTGAAATTTTCTGCATATTCTAAAAATAATATAATATATTTTTTTGTTGAACCTGCTCTTCAAGTATGGTAATACAAAAAAGGGCAAAACATGTTAATAAAATGGGTTGAACAGTACAAGTACTACTGAAGCATGTTGGAACCTAGTACCTACCAGTTTTGTGAGAGGATTTTTTTGTTTTTCTTCATGGAAATTGGGATCCAAAGAGTGGCTGTACTGAAGTAAAGACAGCATTCATTCAAAGTGTCTGATGTAGCACAAATCCACAGACAGACAGACAGACAGACAGAGATCTTCAAGAGATTTTCTAAGAGACTTCCATAAACCCTAAACCCTCTTTTGACTCCGTCATCACCATCACCACCACTCCCTGCAAATTTGTTAGGTTGTAGTAGCACAAAGCAGAGTTTGGATGCTTCACTTATCATCATTTATTTCCCAACAATTTCAGATTTGGGTTTTGTTTGATTTGTTTGTCATCACAGCAACAACAAGCAAAGCAAAAGCAAAGCAAGCAAGCAAGAAAGCTTCAGCAATGGTAAGTTACTAGCTGCTGATTTCCAGATATTCTTCCTCTGCTGCTTGTTGCTGCTGCTGTGCTCTGATATCCTTCTGTTCAAACCCATTGAGCTAGAATTTTCTCTTTGGTTTCTTCATTCTGATGGGACTCATTTTGAGTATTTTGTAACTGTGTTTTTTTGGTTATTGTTGGGGTGGTGGAATTAGCTGGATCAGCGATGGTGGTGTGCTTCTCCGATTGATTTTAAACAGCACTCTTCTCCAGTGGCATCCAGCCAGGATCAGGCGCATGTTTTTGCACGACTCAAAGGCGAGGAGTATTAGAGCATCAGCAGCAGCAGCAGAGGTAACAACAATTCTAGCTTGTTTTTCTTCCAACAACCCATGTGGTCCATTGGCATGAGCAATGGCATCATCAACCGTTTGGCAAAATTTTCTTTTGCGAACCTCTTTTGCAAAGCATACTTCTGAAAGGCTCTTTTGCAAACTTTACTTCTGGAAACTCTTTCTTGTGCCAAATTCTCTTTTGGAAACTCTTTTCTGTGCCAAATTCTCTTCTGGAAACTCTTTTTGCAAATTTTCTTTTCAAAACTCTTTTGCACATTTTTTTTCTTTCTGGACTGAAACTCTTTTGCCTCTCTGTCTAGTCTTGTTATGAAGATGAGTTTATTATTCACTTGGGATACCTCTTTCCACCATCCATGTATTTGCTATGGAGCTCTGTTTATTGGCTCCAGCCATTAGGGTAGCTCAACTATGCATTGGTGTTACAATTTGGGTGTAAAGTGTCAGCTCAAACTTGACCCAATCTGTTAGTGACATTGGGAGTAGTATGTGTGCATATGACAGATGCCCATGTTCCATAGAAGAGCATGCATCTAGATGAGAAGTTCTAGATCTAGTTTGGGAAGTTTTTGTGCATGAAATGTTTTTTGTGGGTTTTGGGTGGTTGTGGAAATGTTGATTGCTGATTATGGATGAAGACATACATGATGATTTGGGTGGGTGTTGAGATTGCAGTAGACCATATGGAGCGCATAATTTTCACTTTAATTGCATTCTTGCTGGTTGGAATGCTACTGAAGGGGAGTATAGTCAGGGCTGTGCAATTTGAGGTTTTGCCAACAAAACTGAATAGGTCAGGTGATTCAGTGAATGTCACTTGGGCTGGAATCAAGTCTCCCTCCCATTATAATTGGGTTGGAGTGTACAATCCCGCGGAATCAAGCGACCATCATTTTATTGGCTATGTTATGCTCAATTTGGCTTCCACTGAGTGGGCAAGTGGCAAGGGTTGGTTCACTTTACAGCTTGTAAATATGCGGGCACCATATGAGTTCCGCTTGTTTGAGGGTTATCCAACACATTCATCCAAGAAACTCAAAGATTTTGAGGGAAATGTCTTACCAAGTGTCCAGGGACGATGGGCAGTTAGCACAAAGGTGGAATTCTCAAACTATAATGAGCCAATGCATATACACCTTGCCTTGACATCCAATGCAAATGAGATGCGGGTCATGTTTGTCACAAAAGATCAGCTAAGAAGTTTTGTGCGCTATGGGCGAAAGAAAACCCAACTTGATTTGAGTACCGAAGCAACTTCTCTCACTTACCACCGATCTGACATGTGCGATTCTCCTGCAAATTCACCTATGGGTTGGCGGGATCCAGGCTTCATCCATAATGCAGTTTTGAAGGGCTTAGATGCAGGGAAACGCTACTATTATCAGGCAAGTCCTTATTCATTTGTGGCTTCTATATGTATATGAACTCGAGAATTCATGTGAAAAAACACCCCCATTTTTCAGTTTTATTGAAATCGATGGGGGTTATGGGTGTACAATAGGTGGGAAGTGCTAAGGGTGGATGGAGCTCAACCTTTAGCTTTGTGTCCCATTTGCCACAAAATGAAGAAACTCTCGGGTTCTTGTTTGGAGACTTGGGAACATCATTCCCATATAGTACACACTACTACGTCCAACCTGAAAGTACTAAGACATTGAAATGGCTAAAGCGTGACTTGGACAAGATTGGTGACTTGCCAACATTTGTGTCACACATCGGGGACATTAGCTATGCTCGAGGTTTATCATGGCTATGGGATGCGTTTTTCCATAATATACAACCCATTGCAGCTAGTTCCCCTTACCATGTCTGTATAGGGAACCACGAGTACAATTGGCCAAAACAACCATTCCAGCCGAAATGGTCACCATATCATACTGATGGGGGTGGAGAGTGCGGCGTGCCCTATAGCCTCCGATTTGACATGCCCGGGAACTCGTCATTAGCTACAGGAACAAGGGCGCCAGATACTCGAAACCTTTACTACTCATTGGACATCGGGGTTGTTCATTTTCTCTACTACTCAACCGAGATTGATTTCTTACCCGGGAGTAAGCAATACATGTTCATTGCAAAGGACTTGCAAATGGTGGATCGGAAAAGGACTCCATTTATCGTGTTTTTAGGGCATCGACCAATCTATTCTTCTGACAATCAAGGAGGTGTGCATGCACCCATAACGCAACAATTGAGGCACACACTAGAGCCCTTGCTTGTTAAGAACAAAGTGAGTCTGGCACTTGCAGGTCACATTCACAAGTACGAGAGGACATGCCCAATACAGAATTTCACTTGTGATGAAACATGGCAATCCCCGACTCATGTTGTAATAGGCATGGCTGGAGCAATCTTTCAACCCATTGATGAGCCATTGTCGAAACATCCCAACTACCCCTGGTTTCCAGAGCCCAAGTGGTCACAGTTCCGGAGCTTTCAATGGGGTTATGTCCGCCTTCATGCCACACGGCACAAGTTGACCTTGCAATATGTCGGGAACCATGATGGCCAAGCTCATGACACGATTGAAATCCCCTCCCTAGACTCCTTGCAAGACAGCAAATTTTTTGAGTCGAATCATGAGGTGTCGATCTTCAAAGGCATGATGACCACTAAGAGCAGCCATGGAACCATGCTCAGGTACTGGTTGGTGGCTACACTTGGTTTTGTTGCTGTTTTTCTGGTTGGACTTGGAATAGGAGCAGTCGCAAGTGGTCTAGCAATGAGGTGGCTGAGAATACAATGGCAACAGTTAAGTGCTGATGAATCACTGTAGCTCTGCCAACTCTAGACAATCACACCACAAAGGACTCTAAACCCTAAACCCTAAACCTTACAGAAACAGCAATCTGCAATGACTATGTGTAATTTCTGGTCCCTAGAGTTAGATTGCTTTGAACATGCTTACAAATGCTGCCTACAGGTGGGTAAATTTTGAGGGTAAATTTTGAGGATGTTGCTAACACACCCATTTCAGACTTAGGTATTTTTGTAAATGTAACATTTTGGCCGAGGAGAGGTGCCATTAGATATCGAGTATATCCTATTGTATAGGTGTAAAAAACCTCCAGCTTTTATCAAGTTTGCATCAATTTTCATCACCAGCTTATATCTTAGTTCAATCTTAGTTCAATCTCTGGTCGTGCCCAGCATGTGACATTGCAAAAGTGTTTTTCACATCCAAGTTTAGTTATGTACTTTTTCCAACCTCACCCATAAACTCAGGTTAACTGGTAGTGCAAATAAGTGGGAGATGACTAATAGCAAAGCACTTAGACCAGTCAGAAAAAGGGAGCAGTAGTTAGATCACAATTATTACACTTTTCTCTGGCAGGTGTTAGGCTTTGCTGTGCCTTTTACTAACCTCGGCAAACTGAGCATATATGCTGGGCCCAAACCATTTTGCAGAGCCAAGATCACATATTTTGACGTTTCTTCTGTAATTTTAATTTGCAGGGTCACATACTGAGCACCAATGGAGTTGCTCTTAGTACCTATACCAAGATGCACACATGAAACTGAATGACATGTATCTAGATTTGAGCGCTGTCCAGACAATGCTTTCATTCTAATGACTTCAGCCCTCATGATGAATGTCTGGTGTTATGACACTAACAATTTCCATTTCATGTGCTTTCTAGAAGACTGGAACAGATTCTGTTCATGGACAGATGGATTCTTGGCACCAATCTGAGCCCCATTGTGAATCAGTCTTCAATAGCCAGGGACATACATACATGAATCCATGCTTTGTGAGACTGCTAATTGACAAGGAGATCAGTCTTCAGGACCATTTGCAGCAAAACTACGCCAAGTATAACACCCCAAATGTTGGTGGACAATTGAAGCCATTTTTACTTTTTCCCTGACATGTGCAAGCTCAGTTTGACCTTAGTATCCAGGATCTAGAGTCTCCAACTGGACATGGTTGCTAAAGAATCATGCCCAACCCTACTTTCCCATTCATGCGGTATGGCAATGAGTTGTGGGATCTTCCTGAAAACAACTGGCTAGGCCTCTTCTGACTCAACTCCATTCTCTTTTTCCTTTGGCAAAATGTACAACCTCAGACAACACTGTCACCCCATCCATCTTCAGCATTGATGATATTCACTTCAACATTCATCCTTCCCGCTGGCACCTGTCAAAACTCCACCATAAAAATAAGAACAATCCTGAAGCGAAAAAGAAAATTGCCTACAACAAGCAGTGCCACACAGACAGTTGACCATCCGTTGTGATATCACAGCTGAAAAAAAATCAGGAGATTCAGCTTCTCTTACTGGGCAAATACAGCTCCGCACAAGGAACCCTGCCGTGTCTTCTGCCCGGTAGCCTATCTGTGCATCCCTTGCCCCAATCAGGAGTCAGCAAGAGACATAAACAAAAACTGAGTAGACCCCTCAGGAAGGAATGCTCTTGAAGAGACTCAGTAGATAGTCTTGATGCTCTTGGTAGATACTCAGTAAGGAAAATACTACCAGTAATTCAACCAGGAGACCTTAAAGAGTTCTGCCTTTTTATCACAAGGACAAAACTCAAGATATCATACAAACCTCGCCTTCCACAAAGGTCATTATGAAGATGGTGAAACCTTCATGAACTCTTAGTATTTCAGGAATGGAATTCATGTCTTGTCAAGGGAAAAGGAAAGTGAAGACCTCCTTTGCTCCACCAACGACTTCCATTTCACAATGATAGCAAGACCCTTCAAAGCAGAAGTCCTGCACAATATCTTATGAAGAATCAATGCTTGCTTATGTTTGAGCTGCCATGAGCTCCTCACATACTCTGAAGCAAAATAGAGTTAACAGAAGAAAGCAGTACATGAAACTCAAGGCAACAGGAAGAATGCAAATTGTGTGTAATGCCAGTGTCACAAATGAGTTTTCCTGTCTCCCTCCAACATATTGCTGCTATCAGGAGGCAGACATCCAAATTTCAAGTACTATGCAAAGATGAGGAACAGAACAGAAAATAGCAAAAATTTGATGAGCAAAAAGATGGCAAGACAATATTGGGGTGTGCCTGAAAGAACTCACATTGTTCACTACCATCACTCCACACTTCTCTGCAACTTTCAGAAGGTTCTCACCAACTCGGCATTGCACTGTCACCTGGAAGACAAGCCCTCACTGCTTCTCTTTCAGCAAAAAGCTTCTATCAAATCCTCTGCTAAAAATTGACATTTTGACTTCAATGGAAATGCCAAATACTGGAGTGTGCTTTATGAAGTTCAGATTTCGACAAAGTTTATTGAATTCATGTTGAAAGGTGGATGCTCACAGTATCAGAGCCAGTTGAAAATTTTACTGAAACCTGCTCCCCAGAGTTAGCACTGCACAAATTGCACTCAAAAACTCATTCATTTGCATCATCCAGATCTTGCAAAAATGGCCAGGAACTAGGGTTTGAAGATTTAGGGTTTAGGGACTACAACTATTGCTGCAGATGTTTTTGCAGGATTTCAGGATTTAGGGTTTAAGGACTACTACAATGGCTGCAGAAGTTTTTGCAGGGTTTAAGGACTGCAACAATTGCTGTAGATGCTTTTGCAGGGTTTCAGGATTTAGGGTTTAAGGACTACTACAATTGCTGCAGAGGCTTTTGTAGAGTTTAAGGATTTAGGCTTTAAGGACTACTGCAATTGCTAAAGATGTTTTTGCAGGTTTTAGGGTTCCAGGAATACAACAATTGCTGCAGACATTTTTGTAGGGTTTCAGGATACAATTGCTAAAGATGTTTTTGCAGGGTTTCAGGATTTAGGGTTTAAAGACTACTACAAGTGCTGCAGAGGCTTCTGCAGGGCTCCAGGATTTAGAATTTAAGGACTGCTACAAGTGCTGCAGAGGTTTTTGCACGTCAAAGGATTGCAGGAGTAAAGCGGGAAGAGAGGGCAGGCGCTCCACACACCTATCATCACCCCAGTAGGTCCCAGGTACAGCACTTTCCTTGAATCGCTGTGGACCCACAGCACCCCTCTTGAGACTGGTCCCATTGCATCTCACAGCTGCTCTATTCCCTTCACACAACCCTCCAACAGATTATACACTTTTGATGCACAGCAAGATGAGGAGTTCATTTTTATTTGCACACGAGAGAGGAACACAAGTTTGTTTCACAATCAGCACAAAGTTCACAAACCATAGGCAAAACAGATGGGCAAAAAAGTTCCAACTTACTGTTGTTTTCTTTCAGCTTGACGATTCGCACCCGAAGCTTTCTTCCATCTTGTGAAACTCCAAATGTCCGACCCATTGAACCTTCAAAACTTCCCCGTGCCCCCCAAAAACCATATTTTCAGGAGCCCGAAACCAGATGAAAAAAGAGGAAATCACACCCACATGAGAGTCACAAATTGGGTGACTGGATCTGTCCCGTGGGATGTCAGATCCAAGAGAAGAAAACAAAAACAAAAAAACCCCCAAAAAAGGACTTCAAAAAGAGGGGCAATGCAGCAAGTGTGAAGTGTTTTCTGGGTTTGTTCTCACCATGCTGGCTTGCTTGCCAGAAGCAAAACTTGGATTGCGTCAAGCAATTGTCCATGAGCACAACCGCATCGTCGCACAACGCCTGCTCCCGCGTCCTCGCCTCTCCGGCAGGCCTCGTTGGGGGTGGGAGGAGCGATCCGGGTATAATCCGGGTATTCCATCCCCATGTCACTGGGATATCGTCTCCCGGGCATCTTCTCGGCTTCCCTTTACTTCAGGGTATAATTTGAGGTCACTTCAGGGTATGAAAATAAGCATGCCCTCCGCCGGACCTCACCCAGTAATCGAACGTCGATGTAGAGTAGACCTAAGCTGATCAATGGTCACATGAACGCCGCCCGTCGTTTAAAACAGTTCTCATGACTGAATGCCTAGTCTTAAAAATCTATGCAAATTCTGATTAAATCTTGTGGACTTTGCATTCCCACCAAAATAATTTTTTTTTTAAAAACCCAAAGAGAAGAAGAACAAGTTATTTAGACAAATCTGAAATAACATGAGCATCTCAATTTTATTTTCAATTGTTTTTCAAAGTATGTCCTCCTTACCAATTACTATAGAGGAAGAGCCCCCAATGCTTCTTTTTTTTAATCCTAGTTCTTAGTGCTACAAAGATTGAAAAATGTTGAATTAAGTCACAATTTAGATTTGAAAAAGTAAAAGTAGAATATGTAGAAGGGGAAACATCGTGTCTAAAAATAGATGTGTAAAAAACAAAAACAAAAACAAATCCTAAACCAAAAGTAAAGCATGTAGAAAAGGGAGAGAAATCTCAAAACCAATTCATAACCAAAGATTCCAAAAATACTTGTATTACCATTAATCCAACAATTTATAATCTGAAATGCAAAGATCAAGGAGTTTCAAAAGAGTAAAAGATCAACTATCTCATATCAATTACGATATGTATCGATTTTTTGTTCCAACAAAACCTACATAGCAATAGAAAATGTTGATTTAATGTGAGAGAGGACTTTGTAAACTTCTTTACTCTCATCTACTTTAGAATAACATTAGAAGAACATGCACTAACAATATTTTCAAACCTACTAAACTCTTTTTATTCTTGAGTTGAATATTGTTGGACCTTAATTAACCTAACTCAATTTTGATTAAGAGAATGTAAGGTATGTTTTACACTAAGAGTCATGGCCAATGTTCAACCCAAATCCAACATTCTTATTGGTGCAAAAGTCAAAATCGGCCCCAAGGGCTTTACATTAGGAGTCAAGGCTCAAATAGAAAAAATAATTTTCAATTTGCCCCCAAGTACTAATAAATGTTGATCTTTATCGCCTTGTATTGGCCCCAAGACTGAAAAAAGGATACCATCAAATTTGGGAGGCCAATTTGATAACCCTTGGGGTCAATGTTCCAGCATTTATTAATATCTTCACATCAATGTTCTAGCATTTATTAATAACTTGGGGCCCAATTTGCAACACAAAAATGCTCAAAGTTGGCCCCAAGTTTTTTTGGCCTTGACTCCTAGTGTAAAGCGGGCCTAAAATGGTTAATGAAATGTTGGGGTAACCTTAGGTCCAAGGGAGCAAGTTAAGGTGTGTGTCCTTATCCCAATTGGATTTTGGGGGTGAATAGCCTAATTAGGACAATGGGTTGGTAGGCTAATCGGATTAAGATAAGACAAGGTTACTTTATCCTTGCTTTAAATTGGCTAAACCTATTGGAGAAGAAGGTACAAACATGGTGGAAGGTGCTTTTCAAAAGCTTTTACCAATTAGGGTTAGGGCAAAACAATAACAATAATTGGGAGGGAGGCAGTTAATTGGGAGGGAGTTTGTTGCTGACCCTTCTTTCCAGAGTAATGAATGTGGCATGAGGGGTTGTGAGGAGGGAAAAGTGATGATGTTGTGATCTTTGAGGTTTAGGGGATCTTGGCATAACATGAGAGGGCAAGGTAGGTGAAGGGGGTTACAACATCATGGATGAACAAGTTTCTCAAAACACATTCAAGTCAACAACCCCCTAGAGGATGGAAGTGGGATCATCAAGAGATGGTGATGGTGGGTGCTCAAGTGGAGACTTCTCTTACTAGAGGCAAATGGTGGAAAACATGTAGAAATACATGGGCTTGTTGCTAGATAGAGGAACTAAGAATGGAAAAGGGGTAGGGAGCTTGGAAGGGGGGGTTGTTAGACCAAAGAACGAGAAATGAAGGTCTACCCTCTTATGAAGGTAAGAGAAAAGGAACTAAGGGGTTGTCCTGCAAAGGTAGAGTAACAAGGGTTGTTTTGGGGTGTGGCAAAGAGTTCTAGAGGTGTAAGCAATAAAGAGATAAGATTGTTAATAAAGGGAGCCATTATAGAGACAAGGTTAGGAGTTAGGTAAAGACAATGGAGGCTTAGGATTGAAGAATGCACAATCTTTTGGTGTTACATTTAAATTAGTTTTTGTTTCAGCATCAAAAAAATTGAATGTTATGAAAAGGATTATAAGAAAAAAGAATTTGCAACCAAGGCAAAGTTGCAACATAATGTTGATTAGAGATCTTAGTTTCCACACAATTTTGGTTTTTCCAATGTCATTTTTCATCGGTAAGTCCTTTGGGAGTTGAATCCAAAAAGGGGCCTAGGTGTATCCCAAAGTTTGGAAAAAGGTGTGAAAGAAGGTCTCTGTAGTTCAACAATGTGACCCCCATGTGTGTGTGGTTTTGTAACAAGGTGGAGGCCTAGCAACCAACCAAGCTTGGAAAGCTTGAATGGGCCACCAAATTCTTAACAATTTAAGCCCATCCCCATCATTATTGTCTTCACATGGAATCAACAATGCTAGAACATGAGCAAGTGAACAGGTTCACATGAGCATGTGAACTTGCTCACTTGAGCACGACAGAATCTTTGAAAATATTCCATGCCATATCATGGAATATTCTTGGTATATTATTTTCCACGTGGAAAATTTCAAGTGGTGTGGCAAAATATTTGATGGCATGTCATGTAATATTCTACCATGTCACCAAAGTATTTTTTGAAATCAATAAACGTTTATTGATTTTAAACATGGGCTTGGCAAATAGAGTTTTTGAGTCTAGCCACATGTGAGGCATCAAGACAAAAGAAAATAAAAATGTACATTCATAATCCCTAGTGCAACCAATATTCAAAATGTCTAAGGGTCAAAAAAAATATTTGATTTTTAAAACTACTAACATAGGTGGAAATTGCATGGTTGGGAAATATTTGTGAAATGGTCAAGGTACTATGATATTATACACAAAGAGTCAATATACAAGGAAGCATGTTATGATTATCAAAAAAATTATTACAAGCTTCATGAATGAAAAAATCACAATTGATTTGATATAAATACAATTATGATGTATTATCATTGGAGTCTTAAGACTTCATCCCAACTCCACGTGCAATAATGAATGAAGTGTTATGTGAACCCACAAAACATAATCGATTACAAGACGTGATATAGATGTTTACATTGCACATGTGTCCTAGGGTTACCTAAAAAACCTACCAACATTGTCACAAAGTAGACACATGAACATCTAAGGAAATTTTAATCATCACATCATATTGCTTGTCATCTAAAAGAATATTGTGAATTTGTCCGTACCTAGGCAGAAGGACATCAACAGTGGGGAAAACAATGTACTAGAAAACCAAGATGTTAGCCCCCTAATTGTTAGCATGTTGTTGTGTCAATTTGAGAACTAAAGGTCATCTCACCTTCTTGCCACCACGAGTTGTAGGCCAACAACTTGCATCAAAGGGCCTCACAAGACCGAGGCAACTCACTGTAGCATGCACTTGGGAATTATTTGAACAAGAAGATTGGGAGCCAAATAAACTTCAAACAATGCTTCTACGAAGGTGGTCAGAGGAAAACCCTACTTTTTCTAGAATTGTTAATTAATTTTGAATTAAATTAATACCTTCTTGGATGGGCCATATAGTTGGAACTACATGCCTAGCAATTGTAAATTTTTGCAATGTTCCACCAACGCAACGACTCAAGTCATTTGGACAAAACAATGTTTATGGTGCTTGAGTGATTAGATGTGATATTGTACCCAAAAACTTAAATAATTTGGAACAAAAGTTCCATTTACGAATTTGCAAAGGTTGATCCGTACTTTGCATTTGAATGCCATGGTTTTCTATAATGCAAAATATTGAATTATAAAATTGGGTGGGCAACATTCAATACACCACTGGTCATCAACACAAATATTTTCCTTCAATTCCAGGCCACTTCAAGAGACCAAAAGTAGCAATTTACTAGAACCAAAGGGTGATTCTTGCATGTGTACATCATCCATGATATTCAGCAGCAACAAGAAAAACGTTTATTCATGGATGAAAATAATTCATATGGTCATGAAAATGGGAATCATTGTTAGCACTAGGAGGACAATCAGTAAACCATTTGAAAGACCCAAAAACCTCTTCACCCTCAAAATATAATAGGAAATTTGTAAAAGATGATCCATACATGTAATTAACCATTGTTGCGACAAGTCTAGCAAGATCACTCGACCCTCAAGCCCTCTTCAACAACAATTCATTCCTATCAAAACCATGACCAAATGGACCACCTTGCAAATATTATATATACAATGTAGATTATTTGAAAGCACAAATGTAGTTGTCGGACATTACTGTGTACAGACAAATGTTGCATTTTCCCAACTATTGTAACTAGATGTTATGCACAATTTCGGCCAGATTGTAGTGGGCATGTTAGCCCACTATTCATCACTGAATTTCTACAAAAGAAAGGAAATGGAAGATCAAAAACATGTAAATGTCACAACACAAATGGAAGCATAGATGGAAGTGGAGTGCAAATGAGACTCAAATGCAAATGGAATTCCAATTTTGAATAATTAGAAAAGAAAGGGAGTCTTAGGAAGTTCGTAGGTGAAATGCTCACATGGACCATGAAACCTCCCCATCATTTGACACAAAAATGCTAAAAGTTAAGCCAATTTGTGAGCTCATGGACATTTGTCTCTGAAGCAACCCTTGATGACAGCCACCAATAACGAATTGTAACATAAAAACCATCAGCCTCCATAAGGGATTTTACTTTCTTGTATTGGTGGCATAGAGTGTTGTGTTGATTTTGCAACTCAAGTTTGATCAAGCTTTTGGTGTGCTTATCAAATGACTGACTCCAATCGAATAAATAGGTGTGATATTTTTCAACCATCCTGACAAAAGGGTCCCTATAACCATAAACAATTTGATAGTGTTCCAATTGGCTTAGGTGCTATTAGCCATGAATCCTTTGAAATTCGGTTTTGGAAATTCATGCTTCAACATGGTTTCATTAAGCTTTGTCCACATGATTTATTGAGCTTCAATGTCCTCAAACTATATGTCACAAATTACAATGATCATCATTTTACAGTAAGTAGGATCATACACATGACAAGCCATAGTTGTCCAACCAACAACACATTTCACATGATCAAACATGATCCAAATGTTTTACAAATCCCTTTAAGTTGCATTCGCACAAAAAGGCTCGTTTCACTCCCCATACTCTTTGTTGACATTTTGAAAATGAAAGCCTTTTGTCCTACAACTTGACTTGGGAAACATCATTCCTAAATGTAATCATAACAACTCTTGGGCTTCAACCCATGGATGGTATCAATATAGTCACGACCTACACGATGCTTGAAAGCAATAATTAGGTTACGAATGTTGGGCGAACTTAGTTCTAAGAGCTTGTTTTAAATATATTCTAGTTGTTCATCATTCAAAAGCTCCATGGTGCCAAAGCCACTATCATTAAGCAGATGTGTAGCCAAGAAAGTCTTGTTAACACCCAACAAAATCGCATATATCTTTGCATTAAACGTGCGATCGACCTCCTTTGCGATCAACCTTCTAATTCGTCCACAAACTCCCTACACTTGCCATTTGCTAGAAGATGCTTATGGACCCTGAGATGAATAGTTGTTCTAATGATTGATGGTAGTTTATGCACAACATAATAAATTCTTCCAGGACAATTTGCCACACATAGGGGAGAAGAATGACAAAATTTGCATGCAAAGGAGGAAGCGAATGGAGATAGTGCCATCTAACCCACAACTGGAATATGTGTGCATTCACCACATTAGAAGATTTCATTACGAGAGCTATTGCGCACAAAGTTTTCATAGTCATCATGTAGACATTGCAAGTGACCAAACAACAAACTTTGCTAAATCTAAGCCCAAAACTATTCTTGATAGTGGTTGTGATCACCTTGCACAAAACATGGCCATCATACTTTCTATCCATGCCCTACATTTGCGAAGGATATGTGTAGTTAGAAGCATGGGTGGCAATTTGATTGGTTGCCATTGTAATTAATGGTGAGCCACCACCATTTGACCCATTAGATCAAAATTTCCAACTTTTAAAATTGAAGTAAGATCTAAGATTTCCAAGGTGAAAAGGATAATCTTCCACACACCATGTACATGAAGTTGGCACAATTTATCAAGGAAAGCAATGATGTTTTCACATAATAACAATTGATGTAGTTGTACATGTACAAACTGTCATGACCTAGGATTCGACAACACAAAAGTAGGGACTAGTAGTGCTGTAAGTGTTGCAGCATGTAGCACTACAGACCTAGCAGTGTTATAACATGCAGCAGTGCAGATCTGGCAGCATTGCAGTAGTGCAGATCTAGCAGCATTGCAGCACTGTTGCAGTGTAGCCACGTCTCGGAATTTCAAAATAGGATGGTTCAGGGTTATAAAAGGAGATGGTATGGGGAACAGCCCTCTAGCAGACCAACACCAGTTGATGGATCAATAAAACTCTCAATTCTCCAATATTGTCATATCTTGTCTTATCTTGTAATTCTCCATTTGGTTGTAGCCCGGTCCATAACAGTTTGGTCTGCTCCTTCTTCTGTTCGGAATCAGTAGCCCGTTATCGTTGTCATCACTAACAACAGTAGGATCTATAACAATTTTGTTTTGGTTTGTTTGTTTGGTTGTTTCAGTAAGTAACTAGAGGTTGTTTCTTTGGAATGAATGATTTGCTAGGAAACAATTGTTGGGTGCTGTTGTTGCGTTGTTTTTTATCAAAAGAAATGACAGTAGAGTTTTGATATCAGTAGTTTTGATCTCAATTGTGCTTTTGAAGCTTTTGTTTTGGTCGAATGAAGAGTGGTGTTGTTGTTGTTGTTGTTGTTGTGAATTTTTTTTTTTTTTTTTCTTCTTCTTCTTCTTTTGGAAGAATTTGGTTGTGAGAAGTTTTGTGTTGTGTTGAAGAAGAAACTGCTTTTAGTTTGTTGGTTGGTTTGTTTGCTTGTTGGGATTTTACTTGAATCCAAATAGATTTCTCAAGGCTTGCTCCTCCTTAAGTTTTTTTTAGCAAGCTTGTTTATTTTTCTCTATTGTTGTTGCTAGTGCTGTTGTTGCTGTTTGATCTCGCAGCAAAATGATCTACGAGAGAGAAAAAAAAAATTCAAGAATTTCGAGTGTTTCGAATAACTCATCAGCAGTCTTGTCTTTGAAGAGCCAACCTTTTTGGGAGCAGGGGGAAGACCCAGAAGTCCAGACACAGACCAAGATCAAGATAGAGAGGTTCTTTCAGCATTTTCTGAGCTAGACATCAAGCTGAAGGGGGAAACAGGAGCTGGGTGGGTGGAAAACAAACATGGGTTTGGTCCATTGGAGTTGCTGTAGCTATTGTGTGAAGAGTTGAGAGGGATTACGGGAAGATTAGACTTGCTCACTGCTCCTCCATCGATTTTTTCTGCAAACTTCAACTTCATTGTTATCATTGATAACTACCACCATGGACAACTCGGAATCAAACATCGATTTCAATCAAATCCTCACCACCCTTCAGCACCTTCAACAAGAAAATGCCGCACTTAGAGATTCAGTGACCCGCATGCAGAATCAGCCACAACCTCTTACCCCAGTACTTGTTGCCCTTGCAATGGTCGCCCTAGAAACCAAGATCAAAATTCCAGAAAAGTTTGATGGAACGCGCTCCAAATTTCGAGGCTTTGTCAGCCAGGTACGCCTAATCATGCAACTACACCTTTGTCGTTATTTTAATGACATCACTTGTGTAGGATTTTTTGGAACCCTACTCACTTGGACAACTACAGCATGGTTTGCTCCCATCCTGGAAACATCATCCCCTCTCCTACAAGATTTCAACGCCTTTATGGCGGAATTTGAAGCAGTGTTTGGGGATAGTGACAAGGCTAGGACTTCAGCCAACAAGCTGGGTCACCTCCAGCAAGGGACACGTTCGGCCATCGTTTACGCCTTAGAATTCAGGCAGCTTGCCTGCCATGTCAATTGGGGAGAAGTTGCCTTGATTGATCAGTTTCGTTGTGGGCTCCGTGATGATGTTCAAGATCTTTTGCTAACACTCACAGACCCTTCTTCCTTTAGTGAAGTCATCACCCAGGCAATTCGGTGTGATAATCGTTTGTTCGAACGTCGCCAGGAAAAGAAAATCAATTCCAACGCCCAACTTTGGAACAGTCGGCCTACTATGCTTCCTTTAGTTCCCCAAACAACACCAGTTGCCTGACCTGCCTCTTTTGGACCTGCCCCGATGCCGATTGACGCAACTAAGTTCAAACCTTTGATAGAGGCCGAGAAACTTCGCCGAAGGTCAAACAATCTGTGCCTTTACTGTGGCAACCTAGGGCACATAGTTCGCCAATGCCCTCAAAAGCTTGTCAAACTTTAAGTGCAAGCTGTGGAAACTTCCCAAGAATTGGAAAACAAGAACATCTAGTCACAGTAGGAGCCGTGCGACTAGATTTCACCCACCACCACCTTTGCAAAGGCTCTTGTTCAGCTGTTGGTCCCAGTCCCAGCTTCACTCAGCATGTGGACATCATTCATATTCCAGAAGACATACCACAAGTGTTAGCATTGGTGGACTTCGGCGCCACCTCTTCTTTCATCGACCAAACATTTATCGCCCAACACAACATCCCTATGGTCAAGAAGTCAACTATTGTTCCGGTAGAAGTTATTGATGGGAGAACCATTGCTTATGGCGTAATCACACACGAAACAACCCCTCTAGAACTCTGTATCGGCAAGCACGCGGAAAAGATTATTCTCAACATCATCTCCACCCCTCATTATCCTATCATCCTTGGTCTGCCTTGGCTAGAAGCGCATAACCCTATCATTGATTAGTGATCTAGAACCCTCACCTTCAGCACACAATGGTGCACCTCTAAAAAACCCCAAGCTCAAAAAAAACATTTTGTCTAGTCCTGCTAAGAACCCTATGGTCAAGAACCCAAAGAGGGTCGGAACCAATTCCAGTCTTGTCAAGTCTGTTATGTCAAGTCCTATAGTCAAAAACCCCCCCGTGGCCAGAACTAAACCTTGTCCTGTCAAGAATCTTGTTGAGAATCTTGCCCAGAAAACCAACCCTGTCCGGACCTTCGTTGATGGAGTTGTACCTTTCTATCAGGTTGCTAAGAATCTTCAAGTCTTCGCCATCCATGTCAACCTAGCCAACAACAAAAGCCCCCAATCAGAACCAACACGTGTCAAACTTCCCAAGAAGTACAAGGACTTTGTTGATGTTTTTGAAAAAAATAATGCTAATAAGCTCCCCGAACATCGTCCATATGACTGCCCGATTGATCTAGAGGAAGGACACTCACCACCCTTTGGTCCTATCTATGGTCTATCGGAACCGGAACTCCAAGCCCTATGTGATTATCGTACTGAAAACCTTGCCAAAGGGTTCGTTCAACATTCTAAATCTCTAGCTGGCGCCCCAATTCTATTTGTCAAGAAGAAGGATGGCTCTTTTCGACTCTGTGTGGATTATCGTGGACTCAACAAGATAACCAAAAAGAATCAATATCCCTTGCCCTTGATTTCAAGCCTCTTGGATCGACTACGTATCGGGAAGATCTTCACCAAACTTGACCTCCGTGGAGCCTACAACTTATTCAGGATTCGCCCCGGTGATGAGTGGAAGACATCCTTCTACACACGTTACGGCCATTTTGAATACACGGTCATGCCCTTCGGCCTCACCAATGCACCCGCAGTCTTTCAGCATCTGATGAATGACATCTTCCGGGAGTACATGGACGAATTTGTCGTGGTCTATTTGGATGACATTTTAATATTTTCCAAGGACCAGGAAAACCACGACAAACATGTACGATTGGTGCTTGCGACACTCCGAGAGCATGGCTTGTACGCTAAGTTCGAAAAATGTGAATTCGACAAATCTTCAATGGCGTTCCTCGGCTACGTGATTTCTCCAGATGGCATTTTCATGGACAAGTCAAAGGTCGAGACCATCCAGTGTTGGGCTACTCCATCCTTGGTTAAGGACGTTCAACGCTTCTTGGGGTTTGCCAACTTCTATTGACGGTTTATCAAAGGCTATTCCAAGATCACAACATCGTTAACAACTTTGACTTGCAAAGACAAGCCCTTCTCGTGGAATCCAAGGGCCTAGGCTGCTTTTGATACTCTCAAGATGGCATTCACCTTTGCACCCATCCTGATACATCCCGACCCTGCCAAGCCATTCATTGTGGAAACGGACGTTTCAAATTTTGCCTTGGGAGCTATCCTATTTCAATTTGGAATAGATGGGTTGTTGCATCCAGTTGCTTTCTATTCACGAAAGCTAACTAGTGCCGAAATCAACTACCAAGTCTACGATAAGGAACTCCTGGCAATCATCACGGCCTTCAAGCAGTGGAGACTGTATCTTGCCGAAGTTCAACATCGAGTTCAAGTTTTGATAAATCACAAGAATCTCCTCTATTTTATAACTACTCGGACCTTGAATCGTTGCCAAGCACGTTGGTCTATCTTCCTAGCTGATTTCGATTTTGAAATTCAGTATCAACCCGGCACCCAACAAGGGAAAGTTGACGCTTTATCTCGCCGCTCAAAATATGAACTTCGAACAAGGGATGAGGCCTACGGCCAACAGACCCAGACTTTACTCAAGCCCGAGTAATTTCGAATTGTTGCAACAATCAGCACCCTCCCAGATTCATACCTTGTCAGGGACATCAAGATGGCAATTGAGGAAGTGTCGCAACCCCATTTTGGCCAAGTGTGGGGGTGAAGCCCAACACTTGGAAACTTGGGGATTTGGAGTCCTCCGGGACTTCCGAATGTTCAGAGCTCGACAGCAAGGGGCAAAACACCTCGCATTGGGGTGTTCTTAGTGTCATTGGAAAGGTCTTGAAACGTAGATATCGAAAATTTCCTCGTATTGGCAATTCGGACATCTGCAGCTCAAGTTATGGGCAAAAGAAGGGCCGGGAATCAAACTGGCAGTTTGACTCCCGACCACTAAAAGTCGGGAATCGACCCCTTCCCGACATCCGATTTGAGTGTGCGACATGGCGTTGGAAAGATCTCGACGAGGGCTACAACTTTGGTTCAGACCTCGTTGCGATCCAACTCTGCAGTCGGGAGTTATGGCCGTTCAAAGTTCCGGGAGTCCCACTGGGACAATTTCGGGACTCCATTTCGGGAGTCCCAACAAAATGAGCCATTTGGATGCAGCCTCGGCGGCGAGCTGCAGAGAATACTATAGGGAGTAAGGTGGTGGCTTACTCTCGAGTCCGGGCCATGGTGAGTCTTGTGTGTCCAAGTGCCCGTGGCAAGTCCCAACACCCAAGGGTGTCCCAAATGTTAAACTAACCTCCCGTGGTTGGTTTTTGGATGTAGATTCACACAAGCTCAGTTAGTCCCTCTTCCTAGTCTAATCCCGGGGCTCCCAACTCAACCCTCTACCCTCTTCTAGAGTTGGAAGTCAGGAGTGTGCCCTTCGGTCCCAACTTTTCGCAACTTCACATTGGTGAACCCTCAAGTGGGTTCACCTCGAGACCAAGGAGTGCGTCAGGAAGACACCTGGGCTACCAACATCAAGAAAGAACTCCAGGAATGACCAAGGAACTTCAATTGTGATGATCTGGATCAGTTTGAGCAACAAGACGGACTTCTCCTTCGAAATAACATGATTTATGTACCCAAAGGACCTATACGCCTAAAGATCTTAAGGGAATACCACGACAACACCCTGGCCGGTCACTTCGGAATGACACGGACTCATGAACTAATGTCAAGGACTTATTGGTGGCCCAAGATGAACAAGTTGCTACGAGAGTATGTCAAATCTTGTGATACATGTGCTCGATCCAAGACTCCCAGGCATCGCCCATTTGGACTCCTATGGGCCCTGTCGATTCCTAGCCGACCTTGGGGATCTATTGCAATGGACTTCATCACGGACCTCCCTACTGTGAAAGCTAAGAATTCAATACTGGTTGTGGTCGATCGTCTCACCAAAATGGCCCATTTCACCCCTTGTTCCAAGTCAATCATGGCAGAAGAGATAGCTTAGTCAATTTTGGACGGGATTGTCCGATTGCATGGACTCCCCGAGGAAATTGTGTCCGACAGAGGTCCTTAGTTTGCATCCAAGTTCTGGCGGCGCCTATTCGAGCTCCTTGGAGTTGACATTTGGCTATCCTCAGCTTTCCACCCCGAGACAGATGGATAAACCGAACGGACAAACCAGACATTCAAGCAATACCTTTGCTGCATTGTGAACTACCAATAGGACGACTGGTTGGTTCTCCTATCTCAAGCAGAATTTGCTTATAACAACACAACGCATGCATTGACCGGTATCAGTCCGTTCTTTGCCAATTACAATTTTCATCCCAAGTTCAGCCTTGAAATTCTTGGGGATTCGATAAACCCTTCAGCTGAAGAAAGGGCCACAAGGCTTGGACAAGTTCAGCAGAACCTTATGGCAGAACTCGAGCTGACATAGGAGTGGCAAAAGAAGCAAGCAGACCGCCGACGCAAGGATCATCCAAACTTCAAGGTTGGAGATAAGGTCTGGCTTCTCAGAAAGAACATTGCTACCACTCGCCCATGTGCCAAGCTGGATTACAAGCGCCTTGGACCTTTCAAAATCGCCAAACTTGTTGGTCTAGTGGCTTGCCAGTTGGAGCTTCCACCCCAATTCAAAATCCACAATTTTTTCCATGTCTCCTTGCTTGAGCCCTATCATGAAAACTAGATCCCAAAACGTCATCGCACACCCCTAGTTCCAGTCGAAATTGAAGGCCAAGAAGAGTTTGAAGTTTAGGAGGTCCTAGACTCCAAGAAGATTCGTGGAAAGCTCCTATACTTTGTCTTTTGGTGAGGCTATCCTCCTTCTGAAGCTACTTGGGAGCCTGCTAGAAACTTAGTTCATGCCCAATACTTAGTTAATCGGTTTCACCAACGGTATCGTAATAAACCGGCTCCATCTGGAAGATGTCGCTTGAGGAGGGGATAATGTCATGACCTAGGATTCGACAACACAAAAGTAGGGACTAATAATGTTGTAAGTATCATGGCCTAGGATTCGACAACACAAAAGTAGGGACTAGTAGTGCTATAAGTGTTGTAGCATGTAGCACTGCAGACTTAGTAGTGTTACAACATGCAACAATGCAGATCTGGCAACATTGCAGCAATGCTACAATGCAGCCACGTCTCGGCATCTCAAGATAGGATGGTTTAGGGTTATAAAAGGAGATGGTCTGGGGAACAGCCCTCCAGTAGACCAACACCAGTTGATGGATCAATAAAACTCTTAATTCTCCAGTATTGTCATATCTTGTCTTGTCTTGTCTTGTAATTCTCCATTTGGTTGTAGCTCGGTCCATAAAACAAACATGACAAGTAGGTGCAAAGGATGTTGGAACTTCAATTCATCATTATTCATGGGGGTTGCGCCACATTGGAGGAAACATTTCACATTATGTAAAAGATTGATTGAAGATTTTGTGTGGTGGAAGTTGGTAAGTTTGTTGTCACCATGATCACTTAAAAATATTCTCAAAAGGTTTGCTTATTTGGTTTTAGGCGGTTTTGTAAACTATCATAGATAGTTAGTTGTTCAAACCATTTTTTTTTTTCAATTTTTATCATTAGAGTTTTAGAAGAACATATCTTGCTCATTTTTCATCTATTTGGAACGATTTAAAATGCCACAGGTGCACCCTTTAATCCTTTACATTTTAATTTCAAACCTTAAAGACAATGGAGGTAGAATGAATGAGAAGAAGATGATTGATACACTAAGTGTTTAATCATTGGCTTATTTACCCTACCCTTGATTATTTGGGCCTCCTTCAATGTTCACCACATCCAACATATAATGTTAATTACTCTTCCCAAATTCCCATGCATATACATGAACAAACAACTCATCATGTAAAGGCAAGGTTCAAAAATCAAACTAATATTGGAAAATTCTTAAAACTAGGGAAAGATGTCGTTTGGTTATCAACTTGAATATATAGTCATTTACTTGTCAATTTTCAAAATATTCAAAGAACTAGTTTTCTTATGTAATCATGAGTCTAAAAAGAAACTTGAATTAAAAAAAAAAAACTAGCCATAAGACCACTAATTCATTGCTTGAAAAAATCGGATTAATAATTCTTTGATTTTAGAATAGTTAAAGAGTTAAAATCAACGATTTTCTTAAAAAATCAAAAGATCGCCCAACACTAGTTGACTAAGCGCAATCTAAGGTCAACTATGCACAATCCAAAGTCCAAATCCAACTAAACCACGAAAACTCTTGATATCAAATCTAACGAACCCTATGTTAGTTGCATATTCCCTATTTTTTAACCAATCTTTTTTTGAAATCATCAAATTTCCAACAATTTTTATTTTAATTTATTTTTGCATTAGGATCTCAACCATGATATTAGTTTGGGGGCAAGTTGCTTTGCCTTTTTTTACACCATTTGTTCAGGTTTCTGAAACTTGTTGACATTTAATGGTAAAGCATTCTTGGGATACTTGTTAATGATGCTTGTCATAAAAAAAAATGGAAAAAAAACATTGGTTAGAAATCTTAGCCAGCTTTCTTTTTTCAGTGCAAAATTTTGCACACATGAAAAAAGAAAAGAAAAGAAGTTATTCCTTGTTTTTTTGGGAAAAGAAATTGCTAAATTTTTACTATTTATAATTTTGAAAATTTTCACCACATCTTGACTCAGATTTTGGTTTTGTAGCATTTTTTGGGGGCATTTTTTTTAATGTTTTAATACATTCTAGGAACCTGTCACTAACTACTCCTAAATCCATCCTAGCCTAGCAGCATTTTTTTTGGATGAATCAGAAAAAATATCTCAATGTGAGTCCCACAAAGGATTTTATTTTTGGAAAATTTCTTACAAGGTTGCCATATTTTAAAGATTTTTTTTGAAATTGCCATATTTAGATACTGTAACTATGATTGAGGTAAATTGGCATTAATTAATTCTAAAGAGGCATAGTGAAAAAGAAAAAAAGAAAAAAAAGGAAAAACCTTGACATCACTTTGTCACATGTTCAATGAAAGTAACTCTCCGAAATCACTAGGATACCCTGATTTTCATAAATCATTTGCGAGACTTAAACATATTTATTGAATATTGTTGAAATTTTCAAATATTTGGATTTAGGCTATTGGATCCCATTTTTTGAATTAAAAAATTAAAAAATAATAAAATTCAGCAGATCTTGGCAATTATGAATGGTAAATATGGTGGTAAAAAGTTCCAGCATATCACCAACACATAGTGAGAATCCTAAAGAACCCTAAATTCTTTTCTAATGTCTCCTCTCTGACTTAGAGCCAAATTTTGGCTAAGACTTCTTGTGGAAAGGTCACCAAACTTGGGGGGAAAAAAAAAGCCCTTCCTCCTAGGATGCTCATCACTGAAGCAATGTCAGATTTTTTAATTTATAAATTAAATTAAATTAATTAAAAAAAGAAAAAAGAAAAAATAACTGATCACTGCATATTTTGTTTGCTCTGAAAGCTAATGTTTCAAATATTATTATTAATTTGCTGGGTTGGGTGGGAAATCCTTCATAAGTTATAAAATATAAATTATAAAAGAATAAATTTAAGTACCTTGGAAACCATTTGAGAATCAGGCACACACATAAACTAGGGTTTACTGTCAGATCAATGACAAACACAGAAGCCTAATTGTCCTTTGGAAGATGTTGGACCCTTTCAAAATTAGAATTCTCGTCCCCTCCTTCTTCCCCCAAACTGACATATATATATATTATTAGAGTTGCCCCCTAAGCTCATGCTGCCTTTGGGCCCTAGTTTCATCAGATAAACCCTATTTCATCCCCAATTTTGAGAGTATCTGTAAAGTGAGTGTGATTGGTTACCATTTCATGAAACTGGGTATCAGTTCATATCAGTTCAGAAGGCTTCCCCTACACTCATCCTGTATTTGGGGCCTAGTTTGATAAGATCAACTCTATTTCATCCCCAATTTTGAGTGAATCTGTAAAGTGGGTGTGATTGGGTACAATTTCATGAAACTGGGTATCAGTTCATATCAGTTCAGAAGGCTTTCCCTACACTCATCCTGTTTTTGGGGCTTAGTTTGATAAGATTAACCCTATTTCATCCCCAATTTTGAGTGTATATGTAAAGTGAGTGTGTACCGTTTCATGAAACTGGGTATCACTTCATATCAGTTCAGAAGATTTGCAGGATCTTGTTTTTGACAAGGCATGATTGTAAGATAATAAAGAAAATGAGCAGCAGTGAAGGTGCAGTGCAGAAGGTAAGGCAAATCCAAAACTGGGGGTGAAACTTCCCCCTGAGGACCAAGTTAGGAGAGAAAGAAATTGATCCCCAGTTTTTTTAGTTTTTTAAATTAATTTTTTTTTCCCCCATGTGTATTGTTTTTGTCCTGACTTCTCATTTCATTCCCTGTACATAACTGGGGCCCAGTAGCCCAGCATGGGATACTTCACAGATAATGCTATTGTCCAGAGGAAAGACCCAGATGGCAGATACAGAACCTGAGTTTCTCCCACCCCCACCATCTCTCTACGGCTCTTTGTCTCCTTATAACAACTGCTGCCTGCAACTGGCACATTGTTTCAGACACTTGCTTCCTTGACTTTGACAAGTTTTTTGAATCCAAGCAAAAAACCCATCTTGGAGCAATTTCCCTTTTGCCAGTAGAGGAAAAGGGTATCTAGTTTAGTTGTAGTACTTGGGCCAGTGTGAACCAGCAACACCCACCAGTTACTAAACCCTAAACCCTAAACCCATCTAACCAATCTGCAAAATTTGCTTGAGTACCAAAGTTGCTTGTTGTATGTCAAGGGATGGACATGAAGAGCATCTTAACCCACTGAACCTGTAATGGCCTCTACACAAAGACTTTGGATGAAGTACATCCTTTTGGTAGTGTAAAACTAATTTTAGACCTCTAAATTTGCACAAGATATAGTGATTTTTTAATAAAGGGCAATGTCGTATTTCATTACCCCGATTTTGTAAGTCATAAATTGATATATATGTATTGATTTTATGAGTCATATATATATGAAATTCCTGTATAGTTATTATAAAGCTATTTAAAAAAAATTATTTGTGAAATACACCTTCATGATGAGCCTTTATCAAAACTGGTGATTCTTTTTTTTGCTGTAAATTAATTAGTGTTGAATTTGGATATATACCTAGCTAATATGATATTAAAAAATTGACTCATTATTTGTCAGCCATGTTAGTGATCAGCCCTGATGGATGGTATTTAAGTAGTGTCTCACTTACAAAATTTATATTGTCCAATTTGTAAACAACTCCCTTTTTATTTCGATGTGTATTTTGAGGGATCTCCCCCAGCAGAAGAACCTAGGGCGTTATGCCAGGGAAGCTCCCCCAATTTTATATGTTCTCTAAACCTGAAAACTCACATACCAGGCACTGGCTCCAGAGGGGTCAGATGTAGATCTGTATATTCTAAACCATGCAACTTGGGTATTAAAAATAAAAATAAAAATAATATGTGTGTGTGTGTGTGTGTGTGTCCAGCTGCTCTTTTTCATGACATCAAAACATAACATCCTGTTCTTTGCATGTTGTTTGCATGAGATTCCATCTTCTCTACAGAGCCTTCACCAGTTCTGTGAGGTTTCTGAGGTTTCTTCTGTGCACCACCATGAAAATCCACACCATTCTTGGAAAACAAACAATTCCAAGCAGGATGAGATGACAGAAGGACTTAGGCTACCAGTTGAAGAGACTTTTGGATGGGGATTTTTCATGGAGTTTAGTTTTGAATAGTGTTGTAGCATGGGAAAAACATTGAGTCAAGATTTAGTTTAATTTAAAAAAAAAAAAATCCCCTAATCAACAACTCCTCCAACAAATAAGTTGCATTTCCAAATACAACCTCACATTTGAAAATTAAAACAAGAATTTAGATAGAATCTATCTACACATTCCAAAACAATCCATCTAATAATATGAAATTTCTCAAAATACAAACCTGCATTAAAACCCCAAAATTGTTCCCTTAACAACTTCTTAAAAGAGCTGGAATGCAAGGTCCACTATATACACATGGAGTGAGGAGGTTTGGTTGATTTGTTGGCTGGGAGGTAGAGAGGTAGGTACTAGGTACCTAGTGAATCAGAGCCATTTGATCCTTTGATTTTTTTGAGAATTATGGTTATCGACCCTAAGAACCGCCCCATAATCGACAAATGGGTTGTTCCAATGTTGGGTGGGTACTTGATTTGGTGGGTTAGAACTTAGAACCCTTGGTTCTGGTTATTGAAAACCAAATCAGAAATTGGGTTGGGTGGGTACTTGGCTTGGTGGGTTGGTTCTAGTTATTGGAAAACCAAATCAGAACTGAGTCTGAATTTTGGAACTGGAATCAGGTTCTCAGTTTTTGTAAGGAACTAAAACCAAAGTGGAACTGGGATCTTCATTTATTATAAAACAGAACTGGAACCCAATCTGGGATATTTGGAAAAAAAAGAGGACTAGAACCAGGAGCCAACTGAAGGTTAACTGGCAGTTATTTAACCATGGGGTTGCGTTCTTCATAAAAGTCAAGAACCACCCAAAACTGGTCTTTTCCTGTTTATGATAACCACCCAACAACAGTAATGGGATGTTCATCTAGGTTGAAGGTTTGTCCAAGACGAGTAATCGGATGTTCATCTAGTTTGAAGGTTTGTCCAAGACCAGTAGTCGGATGTTCATCTAGTTTCAAGGTTTGTCCAAGACCAGAAATCAGATTTTCAACTAGTTTGAAGGTTTGTCCAAGACCAGTAGTCAGATGTTCATCTAGTTTCAAGGTTTGTCCAAGACCAGTAATCGGATGTTCATCTAGTTTGAAGGTTTGTCCAAGACCGGTAATCGGATGTTCATCTAATTTGAAGGTCCGTCCAAGAATTGAAAATTCATTGTTATTTGGGGGCTGGATCTTTTGGTGGAAAGAAACAAGATAAAAACTTTGTTGGCAGGTAGGTAGCTAAATAGGTAGGTATGTAGGTAGGTAGGTAGGAAAGTAAGGAAAGGAAGGAAATAAGAAAGAAAGAAAGAAAGAATGAAGTAGCTTGGTTGTGTCAAGTTGAGAGTTTGCACAAGTTGCTTCTTTCTGAGCATAAGCGTAACTGAGGCTTCTGATAAGAGCTCAAAAACCTGTGAGCAAAAATAAGGCTGGAGCTGATCTGATCTTTGGGTCAACAAGATCTATACATCAGTGCCATTGTTTGTTTTGTTTTTCTGCTGGGAGGGAGTGGGAATTTGAGCACTCCTCAGTGCCATCAAGGGTGTGTGAATAAGTGTTGGAATTCTGAAAAAGAAATCGAAAGTCTAGCTGCTGGGAGCAACAGGAAACAAAGTACTTAGTGCATGTATGTGTGGTAGCTTGCTGTAGTGCCAATGGCGGCACGATCATCAACAACCATTCTGGCAGCAGGTCTGAGCATTTTTGTAGGAGCATCAATCTTAGTCCTACTGGCAGAGCTCTATTACTTGCTGTGTTGGAGAAGGCGAGTGCTGTTAGCGAACCCTCGAGTGAGCCAAGAGATAAGCAGCCCTACTGCTGTGCAGCTTGTTGTGGAAGATGCAGTAGTAAGCTGCTCGAGTGTAACTCAGACTGCAACTAGTCCAAGCAATTGCAGCAATAACCTGGACATAATATCTGTTGGGTACAAGCAGGAGGACCAGCTGGTCAAGAAGAAGCTCTTCCCAAATTTGCTAGCTTCTACTGCTGCTGCAGTGAAGGTAACAACCACCCACATGGACACTAGCTTGAAATCTGTGTCACAGGTTTCTTCTCTGAGCATCAACCCAGACATGAGCCAGCAGCAGCAGCACCAGCTGAACACACTGATGGGTGGCCAACCACATGTGCTGTTTACCATCAAGGAAGAGGAGGATTTGGAGACTGGAATCATGTCAGATCACCATCTGAATAAGAAAAAGAGCAAGTGGAAGGCCATCATCAGCAAGAGCATGGAGAGTGTGATGATGGGTACTATAGTGCGTGCTGTTCCAGATCATAGCAGTGCTGCTGCCTTTGTCACAGCTCCTTCTCCTCCGGCTCCCTACCACAACACTCCAGCTACTTCATGCTCTCTCCAGGTGAATCGATGGCCTCTCCAAATACTGATTAGCAACTTAGGATTAAGGGACAAATCATCATCCCCTTGGATTCATGGTGATGTCCGTACTTTGGATAACAATCTTGAAGGTTCTTCAGTCTCAGCTAATCTTTCCTCCTAAATCACACTCATGTCTGTTCAACATTCAGTAACAAGGCTGGTTTCACAAGAGGCATCAGCCCAGGTGCTCAAATGTCATAGCAGTGGTTTCCAAAGCAATTTTGATGAAACTCGTGTGCATCCGGTCCAGCCCAGTTGCCCTCTCCAAGGACTACTACTGATTACCAGGGATTAAGGGAAGGATTAACAGAGGGATCTTTGAGGGAGGCACATTGGCAGAGCAGTACATCTGATGAAATCCTGGATGTAGTTTGACCAACTCACAGCCAGTTTTGCATGCCTCTTGTCCCCTTCTGATCTTGAGTCTTTCAACACTCCATTAAATTCTACAACCCTTTCTTCTTCTTGGGTTTTGGTGTGGAGATATATAGATGGGTGCATATTCTCTTGATCAATCCCAAGGAAATGGTCCAAGTCCTCCTTGAACATCTTTGACACCCTTTTTGTTGTCTTCAAAATCTGAGGCCTTCCCTCATTGGCAATTTCTTCTCCCAAATGCACATGCACACCCTGAGAGAGGCCTATTAAGCTCTTACTATTCACACCACAATTAAGTGCAAGGCTTTGTCAACACGATGTTTATCCAAGCGTATTCCTGTCTTGCTTTGTTATACCAGCTTCTACAGAGAAAAACAAAGGCCCTGTACCATAACCCTCTCCCCGGATGATCTTCCTCTCACTCCAAGCTCAGACAGAGAGTTATCTTGTCTACTGCTCAGAAAGCTCTTCTCCTTCACATGTGCTCAAATGGTTTTTTGAGCAGACAAAAGTTCATATGTGGCAATAGACCATGACCTAATTAGAATTGTCAGCTACCAGTATAGAGTCCTATGTGCTTCAGATTGCTAGTTTAGGTATCTTTTTATATAGAAACCCAAGAGCACAAACTCTTCAGCTCAGTCCTTGTACAGTTTTTAGAGGATGAGTTCATTACTCAGAGTTGTGGCAGCCACACTTTATGAGTTTTTAGCAGCAGAGAGAAGGAAGGGTAATTTACCTGTCTCTTTTGCAGAAGCATATATATATAAAAGCATGATCTTCAATGCATCAAAAAATGCTTTACCAGAAATATTTTGGAATTTTTTTTTCAGAAATGCTAATTTTGACTTTCTGCTCAGAGCTCTGAATGACACTGCATTTTTCTAGTGACATTTGTGAAAAATTGAGTTTGCATGATCAGAGGTTTTATAGACTGGGAATGCACAGCTCCACAATGTGTGATTGACATTCCCAATAGTAATAGTAACATAATGCCATTGCCAAGCAGTGTGCCAATACAGTTCACGGGTGAAAAGAGACTGGTGCTCAAGATCTCTCTACCTCTCTCTCTCGGTGTCTCTCTATTGTGACTACTTCGCTTCCATTTGGGCCATTGCCAGTAGCAAACTTTTGGGTGGTTTTCAAGCCAAAAGTGGAGTAAAGAGTTTTGCTCTCCAAGACAAGACTAGATGTGATATTCTTTCCATTCTCCATCTAACAAGGGCAGGATGTGAGTGCTTAACTTAAGGCTTCACACTCCAATAATTCTTTCAAACTCTGCACTAGGACTGGTTTTACAACACAAAGGTGAACTAATTAACATCATGAGCACATGATACTTTGCATGGTGAGGCATTCATTCAAGCTTGTGAATTGTAGAACATTTTAGTTCCAGTGTTTTCTATTGAGTTTAAGAGTGGGCAAGATGTTTGATATATAGGCTTCTGTGATGGTGTGCAAGTCCAAGCATGCAAATTGTCAACCTGTGTGTGCAAGCAAGGCTAACACCAAGAATACAAACTTTCTGAACATCCCCACTGACACCCTGCACAATAATTATTTATATGAAGAACAATAAAGTTTATGCTGGCTTGAGGCAGTAAAATGGCTTTTGAGTCAACAAATTTGCACAAAATGAAATGCACCACAACAATATAAGAAGCCTACTCTTGAAACACTTGAAAGTAAGCCATCTTGAATGTAAGAAATACTGTTGGAAGCCCAAATACTGAGTATGGATGGAGTTGTTCTAAGTGCTATTGGCTCTTCTTAACTGAATTAAATGATTCTATAATCCAACGTCATAAACCATCAAACAAGTTCTAAACAAAACCAAAAAAATGGGTGTCATCCAATGAAACATTCAACCAAGCACCAAAAGCTTCCATTATTTAATTATGATCAAACAAGCCCAATTCTAGCAGGTAGACACTGTTAATTTTCTTTTTTGAAAGAAAAAGAAAAGGCAACCTTTACCTGTAGGCTGCAACCATTCAACAAAATTCACAGGAATAAGAAAAAAGCAACCCTAAACAAGCCAATTAGGGTGTGAGAACACATACACCACCCACCTACCTAGTGTGCAGGTTCTGGATGGTCAGAATGGTGTGTGAACATTAGGTCCTTTTAGTCAAAAGGGGGACTGAAGTCAAGTCATGCATGTACCAACAACCCCTAGCATCATCATGTACAATGGCTGTCAGTACACGATATGAGGACAACAAATGCAATCTATCACTGATTGCACTTGGCAGTCTGGGTTTGACGTTGTTTCCAAGTCCTTCAAGTCCAAGAAAAGAGAAGAAGGAAAAAGTTCTTACAGGGCTGGTGGCACAACTTTTTTGATTGGATTCTCTTCCTGTGTGCACTTGGAAATGGATCAATATTCCTCGCAGTTTCAAAAGTATTCCTCCATGCTCACAGTGTTATAAACCACAAGCACGTATCAAACCCTGCAATAGTAACTTCACCCCACGCAAAGTGCAGATAATCTCTTGGTCCTGTCCATAGAATACTCTGTTGCATTTTCAATTTTACACAAAATGACTACAGAGCTTTGATGTTCAATGCCTTGCTCTGCATATTGGCTTGTGTTTCTCCCCATCCTCTTCAGAGACATTAGCTATGATGAGATTGCAGAGGAAAAGTTCCACAACAACATTTTGAAGGCAATCTGTGAGTTCAGAGCAAAACCAAAACTTAAATGGACAAAAAATGAGTGTGCTCAAAACCTTAGGAGTGTCACTGACAAAATGTCAGATCATCACCTTCTATCATGAATGGCAGTGACAAGCTGCCACGACTCCCCAACCAACGTCATTGGCTCCGCATCAACAGTGGGTATAGATGAGAATAAAATAATCTGCCCTAAAAATTTCAGGCAGACCAGTATACAAACATTTGCATCCTGAGTTTCTGTCACATTTCTGGAAAGCAACAGGAAGCTTAAGTTGTGATGTGGGCTAGCACTCAAGACACATGGCTAATTAAAGAAAGTGAGATTAGTATCCTTGTTCAAGCTGCAACAAGCTTGTGAGGTAAGCTTCTTTTTAGCTTGTCACTATAAGCAAGCAAGCAAGCATCTAAGGCTAAAGGCATAGAGGGTAATGGTTGGGTCCTCCCACATCCCAAATGCTTGGGGTGCAGAACATCTTCTGAACTCACTGGATAACATATCTACAAGATGCAGAGAAAGCTCTGCAACACTCTGAAGGAAAACTGCTCTGTTAGTTCCTCTTCAGAGACAAGTCAGACTAGTGTACAGAACATATGCTTCCTTCACAACACAACTCTGGCCTTCCAGGTATGTGAGAATAAACAGGTTTTCCACAATTAGTAGAGCTTGCAGAGTAGGAATCTTCAGGGAAAGGAAGGGGGCAGAATTACCGTTGCCCATGTAAGCTGTACAGGTGGGTACACCAGATTGGCTTTGTTTTTATCCAACTGGCATAGTTGTCCTTTAGATGCCTGATTGGTACTGGGCAGGCTGCATATGAAAATCTCTACTACAGAGGTGCTGGATATCAGCTCATGAGTATCATCTGCAGCTTGAAGGCTGTTAGGAAGAAAGGTGGTCTTTCAGTATTCACCAGAGCAGATTGCAGAGCATGGCATGGCATTCGGGTGATATTAACAGAGAAAATATTGCTTCTGCTATTGCATTGGGGCTGTAGATTGTGGAATTGGGTAAACTGATTAAAATGAACCTTATCAAATTGCTGACAGATTGGACTGACTATTTGTCTCTGTTGCTAAGCTGCCAAATTGGCGGTTCCAGTCCTGATAAAGCCCCACTTCACTCTCAGAGACAGAAGGTCTCACTTGCCGCAATGCAGTCATAAAATCCTGGAACAAAATAAAGCAGAAATCTGCAGTGAGTTCACTACGGAAACTTTTATTTTATTTCCTGTAGTTGCACTGTAATCACATATACCAGTAGAGATCTGCTGTTTAGATCTACAGCTTGACCTTGTTTTGTGTAATCTATGAAGAACTAGGCATCTTCAAGGAGAAGGAATAAGAAAATTCTTGCTGCAGATGATGGGATCTAAGCTACAGATTGGAAGGAACCTGTAGAAAGGAACTGACCTGCACAGATATGGGTCTCATCTCATCCTTGCTAATGTTGCCAATTTCTCTACCTTGCATCAATGCTTCACGAAGTGGTCCCATTGATGCCTCCTTCACTAGATTCTTCATGTCAGAAGCAGAATATCCTGTACGACCACTCAAGTTAACACAGCTGCTCAATGAAAACAGAGGCAACCAAGACCATTGTTTAGGCATGACACAACCACCTCATGACCAATTGACTGAAACAACTTTACTACACGCCTCACATCTAAGGTGAAACAGATCTCATAATCTCACATCTATTAGTGGTTTTATGCAGTTTCTCCTATTCCCACAGTACTGCTTAGAGCTCTCCAAATTATCATTTAAAACTCCTTTCTCTAGCTTAATAGAGCCCTCTCTTGCTCAAACTTCTCTAGCTATGTTCAAACTGGGCACAACAAGGCATATACCAGAATGCTGTTGCAAGCAACTCTATGGACCTCCATTCTTCTTCTCAATTAGCACAAGGACTTAATGCAGTTGTGCTATATAGAGAAGCAGTCCGCATTTGCCATTTAACATGCTGTGTAGCAAGTTCAGGGCTTGCTGATTGTCAGCTCCAGTATATATGGCAATATCCATAAATGTGATGGTTATTTAAGGGCATCTTAGTGCCTCGAGTACATGATTGCCCTCTGTCTACCTGTCTGTCTCCCTCTCTCTCATTTGTTTAATCATGCAACCTTTTGCACAACCTTATCATCTCCCACCTTTGCAGCCATATCATCCAGCTACAGATAATACAGTGCTTTTAAGAAAACTCTGCCAGTACCTTTTCAGGAGAAAGAAAATTCTACACCATGCACTGAATTACGCATAAAGCAACCACAAAGCCCAAGCTGCATACATACCATCAGTGCTGGTGCATATTGATTCAATTTCTGCATCTGTAAGTGATAGGAGCCCATCTTTTCCCAAAAGATTTCGAACAATCTGTGCTCTTGCAGCTGGAACCATGCACAGGAGGACACTGTTTTGATAAGAGCATTCAACATGCTAATGATGTACTTCAAGAACACAATGAGTAATATGGTCCCCTGCTGTTAACACTCCCTTCTTTTTGCAATGTGTGCCTGAACAGCTCACTTGTAAAAAATTCAAATACTTCCAGACAGCAGAATTAAGATCTGAGGCTCATACCAGAAGAAGGCAATGGAATGTAGAGCCGTTTAGAAAGTCGTCGGCGGACTGCCTCATCAAGCTCCTGTGGTCTGTTTGTTGCTCCTGGCAACAGAAAACTAAGAATTAACTTTAGTTGGACTGATACACACAGTAATGTGATATTGTGAGGCACACCCACACCAGCCATGAAAGATCTGCATGCGCCATGGTACATATGAGCAATTGTTGAGCTTTGGCTGGAAAGCATGTCATAAAGTTACAAAAGTTTAGGAGACAAGACAATCACTGAAGAGCTTGACTCACATATAAGGTCTTGCTTGGGGAGCTCTTATCTTTGGGCCAACTAGTTTGAATTTTGTAAACAGAAGGTTGTGCACCAACTAATCATATGAACTTCATGTATGGTGATTTTCCACACATTGACAAAGAAAAGTTAGCCATATGAGACATATTCTCACAAATAGTCAGAACTTCTCCATTCATATGATATATATAAGTCAACCTGAATTAAGAGATCACTCAATAAAAGGTTCAGATTTCAAATCTAACAACATATCAGCAAATACGATACAGCAATGCATTTGAGAAAATCACATACCAATAAGAAGAATCTGCTCAGTTCCACTCCCACAGCCTTCCATTTCAATCAAGAACTGCGTCTTAATCCTTCGACTGGATTCATGCTCTCCCTCAGCTTTTCGCTGCAAGCAAACACACAAACCTTCTGCCTGAGGATTGAACTAACTATTGTGACAAGCACCTTGTCAGCAAAGGACTTTTATGCAAGGAGCACAATCTAGACTACTGAAGAATCCCAAAACATGACCCAGAAATTGCAGAAGTGCATCCAAGGACATCCCATCTTAGCAGAAATCTTCATCCCTGTAACTATACCTGGCATATCTACCAACCTGAGACAAAAGAGAGTCAATTTCATCAATGAAAATGACAGCTGGCTGCCGACAGCTTGCAACACCAAACAGCGCCCTGACGAGTTTCTCACCTTCACCGATCTGTAAAAGTTCCAAGGTATGGAATTGACATTAGCACTATCACTCTGTAGTAGCTACATCTACAGTAGAGATCTTCCTGTGGTGGAAATGCCCAACCAAATAAGAGATTCTATGAATATGTAGATTGTTCCACTGGCAGAAATGTGAAGGTGTCCCAAAACACATCCAAATTTAAATCCACTTTAGGCAAATGCCAATCTTTATGATAAAGCATCACTACCTAATATGGCACAGAACACATGACATCTGCTGTCAACAGAAAGCATTCCAAGCACAAAGATTTGAACCAGAACATCTTCTCATTCTTCAATGGCACAAAAGAATTGAAGACACAATTTTAGAGGGAAAATTTTCTTCTCACGACAACATGTGCTATCAAATCACAACCCAAAATGTACATGGCAGATGTTCCATTCTGCTACTACTGAATCCAGTCAGTAAGATCAAAGGTCAGATGCCAACCTTACCCATTTACTTGTCAAAGAGCTAGCAGATATGGAGAAGAAGGTGGCCTTTGCTTCACTAGCAATTGCTTTCCCAATCATGGTCTTACCTGTACCCTGGTACTCAAGAAACCTATAGCTTGTCAAAAGATATATAGCCTCCCTTTTCCTGCAAAGGGAACTAGGGAATCCCTGTGAAGGAGTATATAGGTATCTCTTCATCAGGACACAGGTAGAGAATGGATACTGAATGAGCACATCTACTACAAGTTACATAGGGAAAATTTGGCTAGCATACAATTCCATCCAGGACTAATTTTGGGGCAACTGGTGAACTGCCATCTACCATGGTGGTGCACCCTTGAAAGAATGTGTTTGTCCAATCCCTGTCAAGATCTGTACATGGTGATAAGTGGACTTACAGGAGGACCAAAAAGCAGAAGACCCCTGCCTGGAGCTCGGCAACCTTGGAAAATGTCTGGGCGGAGAAGAGGCCAAATGACCATCTCTGTGACACACTTCTTAGCATGCTCCAATCCAGCTGTCAACATCCAATCAGTTAAAGTCAGCATTTGTTCAAATCTATTTAGACATCCTTTTAAGTTAACAAATCTAATGGTCTAATATCCCAATATGAATGCTCAGTTTGAATCTCACTGAAAAGTTACAGTTCTATGGGCAGCTTATGCCTTCTGAAGATGTCTACATCCTCTCTTCATAGGCAATTCTGGAGTCTCTCCATGCTGAATTGAAAACAATCATAACCAATCATGGAGTCATTAATGTGTCCATTTAGAGCTTAACTAACTTAAGTCATATCACGTATAGTACTGATGATGCCTGGCACCTTACCAATATCATCCCAATGAACAGCAGGATCTTGATCCATGACCTCGTTGCTCACATGTTCCAAAAGTCGGGGTTCCAAATTTCGTAATCGATCTGGGAGTTTTCCATTAGGGCCTGCCAGCAATTCGATGCTGTACACTGAACCTCAGTATATATCCTTCATTCCTGTCCTGTTATCCTTCCATTGAAAGGAAATACTTCTAACTTTTTTCAACAAATGCCAATTTTGACCCTCTTACTGGGGCTCAAAAAGGGATAAGAAGCAATACAAAGTACACACCACTTTGAGGGCCACAGCAATTAATTGATCAGTTTCAATAATTTCAACTTGTCATGGTATAGGACTTCAGAAATAACCATGGAACGTCCCATTCTAATTGCCAAATACTCACCATTTTCGATTTGACTCTTTATAGCCATTGTCAGTGCCACCTTGTGTGTGAGCAGTAGCAACTGCACCACCACTGGAACTTCCATTTGCCCCCCAAACTGGAGGCACAAAGGATCCACGTACACCACGACGTGACATACCCAGAGTTTTAACTAACCCAGTTCGTGGGGGTCCTGAGCTGGTGAAACTCCCTTGATACAAACTTGAAGGATGTTCATTCTTTTTCACTGCATCAATTGCCTGTACTGACCATACATTGGCAGGTAAACTGCTTGGGCAGGGCAGCTGAGACCTCTCATGATAAAGACCAAAATACAAGGTGCTGAATTTCATTGAATACAGGGAAAGATAAACTTGCTAGAAAGATCTAACATGTTAGGCATAGTTGTGAGTTGTGACCAGTTCAAGCTTCTGTAAGAACCAAAACTTCTGCTACAGCTGGGCTTTTAAACGCAATTGTACTGCAATAAAGTTGGACAAGAGTGTAGTTGGGCAATTTTTTGCCATTAACTCTTCAATGACAGTCTCATGCAAGTATGATTTCAAACAAAATTACCAATTTGTGACTTGCTGTAACAAAACTTGTTGGAGGTGCTTCTGCAGCATCCTCATCACTGCCAATCTCCTCTGTCTGAGATGTCCTTGCCTTTTTAGACCATGTCTTGGCTCCATAAGGATTGCGGCACCGTTTTCGAGTGTATGCATATAGATTGTGCTTCTCTTCTGCTTCAGGGGACGAAATAGAAATAGGCTCTTTGTTTTCTGTTTGTGTTGTGTGGTAAAGACCAGAAAAATATTTGCTGGCAAGAGAGTTTTTTCCTCTTTGATCTGGGTCTGGGTGATTTGAGTCCAGCATGTGCTCTGCAATTGCATTCACACAAATACAAATGAACAAGTAAATCAGGTGCACAGAGAGTATTTGTCACTTGATCCCTCTTTTACCTCCATAATCTGCTTTTGCCTCCATACCTTTTACGTCCATTCAAACTTGCATGAAACATGCATGCAAGATTTGCATAAATTGCCATTAGACATCCAGAGGACCATATACTTCCCACTCCACTAGGCTCATGATCAGCACTTCATACCTGTGACTAGAATACTGCTTTAAATACCTGTGACAAACATGGAATGAACAATGAGCAAAAGTGGACAGTATTGCCTGCTACACTACCTGTTTGACCCTGGGCAGGTTCAACTGCCTTGTGACTTTGTGAGACTTTGGCCAGGCTTTGTGGCCACCCTACCACTCTCACAGACTCCATGGTAGTTTGCATCACCTGCTGTACGAAGGCTTGCAGCTGGCACTGAAGAGATTGATGTGTCCTTTGTGATTCTCAGGGCCTGCAACATTAAATGCATTAGAATTTTCAAAATGCCACTGAGTTGTGAGTGCATCAATGTGGATTGGGAAGACATGGTAGTTTCTCCTTCCTTGTTTCCTTTGCTCCAGTTGAGCACAACTGCATTTAATTTGCGGTATGGAGGATGCAAGTCCAGCACAGAGTTGAGAGGGATCAGCTTCAACATTTGGTACTTTCCAGTTGGCACTTTCAAAAAGAGAGCAATCCAGCGAATCCAGCTTGTGTCTGCCTAGATTTTCCTCACAAGCCTTCAGTGGGGTCTAGCTACAACATGCAGTCTTCCAGAAACAGTTTCTTTGCTGCAATCGAATACAAGTGGATACCCAAAACTCTTTTTTTCTGTCCTCTTTCCCATATGACTGAAAAAGTAGGCAAGAGTATCTACATTGAAATCAGAAAGAAAGCTCCACAATTGGTAGCACTTTGACGCACCCTTCTTTCAGTTCCACCAACCAAAACAAATACAAGGATGAACACAGTCTTGGCCTTGTTAGCATCATCACTCACAATGTATATCAGACCATCACCTTCATCATGAATGGAAATTATATGAATGGTATGACCCGGTGGTCACTTGCCTCCAGCAATTAATTTACCCTACAAAACTGCAAAGGGGATTGGGCTCTCCTGAAAACCAAAAAGACCCCAGGAGACTTACAGCAAGACTAGCTGATTGTGCCCTTTGAATAGGACCCATATAGTATTTAGAGGCCTTGATCTTCTCAATATCAATAGGCCTATATTGCTTGAACTTGAAATCTGCAGGAGTTTTTGCCTGCTCCAATGCTTGGCGCCTGTTACACTTTAAACCTAAGTTAGACCAGATTTGATGATTTCAGAGCTACAGAAAAATTCAGTTTACAATGGACCATTTTTTTTCCATACAGAAATCCACAAAACTGCAGCACTAATATAGTAGTAATCCACTGCAAAGAAAACTGGAGCTTTTCTACTCTGATTCCTTTTGTATGCTTGTACAGTAAAGATCAAACTAGTTTCTCCAGGTGCTGCTGCTGCTTTTTACAGCAAATTTGATCAGATGACACAGCTACCTACCTGTCCACCAGTGTAGCCAAATTGAGCTTTTGCAGCACCTTCCTCTGTATTGGCTCCACATAGACTACATCCTCCGCTGTCTGACACTGGCTCTCAAGGAATCCAAGCAATCGCAGTCCCAGGCCAAGGGCAGTATCCGTGTCCCCTATAGTGAAGGCAAGATCTACACCAAATAGTAAAGAATTCAATCTCTTTACCTTCTGCTGAGTGGCTCCTTCTTTTGCATCCCCTGCTGCTGAGGTGGAATCCCCCATGACTCATCCCCTCAGGTCAATCAAAGCATTCACTGCAGTGCAAGTAAAGAAAGTAGTTACTGATGGCGGCGGCGCAACTTCCATAAGTGCACCAATTCAGTCACTCAATTGTTCAGAATTGGCAGAATTTGACAGAAAGTCAGGATGCAATGCAATGGACTATATGCAATGCCATTGCAATGGATTATGCGCAATTGGATCCATGGACTATATACAATGGTAGAATGATATGCAATGGACTGCTGCATGCTTCCGAAAGAAAATAAGACAGGGATAGGACAAATCTCCTTCTCGAGGAAATATGGAAACGAAGGACAGACAAACATTGACAGAAGAAAGTGAGAATTCCGAATGCTTTCCTTTAATTGAAACAATGAGCACTTGAACACAAGCAGGCAGGCACCAGAGGCAAGAAACCTTAACAAACTCGAATGAACCAAGCAAGACCTTAGTAGTGACTGGTAGTGAAAATAGATCAAAGCGATGATGATGAACAGGAGAGTCTCGGATCGAACTTCCAAAAGACGCGCTTATCAGAGACAGATTTCTAGCATCCTGAACCTTTCCGTCACTCGATGAAATTTACCTGCAAGAACGTGAAATAGAAGCATTGCCAAAACAAAAAATTGCACGGTCTCTGAATTTGCTAGTTCTCTGTTGAAGAAGACAGAGATAAAGCCGGAGGCAAATCGCTAACAATTCTCTCGTCTGGCCCCCTCCGTTCAGTTCCTGAATTTTTTTTCCAAAAGAAGAACAAGAAAAAGAAGAAAATCTCTCTAGAAGAATGAGGCGATGCACGAACTTACAGAAATTTCTCCGCCGAAGTTTTGTCGAAATCGATCCGCAGCTGCCGAACACGATGATGCAGATAACTCCCAACGCGCGCACGCGCACACAAACGCACACACAACGAAATAGAGGAAACGAAGACAACAAGCGGGGGAGGGGTGACGTCGGGTCCGCCCTTCGAAACCGGGGGCGAATCTGAACTGAAACCCACTTCTCTACCGGGTCCCCCAGGCTGGTTGCGTCATCGACAGATAAGCAGATAGTGCCTTTCTCATTCTCTGGATGAAAATCATTCACTGACAAGTTTGTTGGCCTTGTCTACCAAGGCAAGGAAGTCATAGTACCTTTTCAGGTTTGGCAATGAGGTGCTGAATAATTAATTTAATTTTCAATTCTTAATTCGGTGGTTAAAATTTGAATTCTGAAAATTTTGGCACTTTGTATTAAATTTATTATAACCAATCCTATATATTAAAGCAAATGTGGTGTCTGTCTGTCTGTGTGTTCGTCACAGACATTCGCGGATTGCGGCCAAGGGCAGCCGCTGCTGGGGGCCGGGTGAGGTGCCACAGCCTTTTATACATCCAGTGTGGGCAGACAAACACCACGTTTGCTTTAGTGGGTCAACGTGCCAGGCAGGGGCAAGGAGTGCATGTGTGCAAGGACCAGCTGCCACTCCGTCTTCACTTATGTTTACACCATCACTGAATGGCATGCCTATGCTTGAGGTGCAGGGGCCACCTCCGCACTGGCGCACGCTATGGCTGTCCAGCATGGCAATGTGGTTGTCCACCGACCTGACGTTGCCAGGGACAATAGTCGCCTGAGTTAGCGCCAATGACGGGCTTAACAAACAGTTGCACAACAACATGCAGCTCGCGGTGCTAGCACGACTCGCATGCATGCTACCTGGGCAACACAACCTACCGAACTGCAGCAAGCAGCCAAGTAAACGAATGTTGCCGCCATGTGCGTTGCCAGGGCAGCCCAGTCCGCTGAACAACAACAAGCAGCCAGGGAACGGGATGCCTCTGTCAGGCATGCTACCAGGGCAGCCCAGCCTGTTGAACAGCAAGTAGGCAGTCAAGGAACGGGATGCCTCTGCCAGGGTAGCCTAGCTTGCTGACCAGCGGCAAGTAGCGAGGCGAGGGGCTCGCGCCTAACAAGCTAGGAAGTAAGCCCTGCACACTACGGATGAGGTGGAGGGGTTGGTGGTACACTCATTGGGTGCCATGTCACATAGGTGCACACACTGCAATGCACTCCACTTTGAGCACAAGAAAAAGCGCACCACTTTGTGTTGCAGTGGTGGCAAGATGTATGGGTTGAGCAATGCTTTCTCCGCCCCTGCACCTCAGCCACTCAGAGATTTCCTCACCAATGTGCCCAGTGAGCACCGGCCTTTGCCACCTGCCACTAAGGATTTCAGGCAGAACATTCGTGCATACAACTCTACATTGCAGATGGCCTCAACGGGCCTGCACATCCATTCCCCGCAACAAGGGATCAGCATGATTACCATCAAAGGGGCTATGCATCACTCGTTGGGGCCTTTGCAGCTCGCTGAACATGATGTGCCACAATTTGCCCAGCTATACATCATTGATTCCATGGATGCACAAGTCACGGCACGCCTTGTAGCTTTGGGTGCTACGAGCATTGCTTTGCATCAGCCAACTTTGGCGAGGCTATAACAGATGTTGCATGATCACAACACATTTGTGCAGCGTTTCAAAAAATTCATGGACATGCCCACACACGACTTGTCTCAATGGGAAGTTGTCATCAAGGTCGACGGCAACGTTGACAAGCACCGCTACAATGCTCCTACCGCCCCCGAAGTGGCTGGGCTGCTGCCATGTGAGGTTCTTTAGCAACGTGTACTGTTGTGCCGTTTGTTTGTTGCCATTGCTCACTTGATGCAATGTTCTTCATTCATTGACATAAATGTTGTTGCTCCTGCACAGGTGGCGGTGACGAACCGATTATAGGGACATCAGAGTGCGTGCACGCGATAGCGGGCTGTTGACGGCGAAGAGGAAGGTGATGCTGGGCATGTTGCAACAAATGCAGAGCTAGCACAACTTGCACAGGATGATGGTAGTGAAGAGAAAGGTGATGCTGAGCATGTTACAGTAGATGTAGGGCCAGCACAACCTGCACAACGCAAAAAAATCACTACACGGGAGTGGGCTTGCTATCACATGCACAATAGAAACTCGACATCGCACACCCTCTTTGTGTATGGCAAACATTTGTATCAAAAGTGGGGTGTTGACTAATACAGCAAAGTGGAATCACAACGACTGTTTTACATACGCAACAACCAGAGCCCTTTGCGTGCTACAATTTATGGTGGCGTGGCTAATGTTGTTGCCAATAAGGATGCCAACACTAACAACCTGGGCAAGTTCATTGTATTGCCATCCTCATTCATTAGTGGCCATCGACACATGGCTCAGTTGTACCAAGATTCCATGGCCATTGTCCGCCAATATGGCAAGCTTGATTTGTTCATCACCATGACCTGCAACCCCAAGTGGGAAGAGATTGTCAACGCACTAAAGTTCGGCGAGATTGCCAATGACCGCCCTGATTTGGTCACACGTGTTTTTGTTGGTAAATTACAACATTTGCTGGACAAGCTTTTGAGGAAGGGCATTTTTTGCGAGGTGGTGGCCGACATTCATGTCATTGAGTGGCAGAAGAGAGGCCTGCCCCATGCACACATTCTATTCATTTTGCACTCTAATCACAAACCACGAGGGCCTAATGAGTACGACCTCATGGTGTCTGCAGAGTTGTCTGATAAGGATGCACACCCCATTCTTTTTGAGGTCGTTATAAGTTGCATGTTGCATGGTCCCTGTGGCACCATCAACCCACATTGCCCTTACATGGCTGATGGCGTTTATTCAATAGGCTACCCTAAGGGCTTCACAAAGCACACCACCGACACCACCGACTCTTACCCAACATACCGCCGCCAAGATGATGGTCGCACATTTGAGCGGTAAATGTGCTGGCAGTAGGACCATGCATTTGGACTGACAACATGCACGACTATGTTGCCATGCTTGCATTTATTGACATGTGGCACCGCTCATGTAACAACTACTATTTGGTTGTTGTTGTTGGGGTGGGTTTGCCTTTGACAACCGCTAGGTGGTGCCTTATAACCCGTACCTGTCCCTGTTCTTCAATTGCCACATCAACATGGAGGTCTGCACCTCTGTCGCAGTTGTCAAATACTTCTACAAGTACGTCTATGACGCGCTCCTAAGTCCTGGGGTGAACCCATTTGAGGGTTCACCAAAGTCAAGTTGCGAAAAGTTGGGACCAAAGGGCACGCTCCCGGCTTCCAACTCTAGAAAAGGGGTAGAGGGTTGAGTTGGGAGCCCAAGGATTATACTAGGAAGAGGGACTAGCTTAGCTTCTGTGATTCTGCATCCAAAAACCAACCACGGGAGGTTAGTTTAGCATTCAGGACACCGTTGGGTGTTGGGACTTGCCACGGGCACTTGGACACACAAGACTCACCACAGCCCGGACTCGGGGGAAGCCACCACCTTACCCCATATAGTATTCTCTGTAGCTCGCAGTGGAGGTTACATCCAAATGGCACAAATTCCCGGGACTCCCGAAATGGAGTCCCGAAATTGTCCTGACGGGACTCCTGGAACTTTGAATGGCCATAACTCCCGACTGCGGAGTCAGATCGTGACGAGGTCTGAACCAAAGTTGTAGCCCTCGTCGAGATCTTTTCAACGCCATGTCGCACTCCCAAATCAGATGTCGGGAACAGGTCGATTCCCGACTTTTAGTGGTCTGAACCAAAGTTGTAGCCCTCGTCGAGATCTTTTCAACGCCATGTCGCACTCCCAAATCGGATGTCAGGAACAGGTCGATTCCCGACTTTCAGTGGTCGGGAGTCAAACTGCCAATTTGACTCCCGGCCCTTCTTTTGCCCATCACTTGTGCTGCAGATGTTCTAATGACCAATGCGAGGCCATTTTCGATATCTACGTTTCAAGACCTTTCCAATGACACCAAAAACACCCCAATGCGAGGTGTTTTGGACCTTGCTGTCGACTTCTGAACATTCAGGAGTCCCGGAGGACTCCAAATCCCAACTTTTTCAAGTGTTGGGCTTCACCCCCACATTTGGTCAAAGTGGGGTTGCGACAGTTTACAAGGGCCACAATCGTGCATATGTGGACTTTGGCTCGGTGGACGCTACTGCACCTGATGGCACTGCGCCCACTTAGCCACGCATGCGGGATGAGATCAAGATCTACCATATATCGATATGTGTCAACTTTTGAGGCTAGCCATCGTTTGTATGGCTTTGATCTGCACAAGGAGCACCCCAATGTTGTTCGGCTTATTTTGCACTTGAAAGGGCGTTAGACCATTCTGTTTCAAGAGGGCACTAATGTTGCGGCCGTACTTAATCGGAAGCCTCACACAACTCTGACTTCATGGTTTGCATTTAACAAAACAACACGGGAGCATCTCAATCCATTTGCACCATTGCGCTTGGCTCTCAACATGCTTTACCATGACTTTCCACGCATTGCCACATGGAAAAAAAAGGAAAAGCAATGGGCATTCCGCACATAGACACCAGGTCTGTTACTTGTCGGCCGCATGTACTTTGTGTAACCCTCCGAGGGGGAAAGGTACTTCTTGCGTCTTTTGCTGCATCACGTGCCTAGGGCTACGTCTTTTGAGGACCTCACGTGCACCAACAAGCACTTGCAACATCCCACGTAGCACGCATCTTTCAAAGAAACATGTTAACAACATGGTTTGCTGCAAGACGATGTTGAATGGGCCCAGTGCATGGAGGAGGCTACAAGCATGGCCAGTGCCTCATGCCTCAAGGCATTGTTTGTTGCCTTGCTGGTGTTCACTATTGTTGCAAACCCATTGATTCTGTGGGAGCGCTTCAAGGAAGACATGGCAGAAGACTTCCTGTATCAAGCACGCCAAGTTGGTGCTCAACTCTACCCGTGTATGGTTTTGCATGTCAGCCTGCCTTGCGACTTTGCATGGTCATGGTTTGCATGTTATGCGGCATTCAATGCTCACTATGTCGTGTGTGTGCTCCTATAACATGCAGGGCGAGCCAGCGCGACAACTCGATGCTGCCATCCGAAACATGGTGCTGCGGGAGTTGGCGCTACACTTAGCACACCTCAACAACAACCAAGGCTTGGTAGCATTTGGCTTGCCGACGCCTGTGGCCCAGCCTACCAATGTTGTGGTGGCAAACGAAATTGCCAGGTATGATGCGACAACGCAAGCAGCCATTTGAGATGAGCACGTGCCGCAACTTAACCCCGAGCAACGGGCTGTCTATGACAATGTCATGGCCACTGTCAACTGCCCTACATTTTTTGTCGATGGCCTTGGCGACACTAGCATAACCTTTCTCTACAGTTGTTTACTGAGCACCATGCGCGCACAGGGTCGGGTCGCTGTTGATATGGCATCATCTAACATTGTTGCATTGTTGCTGGATGGAGGCCACACTGCACACTCACGTTTCAAGATCCCTGTGCAAGGCCTCAACAGCACGTCCACATGCTACATCAATAGGGACTCTGAGCTGGCAGCACTTTTACAAGCGACTGCGCTCATTGTGTGGGATGAGGCTGTCATGATGCAAATGCATGTTTTTGAGGCTATCAACAGGTCTTTGTAAGACATCATGGCTATCATTAACCCAGCATTCAAGTTCTTGCCCTTTAGCGGCTTGTTGTGGTGTTTAGCGGCGATTTTCGGCAAATTTTGCCTATTGTGCCTCGCGGCACCAGGGGAGATGTTATCGTTGTAGCTCTGAACCTTTCTAACATATGGCAACATGTGCGTGTATTCAAGCTACACATCAACATGCGCGTGCAGAGGTTGCTAGCTTAAGGTGGGGCGCATGCACAAGTAGATGCCACACGGCAACAAGCATTTGCTGATTACTTGCAACGTGTGGGGGAAGGCGCAAAGCGCGTGTATCCCTCTGTTGGTGAAGACTCCATTCTTATTTCTCATGACATGTGCTGCAATGGCCCTACTGTGGCAAATTTGATTGAAGAAGTGTGTGGCGCTTTGTCATCTATTGTTGAGTATTCTGCAAGATCTGCATACATCATTGAGCGTGCAATTCTTACACCTTTAAACGAAGATGTGGATGCACTTAATAAACTCATCAATGACAAATATGCATTCACAAAGCACGATGGCTCCTCACACAACACCGCGTGTATTACAGCGCAGATTCTGTGGTGCATGGGGAGTAACATGGCATTTACCCCACTGAGTTCTTGAACACACTCAGTTTTTCAGGTGTACCACCCCATGAACTACACTTGCAGGAGGGTTGTCCCATCATATTATTACGCAACATGACTAGCGGCCTGGCTAATGGTACCGGGCTCATTGTCATTCAACTCATGCAGCATGTTATTGAAGCAAAGGTGGCAACACGTCCTGCAAAGGGCCAACGAGTGTTCATTCCATGGCTAAACATCACACCTTTAGACATAGAATGAATGCCTTTCACTCTGCGTCATCGTCAATTCCCTGTGCGCCTTGCATTTGCCATGACCACTAATAAGGCATAAGGGCAGACATTGAAGATGGTCGGCATTTTTCTGCCCAAGCCTGTATTTACACATGGCTAGTAGTATGTGGCCATGTCGCGCATTGGGTGCCCCGAAGGGGTGAAACTGCTGGTTATAGATGAGTGAGTGGATGCTCATGAAACTGCCGGTGTGTATACTCGTAATGTTGTTTACACAAAGGTGTTGTAACATGATTGTGCAGACAGTAAAGCTTAACAAAACGTTCGGGGTGGCTGGAGTGACGTAACCACGGGTTACCTACTAGTTACTTATAGAAGAGAAGTTTTGTGTTTTTGTTGTTAGGTGGTTAATAAACCTCCCTCAGGGAGGTTTGGAGGTTTGGAGATCAAGCCATGGTTGACTGCATGAATAATTTAAAAATTTAAAAAATTGAAATTTTTTGGCAAATTAAAAAATAATTTAATTCATGTGGAACCTGAAAAGGGACTACGGTATTGTGTTTGGATGCATTACAAAGTATAGTAGCTTAAGGGATTTTGGCCCCTAGATAATAGGTCTATTTTTATATGAGGATTTTTGGTGAAAGATGATATTTTGACTTGTGTTGAAACTTGATCATTGAAAATCAATAGTATGATATGGACTTCAATTAGGTACTAAAATAATTTTATTTCAATTATTTTTTAAGCAATTATGTGCAAAATGTTTTATAAGGGGTGAAATTTTTGCAACTTAGTGGGGAAAAAGAAAACAGAGTTTCAAAAGAGACAAAAGGTTTTTCTTGGAAAAAAATGGGCCCAAGTTGTCATAGTATGAAGGAAAAAAATTTAATGTCGACACATTGAAATGTCCAGGGGGGTCACAGTGAACCAGCACCCACTAGCACACCATCCACTGGATGCCCCTTATTACTCAGTTGTGGATGAACTTCAACTGAGTTCATATTTGGTTTCACCTTGGTAACCAATTCTTTAGGAAATAGGTCTCATACATAGGTAAGTAGGTAAGAGAATAGTAGATGGTTTATACATATGTAAGGGCTGTTTTCACTACCTACCTAGTAACAATCTGATTCTATGTTGTTACTAGGTAGATTAAAAAAACAAGGAACCGAGCAAGCCATGACCATGGTTAGGTAGTGAATTAAAACCCAACAGAAAACTGTTTCCTGATCACTTACCATTCATCTTTCATGGTGCACTTATGGGTGATGGTTCACTATGGCCAGGAGCGATGTGGAGGTGATGAAGGTTGCCGGAACAAGTAGGGTTCTCAACAAATTATGTTGTCCTGTTAACATATAGTCAGACTAGTGGGTACCTGTGACGGTCAGACACAATCCGCCCGTGCCTGCCTTTTTTTTTTTTTCCTTCACTTGGATGGTCTTAAAACTCCCATATATTTTATATTATTTCCAAGAATTCAAGCAACAAAGTAAGTCAATTGTATTGGGTAATTATCTTTATTCCTCCCATATATACTCAAACCATAGTTAAATGGGTTGCAAGAATTGATGGTGGGATACAAAAGAAGGTGAAAGAACCACAACCCAAACCCCCACTCTACCCTTCACCCCAAACCCATCCCCCAAAAAACCTAAAAATTTGAAGCCTAATACCCTCTTTATTCCTACCCAGAAAACCTTGTGTTGCAGTGTCCACATCCACCATCATCTCTAATTTTAGAAGCCATGCAAGTCCTATTAGGAGCCGCGACTCTCTTCTTTTGTTGCTGCCGTGTTGCTGCATTTGGCTCTCAGGACCTGAGTTTCAGGACCTCGATATTTGGCTCTCACGACTGACGGTCACAGACAGTCGTGATCGATATTTGGCTCTCACGACTGACGGTCACAGACAGTCGTGATTGATATTTGGCTTTCACGACTGACGGTCACAGACAGACAGACAGACGCACGCACGCACAGACGCACAGATAAACGACTTTATATATAAGATTTGGCTCATTAATGGTGTAGATGGTTGCGAGTCCACCTATTTGACAAAATTGTAAAATAAATAATAAATAATAAACAAAATCCCTGATTATATGAATTAATTTATTCTTATTTATTTAATCAAACACAAAATTATTTATTCCTTTTTATCCATTTCACTTTTGTAAAAGATTTTTAAAAATTTCAATTCTAACTTGGTTTAAGATATTATACTATTTGTGTTCTAAGATAATGAAACAAAAGTTCTTGTCACAAGAAGAACAAAACAGTGTTGTTGGCTGTTTTATTAGAAGCATGAACAAACCTCGATGGTTACCTATCAAGGTGATCCTTAAGGATCATAATTGCAATTCTCTAACAAATCAAAGAATTGGTTTTGAAATATTAAGGTTGGCTTTCATTGCCCCCAAATACAATGCATTGTTGGAGCTATTCTAAAGGCTCAAAACACAAAATAGTTCAAGCCTTGTTCATATTGACTTAGGTTCAGACGAATAAAATAAAACTATATAAATATAATTTGTCTTATAAAAAGTACTAGACAAATACTTGCCCATCTATTAACTTGAATTCAAGAGCTGTTTTGTCATAGTAGGTCTCTACCTAAGGCATACTATCACTCCCATTTCACTTAGGGTTCAGCTCATTCATGAAAATTTTATGAACGAAAATCATGGAAAACACCACATTGGTATAGACTGAGCTTTATCTTCTCCTAGCAACACCAACCAAGTACAACAAAGCTTCTTGCTACAAACCATGAATAGTGCTAGACTAAAATAATGCAAACACCGTTCACCTGAGAACTATCTATCACTCAAAACACTACTATCTGTCATGAGTTCTTGGTGCAATGAACACATGGGTCTGCATCCATGGTCCACCCATGACACATGCTTGTGGGATACAAATGAAACACTGTAGACAAACAAAACATGAAGGTGCTTCTTGCATAAACCAACAAAATATTGTACATCACTTGTCCCCCTTCACATACAGATAGATCATGAAAATATTGCGGTTTCATAAAAGATGTCATCCAACCATCATATGTATAGATATATAGACATATCTTTAGATGAGTAAACTCCAAGACTCATTGAATAGAAACCCTGTGGTCCATGGATTTAGTAATGCCATTGGCTCCTTTTGAGTGTGGTGGTTTTGACATCCTATAGGACCAATCATGTATCACAATAAATCAGTCATGAGCCCTTTGAATTCCTCAAAGTCGACTCGGCCATCTCCATTGCAATCGACACCTGCAATCATCTGCTGGCAATCCTTCAAACTGCTACCTTTTCTAATCCCCAAGCGATGGAGAATGGATTGGAGCTCAATGTCAGAGATGAAACCATCATGGTTTTTGTCGAATATGGAGAAAGTCTCTTTCAAAATAGTATCATTATCGTCTGGATCATCATCACCATGTTCTAGCGATGTTGTTGTAGAGCTGCTGTTCTTGCTCTGAGTCTTACCATGATGTGTGCTGCTGTTGCCATTTGAGTAGTTATTTGCAGAGGTGGGGGTTCGCTGAAGTGCAAGAAACTCGTCAAAGTCGACCAGGCCATCTCCATTTTTGTCTGCAGAGCTCATCATGGTTGAGATTGCATCCTCTGAGACATCCAATTCCAACTTCTTCATACAATTCCCCAGCTCAGCTTCTGATATCCGGCCATCTCTATCCTCGTCATATGTGTTGAACACTCTCCTTATCTCAAAATCCTTTTCTGCCATGTTTCTGGCCTCATCGGTTGATTTCTTGATGATTCTAGAACTGCAAAATCACAAGAAGAAGAATGATCAGGGTGCTCGCCTACAGTTGTCAACACTAGGAATATGGCCCGCAAACCCTAACCCTTGAACCTGGATCGAAGAAGAACAACAACGAAGACCATGACTTAGATCTCCGCTTCACAAAGCATCTTGCATGGCTGTACGATGGAGGAGGAGGCAGCACAGAATGGGATAATATCATACCTGCCACTGCCGGAATCTTTGCAATTGTTGGAGTTGCTGGAGCCACCCGCGAGAGTACTTTCTATACGAGGAGTTGCGAGCCCGTGATCCCGCGAGCCGTCGACAGATCTCACTGCATGCCCCTTAATGTCTTTTTTTTCTTCATCATGATGAACGGGACCAGGATTAATCTGCGGGTGCAATTTGTGAGTGGGTGGTCCTGGTTTTTGGCTGCTCATGCAATCCCACCCATCATCAACGAATCTCCTCAACACGGAGTTTTGGCTTCCATTCACTTCCATTCCCGATTTCTACTGCAAATAAGTATCTCTGCAACGGAAGAGAAAAGGGGGATGGGGGAGAGAGGGGAGGAAAAAAAAAAGGCTGCGATTTTCGATCACAATGGATCGATGATCTCTCTCGCGATTTCTCTTCTTGTTGCGTAAAGAGAGTGATCAGACTCCTCGATTTCTGATATCCAAGGAAGCGAACTGACGCCACAAAACATGGAGGGTTGAAAATCGTGACCTGCGGAGTGGGCGGACAACCCCCACGTACTTTCGTGGCCGTCGTTCACGGCTTCAGCACCAAGCCCGTGAAAGTGACTCCACCGTTAGTGCTCTATTTTCCCGGCGGATACCAACCTGCATGGAAGCACATATAGACTTGACTTCCCAGCAAATCGGGTTCTAATCTTGGAAGTTGATGGATGAAATGGATCCATGTCCATGCAAAGATCTTCACCAATTTTTCTAGTGTAATCAGCAAGCACTTTACAGATAGCATCTTTTCCAACCGCCCCCACAAATTTCTTTCATTTTCTCCATGATACCCACCCCACCAGGTATCATGGAAAAAAAATTGGCACGGATCTTTATGCTTGGTAAAGCCCTTGGCCATGGGTTTTTTACTGGAACCACACCGATGCCCAGCTCCTTGAGTCCTTATTCCAGCAAAGCCTGTGGGCCAAGAGCTTTATCCTCCACATTACATGCAGAGTTTTCCATCTCCAACTCACGTCTTCAACTCTACTTCAATTGGGGGTATCATTAACTAGGTCAACCACAACTGTCACAGAGGAATTTGATTTTTCCCCATTTGCTTAGGCATTGTGAAAATGGCAAAAAGAAACTTTCAAGCATTCAGTCCACATCTATAAGCTGATAAAAAATGTGGCACAACTCTACATATATATAGAGACAGAAACCATCTGTGGAATGATGAAGACATTTGAGCTCCCATGACAAGTTCATCACCTTTGCTGATAGAGTTCAATCTTTAATAATAGACTCATGCAATATAATAATATAATTAATTAGTGGATCTTAATAATGCATAGTGAAAGCAAGCATATTTTGAGAACCAATCATTTACCCTAGAGAAGCACCCAAGTACTTTAGATAAGTAAGTTCCAGTATTCTGCTGCCCATTAACCAAACCTTGAAAGTTGTAAAAGCACTTGGACAAATTTCCTAGTGTATTTGGAGGGTGCCTTTTATCCATTAACATCCCTGCTAGAAAGTGTCCTCGGCCTGTTATACCCCCACCCTGGGGCTTTACCCTATACTGAAACCCATACTTTCTGAATGGGTGAAGTATGCAGCAGTTCATTGTTGGTAAGGTGGGCACTGAATTTGGCCACCACTTTTGCAAAGGCAGAAATGCACCCTAATACATGCATTGAACAAGGCACTCAAACATGAATGCAAGCTCTCAAGATGAATTTGTACCTTGGCCAGTGAAACACTTCTGTGAGAAACTGTACCATGGGCTTGAATTTGTGAACATCAAAGACCCTGCAGTTTCAGAGCAATGTGAGGCTTCCAACATTCACATGAATTTAATGACTCTGGCAACTTGATTCCTCACTTCCATGTTCATGATGACAGAGGGCAGCGTACAGGTTATATTACCTCAGGTTCAACCAGACAATGAGAATGCTGCAGGGTGTTACAGTATAATCTTGTCCATAGGACGGCCCAAAGTTGCACTGCTTCAGCTTTGCTTTTGAAAGACTTCCAGCCTTCAGAGCACCATAAGTGCTGAATTGCGTTGACAAAACCAGACACCTTGTGGAACACAGTTGGGGTGGTAGGAATGTGACTTGTGCATAATAGCAATCTTTTTCAAGCCATGATGAGTCCATCTGCAGCATCCATTCAGCAGGTTTTACACTCCAACATTGCAGGGTCATCAAAATAGTCAGAACACATGAGTCGAGTCAACATCTGTCATCAATATGACTGAAATTAATCCTACACAACATGCACTGCAAAATGATGGGCAATCCATTGAACACATTTCAAAGTTTCACTAAGACAGCCCCCTCTAACATATTCTCCTGATACACAGATTAAAGAGTCAATGATTACAGGATGCCACAATATGAACAAAGGATTTAAATTACCATGCTACTCAACAGATGTTCCAGAATCAGATTGAATGCTAAAGTTTGTCAGAAATCAACTCAAGGGTGATCCCACAAAAAGGGTCCCAAAGTGCACTCTGACAACTCCATCTGAAAGAGAAACAAAAATGTCCTCTTCAAAATTTCAATTGCTCTCCAAACTTAAAGCTCTAATTGAATGTGAAAATGTAAATGGAATGCAGCAGGAAGGAAGAACTCAAAACTTCTGCTTATTTGAAGCAAAGCATGTTTCAACTCCCCTGATCTTAAAAATGAGCATGCGCCACATTTTCAGCACAAACATTTCAGCCTCATCATCAAGAATGGTTTCTAACAGTTCCAGCATGCTTGCTGCAGGTACATGTTTGTGGGTGTCACTCACTATGAAGTCCACTAGTGTCATTTCCTCTCCCAAAAAGCCTGATTTTCCTTGAGATCCATGATGCATCTTCTTGTGAAGTTCATGCTATTCATCAACAAAATTTCAAATCCTCCTTGTAAGTATTCTCAAACTCAAGAAGGAACAAGGAACCAGTACTTAACCCAGATGTGTAATGCTCTCTCAACAAGACTCCTATGAAGGAACTCAGTGATAAATCACCCCTGCCACATAAGAATGTGGCAGCAAATTCAGCTGATGATACACTAGTCTTGGAACAGCACAGAACATTCCTGTCAAACTTGCACTGAGTAGGCACAACTCTAAGGATGTTAGACCTCTGCTGAATGAAACAATTGTAATCTCAAGTCAAAGAACTGTCAAGAGTGGGCAAAGAATGTTTATTATTACCTTGTCATAAGTGAGCCAATCAACAGGATAGTCAATGGAAACCAATGGACCTATTTTGTTTGAATCTGGTGCCTCTTCTTGTCCTCGTGGTTGAATACAGATGGCAATATTGCCCATTGTCCTAACCCCATGAACCCAAAACCAAGTTTTTGAGGTGCTGAGATATTGCTGGGCTTCAGATCTATGTCCTTTGCAGTTATCACTTCCTCATTCCTTCTTATATCATGCACACCATTGCTGGCTATCACTTCTCCTGAAATCCAAAAGGCCCAGAAATCTGATTAGGTCACACATGACTCCCAACAATAAGAACACTTACAATTTCTGGATTGGGGACTGTTCCAACAACTCTCTATCAAACATTCAGGAAAGAACTCTATATTGCCTGGATGCTAATAATGCAGACATGAACAGGTCAGGATCTCCCAACTTACTTTGAGGCAGTTCTTCATCGGAGTCACTTCAAACAGATATGGGCTCAAAACCAGGAGCAAGTACATTGTTGCTGGGCTTCACTACTTGAATAGCAGCAGCCTCCTTTTCAATGACCACATTATTGGTGTCATTGGCAACCAAGGCATGGTCAGGGGTAGGCTTCTGATGTTTAGCAAGTTCTGCAAGTACAACTTCTTCTGCTGCATCCGCCTCATGTTCACGCTGGCAGCACTTGCGCCTCTCATCCTCGTTGCTCCCACCATACCACTGCTTGTGCCAGTCATCCTTGTCACTCTCATCTTCCTGCTCCTTGATTCACCTTCGTCTGTCTTTCTCACACTCTTTCTTCCTCTCTCTGTCATGCAATTGCTGTCATTCCTTCTACCTCTCCCAGTTTTCCCCCTCTCATTCCCGTTCTTTGTACAGGCGCTCAGCTTTGGGCAATCTATTCTCAGATTCTTGATCTCAGGAACTGCACCCCCTTTTGCAGTCACGTTTACAACACTCCAACTTTTGTTCCTTCTCATGCTCTAGATCATGTTCCCTATTTTGGTCCCCATGCCTGCCTCAATCTGCAGAAACAACCTCTTGATCCACACTCACTTGCCTATCTCAGTTGCTGTATTATTATCATTCCTCACACTAGCACAATAGGAGAAGAGTTAATCCAAAATGTGTATTCCAAAATACAATTGCATAAGCACAGTCAAACAAGTAGACATCTTGAAAGCTAACAGGGGACACAAGAATACTCTAGCTATAACTATAAGCTAAAGAGCAGAGGAACGCTGTTGTGTGAAGGTGAACCACATTTGGGCTACATCAGCATCAAGTGGAACTAAAAAAAGTTGAGAGGAAAGCATACTGCTGCTCTTTGATCCATCACCAATAGATGCAAACTTAACTGCTGGATCCAAAACAGTTGGCAAAGGTGGTGGCGGCAGCAGTGGCCTACTTCTTGCTCTGCAAATATATAGAAACAACAAAAGCTGACAATATTGTTATGGAAATCCCATGGTGCAGCATGGTAAATTATACCTCTGTCAAACTGTCATTTCCTTACACATAGAGAGCCAAAAAGATCAGGAGGTGGGTCGATCTCTAGCTACAACCCTCACATGGTGCAGCCTTATGCATGCATGATAATTGACCGTGGACCATTTGATAGTGCCCTTACCTTCCATGTGACTCATTTTCTCAATGATCAGACCTCGACAATATGACAGTACAGAGTAGAATGAGCAAGAAAGAAATCAGCACCTGAATGCCTAATGTCTGAGACAGGCAGGTCTGCCTGCACCAGTGCAAGTAATAAAAAATACCACTGGACCACAAAGCCCAGCCAGAGAATGGAACAATAGCAGAAGACAGAAAGATAAGATGACATAACCACAGCCACCTCCAAAACAATAGAAAATGCTCATTGTTGCTAAGGTTCACCAAGATACAGATTTCAAATGAAATTTTAAAGTTGCTGCAGTGCAATATATGTCACTAAGATTGTTGGAAAACTCCATAATAACACTTTGCACATAACTATTGTGTCAGTCCCCACAATACCAAAACTAACATAAATAATATGAATAATGTCATGACATTTTTCATATTCACTCACAAAGTATCAGACATCACCTTCAGCATGACAAGCAGTGACTAGCTGCCATGAATCCCCACTGAGTCCACCAGCTCCCAACAGTGGGTGTAGACAAGTATACAATAATCAACCCAGATTTTAGCAAACAATTATACAAAATCTGCATCCTGAGTTTCTTTTCATTTCTGGGAGCAACAGGAGTGAAGCTTCATTTCCTTTTACTCCTGTAGAAGCAATTATCATTACATCAGATCACCTGAGTTGAACACAAGAACTTCATTCCCACGTCAGCAGTCTTTGCAAAGAAATCAAGGGAAAGATCCCTATTTTTTGGCAATGTATAAAATGTATGAAATAATGTGCGCAAAAATAGTAAAAACGGTTAAACATAATTTCTCAAAAGGTCAATTTGGAGGGAAGGATATAGGTTTACAAAGGGGAAAAAAAGCTAAGTATGTACACAACATCAACATACATCAATCCATAGACGACATTTATTTTCATCCATATTATGAAACTTCAACATTTGGTCAATTTTATTTTTGTTTTTTTTGCTTGGTGATATTGTGATTTTTGTTCATGAAATTCACAATCATCCATGTGAGAGTGTGTGAACATTACTTATGTCATATGGTTCATTTGGGTCATTACATAGCATTCATGTTCTTGGGATTTATCCAAAGTCTATGGCTTCAAGTTGTCCATCAAATTATTGTCATCATGTATGTATGTCTATGCCATCCACTAAAATAACTACATGTTCCAAGGCTAGCTACTCTCTCACTTACACATGAAAAAATAAAACCTTTACAACTATTTTTCAAATCTTCACTTCCTTTGTAATCTTTTCTTCTTTCTCATCTTCACTTCCTTTGTAATCTTTTCTTCTTTCTCACATACTTTGAAAAAAATTCTTTTTCATTGCATTTCAATTCAACTAAATTCGGGTGAAAAAAAAATGGGATGCAAATTGGTGGAGAAGTTATTGAAAATATGCTCATGAATATGGTGTTGGAAAAAATAAATTAAAGGACCAACATCCAAAAAAAACTTTTCTATGTCATTTTATGTAGGAATGGGTTGAATAAATTCCAATTTGGAACTATCCAAGTGACAACTTACAACTTATGGAATCTAAAATTGTCCTACTTAAATTAAGTCCAATGAATTAGAGTATATTTAATAAAAGATTGTAATAAAAATGATTATTGAATTTATTATAAACCACCACATTTTCTATCAATATTATTACCTATTTGAGCTCTACATTGTTGTGCACTACCAACGATGATCAACTTTTTTTTTCTTATGTTTTCACATCATTTTCAATAATTCATCATTATTTATGTTAAATTAATGTACATTTCATGGACATGAAAAAAAACATGTTAATATGTTTTTTCATATCCATGTTGGTGGATAAGGAAAAAGACTGAGGTACTTATAAAATGGAAGTAATTATTATGAAAGATAGTTATTAAGATAGAAATGAATAGTTAGGCTTGAAAATGACATAGTTATTTTTGAAATTGTCTTTGGAATGGTCCATGGATGACCATACAAAAGATTCCAAAAAACCCCGCATGTACCAATTCTGATTACTTGTCACCAAACTTTTACACATACAATACACTTTAAAAACTTTGCTAATTATATCCTTTCAAGTTAAAAAATGGCCATATATATTTTTTAAATGATCACTTAAAAAATTGGGATGATCCTAAAAAGTAAAATTGAAAAATTAATTTAACCTCACCCTTACCTTTAAATCAATTTGGATGTCTTTCTTGAAAATTAATTATAAGATTAATTCCTATTTTTCTTTTTTTTTACATTAAAAATATAACAAGTTCACCTTAATACACCTATTTTTCATGTAAAATTTTCTAAATATTACATTACATTATCTGCAATTATGGGTGTTTGAAAATACTAATTTATGTAGTTTATTGTCTCTTTTTTACAATTTATAAATTATAGGTAAAAATAATGAAGGTTAAAACTAATACAAGTGAAATCATAATATTTGGATATTTTCAAGAAAGTACAATTATTATTTTTTTGAATTGACACTATATTATAAACTTGGATTTTTTTGAATTAATGTAAATTGTTTCCTCCTAACCATGCGGTTTTGTGGCACCATTGTGGTCATGCAATATCAATTTGATCCAAATTGTGAAAATTCATTATGTAATTTCACTTCATCCATTTGATTAATTTGAGTCATGAACAAAATTTTATCTATCGTCAAGTTTCCATATGGTTAACTAAAGTGTGGTGGACTTTGTCCACAAACAATTTTATTCTTGTATGGCACAAGTTATTTGTATATTGATTCCTTCTTATTATGTTCCCATATGATTATCAATAATTCATCATTATTTCTATCAATGTCAAATTTAATTTCAACTAATATAAATATTATGGACATGAAAAGGCACATGTTAATTTGCCTTTTAATATCCATGTTGATGAGTAAGAAAAGGGGTGAAATAAGGATTAAAATAGTTAGTAGGAAAAGATTGAAATAGTTATAAAGATTTTTTAAATAGTTTTTTTTTAAATGAAGTAGTTAGGCTTGGAAATGTTTTTTTAATTGTCCAAGGATGACCATATGAAGGATTCTACAAAAATAAATTCCATTAAATCCTACTCATCAAGATCTTTCCAACAACACCAAAGGCACATTCCAATTCCTCCAAAAACATTTGCTACAATTTAATTTAATTTTTAGTGAAGAAATCATTCAATATTCAAGAACTTTTGCACCCTAAATCCAAATGTCGTGGAACCAAGTCCATGCACCCCTCCTTGTTGAAAGCTTTCCAAAAACACCAAGAACACAATTTGAAACATCCCAGTTTGGTGGATCTCATAACTAAAAAACAAAACAAAACAATTATCTTCCTTCATAGATAGATAACATGGATGTAAAATCACTCATGATATGTGCATTTTCATATCCCAGTGGGTTGGTATTAAGGTAACATGTGCATTTTCATATTCAAATATGTGAATAATGAAAAGGAGGCATGTTAATGAGTAGAAATATGTAAACTAAATAGTTTTGTAGGCCTCCTAATGACTACTAGTTACTAGTGGCAAACTTACCATCCCTTATCCAAGGGGTGAAGCTAAAGGGAATAAGTAACTTAGGTTAGTGAGTGGTTGGGGGCATTTCATCCCATCATTTAGGAGATTTCTAAAAAGGGATTAGGATAAAGGCCATATTTTCTAGGGGTCAGGGCCTTGTATTTGGTATGGGGCAAAGGGGGAAAAAAAAGATTTTTCATTAGAAAAATTTGGGAGATAGAGAACTCTCATTTGGAGTGTGGATGAGAGGAATGGAAGAAGAAGTATGTACTTTGTGTATGATTTTAATGGAAGATGGTTGATGGATTTGAGTTTTTTATATTGCTTTGATATTTTATTAAATATGGAAGGTAGTGTTGTTTTAGTAATAAAAATAGGATGTTTCCTTTAACTAGTTTCTATACATTTCTGATAAGATAAAGAATAAAGGGGTTGACTCTTAGGTAGTCTCTAGAGTCCTAAACTACTAGCTACCACATGAGGATAATAACCAGTCCATTGTGGTGGAAATCAAAGGAGTACAATAAGTGGGTTGGAGGTGAAAAGGTACAGAAGAGGGATGTCAAGGGTTGTCGGTTTCAAGCATAGCCACTAGAAAACCAACAAGCAAGGGGAGAAGAGGGATAATAACATTAAACATGTTTGCAGATCCCCTAGGCAATATCCGAAGGATGTTGAAAGTACTATAGACCTTGTGAGAGTATCAATTCTCAAGTTCCCCTTCTTTCTCATATTGCTCTCTCTATGTTACCCTCTACTCCCTATATTAGAATATAAAAATAAAGGTAGGTCTAGTTTTAGATAGTAGACCTTTATCTTTCCCATTTCCAATTATATGGTCTTTTACTTACTACTTAAGTAGTTGTAGTAAAATAAGAGAAGGAGGGTAGTTCTTTATGTGAAGTAATAAGAAGTCAACTTAATCCCCCTGTCTTAGCCCTTAGAGGAAGGTAATGATTGGGGGCGACAATTTCACCCTTTAACATTTGGCAACCATCTAGTATATTAGATTTGGGATATTTTTTATACAATGAAATTGATGTTTAATTTATGAGAATGATTTTCAAATTCTTGGAGGTAGACATGGGAAAACTTATTATTAGTAAACATTGTAATATTGTCCTAAGGATAAATTTGAGAAGGTGTTTGGAAGGAGGGTATTTAAAAGCAATTGGAATTAGAGTAAGGAATGGAAGGTACTACTGCCTTGGAGAGGTAGAAAAAGGACGTAAGACTTAATACCCAATTCAAAATTGTGAGATAAACACTAACTCCACATTCCTCAATCTTGCTATAAAGGGCTCGTTAAAGGGGAGGGTAATTACTATTAATCAACTAATTAAAAAAATATTTCTATCATACTTTCACAAAGAACCTAAAGTGTTTTTCAATCATGAGTCGTGTAATAAGAATAAAACATTAAAAAATGGAACAAATCTTGGAAGAGGAATTGGAAGCATTTAGTGCAGGCACTCAAGAAAAAACAATAGAGGAAATGTTGCCATCCTGAATGGTAACGATGGGCGTTTCCATACCTATTATAAAAATGGAAAGACCTTTAAAAGATTAGGAGGTAAATGCCATTTATTGGTATCACTCATGATGGTGGGATACAAGGTCAAGGGCGGAAAGTTCTAACAAATAAGCGAATGGAGATAAATGTTTTCCAATTGGAAAACAAGTAGAAAAAATGATAGGGGGAGGACAAGAGTGGTTCCACCCTCAAAAGGATCTATTGCTTGACTACTTTCAAAGGCATGTGGCATAAACGGTAGCAAAGCAAAAATAAACCAAAACTATAAAATGAAAAATGAAAAAATAGAGGTGGAGATGGTATATGCACTAGGGGCTAACCATGGAGGGTTATAAAAAGGGTACTAGAGGGTAGCTCAAAATTTTCATTTCACAAAACCCCACATTATGGTGACTACCATGGGAGTCACATCTTAGCTACCTTTGAAGCGGAGGCGGTAGAACCAAATTCAAAATATGAAAGAAGGCATGCCTTGAGAAGGTTTGAGAAACTTAAATGACCATTTAGGGGCAAGAGTTCAAAAGTGGCAAAATTACCTTCCCTAGGATCGTCATATGAGGGAATAGTAACTACTTACCCTTGCAAAAACATATATAGCATGTTACATGTGTCCAACCCTTTCATTTCGTAGGTAATACTTAGAACAAAAAGGGGCGAGGGTTATTACCACAAAAAAACAAGGGAGGAGTACATGGATAGAGCCACACCATCATGGTGCAAGCTATGTGGGGAGGTAGGGCACCAAACAATAAGATGTAACTACCATCTTTCAATTCTAAATGACAAAAAGGTACCCAACTCGAAAAACTAGAGTAGGGATTTAAAAAAAGACATGGACATGAGCTACACTAGATTGATGAAGAAGAAAGAATGAAAGATGGTAAAGGTGCCCATTTTAAAAGACCAAATGAAGCAGCTTAAACAAAAGAAGGAACCACATGAGGTAACCCCTCCAACTTTTCAAGTGTTGTGGGCTAGTCTACCTTCTACCATTGGGGGTCTAGGATGGGAACTCCAATTATATGGAATTAGTCTAACCATGTATCCTATAATGGTAGGATTTCAACTACCCTTACATCAATCAACTGCCCTAGTTGAAAATCTAAGAAGGAAGCATCATCAATGGATAAAGTGGATTTCAACACTCACAATGGTCCACTTCTCGTGGGACTAGTTGGGAAGACCCTTCAAAAAGGTAGTCCAACATGCATTTTTTTGTAGGGGGTAGGGGGGGAGATCCACCCAATGATTTTTCTAGCTCTTCATTAGATTTAGACAAGGAAGAAGATAATAGGAAGGGCCAACCTACCCTCCCACCAATACCACCAAGATGGGGAGGAATGCCACCAAATTGGAATCTTTATTTTCCATGGTATCCTACCATGCCACCCATGACGTTAACAGTTGGAAATTTTGATGGGGGGAAGAAAATCTTGAATTATCTATAATATATTTTAAACTCCTACCAAAATGCACATGTACGTGTGCTCAAAAAAGCAATAAAAGTCAATGGTGTTACCCAGGAGGGTACAAAGATTGCATACTTCCAATGGATGTTGCGAAACACGATTTTAGATTAGGGTAACAACTTTGTGAATAACCACCTTAATTGTACCTTCAACGAGTTTGTCCAAGCATTCCACAAAACATACCATAAGGTTCAAACTAATGAGCAAGTTTACATGACCTTGAGAATCATCAAACATCTAAATGAAAGGGTAGAAGAGTATCATCAACAAATTTTCAACTTGGCAAACTATTTACAACACTCGACAAATGACCATTTGCTAAATGCATTTTTTAAGGCAAAACAACTACCCTACCTTCAGGTGGTTACTAGTAGCATGGAAAGGGGGATTTTGTTCCAACACTTGGAGGCAATAATCATTTGTGAAGAGAGCTTTACAGACGTTGACGATAACAGGGTCATACTAAACATATACCCAATGATGAATGGAAAAAATAAAAAGGTAAAGAAACTCCCGACCAGTGCTAGCAAATTAAGCGAGAAGGAGTGCCAATATCGCAAGAAATCTAATCACTAAGAAGAGAAGTGTTTTTGGAACCCTAATAACCTAAAGAATAAACTGAAGGAAAAACATGAGGTGGTAGTTAATGAGGTGGCAACCTAACAACCTAGATAGAGTAATTGGAGGAGAGGAAAAACACAAGGATGTATTATTATCAGTGGCACCTTTACCTACTACATTTGTGGGCAACCAGGGCATGCTTCCATTAATTGCTTGTGGAAGGAAAAGATCCAGGATATGGTAAGGAAAAATGTACAAGACCACAAAATGATCAGGGGGCCTAGTGAAAAGAAAAATGAGGAAGCCAATGCCAAAAAGGTGATGGTTGTCACAACTAGGAATAAGATGCATAAGGAGGTAGTCTTTTAAGAAAGAAAACCTTTCAAAGGGAAAGAACCCTAGGATTGGCAAGAAGAGGAGAAGTTTAGGCAATTAATGGTAGAAATTGTCCAAGAATTACAAAAGGATGAACAAATGTAGGAAGTAATAGGTAATTATTTTTGACCCATCTTGGCCCATTGAATGGGCAAGGTTACCATTTGCCATGGAGCATCCAAATGTACCACCAACCCCAATTGCTTGGTCCATTCAAAAAGGAAGTAGGACAACAAATATTGGACAATAAAATTACCATCACCATTGGCCAATTGTTAAAACTAGCACCATAGTGGTGACATACTCTCAAATTTTTCAAACATACGCGTATTTTACGTTTTTTTGGGCTTTTTAAAAAATACTTGAAAATACTTGATACAAAGGCCAATTTTCGAGCCTTTGTATTTTTATAATTTTTTTTTAAAATACTTGAAAATACTTCTTTTTGAGCACCTTCGAAAAATACTCGTATTTCGTATGTCACTACTATGACTAGCACCTAACCTCAATACATACCTAACATCAACTAAGAAGCAACCAACTCCCAATGAGGGTATTACTTCCAAGGCCACATTTACTATTGTTGTAAAACGGCTATAGACCATCAAATGGTAGTAATAGTACTGCATGGTGAAAAAAACATGGTGGATGATGTGCTTTTGGATGGAAGGGTTAGGGGTGAATGTTATAACAAATGGATTAAGGCAAAAACTAAGGTTGCCACCACTTTAACCAATTCCATTCAATTTACGAATGGTTGATTTTTCATTCAACAAACCCTTGGGGATTGTTCCAAATATTAGGATTAAAATCCATGGCATATCGTACATAATTACCTTCACGATGATGAATAGCAAGGCGATGGACCTTACATACTCCATGCTACTAGAACACCCATGGTTGCGGGATGCCAAGGTGATCCATGATTGGGGGCCCAATGTGGTCACCATAAAAAGTAATGGGACGATCAAGACAATTTATATTTCCAAGTACTTGAGTGGGAACATTAGAAGACCATAAACAGTAGTCAACTACAATTTCATAAAGGGAATAACATATGAAAAAGAAGAGATTATGCTTTCCTTTAAGCCTGACCTATTCTCCATAGGGATGGTTACCCTCCCTAATTAGATAGTATATGAGCCACAAATCTAGTTTCACCATGAACCATGGATGGTAGTGGTGGATGAGACCCCTACCATGGAGAAAGTAAATAATTTTAAAATTGCAAAAGGGCCCTATCCTAGGACATTTAGGTTCAAAAATTCAATATGGGGATAATAGAAGACCCAAAATACCTCAAGTTAAACGTTGACATGGAGGGGACAGTAGCTACATCAATGGAGGTTTTGTTTTGAGAATTTAAGGATGTGTTTGTGTGGAATTATAAGGAATTAAAAAAGGATCCAACCTCACATTGATCATGGAACTTTGTTAATTTGAATTTTGAATTATTGTTGGTTTTTATCATGATGGGGACTAGGGATTGCCTAAAAGGAGAAAATTTTAGAAAATAGGGGCCAATCCTAAACACAAAGTTTTGGGAAAAGGGGGAGGAATTGAAAGTACTTGTAGCAGCATAGTAGTGACATACGAAATACGAGTATTTTTCGAAGGTGCTCAAAAAGAAGTATTTTCAAGTATTTAAAAAAAAACATTATAAAAATACAAAGGCTTGAAAATTGGCCTTTGTATCAAGTATTTTCAAGTATTTTTTAAAAAGCCCAAAAAAACGTAAAATACGCGTATGTTTGAAAAATTTGAGAGTATGTCACTACTATGTGTAGCAGAAAACCATAGACTTTGTTTTGAAATACCACAGATTTTAATTGTTGTTTTAAGATTTTTAAAAACAAAACATGGGATTTTGTTATAATTTTGATTAATGTTTACAATAATACAAAGAAGCACATATTTCTACAATGAATTTTATGATAATATTGTTGTGTGAATTGTTTTAGTATGAAAATATGATGAAATGAAATGCAATTTTGTTTTTGGAGTTTTTTTATAATGTATTTTGAAGTGTAGATTTTGGTTATATGAAATAACCATGAATTTGGTGTTTTAACGAATGGTAGTGTTAAGAATGTTGAAAATTAAAACAATAATAATGAATGTATGCATGTGAAATGCAAATTTGATGTTATAGTAGTGTGAAATATTCTCCAGGAATTAAATTTCACCTTTCCCCTATACAATCTACACAAGGTAGTTAAACCGGTAATGTATGTTGATAAGAAGGTAGCCAACCAATAGCCAATAGTTCCTCCTAGGATCACACAAAATCAACAAACAATGAAGGTAAAAGAGGAATCTACAACAACAAGGAAGGTTAGGAGTTGGAGGAGTAGGAAATACAAATAGTGTTCACCTACCCTCTCTCAACAATCAGTTCATACCATAGTGTTCATTGAATACAAGAACCCTACTATTAGTGGGTGTGTTGTAATAGTGGTTAAATCGAGGGGCAATAGAAGGAGATCCATTGTAGAGACAATCTTGGATTTGAGGACTTCAGTAAAAGTGGTAGAGCAGAGGGCAAAAAACCTAAAAGAGGTAGTGGAACATATGGAGATATTAGACAGGAAGAAGGTAGCTACCATCAAAAGGTTGCATCATGCAGAAATAGTTGCCCAACTACACTTGGAAAGGGTAGTGAAGCTTGAATGTAGTTTTAAGGAAAAGAAGGTGAGAAATGAAGACCTCAATCGTCTATTGGGGCAGGCAAGTGAAACGTCTACTAGATTGGAGCAAAAAAGATAGGAAGTAGCACTATTGTAGGCCTAAATGGATAAGTTGACAACAGACATTTTAAGAACTTTCTAGAGGTAGTGGATGTGTAAATTGAAGAAAGGTTCATGGTGAACTACAAAATAACAACCTTGAGGAACATTTGAAAATGGAAAAGGTAGACAAGGAAAAAACTTATGGATAGGTTGAACAAACGTTATGATGAAACCTAAATACCTTTAAACACCAACATGATATCCAAGGGGCAAAGTAGGACCATAAGGAGGACATTTTGCAATAGCAATTGTAGCTACCACATGAGACAGTAACTAGTTTACATGCACAAATTAACTTGTTCAACAAGACAGTAATGCCTAAGCTACAAGGTCAAGTGATTGAATGGAAGCACAAAGCTGCAAGGGTAGTGGTGGCATACACCATGTTAGCTAAATATGAGATTATCTTCAAAGAACATACCCTTTTCAAGTTGGAAGCAATAGCTTGGCAACAAAAGACAAGGGAGAAGGAAGTTGAATGGAATGAATTCAAAGGGGAACTCAATGCCATACTAGATGTTGCCCCTCTCCCTACACTAATAGATGAAGCAACCTACCATTAAATGTTAACAACGTATATGCAGGCCTTCTTTAATTTCAAAGTTGATGGTGTTCATAACACATCTAATAGCTTTAATGGTAATAATGAAGAGGGTAATAACCAGGGGTTGGCTCCATGTCTTCTGGCATGACGATGCGGGGCTTGTTACCCAGCCGGTGAGGAGTCAATGGTCAGTTATGAAACCGCATGGTCACGGTTCGCCGTCCGCGGTCTTCTCAGCCTGTTCAACTTGTGAAGCGTCAAGTTCGAATCGTTACGTACAACTTGTGGACCTATGCGGTGGGCGTCGCGGGGCAGTTGGAGCTGGCGTTGCTGGCAGGTCAGTTGCGTGATCTGGGCATTGGACTCTATGGGCTCCAGGAGCTGTGCTAGCCGGGCGAGGGCAAGTGCAACATCCCTGTGGATGGGGGGACTGGTATGTGCTTTAGTCGGGTGGAGATGTGGGGCGCCGGCATGTGGTGGGCTTGCTGATCTCGCCCATCTAGCAACAGGCGTTGCTCTCCTTCTCTCACTTAGGTCCCCGCTTACTTTCAACTTGCTTCAGGGCGGTGGCTGGGCAGCATGTGTCGGTGGTGGTTGCCTATTCGCCCACAGACTTGGCAGATGCTTCTGTCAAGGATGCCTTCCACCTGCTCTTGTTTGGTTGTTTAAAGGTCGTGCCCCCCGTTGACAAGGTGGTGTTGTTGGGGGATTTCAACGCTGAGCTTGGCAGGGGCTGGCAGTCTTCCAACAACGTGGTGGGGCGCCATCACCTACACCACAACGACGCCTCCTCTGACAACGGGGAGCGCCTCCTGGATCAAGTGGTGTCTTTTGGGCTCCGTGTGGCCAACACCTTCTTCCTGCACCGGCCTAGCCATCTGGGCACCTAGCGCCACCCTGCCACCCAGCACTAGTATGTCAAGGACTACATTTTGTGCTCCCGTAGCCTCATGCGTGGGGTGTCTGACTACCGAGTGTTCACCAACGTCTGCCATGGCAACAACAACCACCACTTGCTGACCGTCACCCTGCAGCTACGCTTGCGGGTCCCTTCGCATCCTAGGGCCCCTAAGGGCGTCTGGGATGCAGCTGTGTTGCGAGATAGGCCCCAGGCAGTAGCGGACTTCTGCAGCCTTCTGCGCAATCGGTTTGCTTTGTTGTTGCCTGCCCTCTTAGATCCTGAGGTAGAGTGGTTCGCTTTGGAACGCGAGTTCTCCGAGGCTGTGGGGTGTGTGGTTAGCAAGGCTCGTCTTGCTCGCCGTCACAAGCCTGGTCTCACGCAGGCCATTCTAGCACTCGTGGCTGGGAAGCACCAAGCCCATCGTGCGGTGTTGGTGCGCCCTCAATATGCTGAGGCGCGCTCAGTGTTCAAAGTGGCCAATATGAGGGTTAAGCAGGCGATGGCTGGTGATGCCGATGCTTTTGCGCAAAAGCAGGCCGAGGTTGCAGAAAACTTGTAGCGGGCCAGTCGCCCGCGGCAATGGGCCCAACAGGTCAAATCCATGGCTGGTGTGGCGCCTGGACGGGGGGCTCCGGGGTGCATTTTAAACAGTGTTGGCACGCCACTCCACACCCCTCAGGCCATCTTAGATCGCTTTGGGGAGCACTTTGCGGGCATTCTTGGGGTGGGGTGGACATTTTTCCTACGACGCTTGACTTCCTAGAGTATTGTGTGCGTGAGGTCGAGTCCTCACTGGGGGCTGGGGGGGAGGCCTGCGACAACGCTGAGCCCTCCCTGCAGGAGATGGTTGATTGTGTCGCTATGTTGCAGAATACAACAGCTCCTGGGGCTGATGGCATCACCGCCCCACTTTTGAAGGCGGGGCTGGAGCCTGTTACGTGGCTCCACAGGGTCATCCTAGCTGTGTGGCGCTCTGGCAGGGCCCCTAAGGCCTGGAAGAGCGCCGTGGTGGTCCCACTGTACAAGGCCAAAGGCTCGCACTAGTGCACCAACAACTATTGGGGAATCAGCTTGCTAAGTATCCTAGGCAAGGTTTACGCGCTCTTGCTAATGCATCGCTTGGGGCAATGTGTGGGCGACCAGCTACATGAGGTTCAGTGTGGTTTTCAGGGGGGCAGGGGCATTGTTGATGCAATGTTTGTTCTGCGCCAGCTTTTTGGAAAGGCTCAAGCTAGTTCCAACGTGCAATTACACCTGGCCTTCATTGACCTTACCAAGGCTTATGATAGCGTCAACTGGGAGGCCCTTGTGGCAGGTCCTACGCACCTGTGGCGTTCTAGAGCACCTCATTAATCTTATGCAGGACCTCCACTCGGACACTCAGGCCGTAGTGCGGCTTGGGGGACACGTTGGGCGCAGCTTCTCAGTCACCAGTGGTGTGCGGCAAGGCTATGTGGTTGCCCCGCTTCTTTTCAATGTTTTTTTGAACTTCATCATCAAGGAGGCCCTACGGGCTTTGCCTAACTATGGGGTCGACATTGAGTTTTGGTCTGGGGGTTAGTTGGTGTACAACCCTGGCTCTAAGCCTTTGTCCTTCGCCACCATTGTTGCGCTGTTGTACGCCGATGACATGGTCATGTTCAACGCAGATGCTGACAAGTTGGTGACTATGCTCAGAATGGTTGACTTCTGGGCTGTACAGCTTGCCATGCGCATTAATGCTACCAAAACCAAAATCATGTTAGTGGGCATGGGTGCCCCTGAGCTGCCTGTTGAGACTTCCATTAGCGGTGGCCCTGTGGGGTTGGTGGATTCCTTCAAGTACCTAGGGGGCATTGTCAACTCCCAGGCTAGTTTGCAGGAGGAGGTCAACGTTCGTTGGGCTCGCGGGCTGGGCGTTTTTGCCCAATTCTCCCACATCTAGGGCAACCGCCACCTTTCGGTGCCAACCAAGGTCAAGGTTTTTAACTCTTTCATTGTACTGCATTTTGTGTACAACAGCAAGACATGGGCTTTGACGTTAGCATAAGGGAACAGGTTGGAGACCGTGTATAGCATCTGCTTGAGGTGCATTTTGGGGGTCAACACCACTGACCGTCACAACCTCCAACACATGTGGGACAGGTGCTAGGTGCCACCTCTGAAGTGGTTCTTGGCTCAAAGAAGGCTTTCGTGGCTAGGGCACTTGGCTAGGATGCTTGAGGAGAAGTATCTGCGCCAAGCTCTGTTTTCGTGCATGCGCGGTGCCACGCAACCCAAGGGCCACCTCACCCAAACCTTTGTGTCTATAGTGCGTGGGGACGTTCAATGTCGCAACCCTAACTTGGCCAAGTGTGGGGGTGAAGCCCAACACTTGGAAAAGTTGGGGATTTGGGGTCCTCCGGGACTCCCGAATGGTCAGAGCTCGACAGCAAGCGGCAAAACACCTCGCATTGGGGTGTTCTTGGTGTCATTGGAAAGGTCTTGAAACGTAGATATCGAAAATGCCCTCGCATTGGCGATTCGGACATCTGCAGCCCAAGTTATGTGCAAAAGAAGGACCGGGAGTCAAATTGGCAGTTTGACTCCCGACCACTAAAGGTCGGGAATCGATGCCTTCCCGACATCCGATTCGAGTGTGCGACATGGCGTTAGAAAGATCTCGACGAGGGCTACAACTTTGGTTGAGACCTCGTCGCGATCGGACTCTGAAGTCGAGAGTTATGGCGGTTCAAAGTTCTAGAAGTCCCGCCGGGACAATTTCGGGACTCCATTTCGGGAGTCCCGGGAATTTGTGCCATTTGGATGTAGTCCCCACGACGAGCTACAGAGAATACTATAGGGAGTAAGGTGGTGGCTTACTCTCGAATCCGGGCCGTGGTGAGTCTTATGTGTCCAAGTGCCCGTGGCAAGTCCCAACACCCAAGGGTGTCCCGAATGCTAAACTAACCTCCCGTGGTTGGTTTTTAGATGCAGATCCAAGCTTGATCTTCTAGTCCCTCGTCCTAGTCTAATCCCGGGGCTCCCAACTCGACCCTTTACCCCTTTCTAGAGTTGGAAGCCGGGAGCGTGCCCTTCGGTCCCAACTTCCGCAACTTGACATTTGGTGAACCCTCAAGTGGGTTCACCCCGGGACCAAGGAGCACGTCATTCAAGCTGTTGGCATGTTGTCCACACAGGGGGACTGGTATGAGCGAGCACAGGACCGGTCGCAATGGCGTGCCAGTATCCAAGAATTGCCTAAGCTAAGGGTGGCCTCTGTACCAACTAGGTTGCATCCTCCCAGGTCCTGTTAGCACAAAGGTTGGGCATAAGCTGCCCTGGGTGGCTTTTGTTCTTGGTCCAGTTACCATGGGGCACCATTTGGCTGACACTCTCGTTGCATGGCAGGGCTAAGCTGGTAAAGGGCAATGATGATGAACACTAAGCAAGAATTGACCTTTTATTCACCAATAACCTTCTTGGGCCCCAAAGAGGAATTAAAAACCCCTTAGAATATTGGTTCTCCCTTTAGGATGGTAGGCGTTAACACATCTTAAGAATTGTAGCCCACATAATAAGGATTATACGGACATAATCTACGGTAGAAAGGGCATAATGTTAACGTGTAGAAATATTTAGACTAAATAGTTCCATAGGCCTCCTAGTGACTATTGATTACTAGTGGTAGAATTACCATCCCATACCCAAGGGGTGAAGCTAATGGGATTAGTTTGTTCAGGTTAGTGAGTGGTTGGAGGTATTTCACCCAATCATTTTGAAGACTTTTAGGAAGGGATTAGGATAAGGGCCTCAATCTATCTTTTAAGGGTCAATGATGGCCGTGTGTGTGGTATGAGGCGAAGGGGGATAGAGGAAGGGGGAAGAAATAAATTTTTCATTAAAGACTTTTGGGAGATAAAGAACTCTCGCTTGGAATGTGGATGAGAAGGATGGAGGAAGAAATATGTACTTTGTGTGTGATTTAAATGGAAGATGGTTGAAGGATTTGAGTTTCTTATATTGTTTGATGTTCTATAAAATGTGGAAGGAAGTGTTGTTTTAGTGATAAAAGTAAGATGTTTCTTTTAACTAATATATATACATTTTTATAAAATAGAAAATAAAAAGGCTAATTCCTAGGTAAAATCTAGAGTCCTAAGTTAATGGCTACCATAGGAGGGTAGCAACTAGTCCATGGTGGTGGAAATCAAGGGGGTACAACAATGTGGGTTGGAGGTGAAATAGTATAGAAGAAGGATGGCGAGGGTTGTAGGTGGTAGGCATAACCATTGGAATATTAGTAATCAGGGGGAGATGAAGAATAGTAATGTTAGACAGGTCTGTAAATCCCCTAGGCAATATCCAAGGGATGTTGAAGGTACTATAGACCTTATGAAAGCAATAGTTTTCAAGTTCCCTTTTTTCTTCATATTGTTATCTTTCGGTTCTACCTTGTACTCCCTATATTAGAAAATTAAGATAAAGGTAGGTTTAGTTTTAAATAACAAACCTTTATCTTCCCAAATTCCACTTATATTGCTTCTTGCTTATTATTTGAATAATTGTAGTAAAGTAAAAGAATGAGGGTAGTTCTTTATGTGAAGTAATAACAGGTCAACTTAGTTCCTTGGTCTCACCCCCTAGAGGAAGCTAATGATTGGGGGCCACAATTTCACCTTTAAACAAGGCACTTTAGTGTAGGGGTGGCTTCACCACATGCTTGTCGAATGATTATTTAATTTCAAAAAAAAATCCTCAAATATTTCCAAAGATTTTTCATTTTCTTCCACAAATAAAATATTCTCAAATATTTCAAAAGATCTTTCACTTTTAAAAAAATAAATTAGCATTTTAAAAAAATATATATTTTGTGCCAAACTTGCCAAAGTACTTAACTATTTCAACATAAATAACTTGAATATGCAGTGGCACATAACTTGCATAATCAAAATAGGGGAGTGTCATAAAAAACAAACATGTTGAAAGGCCTCAAACAATCACACAAACATGATTATTTTGATTATAGAAATGATATTAAGGGGGGGGGGGGGGGGGGACCCAAACCCCAAGAACAATATATGGTTTGGGTGTCTTATTCAAACTAAGTTTACAATTTTGAAGAACCTTTCATAGGACTTGGTACCACCTAATAAAATAATTGCTTGTCGTATGGAATCGTTGGATTCATGGGTTGAAGGGCCCCTAATTAGTTCCATAATTCATAACTGGTTATTTGTTGTAGGTTATGTGCATTCATTCAAACATGATTTTGGCATTGGACCCCCCTTCACAAGTCAAAGGACGACCAAATTTACCTTTTTTGCTATGAAGTCATGCACCTTTTTGAGGTGTTGGGTGAGCAACACTTGGTGGCATATGTAATGGAGCATGTGTTAGCTTTGCACACCCACTTTGACCCCACCTTAACCCAATATAAATCCTTCCGAGGTATTTTGGGTGTTTGAAAGGTTTCATTTGCTTCTTTAGTTGCCCCTCCTCAACCATGAATTAAAATAAAAAGGAGAAAAATGAATTAGTATTTACTTGACATTACCATCAATGCAAATATTACACAAACCCTAAACCTTCAACTTGATTTGCAACCACCATTTTTAAATATTGCACCCAAAAATATTAGAAAAAACCAAACTTCCATCCCACCATTAGATGGAGGTTAAGGTTTTTCTCCTATAAATTGGATCATAAATTTCAAGAACAAACAACACAAACCTTGTATGAGATGAAATATTTAATTCAAATGTTCACATTTTGCTTCAAAGATTTCTTCGTAAAGGTGTAAAAAATGATGCCTAAAATTTTTTTACATAATAAAGAAATTTGCAAAGTTGGCCTGAGTTACATCTTGTGTTACACCCTATATTTTGAGTCTCACCCTAAGAAGTGACACATCTATAAAGTTGCCTTGAGTTACAAGGTTTCAAGAAAACACAAGGTGAGTTAGGGTTTGACTGCATTGATTGTTCAACTTTTGGATTGTCCATTAATTAAGCATTGGGGGGTGTTGGGGGCGTGGGGGTGGCAAGGTCAGTTCATGAACTCGTGAAGCAAGGGGGGGTAGGGGCACAATTTTTTTTCAAATTTAACATTGGGGCTATTTGGGGAATTTTGATTGGAAACAACATTTTTTACTATAAAACTTTCCTCCAATTGCAACCCCAAGATTAACCCATTACCCTCTCAAAGGGTTTCTTTATGAAATTTTCAATAACTTTGGTAGAAAAATAGGTGATGTTTGGAGGGGTTGGGGGATGATGTTTTTAATGGTTGGTATGGGGATCATCACCTAGGGCACTTTGGATACCTATATATTTAGGTCCCCATTTAGGTTAGGGATATCTAAACCCAAAAAATTATCAATTTTCTTTTTCTTTTCACAAGTGCCATTCCAAATAGACTCACTTGAACCATAAAAGGGTTTTGTTTGGGTTTAAGGTTTCAAGTTCATTTTTTTCTAAGAGGACCTTATTTCATTCCTGCTCCCAATTTGTTATTTATGGAGTTTGTTGCAAATAATCTTGATTCAATCTCCTCAAGTAGTGACAAGGAGTTCCATGATGAAATTGATGCCAAACATCAAATTGTGGTGCAAGTTGTAATCACATGTGTTAACAATTGGGAGTTTTTCACACCAACATAATTGGAGGAGGGTGGTGGGCAATTTATGGACCTTAACATAGGCATGTGAGACGTCTTGACAACCATGCGGGGCCATGCTAGGTTTGTTCAAATCCTTGACCAAATTTAGTTTGATTAAATTTGAGGAATTAGCACAGCTTATGATCCCCACCATCATTGGTCATGCAAGGTCCACCAAGGAATCACACCACATTTACGGGCGAACATCCTAAAACAACACTTGTTCAATTTCATATTGTATATGAAACATGATAATGTCACCAAATATGATGGATTCCTATGGAATCGGAGTAAAAAAATAATGAATGATGATGACATTTTTATTGCATCTTGCATCAATTCTACCATTGCCAATGAGATATGGTGGCCCACTATTGAATCTTGGCTACGCAATTTCCATAGTTCCAAGGTTGCATTGGATTTATTGATGGTACTCTCATCAAAATTTGTAAGCCTTGGAAAAATTTAGCCCATTAGAGTTGGTTTAATGGGTGGAAGAAGATGTATTGCATCAACAACATAATGGTGGTGGACCACCATGGGTTGTTCATATATTTGGACCTCGGGTACCCTAAATCATTCCATGATGTCAGTATCTTGCAATAATCAGACATCCACACAAATTGGCATCAACATTTTGTTCACATAAACAAGTATTTTGAATACTTTGTTAGGTGCAAATTTAACACACCCTCAACACCTTGTTTCCCCCTTACCCCCTTAGAGATTATCAAAGGGGGGAGTCATAAATTATTGTTTATTTATTTAATTATTTTTTCTTTTCATGTCTATTGTGGATACTTATCCTACTCCTTCTAACCACTCCCTTTTTTTTTTGCATTTAACCAATTAGAACCTTAAACTAGGTTAACCTCATTCAAGCATCTTTAAACCAAAAACACAAAAAATCTTTACCAACAAAATAAATGCCAAACCTCCAAGAAGTGGTTACAACTTGTAATTTTGGTTCAATTGTCAAATCTTCCACTTCGTCCTTTTACTAAACCTTAACACCATTTCTACACTACTTTCCTTTGCTACACACTTCCTCCCAACTACCTACATCTCCAAAGCTCTCTACCACATCCCCCAAATAGTCTTCTTTAATCTCCTTTGCTGGACAACCCAAGTTCTAACTCTTTTTGTTCTTGTTGCACAAAAGGACAAATCCTCACCTTTGTTCCTAGGTCTCACACCCCACAAACTCCAACTTCCTCCCTTTTATATTCTTAACCCCCTTACTCCAACAAGTCTAAGTAACTTTTCTTGACCTCCACCAATTGCCTCCCACTCACCATGCTCATGAATTCCTCCCCTTGCATTGCCACAACCACCATTATGTGAAAATCTTGCCTCCATTTTCCAACTAATGTTGATAGACCACTCCTTGAGAAGTTGGCTAGTTCATGATGTTGTGACCTCCCACCTTCATCTTCCTTGCCTCTTCATGATTACCAAGATTTCTTGCCTTTAGCATCATCATTCCCTCCTTCTCATAACCTCCCTCCCATGCTACACTCATCATTCAAGAAGAAGAAAAAGAAGTCAACATTAATTCCTTGTTTCTTAGTTCCTTATAGGCACCACTAGTGATTCCCTACCCTAACCCTAATTGCTTAAAAGCTTCTAAGAAGCCTCCTTCTCCTTGCCCGTACTTTTTTATCCGGCGAGGTTAGCCGGTTTCGGATAAGGACAAGAAATCCGACCTTGTCTTCATGCAGCCAACCTACCTTCCCCTTTTCTTAACAAGGCCCCCCTCAAACTCTACTAAAATAAGGGCATACCTCTTAACCCAATCCCTTAGATTCAAGCTTAACCCCCAAAATTTCCTTATCTGTCCTAACTTTCATAATCAAAATTGGGTTAGGTTAATTTGAGCCCAACAATCGCACCTTTTTTAAAGTAAATTTAAGTTAGGTTAATTTGAGCCCAACAATCGCACCTTTTTTAAAGTAAATTTAAGTTAGGTTAATTTGAGCCCAACGTACTTATTGGGCAACTCAAGGTACATGGGCAAGGATATGTTCATGATGTGATGCATTGGGAGGAGGTGCAAATTGGCACCTGGAACTAACCTTGCTACAATTGCAGCTTATAACAAGATGCATGCAGGTTTTTTTTTTTTCAACCACCATTTCGTTTCATTTATATTTAATAGGGTTTAGGACTTTTAAGGTTAGGGCTTACATTTTAGGATTTTGGGTTTGTTTTTAGAATTTAAGGTTTACATTTAAACTTTAATGTTCAATGTTTTAATGTTTAAGCTTTAGGTCTAGATGTTAAAATTTAAGATATAGGATTAGGTTTTAAGCTTAAATTTTAGAGGTTTAAGTGAGGGTTAAGATTAAGTTTTAGTTTAGGTTAGGCTTTAAGGTTATGTTAAGGTTTAAGGTTTAAGGTTAAGATAAGGGGTTAGGATTTAAAGTTTGAAGTTTGGGTTTAGGTCTTAAGTTTTTGGCTTTGGGTTTAGGATCAAGAATTAGTTTTAAGTTTAGGTTTTAGGGTTTAGTTATAAGGGTTAGGGTTTAGGTTAGGGTTTTAATTTAGGTTTAGGCTTTAAGGTTATGTTTTAGGGTTTAAGGGTTAATGTTAGGATTTTGGGTTTAGGTCTTAAGGTTAAGTTCTTGGCGGGTTAGGGTTAGGTTAGGATTAGGGTTTTAGTTTAGGTTTAGGCTTGAGGGTTATGCTTTAGGGTTTAGGGTTAAAGTTAGGATAAGGGGTTAAGATTTAAAGTTTATAATTTAGGTTTAGGTCTTAAGGGTTAAGTTATTGGGTTTTGGGTTAAGATTAGGTTTTAGTTTAGGTTTAGGCTTTAAGGTTATGTTTCAAGGTTTAAGGGGAAAGGTTAGGATAAAGGATTAAAATCTAAGGTTTACAATTTGAGTTTATGTCTTATGGGTTAAGTTATTGGGTTTTGGGTTTGGATTTAAATTTTTAAGTTAAAATTTTTTGTTAAGTTTTAGGTTTAAATTTTATCTTAAATTTTTTGGTTAAGGATAAATTTTAGCTTAAAAGTTTAATGGTTAAGATTTAGTTTTAAATTTTAGGTTAAATAAAAAGTCTGATATATATTTAAGATTTCAAAGATCTGGTTTAAAATTAAGGTTTAAAATTTGGGGTTTCAAATTATCATTGGATGATTTTTTGAAAATCTAGGGGTTTAGATTTAAGGTTCCATATTAGGGTTTTAAAAGTTAGGGTTTAAGATTTAATGTTTCATGTTTAGGGATTTAATAAATTAAGGTTTTAGATTTGGGTTTCATATTAAGTTTCAACATTTTTGTGTTCCATATTAAGGTTTTTAAACTTTAGGGTTTCATATTAGGGCTTCAAAACTTTTGTGTTTGGGTTTCAAAAACCAAAAACCAATGTAGCTTTTTAAAATGTTTTTTTAGATTAAGGTTTTAAGATCTTAGACTTAAACATAACAAAAACAATGTAGGTTTTAGGGTTAAGGTTGAGTGGGGTATTAAAGGTTTAAAGTCCAAATGGAAAAGGGTGATGAAAATATTCATTCAACAAAATAGAAGTACAATCACCTTTTCAGGGCGACAACACTCTTAACAAACTTCTTACATAGGTGTCACCAAGACTTCACAATTGAAGTCATTGATGAAAACTATCTTGCACAACACGGATGGGATGGCGACTATTAATCATAGGTCCAACAACTCTTTGATCTTAACCTTGAATTCCTCATCTATAATGATACTACATTCTCAAGTTGCCCTTAAATTCCTTATCTTAAAAACATTTTTTTTTAATGCTAACATCCACCTTTACTATTAACAAGGCCTTTCAATCCTTCACATTAACCTCTAAGTGGCCAGGCTTTTTGATTGGGATTGCAGCAGTCTAAATTTGGTCATGGATCATTCAAAAGTTGGAACGAGTGGAGGTGTAGCAGGTCTTGATGATAGTCTAGGTGTTTCATTAGACATAGGGTTAAGGTTATGCGTAGAATTTTGAGAGGATTGAAAAAAAGGGCTTGATGTACCTTCAATAATTGATTAATGCCTTTTCAATACATTCCTTCATGCATGCCCATCAATTGTCTTGAATTGTTTTAGAACATGATTAAATTGTAGGGTAATTCATTCTGTGCCCTACATTTGATGTGCTTATTTTCAATTCTTTCAAGCATTATTGATGCACCCCCAAATTCTTTGTTAGATTTAACTACGAGTCTAAATGTGAAAAACAATGGAAGGATAAATGTTGGGGCACATTCCCTGGCTTGTAGCACTTTGGGGGTGGAAGGGTGTGTTGGAGTTCCAACATGGAGATTAGGAAGAGTGACAAGCAAGTCAATTACTCACATGGATTTGCACAAACCAAACAACAAGTTGGTTAGTGCATAATTGGAGCACTTTTGGTGCATGGATGAGCCACGAGCAAACATGGACTCACAAGACTCACCACAACTTGGACTTGGGGTAAGCCACCACCTTCCCCCTTATAGTATTCTCTGTGCCTGGCCACGGGGCCAACACCCAAATGTCATTTTGTCCCGAAACTCACAAGTGAAAGTCTTGAAATTTTCGAAATTGGGATTCTCACAACGTTGGGAACCCATAATTGAAAGGAATGAGAAAAGGATTGAGAGAAAAAAAATAAAAAACTTCTTATAGACTAGAAAGAAAGACAAAGAGAGGATGAAATTCTAACAAGCTTGAAAGAGTGAAAAAGAAGCTTGAGGTGGTGTGAGTGGGCTCAAATATGCTAACGTTGAATGCAAGGAAAGAGAGAGTGAAAAAGAGGTTAAGTCCTAACAAATTAGAAAGAAAAAGGGGATGAAATATTGACGTAATTGAGAGGAATGAAAGAGAGGGGTTTTGATAGGTTTGAAAGATAAGGGTTTTGATAGATTATAAAGAAAGATAAAAAGAGGATGAAATTTTGATAGGCTTGACATAGGATGCGATTATGTTAGAGTCTATTGAATAAGATTCTAGTAGAGGTTGTAAAGGATGAAGATGAGATTTTAAAGTCAAGATTTTAACAAAGTTTGTTGGATGTAGGTTGAGAGAGAAAAAAAATGAAAGAAAGTGACGCACCCCCAAACTCTTTGATAGATTCAACTGCGAATCTAAAGGTGAAAATAGTGCAAGGATAAGGATTTGGGATACGTTCCTTAGTTCAAAGCACTTTGGGGGTAGAAGGCATGTTGGGGCTTTGGGATGGGGACTAGGACGAGTGACAAGCGGGTCAATTATTTTCACGAACATGCACAAACCAAACAACAAGTTAGTTAGTGTGTAGTTGGATCATCTTTGGTGCATGGATGAGCCATGAACAAGCACAAACTTTGAAGACTCACCATGGCCCGGACTTGGGGGAAGTCACCACCTTCCCCCTTATAGTATTATTTTGTGCCTAACCATAAGGCCTACACCCAAATGTCATTTTGTCCTGAGACTACCAAGTTGGGAGTTTCGAAATTCCCAAAATTGGGATTTTTGCGACTTTGGAAGTCAATAACTTCTTGTGCAAACCTCTGACTGAGGTGAAGTCTAAAACAAAGTCATTGAAAGCTTTTCAAAAGTATGTGACACACCATTTGCAAGTAAGTAAATCAAGGTGATTCTTGATTTTTAATGGTTGAGAGTCAAATTGGCAGTTTGATTCCCAACCTTTCTTTTAGCCATAACTTATGTTTAAAGGATCCAACTGAATCATGTGAGCCCATTTTAAAGATTTATATTCCAAGATCTTTCCAATGGTATAAGTAATTATTCAATCCAATGACATTTGGCCCCTGAAATTTCCTTCTAAAAATTTGGAAGTCCATCAAGATTCCAACTCCCAAAATGGGAATCCACTTGGGAGTGTGTGGGTTCATTCCCTCACACTCCCCTACACTCCCAAGAGCATGAAATGTGACTCTCGAGCTTCACTCTTGGCCCACACCTTTGCAAGCCCTTGCCTTGGTCATGTGCCCAAGACTAGGGTTGCGACAGAGAGAAGATAAATTCCGACAAACTAAAGAAAGAGAAGGGATTTTAACAAATTAGAAAGAGAAAGAAAATTTGACAAACTAGAGAAAGGATGAGATTCTAACACAATTGAGAGAATGAGAAAATTTGGGATTTTGACAAACTAGAGAGAGAGAAAAAGAGAGAGATTCTTGTTGGTTAGGGAGATAGGAAAACATTTTAAAAATAAATAAAACTTCACGCAAAATGAGGAATATTACAACTTGAATTGAAAGAAATTTTTGGCATTTGATCTTAGAATACAAATTTTTTAAATGGAATACATCATAGGTCTACGTGGGGTTGGTGGGATATGTGTGCTACTGTACATGCTATCTTCAGAATTAAAATTGGATGACAAGGGAGTGGGTTCAACTAGGTTTTAAGGTTCCATGAACTTTTGCAAGGTTCAAAACTCGCCCTCAAACCGCATTTTGAAGGATTTCCTTGGGGTATGACTAGTGATTACATGATTTATGATTGATTCTAACTACCTCCAATGTGTTCCAAGGAACATTCTCACCCATAATGAGAAACCAAGGTTTGTTTATTCGATGAAGCCGCCAAAGCATTGACAAGGTCAATGGCAACAAAATGAAAATATGTGCAAATATTATGGAATCTAGGAAAGGACGCAACAATGTACACTTTATTTCCAAGCATGTTTCTAGGAATGGGTTTTGGGTACACACAAGTTCATTGGGTTTTGGGTTAGATTGGGGTGTGCAAGACGATATGAGGCAATTGCCTTCTTGCGAGATTAAATTAATTATGTTTCAGTTAAGGTTTGCACAAGGTTACAAACTTTGCAACAAAAGGTGCAAAAAGATGAAGCAAACATGGAAAAAAACCACACACAGAACCAAAATGTTTCCCAAATTATGGAGCTTTTTGCACAATCATAGAAAACCTCATCCTTGTCTACTGTGACCATGGTTTTGGAAAGTTAACCCTAACCTGGTAGATGAATTGTAATGAGACTTGCATTACTACTGATGACATTACAAAGCTTCCCTCTGTCAACACTCCTTTTCAATGACAACCTTCTATTAATAGTCCTTTTGCATGATGATGATGGTGAATGAGGCGCAAGTAAGCCTTCGAGGGCTTTAAATTCTTCTTGTTGCTCTGACCTCTCACTAATTCAAAGATTCTACACCTAACCCACTCATTTAGGACCTTCACACTTGCTCACTCAAAAAGTTTACACCTCACACTTGCAACTTGAACCCCCACACTTGTAGTTTGAACATTTTTCATTCATAGTAACTGTCATTCATTCAAAAAATTTACATTTCACATTTGTAGCTTGAACCTTCACACTTGCAACTTGAAACATTTTTCATTCATAGACAAAATTGCTACTTTGTCAAGGCGCACGAAAAATGAAAACCTTGTTGTCAAGGTGCATGGTAGGGAAATAAAAAAACACAAGGTGAAATTCAAGGAAACACTGAAATTGATGCATTTATGAGTTTCACCTTGTATTTTTTTCCTTTTTTTTGGCTCACCCTAGCTTTTTTGATTGTGCCCTGGGTTTTGGCCCAACTCAAGGTGAGAACATTGAGTTTTGGCGACTTTATGCATAACTTAATGAATAGGTTCAAATGAAAACTGTTTTTTCTTTTGTACATTCTAGCCATCATTTGGATGAATTATGTTGGCTTCATCAATTTCGTGAAATTCATAACAAAAGTAGATAATGTTAAGTGAATTACATCATTGTTGGTAGGATAATCAACTCCTTGTGCTTTATCATTCCCTCCAACACCCATTTGCGGGTCAACTAGCCTTACATTTAATGAAACAACATGTTGCTCAACAACCACTACATCAAATGAAGTAACATTTTGTTCATCAACCATTGGTTTTAATGAAGTAACATGTTAAGTTGCAACTACAATTCCTTTTACCTACCCCTTCTTCAAGTGTAAACAACACTTTTTCCTAGTAGCCCTGTTGCCACAAATCTTACATCCACATTAAAAATTATCAATTTATTTGCAACAATGGAAAGAAACATAAAATAAAAAGAAATTTTTTTGTACCTCTTATTCTTGTTGTTGCAAGGAAACATAATAAAAAAATACCCAAAAAAGTTATCGCACTTCCAAATCCTATTTTTCTAAGAAAACATATTTAAAGAAAAGCCAATTTATTTTGTTGCACTTGGTATTCCTTTGCGGTAAGAAAACACAATGTGAAGACCATAATAAAATTTTAAACCTCATATCCCTTTCGCAATAAAAATACATTAAAAAAAAAAGCCAAAAGAAATTCTTGCACCTCATATCGCTTTTGCAACAAGAAAACATAGATAAAAGAAACAAAAGAAATTCCTACCCCTTGTATTATTATTATAGCAAGAAAACACAAAAAGAACCAAAAAAAATAAATCTTATACTTCCAACTACTATTGTTGCAACAAGAAAACACATTAAAACCCATTAAAAAAAGTTCCTACACCTACTACTTTTGTTGCAGTAAACAAACACCAAAATATAACCAAAATATAACTTTAAAAATCAAATTTTTACTGCAACAAGAAAACATAAAAACAAAGACAAACAAAACAAAACAAAAAATGGAAACCAAAAAGTCCAAAAAATTGACAAAGCAAAAAACCCTTTTCCAGGCCCAAAGATCATTTTTAAAAAACTGAAAAGAAGATTGAAGGAGTTTCAAAGAAGCTTATCTAGAGATGGCACTCATTCTAGAAGTTACTACAACACAAAAAAAATGCAATAGCTTGTCATCATCTTCAGAGGTGCCATAAAAGAAAAAAGAAAATGCAACTTGTCATTGTCATTAACTTGTTAGACAATTGTTTTAAAAAAGATGCTGAAGCTTTACCTTTGTGAAGGGATGTATGAAGACAACAAGGAGAAAAAAATGGGAGGATAGAGGAAGGGTGGGTTCAGAGGGGAGCAAAAAGAAAAACAAACAAAAGACAAAGACAAAACATTGGGGAGAAAAAAATGGCTTTGTGCATGGGTGGGAAGAAAAAGGAAAAAGAAGGATGGAAGGAAATTTGGGGGGAGGGGGAGTAGAAGGTAGCAAATGTTTTTGTGTTTTTTAGCTAAATTTTGCCAAATTTTGACCTGAAAAATGTGATTTCAACTTATGATTCCATATAAAATAATGGCCAAATTTCACCAAATTTCAAGAATGTTTTTTCCAATTGCTAGATTTTTATGATAAATTCCAGTAAATAGAAATAATCTTTTTTTTCTACTTTCATATCTAGTATGTAGCCAAATGCGGCTAACTCATCTTATGGATGATCGCCACTTCAACTAAATCACACAATTTAAAAAAACAACCTTGTACCTATTATGTAGGTAGAGTGGGCAGGAAGAAAGGAGATGGGCGGGGGTGGAGGGGGTCGGTGGGGGACTTAAGCGTGACGGAGGCCGTCGTCGCTGCCTTGGTTTTCGACCGTTTTTCTTTTTAGTTTAAAGGTTTAGTCAATAGGTTGGATAGTTCAGTAGGTTAGTTAGTAGGCAAGTTAGGTTAGTAGGTAGGTTATGTCAGAAGGTATTTAGGTCAATAGGTAGGTATGGAGGTAGGTAGGTCAATAAATAGGGTTAGTTCAATAGGTAAGTATGTAGGTTACGTTAGTAGGTAGGGTTAGGTCAATCGGTAAGTATGTAGTTTAGGTTAGTAGGCAGGTTAGTAGTTAGGGTAGGTATGTTGGTAGTAGGTAGTTTTCGTCCCGCCCTCACCAACCTATTTATCTCCACCCTTTTATTTTCCGATTATTTTTTCTTTCTTGCTTTCTCTTTTTCCTTGTTGCTTTTCCTTTTTATTTTTCTGCTTGCTCTTTTCTGTTTTTTCTTGTTGTTTTCTTCTATTTTTCCTTTTTTTTTTCGTGCTGTTTTTTCTTCTATTTCTCCTTGCTCACATTCCTCTCTTTTTTCTTGTTGTTTTTTCGTGTTTTTCTCCTTGCTCTTCTTCATCTCTTTCTCCTTGCTATTTTGTCTTCTTTTTCACATGTGTTGGGACTTTTAATTTGGAGCAAGTAATGGATTCAAACAAACATTGTAGCTTGTTCTAAGGGGTTGATAATTTAGTTTCAAGCAACATCACCATGCAATGTGAAGATGAGTTTGGACCAACAAGACTTGTTTTAAAAATGTAACAAAGTTTGGGAACTTCTCAAGTGAGTTTTTTTGCTTTTTTTTTTTCTATGTTTTTTCCCTCTTCTTTTTGTTTATTTTGGTTTTTCAAAAACATTCTATTCTTTTTTGCATTCATTTTTTGGATATATGTATTTCTAATTTTTGGGATTCTTTCCCATGTTTGTGCATTATTTCAATTTTTTTAAAAATATATTTATTTGTTTTGGTCTTTAATTTTTAGTTTTTAATTTCTTTCAATTTGTGTGTTTTTTCATTTTTCTTTTCACATATATATAATGTTTGTGTGTTGTTTTTGCGTTTACCAATAAAAACCTTGAAACCTTTATCTAGTAATGCATGTTTATATTGTTGAATTAGATTGTGTGGAACCACCATGGATGAGTTTGTGATTGACATAATTCATCTTCACATTTAACACCAACAATTGTACACATATCACCATGTTACAAAGGCAACCAATGGAGTTGCAACTTATTGCCAAGTTCATGACATTATAAATGAAGAAGATAATGATAGAAAGGGATTTAATATGAAGAGGAATAACATGTCATTACTTCTCTTTTAATTAACATGGACTTGTTGATTTGCATTTTTTGGAACACAATTTTTATACTTTGGTACATTTTGCATGTAGCTTATCCATACATAGAAACAAAAAAGTTAGTTAATGCCATTTGGTATTATGGCAACCCATGACATGTGAATGTTTTCCAAAAGATCTATGTGAATTTTTGAATTTCAAGTTTATTTCAAAGTTCACATTAATTCATGTAAATATATTTTTTAAATTCAAAATTTCTTGTTAGTCAAACAAAGAATATAATGTTTGTTTGGACATGAAATACATACATATGAATAATTTCATATTGCATTTTTATAGTGTTTTCACCCCATAATACTTGCATCAACTTCCCAAATATTTCATTGGTTTTTCTGGCCAACTATGCATGTGTACAAATGGGTGTTGAAATGTCCACTATTGTATTAACCAATATATATATATATATATATATATATACACACATGGTTTGTCAATTTAGAAGTTGTTTATATGTGAATATTGCATGTGTCATGTTCATCATGTGGTTTTGGCATAATACCAATGTGGTTATTGCATTTTGAAATCAAGGGTCCACTTAAGGTTAGTATGGACCAACAAATGTTACTTTCAGCATGACCTTTGATGTGGGTATTACATACTAGGTAATTAATACAACTTGTTAATGGTGGATGAGGGTATTGAATAATGATTTAAGATGGGTTAATGAAATTTATCCATTTGAAAAAGGTATTACAAAATTGTTTCAAAACTATGTGGAAGTTCTATTCAACCTTAAATGCATTGATTTTTGCAATACCTTCAATGACGATAATCATCACCTTCCATAATATCTTTAGAATTTTTAATATGTGAACAATACTAAAAAAATAGTGATTTAGCTGAAAAGTAGAAAAGGTTTTATTGAAATGGAAAAGTTTAGTTAAGGAAAGATATTGGTTTTGCCAAAAGGTGGAGGTTTAGTTAAAAGGTAAAAAGGTTTTGTTAAAAGGTGAAAATTAGTCAAAAGAAAATATTAAATTTGTTAACATATAAAAATTTAACCAAGAAAAGATATTGGTTTTGCCAAAAGGTAGAGGTTTAATCACAAAGTAAAAGAATTTTGCTAAAAAGTAAAAATTGAATTAAGAAAAAAATTAGTTTTGCTAACATATAAAGGTTAGCTAGGAAAATTTAAAGGTTTTGCCAAGAGATAATGGTTTAGCCATTAAGTAAATAGGTTTTGTCAAAAAATAAAATTTTAGCCAATAAAAGATATTGGTTTTCCCAAGAAATAAAAGTTTAGTAAAAAAATTTAAACAAATTGTCGAGAGGTGGAAGTTTAGCCAAGTAAAGATATTAGTTTTGTTGACCTATAAGGGTTTAGCCAAGATAAGATAAAAGTTTTGATGAAAAGTATCGAACCTCGGTTTAGTCAAGAAGTAAAGAGGTTTTGCCAAAATGTAAAATTTAGCTAAGAAATAAAAGGTTTTGTCGATAAATAATATTGAGTTTGGAAATAGAAAGTTTTTGTCGAGATATAGGAGGTTAGCCAAGAAAATATAAAAGTTTTGTCATAAAGAGATAAAAGTCTTTTTTTAGAGATAGAGAAAACATAAAAGTTTAGCCAAAGAATAAATAGCTTTTGCCAAAATGTAGAGGTTTAGCCATAAAAAATGTTTTGCCAAGAAACAAAGGTTTAACCAAGAAGAAATAAAGAATTTTGCCTAGAGGATCAAAGTTTAGCCAATGAAAAATAGGGATAGGTAGGTAAGTAGGAAGGGGGTGTCGATTGTTAGTTGGTAGGAAGGGACAAGATGTTAGTAGTAGGGTAATGAGTTAGGAAGGTAATATTAAGGTCAGGGTTGAAAAAAAACATCCCAGAAGAAACTCAGTGGTTAGAAACCAAAAAAAGTTGACTGATTGAGGCTGGATGAAAAAATGCAGCCTATCCCATGAACATAACTACCAACTGGTGCACTTGTGGTGCGCTGGTTCATTCTGGCGAAGCTTGGAGGTTTTATTTTCTATACCCACCAACAACCCAACTAGGCACCCGACTAGTGCTCATCCAAAACCTTCAACTTGTTTTTTTCAACTGGTGCACTGATGGGTGTTGGGTCACTCTGACTACCTAGAACCAAAATTCCCAGTTCCATTTATGTGTGGAATCAGAACTCAAATAGTGCTAATTTATTTTGGAGGTTCTTCATAAAAGTAAAGAACTGCTTAACATTTGAAAAGACCTATGTATTGCTCACATGAGGGGCAACGTCAAAATAGATTTTGCCAAATGAAGCACACCTAGTGACACAAGCATATCTATGGTGAACACAGATGGGGCGCCCAAGTGAAGACCCTGGGTTCTGGCTCCTTGAAATCTGAAGGGAGGTAGGCAGATAAAATGTGGGCATGCACACATAGTCTGCCCACCTTTTAAGCTAGTCCATCTAATTTTCTCTCCTCCCTGCCTTAGGCAGTTTGTTAAACAAAAATTCATACATGAGCAACACCTATCCTAGTAGCTTGTCCCTAAAAAGAAGCTTATGATAAAGCATGTGAGGAGAGCCAATTGGGTGGTGCCAACATGCCCACAAGGGATGTTTCTTATTTTTTGAAGGGGTGGGAGGTTGAAATTCCCTTCAAGTTCCCATTGTTCCCATGAAGTTCCCATCAAAAGATAGCAGCAAGAAAACTGCAGACTGCATATTTGAAACTTCAAAATTGGGCCATGAAGACAACCTGAACTGTGACATTTTTGAGTTTGAATGTGCATGCAGTCAGAACAGTGGCAACCGCTCATGAGTTCCAAACTGCAAGGGGGATAAAAGTGATGTAAGAAAGAGAGGATAATAGGGAGCTCGGACAATACTGGAAGTAAATTCTGAGAGAGAAAGGAATGTTGAGCGAAGGAAGAGTGATTACAAATGAAAGCAACAGATACAACAGCAAGGCTGGATATGTACAGGCAAAAGTTGGAACAGAAGAATGGAGTATTGTTCACCTATATCATGAAGCTCGATAATGTAATCAGAAGCTGCCTTGCTACCTCGTGGCACTGCGAGCAGAGGCCAACTAGACATAATGTGTTCAACCGGGTGTGCACCCCATCCTTACAACAACAAGCTACTGAACAAATCCTTGCAATTTTCTCATCACTGGAAAATAATCAGAACACATCACATACTTGGTGTATTGTTCATCCAGCATCACATTAATCCACTGTAGCACTTGCATCCAGCACCACATTAATCCATTGTAGCACTTGCACCATTGATGGCACTCTGTGTTTTGGATCTGTTCCATGTCACTAAACCTATATGGTACATCATCTAAGATGATGTTTACATGTTTTGCCCCTTGAATTTGCCCAACTCTTCGAGACTTAAAACAAAATATCAAACATAATTTTGCAACAATTATTACATCTTGCAGGTTTCAACTCTTGTTACTATGGGACCAATTTCTAGTTCCCATGCTTTCATGTAGGGTTCTTGGGCTTGGATCGCCGACTCATCCCTAATGCCCAAAGCTGAAGTTGCACCTTATATCTATTACAAAGTTTATATGGGTGCATCCCCACATGAAGTTTTCATTCCATGTTCATCCAAAGTCCTTCACCATGGAATCCATACAAGGAATAGACAAATCCAGGGCGCGAAATGCTTGTAAACCACCAATAGTCTTTGAGGATGGGACAAGGGAGGCAAGAGAGCCTTAGCAACACAAGCTCCTATCAAATTTCTCTTGTTCCCATAAAAACCCATCAACATCCTTTTGTTCCCATCAACTTCCTTTTGTTCTCAACCCTGCATAAACTGTTTCAAAGCTCTAACCTTTGCCATTAAAAGTTTTTTTGCAACTTCCAAACTTGGCTCTTGAGATGGTTCCATGGTGAGAAAGACGAAAAGAATGTGATTAAAAAAATGAAAGAAATTGAGAAACACAGTGTGTGTACAGTGTGCAGTGAGAAAATGGCTATGGAGGATGGGCGCAATGTTTATTTTCTCATTTTTTGGGTATCAAAAATATGACAAAACTTTGCCAGAAAAAAAATCACTGGCTCACAGGCACCTCAAGAACTAGGCAGGTGAGCAGGAAGGTGAACCATGATACTCATGAGAAACTCGAGCAGAGTGCTAAAAAGGAGCTCCCCAGTTCCTGGGCAGGGCGGAAAGGGGAGCCTGAGCAGAAAGTCGGGATTTTTCCTGCCTGCCAGGTTTGTAGAAGATAGTGGGCAGATCTGCTTCTTGCCACTTCTTCCCTCAGGTGCGTGTGCTAAGAATCTCATAACAAAATTTAATTTGCAAATAAAGGGATAGTGTGAGGGTCATGTGGGCAAGGCACATATATATATAAAACCTTGACAATATCATGGATTACCAATCAGGAGGAAATGGAAGTGGTCATGGTTGATATACAAAGACAAAAAGGTCCAGACAAATTTTATTCTGTTTTGCTCACTTCACTCCCTTGATTCACTCCCTCTCTCCTCTCCCCTCCCCCCCCAATTCATGGATTGGTACTCTCTTGGTGTGGTTGCCCAAGTTGGGGGGAGGTTCGCCCTTTTGTAGTCATTGCCCAATAGGGAAGTCATTGGCCCATTAGTGTATTCATTGAGCCATTGTCAGGGTCAAATTTTGGAGCATCAATCAACAAAGAAAGAATCTGGTTGTATTTTTAGCTTTGTAAGCATAACGGAGCGCCACTTCCCAATGTTGGAACTTTGTACAAAGTTTGTGAGTGAGTGTCACCATTTGGTTTTTGGACTCCTCTGGGGCCATAGTGAACCAGCACCCACCAGCACACCGTCCACTGGATGCCTGTTTGTTACTCAGTCTTGGATGAACCTCAACTAAGTTAATATTTGATTTCACCTTGGTAGCCAATTTTGTAAGAAAATAGATAATTACTATGAAAGTAGATGGTTATACATAGGAAAGGATTATTTTTACTACCTACTTGCTAAGAACCTACTAGTTGCTAGTGGGTGGTTAGTAAGTAGGTAATGAAAAAAAAAGGCAACTGAGCTAACCATCATGGTTAGTAAGGTGGTTAGCTAGGGACTGAAACCCAACAGAAAATTATTTCCTGACCACTTACCATCCATCTTTCATAGTGCACTTGCCAGTGCCGGTTCATGTGGCCTTGAGCTACTGCTACACATATTATGGAACGGATTTAAGAAGGGTAATTTCACTTATGCACACAACAATGTCAATAGGTCAAGCGCAAATTTTTATGGTTTGTGTTGAGATTTGCTTTTTGTTTGTTTGGTTTAGATTTTTGCATTATTGAAAAATGAGTAATATTTTGAATCATAAAAAATGATGTGAAATCACACAAAAATTAAATAATCTTTTATTCTTAAAATATTTTGAACCTTGTTTATATTTAAATTAATTTGAGATTAAAATTCAAATAAGTAAACTACCCCAATTTATTTTAATTAATTAAAACTTAACCAAGCAATTAAACTAACGCATTTGACACATCATTCCAATGGGCTGTGTTCCAACTTATAACCAATTCATTCACCATCAATTCACATGTGGAGCACGTCTTCCAATTCACATTATGTGTCAAACTGATTGACTCAAGGTTGAACGAGCAGGTGAAACTAAACTACCTAAGAAAGAGAGGCTGAGAGAGTACTGCATACCATAGTAGCCTTGCCGAATAATTAATATATTAGAGTTTTCCTTAAAGTCAGGAGAACAGCGCACCAGAATCCTGAGTTTGGTCCAAAACTGGGGTGAGATTTAAAAAAAACCCTGTAAAAAAGTACAGTAGCCTTCCAAGGGGGGTGAAACTCAGAAATGCACCATTTTTTGTGCCAAACTGAGTTTCATCCGGTGTTGTCCCCCTCTTTCCTTGAGCGCCTCCACTGCTGCTACATATATTTTCACTGCTCCTACAACTACTATAATAATCTCGAACCTTGTGCATCAAGTGCGAGTTTCAGCATTTCATACCCAGATTTAATAAAACTCCCTTACTTTTCAGACCTCACTCAAAGAGCAAGGCACTAAATATCCCTTAACGAGCTCTGTCCGGCGCTGTTTCAGCGTCACGGCCCCACTTCCACGCCTTCCACATCCAAAACAGGCCCCGCCACTGGACCCCACGCTTTCAACATCCATGTCATTCGATGATCCCACCTACACCTTCTCCATGTCGTCACATGGACCCACCAGTTTCTGTCCTCCATCCACACATGCAGACCATCTTCCACACGCATTTCATGTTCCTCGTCAAACTTTGCATCGTCAGTCATCCTCAATTGCAACACCATCAATGATATCTACAACATGAATTGCAATTTGCAAAACAAGGTATGTGTTCTTAAAAAAATGGTGCTCATAGATCATGTTTGAAATTTCCCTTTCTTTAGATGCAAAAGGATAAGTTGCACAATGCATCTCACAAGCAAAATATGAAGGTTTAGGGTTGAGTTGTAATAGTTTCATCACGTACTTTTAGTATTGTGTGTTTTGCATTGATTGATGAAGTGACAAGTTTAACAAATTCAATACTGAAACACACAACAAACTTGTGTTGCATTTACTTGTATTGCATTATTAAGTTTTGCCAATCATGGAAGGAGTTCTTCCAAGAGAGAACATACAATCTACAGTTGGAAGCTTTGCTGAACAACACAGTTCAATGCCTTCCAAAATCACTGCAAACTTCACACAAATTGAGTTGAATATCACAGTTGTGGACAATGCCCATGCCATTGAATCCATCACATTGGGGACTGAAGACATCTTGAAGCTTGATGACCTTGAAGTCATGGCGATGGCAACAAACAAACAAAGAAAGTGTAGGCGTTTGCTTCAAGAGGTTTTGTCGATAATTGTTCAAGAAGACCCTGACATGATTTGCTTCCTTGGTCAACAAAAATACATTGATATTGTAAAGTCGACAACAACACGATGGTTAAAAAGGGTGAGTTTCCCATTTCTTTTTTTTTTTCCTTTCATTGTGTGTGCTAAAATGTAGTTGCTTGGAGCTATTGTTTAATTGTTGGGAAAATCCAAGTACATGGAATACTTAAAAACCTTGATTCACCAACAATCCATCTATAATTAAGAAATATTGAATGACCAAGAATCAATGCGTGCTTGATTTCTTTCTTGTTTAATACATGTTTTTGATGTTTTTTTTTGTGTAAATTGTGTTGTAAGTTTTTGATTGCCATGTCTAAAATATGTGATGAATGAAATGTTTAGTTTTGAGTTATAGAGGACGAGTAGTAGTTATTGTCGATTGATATTTTTTTTTTTGCAAGTAAAATGAGTTTATAATTTTTTTAATCATTAATTTATGACGCGCTCCCAAGTTCCTTGTAGACCCACTTGAGGGTCCAAGTATGCGGCAATGCGGAAGGAGTTGGAACTTGGAGCCGCTCCCTAGCTCACAACATTTGGAGGGGTAGAGGGGCGTGTTGGAGCTCCGGGATGCGACTAGGAAGAATTGACAAGCTTATTCACTCACACGGGCCTGCACACAACCCACACAAAGTGGTTAGTGCATAGTTAGAACGAGCCACGGGCAACACGGACACACAAGACTCACCACGGCCCGGACTTGGGGGAAGCCACCACCTTCCCTCTTATAGTATACTCTGCAGCTCTCCACGGAGGTGGCATCCAAATGGCCATTTTTCCCGGGACTCCCGCGTGGGAGTCCCGAAATCGTCCCGGGTTGGAGTCCCGGGACTTTGGACGCCGATATCTCCCGACTGCATATTCCGATCGCGACGCGATCTGAAGCAACGTTGTAGCCCTCGTCGAGAGCTTTCCAATGCCGTGTCGCACTCTCAAATCGGATCTCGGGAAGACCTCGATTCCCGACTTTTAGTGGTCGGAGTCAAACTGCCAGTTTGACTCCCGGCCCTTCTTTTGCCCATAACTTGCCTTTCAGATGTCCAAATGAGCAATGCGAGCCCACTTTAGAAATCTACGTTTCAAGAGCTTTCCAACGGTACCAAGAGCGCAACAATCCATTGAGATTTGACCCTTCAACTCGCACTCTGAAATTTTGGGAGTCCACCGGGACTCCCTCTCCCAAAATGAGAGTTGCCTTGGGAGTGTGAGTGCTCACTCCCTCACATTCCCTCGCACTTCCTTAGACTCCCGGGAGTATGTGATGACTCCCGGGCTTCCTCCTCTTGGCCCGCACCCTTCCAATGCCTTTGCCCTTGCTCCCGGGCTTCCTTCCTTTGACTCCCGGGCTTCTTTCCTCTTGGCTCCCGCAACCTTGCAACCCCTTGCCTTGGTCGCGAGCCCAAAGCTAGGGTTGCGACAATATACATGGTATTTTCTTTTAGAATTCATAGTTACAGCGATAAAACTTTTCTTGGGCTTATTTCAAGCATGTCTAAGCATATTATGTTAAATTGACGCACTCCCAACTCCTCAAAGGACCCAAATGTGAGTCCAAGTGAAAGACAATGGAAGAAGGAGGAGTCGGGACACGTTCCCTAACTCACAACACTTTGATGGGTAGAGGGTCGTGTTGGAGCTCTAGGATGGGACTAGGAAGATTTGACAAGCTTTACTCACTCACACGGGCCTGCACAAAACACACACAAAGTGGTTAGTGCATAATTGGAGCACTTTTGGTGCTAGGACGAGCCACGGGCAACACGGACACACAAGACTCACCACAGCCCGGACTTGGGGGAAGCCACCACCTTCCCCCTTATAGTATACTTTGTAGCTCACGGCGGGGACTACATCCAAATGACTATTTTTCCCGAGACTCCCGAGTTGGAGTCTCGAAATTGTCCCAGGTTGGAGTCCCGAGACTTTGGACGCCCATATCTCCCAACTGTAGAGTCCGATTGCGACGCGGTCTGAAGCAAAGTTGTATCTCAAATCGGATGTCGGGAAGAAGTCGATTCCTGACTTTTAGTGCTCGGGAGTCAAACTGCCACTTTGACTCCCGACCCTTCTTTTGCCCATAACGTGTGTTTCAGATGTCCAAATGAGCAATGCAAGCCCATTTTAGACATCTAAGTTTCAAGAGCTTTCCAATGGTATAAAGAGCGCAACAATTCATTGAGATTTGACCTTTCAACTTGCCCTCTGAAGTTTCGGGAGTCCACCGGGACTCCCTCTCCCAAAATGGGAGTTGCTTTGGGAGTGTGAGTGTTCACTCCCTCGCACTTCCTTAAACTCCTGGGAGTATGTGGTGACTCCCGGGCTTCCTCTTGGCCCGCACCTTTCCAATGCCTTTGCTTTCACACCCGGGCTTCTTTCCTTGTGGCTTGCAACCTTGCCATGCCTTTGCCTTGATTCCCAGGCTTCCTTCCTCTTGGCTTGCAACCTTGCAACCCCTTGCCTTGGTCGCGAGCCCAAAGCTAGGGCTGCGACAAGAATGAAATGGTTGAATTGTGCATTTTATAATTCGCAATATAAACAAAAGTAGTAGTTTGCTCTTGGGTGTGTCAATGTGCTTAAGGCAAATGACCTAGTGTGGTCTTTTGTTCTTATAAACTTGCAAGGGAAATCTAGATTGTTTTGTTCCCCTTCAACAAAATCTTCCAGTTGACTCCATGGTATCATTACAATTTCAACTTCCTTATACAAACCATGCCCACTTGTGAGATGTGGTAGCCACATGAAATCATTTTTAAAAACAGGTCCAAGAGGAGGATCTTGAACTGTGGCCTTCAATTTATGGAGAAAAACCTTTTCCCTTGAAAAAACAACATATTCTTGGACATCTTTTGTAATTGTTGGATCATCCATTGATACATTGTACTTTGGGCTTAAAATTATTTCAAAGATCTCACGACCATTCAAGTTAACAATGGAATTTGGGCTTTTAACCCTATCTTTTAGTCATGCATCATCCAACACCATTCTGTAACTCGGGCTTGCCATGGATTTAATTCAAACCAAAACCTCTTATGAATGTGAGTATCAGAAAATGAAATTGATAATTTTTTTTTTTAAACTACTTTAATTGGAAATGTGGTTTGCATATGCTACTAATGTTTGCAATTTTATGTAAGTTGTATGGAAAAAAAACATTGTCTAAACGTTGAAACTTGAACAATCAAAAGAAAGATCTTCTGGAAAAAGTACTTTGAATTCTGGCAATTGGTATGCAAAGTGCAATGTAATAGAAAACAATTATAATGTCAAGTATTTACAGACAAATGCAACTCATATTACATTCACATTGTAAGCAATTGGTTAACAATGGTTTCTTTTATTTCATTATCAACTATTTTGAAGATATAGTTTTCCATCAGTGCTTATACATACGTAAGATGACAATAGATCTAAAAAACAAAAGTCTTTGTTGAACATGTTGACCTTTTCTAGAGCTTAAATATGTCAACCCCAATTGATGAATTGTGAAACAATACATGGAAATATGACAACTTCAACCAAAATGTAATCAACCTTGTAGAACAAATTGAATTTTTGCAGGTATATGGCAAGAGACAACTTCCTTGAGAAAAGTGATGGACCTTCGAAGACACCTAAAACTTTTGTAGAGCTCTAAAACATCTACCCAAATTCTATCTCCAATAAAGGAACAAATAACAATCTTGAACACTCAAAAATGTCGAATACAAATGTGTCAAGAGTGAAGCTATTCATTTAGGAACAAACCTCAAATGAGCTAAAAAAATTGAAAAGCTAATGGTGTAAGGGCTACCACAATTTGTGGTGTTTGGTGTGCCATGAAGTTTATCCATCTACATGCAAAATTAGGTAGATTTCAAATGCCATTTTTAGGTTTAGATTACAAAGGTTGTTGCTTGTTAGATGCATTGTGCAGCTTATCTTTCTACATCTTGAAAAAGGGAAATTTCAAACATGATTTGCGAAGGCCATTTTTTACAGAACACATACCTTGTTCTGCAAAATGCAGATCATGCTGCAAATATCGTTGATGGTGTTGCAATCGAAACAAGGTTTGACGACAAACATGAAATGAATGTCGATGATGGTCTGCATGGTTGGACAGAAGATGAAAACTTGGTGGGTCCGTGTGATGACATGGAGGTGTAGGTGGGGTCACGAATGACATGAACATCGAAAGTGTGGGCTCCAGTGGCGGGGCCTGTTTTGGACATGGAAGGCGTGAAAGTGGGGTCAGATGCTGGGGCAGTGACGTTGAAACAGCGCCGGACAGTGCTCGTTAAGGGATATTTAGTGCCTTGCTCTTTGAGTGAGGTCCGAAAAGTAAGGGAGTTTTATTAAATCTGGGTATGAAATGCTGAAACTCGCACTTGATGCACAAGGTTCGAGATTATTATAGTAGTTGTAGGAGCAGTGAAAATATATGTAGCAGCAGTGGGGGCGCTCGCACTCAAAGAGGGGATGGGGGTGAAAAGAGGCCCAAAGACAGGGTGAAGACAGGAAGACTTTAAGGAAAACTCTAATTTCTCTTAAAATTCCCAAAAGGCATAACCATTAAGAAAGGGTGTACCATTGTCAAAGGAGTTTTTTTGTTTTTCTTTGGGGGCTTTGGGTTTTGTTCCCTTGGTTGTATAGTTTTGGAACCTATGGCGGAGGAGGAGTTGCAGCTGGAGCATCAGCATGGCAAGGCGCGCGTACGAGTGGCTCGTCTGTGGAGAAGCAAAGCTGACGACCAGCCGCACTACTTGGTGGAATGGAACGTCTCCGTCTCCCTCATTTCCAAAGTGCTCCCCGCTTTCACCGAAGGCGACAATTCTAATATCGTCGCCACGGACACAATAAAAAACACGGTGCAAATCTCAAGCTCTCTCTCTCTCTGTGTCTCTGATCGTTTGTTTGCAGTTTGAAATTTGCTCATAGTTTTCTCCAATTTGTCCTGTTGTGTGCTCTGTAATTTGTGGAGTTGCAAGTCGTGTAGGATTGATAGATTCTCGGCTTTCAGTTAGTTTCTCTGTTGATTGATTCTGTTGCGATTCGTTCGTGTTGCATTGCTTCTGTGTTCTCTGGTTTTTTTTTATTGATATTTTGTATCTTTCGCTGCCGAGAGGTTCTGGTTCTAGATTTTTTCTTCTTTCTTTTTTCCCTTTTTTTTGGTGGAGGGAAAACCTCGGTCCTGGTAAGAGTTTGGTGAATCAATCATGCGATGTTCTTCTCGTACTTTTGCTCCTGTCCTCGTCCTCTTATTCTTTGACGATGTCTCTTTGCAGGTGTGCTATTTGTTGTTCTCTTGCGTTTTTTTTCTTCCGTCATGTGCATTTCTTTCTTTATTCAGTCCTGCTTTTCGCTGGACATGACGCCGGCCATGTACTAAACTGGCCTGAATTTGTGATCTGCCAAAGGTCTACGCAGTAGCTAAAGAATGCACCGAGCGGCTTTCACTGGAAGACTATGGAGTTCGTCTCGGGAAACATTTCCTCACAACTTATCCCGAGGTATGTTCGTGAAACTTAGTTGTGGTGAGAGAGAGATTGCAAAGTCTACTGAACTTTTCTTTCTCGTCCAGCTCTAGTTTTCTTTGGAGAGGTGGATTTTGCAGTCAACAATTTCCACCTTTCTGCCTCCACAGATTGTCACAGGCTCGAAGATAACACTCTTTGAAAAGCCTTGGGAGCGCGTCACAGTTAATGGCCAGCTTCACGACCATGGTAACCACCGCCCTCTTCTTGTTTTTCTTTCGCCTTGCACATCCCCCTCCCTCCCCCCCCCCCCCCCCAATCCTCTCAATACCACGTCCTGGCGTATATTATTGTCTCCTTGCCAGAAAGAAAGAGGACCTGATTGAGGCCACCAGTCCACATAGTTGAGCGCTTCATTGACAACACCTTTCCAAGAGTTGTTCTCCAAAGAGATAGATGTTCAGCCAACATGCTATTTTTCTGCAGCAGCTTCAATTTGTCAATCTTGATTCCATGGTTTGAGCAGGAGATATGCATATATTTTCTCTTTCTTGGGATGACAGTTTTATATAAGAAATGGGCGCAAAGATGGATTTTGGTTGGCTTCTCTCTCTCCCTATGTCTAATGACTGTCTACCCATATCCAGAAGATAGAAAATTAATCTCTTCCTACATCTACTGACTAGACTCATATCTAGAAGAAGATGGAAAATTAATCTCCTTGCCGTTTTGTACCCTTGCACTGGTTGCTTAAAGACAACTAGCAAACACACAGAGAGACTCCAGAGTTCCATCTGAGGCAGACTTTGCTTTGGACAGGTTATAAGCTGGGATCAGAGAAACATACCGTTGAGGTTGTTGTTAAAAGTGATGGAGAGGCTGAAGTAACATCAGGTGTCTCAGAGCTGTCTCTGTTGAAAACAACTCAGGTAAAGAACTCATCAACTTGTATCATGTGGAGCCCAATGTGTTGAGTAACATATCTATATCTTGAGAGTCTAACTTATGCCCCTCATTTCCAAGATGTCATGTGAACTAGATCATAGTGATCTGTTTTCCAGCTTGGAGGTTTGATTTCTGTTGTATTCTACCTCTCTTTTTTGAGACTTACTGGAGTTTCAGTACATTCTGTCTTTGCAGTCAGGGTTTGAAGGCTTTTTTCGTGACAAGTATACCATCCTTTCAGATACAAGAGAGCGGATGCTGGCCTCAGCAGTCCGTGCTGTTTGGAGGTCTGTAATCTGTATTTCCACTTGAATTTGGCATTTAGATGTGTTATCTTGTATGCTTGTTGCCATCTTTGGGTATCTTGCCAGTTTTAATTGAACCTATCTGGAAAATCTCATCACATCTCTACATCTGTCATAAATGGGCTAAATTGCAGCTACTCCACCAAGCCAGCAGATTATCAGAAAACATATGAAGAAGTTAAAGATGTTCTTGTCACAACTTTTTTTGGACCGCCTCATGAAGGAGTCTACAGCCCCTCTGTTCAGAAGACACTTTACGAGATGGCTCAAGCTGTCCTAGCCAGGTATTACTGCAGGTTCTTGGTCTTATTTTTTCACTCTTCACAAAGTCTGTAAGACAAGAGCTCTAGACAAAATGCTCACATTTTCATTTTCATGTATTGAATATGCATCCAGGAAATATATTCACTAAATTGGAATAGAAGAAGCAAAAGTGGAACTTTCCATACTGGATACCAGAGACACTGGAAAGTTCTGTTAGCTTTGGGACACCAGCTGTAAGCACTTTCAAAAGGCATTCTTTGTAGGAGGTTGGAGATGTATTCTTGCTCCTTTGATGCCCTCAGTGAACCCTTGTAGGAGATGATGCTGTTTTCCAATGCATCATCAAGGATACCTTCTTTGTCCCCTGTTTCAGATCAGCTCAAGATGATTTCAACTTTGGAATATAGTTGCCTTTTCCAATTGGGTTGTGTAAAGACCAAGGATGCAATGGCTATCTTTGCACTCCTCTGTATAGGACTGGTCTTTCTCATTTCTGCAAATCTGCATACCCATGTGGATTTTTTTTCAGTTGCAAATGTTGATTTCTATCTAACTTGTCAGAGACCAGTCATGCCTAGGATATTCATACAATGAATGTTTTTTGGTCACAATGTGCAGATTCCCAGAAATTGATTCCATTTACCTAAATATGCCCAACATTCACTTCCTGCCTGTAAATATGCCAACTGTGGGTGTCAAGGTAAACTCAATGCATCCCACAGTGATCTGGCTTGCATTAGTCAAAATTTTCACCACTTGGAGGTTTTGTATCTGGTATCTTGCATGATAAGTAGAACCAATCCTTTCCTACATTTTTAAAGTGAAGATTTTGAAGTAAGACCATCAAGTTGACAAGTTTATTTTGTTCTCATTTGTTTCCTTGTTCAGTTAGGAGATGATGTTTTCACGCCAACTGATGAGCCCCATGGGACAATCGAAGCACGGTTAAGCAGGAAACACTAGAACAAGTTGTGAGATGCCAACAAGGTGAAGATGCCAACTGTGTTCATCTTCTTTAGCATGGATGTTGATATATCATAGTGTTAATAATATGGCAAATTTCATGGCAAATAGCTGCAGGTACAGTTGTATGATTTGATAAACTTGCAGCACAATGTCAAAATCCTCCCTGGTAGATGAAGTATAGCATGGCTGCCCAATGACCTTGTAATTGTTGTATGACAGGTTTACTTGTTCAGGGGCCGGCATTGAAAGTTATTTAGTTTTCAACATCCTTTTAGCATGCTGACTGAGTTGTGTGGGCAATTGCAGAAACAGATGGCCTGACTGAAACCTATGCAATGTTCTGGTCTTCTATGACCAGTTGTTACTTCAGACCAGCAGCTGGTAGTATCTACCCATGTATTTTGTGATGGGTCTGCACTTCTGGTCTTATTATATGTCATTTAGTACAGAAAGGAGTTGATTATTTTCCCTCTGAGCCTTCTTGGATAGTGTAGTACCATACACAAATGAATGTTTGCTGGTCATCCACTGGATGTCTAGCCGCATGTTTCATCAACTTTCTCTTCCCATCTACTTTTGTTGTGTCATAAACATCTCTTGAAAGTTAATTTCTCCTCTCAACTAGCACTTGGCCACAAGAGAGCATTGATGGTGGACAGAGAGTTTGGACATTGCCATAGTCATTTCCTCATCTTTGCTCAAAAAGTAATAATAAAAAATAGAAATTAAATCATGCAAAATCCATAGAAATCATCCTTTCTACAAGAGGAGTTTGACTCAAGGTTCATTCATTCATTCTTTGTTTGTTTGTTGAATCCTCATTTATAAAGATACTGCACCAATTTGTTTTGAATGTAATTGGAGCATACCTAACACAAGGCATTTTGCAATATATCTTAGTAGGGTTATCGATATTGATATGAGCTACAATAGTAGGTTTTGATTAATGATGTTACATTTCATACATGACTAGTGATTATGGATGTAAAGACACATTTCATTTTGGATGGATTTATCTCTCACCCCCCCCCCCCCCCCCCCCCCTTTGTCATCCATATGTATAGACGGCACCAATTCTACATGTAATTCATTTTCAGTTTTTGTCCCTCAAAAAAACCAATTCAATGTGGATCAATCCATCAATATAACTAGCATCCAATATGTAAACCCTCCCTTGAGTGGTCATATCATGTGTTAAAAGTTAACATTGCCCTACCCCTCAAAACCTAGGCAACACATTTTTCAATTTACACAAAGGAGACAGCTTTCTTTTTAAAAGTAAAGAGTAAAGACCTTTTCAAAAGAGTAAAGTTTAAAGGCTGGTTTTATAGACATTCTTGGGTCATATACATTTTAGGGATTTTCTTGGTTGGTTGGTTGGTTTGCTCACAGCGTATGACCATTGATACTAATGTTGTGTGAGTGTATCTGTTATCCAGCTATGCATAATGAATAACTTACGGTGAAGATGTGTCCTTTTACTGTCGGTTACCAAGGTGAAACCTGACCCCAACTCAATCGGGGTTTACCTAATGACCACCTATTACCTAAATACCTAGCTAATATAGGATGTATCCATTATAGGATAGGTTATCCATGTGAAACTGACCTCAATTTAATTGGGGTTCACCCAATGACCACCTATCATCCTAACTGCCTACCTATAAAATCTATGTTATAAGATAGGTTATTGAGGTGAAATTGACATCAATTCAAGTGGGGGTTCACTTAATGACCACCTATTATCCTACTTACCTAGAGAATTTATCTTTTATAATATAGGTTACCAAGGTAAAACTCGACATCAACACAATTCAATTAGTAACCACATATTATACCTATATAAAGGACCTATCTTTTATAAAATAGGTTATCAAGGTGACATTCGACATTCACATAATAATAATAATAGAAAAAATCTTGTCCATTTTGACCATATTTTTGTGACTAATGTGTGATTAATGGCCAAAGCAACTCAATTTGCAATTGCATTTGTACCAGTTCTATGTGGCACCTTAGTTGCAATTGTTCATAGTCACATGTATAACTAAACTTTTACAATCCAAATTGTAGTTATACATGTGACTACAATGTGTGACTACCATAAATTTAAATGAAAATATTTATGAAAAATGAACATATGTCATTCATTATGGATGGCATCCATTGATGGTTGACAATTAAGTTGATTTTGCAACTATATTTATAATTATACATAAATGACTTGATGACATAATTTTTTGCTATTGCAATTCAAAATGTACAAATTAATTTATTGACCAATAGGTTGTTAAAAAAAACAAAAACATAGATTTTCATAACTATGTAATAAACATACATAATTTTGATTTTATACCCACTTGTTGGTCTACACTCCCCAACTCTTTAGTTGATCGTGGCCAGGGTTGTCAAAAGATGAACATTAGAAAAAAAAACATGTCTTATTCTCAAACCTTGGGTAGTTTGAAACCAATTTTAATAAATTATTTGACAATATGATGCTAAACAAAAAAATTAGGTGGGTATTATATTGGTAAATAATGATACTTGTCTATCAATAATTTCAGTTTTTGGACTTATCATTTTTTATTTTGGTTTGATATGTGGATAAGTCCAAAATGCATATGATCAATTTTTGGATTGTTTCAGTTTTTTCATCGGTCATTTTGGCCTTTGGAATATTAAAAAACTTTGTGTTGAAAAAAAGTTATCATTAAATAATCTGTAATGCATCAGGCACAAGGGGGTTTTTGTTTTTCAAATTTTTGAAGTAAGTCCACTAACAAGCATCCCGTAAATTTAGCATCGACTAGCAACTGTTTTTTATGTATAAAATCATATTTTCAGAAGCCTCTTGCAACTGATTACATCTAGTTGTGATGATTTTGTTTTTGAAAAATGGTCTCAAAAAAATCCAAACCATGAATTTTTCATGTTTTTTTTCCTTGGAATAGTTTTTGCCCCCAAAAGAAAAAAACACACTGAATTCTGCCAGCATTTTTACTCAAAAGCAATTTTTTTTCTTTCCCTCCAGACACCTCTCCTATATTCATTTATAGTACTTATTTTGGGAGGGGTACTTATTCTGTTTAATTAGTTGAGAGTACCTCACATCTCCAACCTTTTTTTTTGTTTGGGGGGGGGGGGGATGAGCCAATTTGATTGGCCAATCACAATTAAGAATTGAAACTAAGGACAAATCCCAAAATAGAAGATTCTATTGTTAAATGGAGTTTTTTTCCCCTTTGGCCCATCTATATAGGCGAGAAGGGGAGGAGTTTGGGCAAAACATGTGCGACTAAAGCGAGGTGCTATTGGGAACATCCTTGGGGAACACATTGGGAACCTGATGGGAACCCATTTTGACATAGGTTAATATCCCCATTTAAACTGGGGGTCATTCTTGCTTGGCTCTTGGAATGACATTACTTATTTTGCTGAGTAGTATTTAGTAAACGTGTTGGATCTTGCTTCCCACAGAGAGTGTATGTGTCAACAGAAGGGAGCGACAGGAGACAAAGCCAGTGACAAAAATAGATGATGCATTTGGTACCAGATACTTCTTCTGGTTTCTTCTTCTAGTGACTCAGCAACGATCCATCATCATCTCCTACTCACTGAAATACCCATGACCGTTGGCAAGCAATAATGGGTGAAGTCAGCAATGGGTAAGAAGACATTGCGTACCATCACAAGCTAATGCATATTATTATCACAAAGAAAATTTTCAGATTATCAGAAGCTTTTGCAATTGCAGCGTAGGTAGAAGAAATCAGAGAGCTCCCACCCCCGCCCACAACAATCAATTTGCTTTTCTCACAACCCTTTTGTCAATCCCAAAAGCTTGTGTTTGTGCTTTCACTTATTACCAGTAGAGAACTACACCTTAGTAGTTCTTTCTGATACAGGTTTGTTGATCATTGAGATCTGACATGTCTTGGTTTTCTAAGTCTTATGATGATGTTCCTTGTTCTTGATCGAGTTTAGTAGTCTCTTTCTTACCAAGAAACTGATCGCCTGAAAGTTTCGAAGATCTTGTCTTGTCTTTCGAGAGTCCGCTGTTCGCTGAGATTTGTGTAGAGTCTCTTCGCTTCAATAGAGGTTCTCGTTTTTTTTGGGTGCTTCCAGCTGCAGAAGAGGAGAGAGATCGGTATTTTGTCTGTTGGATCTGCAGCGGGAGCAAAGGGAAAAGGAGAGCTTAAGGGTTGTGAGATATATACATGTTTTGTTAACCAACTAGGTTGGGGGGGGAGGGGGGTGTAAGTCAGGGGTCGTTGCTACCAGAATGGCAGGTTCAGATGATGGAGGAGCAAAAGTTGAAAAGCCTAGCAGGAGTGAGGAACTGGTATCAGCAGAAGAGCAAGAAAGAAGAGCAGCGGCAGTGCGACAAAAACTGGAAGCTCTCTTACCCAAAAGAGCACTCAAGCCGTCACGTAGTGAAGTCGATGAGCTACTGAGCACCGCGCTAGAGTCTGAAGCTCGACCTTTCTCCTCAGATCCACCTGAGCTCCTCCGATTCCAGGAGCTGGAGGCCTCGTCTGAGAAACTGCCACTAGATGGACCAGCAGTGATTGTGGTGGAAGACGAATACGTGGACACCAAATACTACGATGATTTTGTTCCTAAGGATGTAGAGCACTACACCACTGGTACAGCCTTCATCAAGCTAGATCCACCAGAAACCCCTCCATTCCATTTGTCTGATGATCAAGCTTTGCCAGGAGAACTGATCCATCACGGAGGGAATCCAGCTACCAACGAGTGGGTGCCTGCTCCACAAGCCACTTTTCCTGTGGACTCTTCCAAACCTGCAAGAAGTGAGTCTCTATGAATGAAAGATCTCCAAGAGTTTCTATTCTACTCAGATACTAGGTACCAACTTTCTGAGCCTTTCTATCAGGATTAGGGAAGGTACTTCATGGAACACTAAAGCAAAAGGATTTGCAATAGTAATACAACTGACTTTGAACCCCACACATGATGTAATGATATTTGCATTCTTCTTGTGCCTTTTGTTACCCTTACTGGCAAACAGTTACTGCTTCATTCTTCTAATAAGAAGACAGTTGTGCATGATGCTATGATGGGAGGATAGAAGCTATGATTATACACAACACAGAGATATACACATATCTATGAGATTTCAGATAAAATCAATCTCCGACGACATTGTAATAATGATAGTGCGATGATAAGCACAGACATTATAAGGTTGGTTGATAGAAAACTCGTCAACTAAGCACCCACGGAAACAAAGCTCAGCAGACAAAACAACTCGCTCCTGAGGTGAAGCTTGTGTTGGTAAGTGCTGATAACTTTTTTTGTGACTCTTGTGCTTCAGAGGGGCCTCCCAGCCACTACTATGCTTAGCCTGCAAAAGAAATTCTCCAAAACAGAAACTCACACAAGCTGCACTGTTTGACTTTCAGGCTAGCTTCATGCCATGTCTGGAAAAGTCTCAAACTCAAACTGCAGTCCCTGAAATCAGAGTGCAGAGTTATCTATTGAGCAAGCTGTTTCCAACAGAAATGAATGTCACAGCAGTAGTCTTCAGAGAATGTGTCAATGCCATTGGTGTCAGTTCTTTAGCCCAACAAGTGATTGAGGGATGCTCAACTTCTACATTCCAAATGCAAGATCGCGTAGCAATATTCTTGACATTTAAAAGCACCAGAAGACTCTTCACCAGGCTGACTTGACTGACAACTAGTCAGTGGTAACAAATTACAACATGTATTTTCAATGATAAAAGAATGCAACATCCTTCTTTGTGCAAGAGTAAAATGTTCTCAGTATCAAAGATTCTACCCTGAGACTTCTGATGAGGACTTCAATCCAAAATTCCTAATGCCCCAAGTATGGAAATGGCAATTGTCAGACATTGCACACCTGATCCAACTGCAATGCTCAATAAATGAATCCAATTCCCAAATCCAATTCTTTTCAACTGAGACAACCCAATAGAAGCAAACACTACTCATGGCCACGATGTGACCAAGATGAAAAGAAGCGAAATGGATCAAAAACTGCAAGAACTTGACAACCTCCTGTGATGCAGGTTCTACAGAACATGAGTGAAGAAAAGAATGTTGTGTATTGACACTCTCTGTTACAGCACTCGCCATCAGATGGCGATCTATTGAAAGCTTTCTAACTTTCAAATTCACAGCCTAAACTGTTTAATGGATTGGATTGCAATGAGCAATCAAGTGTCAAAATCGATTGGATAGTCTAACACATATTCTCAACTATGCACTTACATGTGCTCCCAGTCAGCAAAGTCTTACAACACCTACAAGGTGCTCTGCAAAGGATCACAAGGTGCTGGAGGAGCTTCAAAGCACACCGGGCTTGACATGGATGTTGCTTGTAGATAAAATGACTTCCAGGCATCCACATAGTGTGCAAACATGTGTCCTAGTGCTGAACATTACAATCAAACATTTGCGACATTAGTAAGAGCCTGATAAACTTGATCTCAAACAAATAACCTCACCACCAATGAGATGGCAGACCAGAAAACAAATTAATTTAAAGATGAAGCAGGAGCTGGAAGATTTGAGGAAAGACTTACTCTCATTTTGATACTGCAGTGCTGATGCTGCTGCAACAACACCAGCATCTGTGTGTGGCAAGGAAGACTCCTGAGGCTTGGTGTGATCTAACCCAAGCACCTGTCCTGCCCCAACACCTGGCATGAAAGGTATTCCACCAGCAGCAAGATGTTGCAGTGCAAATGGAGGCAAGAATGGGTTAAGAAAAGCTCCTGTAGGTGTTGGAACCATTGGATAACAACTATTCTCTGGAGAAGTTTTGGCTGGACAGGAGAAGCAGCCTCTCAATGGCATTGGAAGAATGGGTGGAGCACCAACTGCAGGGCAGCAGCTGGTCACAGGTGCACATGTGGTGGTGCATGTGGCTGCAGTACAAGCAGGTGTGTCTTCAGCTTGTGGACAGACCTTATGCGCCACTGTGATGTGCTCACACCATTGTGGTGATGACCATCCAGAGCTGGTTAATGATGCAATTGTAGTACCCTCATTCCATTCTCTCCAGCCTCCTGTAATGGTGTTCATGCAGTGTGAAATTCCATCAGCACATGAACATTAGAGTGCATACTCCTATTCTCCTCTGCAATGTTGAAGCATCAAGGTTCAGATGACTCATAAAGAAGTAAGGAACTTCCTTTCTGAATACACAATCTAAGAAAACCAACAGGAATCTTGTTGCAAGTGGCCACATGTTGCATAACTTCCTCACTAAACTCAGCACACACTTATAAAGACACCAGAATGAAGTTGCACTCAACAGATTCATCCAAAGTAGCATTTAAACAACAGTGCTAGTGTGTTGTTGGGGCATGCACTGCAGGAGACATGCAGGGGGATAACTTTCAACACTAGATGCAATTTCATAAGCACTAGTAGACCAAAATGTAGTTAGTAACCTGTTGTACCAACTGCCACTCCAATTTGAGGACCAGGAGCCATGGGTGCCACAACTTTGGTTGCATCAGGTACAGGTGTATCCACTTGAGGTGTGCGTGGATATAATGGAACAGGCTTGTTGATGAGCTCTTTGGGGTAGGCTGCCATTGTATTAGGACACCTTGGCTGTAATGGCTTCAAAGCTGCACGTTTCAAAACAGTTTGATCTCCCTTCACCATATTCTCAGTTCCTGGAAACCTTTTAACACCTCTTCCAGTCTTATTAGCAGGCAGAGAGCTGTAAATTGGGTTCTGTGCAGTACTACACATCCCAGCCATTCGCTTTCTGGAGGCTGGACCAACAAGATCATCCTTTGTGCCAAGCCACCGAAATGCAGGCTTCCGACTCTCTGTCATGTGTGTCTGCATCATTACAAGCTATTAGTTGATCCTTTTATTTCAAAGTGCAAAGTATAGTGAGAACCAGTTACATCCTCAATGCGAATGCTTGAAATTCAACATGCAAACCACAACCTAGTCTACATATTGTCTAGGAAAAACACGAAGATACTAGGATGCGAAAAGGAAAGGGAGGTGAAACCTAAGGATAAGTTCAAGAGCAATCTTGCAACTGAGATGGCTGGTAAAAGTTACAAGATGAATTAGTCAAATGCTACAACTCACAGCTGACTTCATCGGCCCCAGACAGTTGGTGAATTGTAACAAGGCTCTATTAGTAAACTGACAATAAACAGGATGAACACTCTAAAGGATGCTTTAGCAAACACTGACAGGAGGGAAGCAAGCAAACACACAAACACCTAGACACTCTCATCATAGCTCTATTGAAACCAGCTGCAGTTCCTTGGTGGGTCAATTCTGTGGGTCTCACAAGCTGGTAAAGAAGCCCTGGGTATACCTTTTCAATGAGCTGTAGGGATGAGAGAATGTTTGCAATATCATACAAGCGCCTCACTTTTGCTGCCAATAAAATGCAACAAAGTTGTCAGGAAATGCACAGTAGGGAACTTCTTGAGTACCTCACTTTTGCTGCCAGAAGCTTGAGGAAAAATTCAGTAACATACAGCATTGCAGAGGTTGGGCACAAGTAATGCTAGCACCTCTTTCTTAGCTTGATTCTTGAAGCCTTAATGAGAACAGTCAGAAATCCACAGCAGAAAGGTTAAAAGTAGAGCAGAAAAAACCCTTGGTCACTTACTTTTGAGCTTGGAAGGGTCCTTGCAACCACCAAGCAGCAACCTAGCTGCATCTTCCAAGGAAACTGTCTCTGTCTACATTCCAGCAATGCAAGATGCACTCAGATACATGCAGATGTAGCCAAAGAATACAAGACAACATAAGCAAATTCCTACATACAGGAAAAAGTCTAAGAAAGTTAAGAAGGGAGCATTGACAATGCAACCCTACTGTACCTGTGAGATAAGGAAGAGCTGCACAAATTTCTGGCTGAGGAGGCCAAGAGACTTTTCACGGCGGCACTCTGCAAACACAAACCATGGATAACATCAATAAATACTGCCTTCAACACCAAGGTCTTTAAACAATTGCTGTGAAGTTCATAGCAGGATATGAAATGAATAAAGTATCCTGAGCAAGGATGGCGCACAAAAGCACGAGCTGAAAATGCATTTTTACACCTGCAAGGAAATTGGGCATAAAATTTCCCTCACACCTGCTTTCTCTTTTGGTCCTCCACCTTGCTGAGGTTGAAGTGAGATTCCACCATCTAAGTCTGCTGAAATAACAACTTTCCTCCCTTCATCCTCATCATCTGAAGAGCCACATCCCTGTGAACAGCAATCTTGTCAGAAAAACTGCAACTTAACTCTTCAAACTGTATTTGTCTACTGTTAGAATCATCATTGCACATTCCTCAGTTCCCACACTGCTATCATACAATTACAGTGAACCCTAGTAGGTTATTTAGGAGCCTAGAAGAAAAATACACTTTCCCTTGAGTCTACATTATAGCTAACTAACAGCTCGGTGGAAGGCTGACCTGTACCAGTGGGGAGTTAGACACTCCTGTGTTATTGTGAACTCCTGCAGCACCTTGAGATTCTGCTAATCCATAATGACATAATGCTTCCTCCTGCATAAAAAGCAAAAAGATGAGACCTTTAGTGACACATACAAAGATAAAAGTAAATAATTTTCTATCCTCTATTTTCCTTCATTTACTTGCACATAGTGAGGTGCACAGCAACAGGTCAGCTTCAAATGACTACCTTCATGGTCTGAAGTGCTTGGGCCAGTTTTGTGGATCCATGCCAAGTGTAGCGATTTTTAGCCTTCCGTATCAAGATCTGTAAACCAGAAATCTATTGAGTATCACAATAGACTGAGGCAAAAGAACATGTTGTCATGAAATGCTAGCACACTAATCTTCAAAACCACAGCACAACATTGATGTTAAACTCCACATTCAGTTTACTTGCTGATCAGTGGTCATAGTGTAGTCCCTTTGAAATGCATCGAAGTGTGGAGGCATTGTGACATTTGTGACCACTCACATTTACACTTTCAAGTACATTGACAATATCATAGATTCGCCTCCTCTCAACACCTGAACATCATCACAGCCAGCACAATGCTCCAAGAATTCTTAGACTGACTTCTGCAAACTAGAAAAGAAGGAAACATTGAACAAACCATGAGACCCTAGAGCATGAAGCATCCATGGATTCACCATTCACAGTGACCAACATGTCTGATTACCCAAAAAATTTACAAACCAGGCACTTGCTACCATATGTTTATTGCAAGATCTTGCATGCGTGTATGCTGGCATGAAAGGGCCCTCGATGATCTCCATTTCAGCACAATAGATCCTAGGGCTTGCCACAGTGAGCAGATTGGGATAACCAATTTATATCCACAATAACAACAACCAGAATGGCCATGCATGAAGAGGAAAAAAGAATGGTCATGCATGTGGTGGTGGTTCCAGCAGCATACCAAGGCGGCTTGCAGCTTCATCCAGGCTGATGCATACCCCTTCCTCAGTACCATACAAGTTCAAGAAGCTGCACACATCCATGAAACAGTAGCCTGAATCTCTTTTTCTCCTCAGTTGGGAAGAGCAAAACAGAGCTAGTCAGTAACAATGTAAGAATTTCAGATTCTGAAGGCAGCAAGACAACTATCCTTTCCATGCAATCTAGCAGAGTTTCAGGCAGCAGAGCAGGCATGGTTGCAGATCAAGATATCCATAGCTGGTAAGTGATGTGAAGACAGGACTGATGGCCTCACAAAGGACCCACAGATAAAAAACAACTGGCATGTTGATGACCAATCTACATCAAGCTCAAGAATTGATTTTCTATTAAAAACCCCTCCTAAAGAGACACGAGTTCAGATGTGCAAGTCGTGAAGGACATATGAAATTCTGTAATAGAACAGGGAATGCCCTAAAAAGTTCTAGGGTACAAAAGGACAAAGGCGGAAGGGTCGATCAAGAGAACTTACTTGTCGCAGAGCAGACCAAGAGATTTGTCCTTGCGGTTGTATGATGATGCATGGCCCCTTGCGTCAGCTTCCGATTGCATGGGTGCCCCGGCATCCAGAGATGGCGATAAACTGCGGCCAGGGTCGTCCATGTTCTCGCAGTTGGTCACTTTCGCAGCAGCCGCTGCTCCACGCTTCCTCTGGCAGCTCCTGTGCACTTTCCCTTCGCTGCCATTACCAATGCTGTGCGTCTCTAGTAACTCCGAAGACCGTGCTTTGGTCTTAGAAGAGCTGTTTATACCTACTGCCACTGACTGCATCTTATCTCTGGTGGATCTGTCTTGAGAAAGCGTTGATCTGAGATTGTCCTTGTGTGGCGAAAGCGCCATGTGCATGGTTCAAGCGTTCGTGAACAACCTAACCCTTCATCAAAAGAAATGTTGATTGCATATAACCACAATGCTCCAATTCCGGTCCCGCCACAATCACCCAGGGTTTTAACGACGGGGGCAGGATTTTGAAACCAGAGGCACGAGAAAAAACCTGGGCAAAGCTTCGCCTCGGAAGGGCACAGCACTTCGAACATGCAAATGCTCTTAGTTCCACGTGAAATTGAAAACCAATTACGAAACTCAACGAGTATAGACAAGCGCCTTCAGTATCGTGATGTCTGCAGCAAGCGGAAGAAGCAATCGGGAGAAAAATAACAGTCCGAGAAACGAGCAAGCAGACCCGTAAAAGCCTAATAACCCAGACAAAACTCGGAAACAAGGGTTTTATTCATCTCGCTCGTTCAACACACACACACACACACACACCAAAACAAGCAGCTAGAACACGATCCAATAAAGAAAAAAATTGCTGAATCAAATGACCACTACGCGACAAGGAAAAAACTGAATCCTTGCCTTATCGAACTGCAGAACGTCAAAAGAATGCGCGGGAGACAGATGATGTGAGTGCGAGAATTTACTAAAACTTATTGAAACAAACTTACAGGGCCCAAGAAAAAGGATTTCAGACACCGAAAGAAAGCTCCCGAAACAGATCCAACCATACCCACCAAAAAAACTCGCCGAATCAATCCTCGACCCGCTTCTCATACATCCACAAATGAGACCCACAAACAAAAACACGAAAACTCGCTCGATACTCCACCGTTCAAGACACCGTAACAATGGGTAGAAAGACGAGAAGGAAAGGGTACAGAAGAGACCGCGGGAGAACGCGAGCGAGCGACTAAAAGCGAGGGAGCGACGGACTAAAAGCGAGAGTGCGCGCGCGCGCGCAGGCAGCAAAACCAGAGTGCAGAATTCAGCGGAAAAAAACACGCGCTCCGGAATTCAAAATAAAACTGCGTCCGTGGAGGAAGGGGAGAGATTGGATGAAAACGAGGATGTGGAGTTCTCATTTTTCTGTTCTGTTCATCCATGAAGGCGCGGGATTTAAGGTGTCGCCATCGTTTCAAAGCCCCTAAAAGCGCGCGATTTTTTAATTTCTCTTTTATTAGGCTTCGATGCTCTTGGCCGTCGATCGTCAGCTTGACGAACCAGATTTTCCCTCCCCTCACGACCCACCCCTCTTCTCGTCCTTCTTTTCCCAAACTTTCAATTTTCAAAGGTAATTTATTTCTTACATTAAAAAGTATGGACCTCCGTAGATGAAAAGCATCCATTTTCTGGGATCTTCCGTCGATGAAGAAGGCTGTTTCTAATGTGTATAAATAGATGAAACGTAGCTTTCTTTTAGTTCTTTTCCCCTTACATTATGATATCAGATGAGAAACATCCATGATGAGAACCATATTTCCTCGATGAAGGCTGTTTCACGTGTGATTTATAAATGGATGAAACTTAGCTTCCTTCATCTTACAAGGAAGGAGAATCACATCGTCGACTTCTGGGAAGTCTATTTTGCTTTTTCGTCTGAGTGAATGTGTATTTTCATGGATGAATAATTCTATCTCTTGGATGTCTCAGCTATTATTAAGTCAGCATTCATTGATTAGAAACAGAGTTTTTCTTTTTCAAAAAATTTATTAAGAATTTTCCAAAAAAGTTACACAACATCTTAAACTTCTTAGGGCAAATTAATTATGTTAGAATAATGTAAAAAATAATGGAAATTATGTTACATACCAATTAGTAGGTAATAGATAGTAAATAGTTAGGTAAGTTAGCTAGTTCCGAATATATAGTAGTGGCAACAAGGTTGCAACTAAAAGTTTATCCCATATTTTTTGTCTTACATTTCAAGTTTATAAACTATATAATCAAGTTGGCTAGGTGCATCAGGAAGAAGCCAACAAATAAACTTTACCCAAAAAAATAGGACTTAAAAAAAATGTTTTTAAGACCTAAACCTACATACCTAACCTAAATGCCATGTAGGTCAAGGCCTAAACTAAGTGTGCACCTAGGTTACTTGGGTGCTAAAACTTCATGTATTTCCAACTAAAAAACCTTGGTTGCAAAATGCATGAACACATGTTGGAGCACATCAAAACCTATTGCACCTATAAATCCATTACATTTTGGATGGGTAGCTTTTTGAATTACCATAAGATGTTTGCCACACCATCCATGTGTCACCATTTTTTATTATTTCAAAAGTATTTTTAGCTAATTTTGAAAAAAATCAAGGCGTTTGATTCATGTGTTCATAATTGTGACACGTGACATATCCACAAATATTTCAAATTTTAATTTTAATTAATTGTTTTTTTTAAATACATATTTAATTATGTAGGTGAATAGGTAGGTAGGTAGGGGTACCTACTTACTTAAGTTGGTTTATGAGTAGGTAAATTAGATAGATAGTTGATTTTGTTAATTAGTTTTTTTTATTTAACCTTTGGAATCAAACCATTTTAATTGGCTCATCTTAAATAACACTTGTTTCTTTAAGTTTATGGTTTTTCAATGTTTATAGTGCAATTTGTTGTATAATTTACAAAATTTTAAAGGCAAACAAAAGATATGAGATATATTTTATAATCACAAATTAGTTTGCGACCAAGTTACAGTTATAAAACGTATCCCATATCTTTTATCTTCTTTTTCAATTTTGTAAATTATATAACAATGTGTGCACTAAAAACATTTTAACTTGGTTAGACCTTGGTTAATCTTTGGTGCAATTAAAATTTGATTAAACTTTGGCAAACAAAATATTAGTTAAACTTTGATTAAACAAAAACTTGGTTAAACTAATCCTTGTTTTACACTAAAACTTGGTTAAACTAATCCTTGTTTTAAACTAAAACTAGGTTAAACTTTGGTAAAATGAAACTCGGTTAAACCTTCATTTAAAATTGGAATTTTTTTTGCACTAATTACTGGAGACAAATGAACAATGTTGTAATGTTCACAATGTTGTTCATTAGCATGGAACTTACTATCCCAATTTATATTTTTTGGTGATTCAAAAATTTAATGAAAACTTCATTCCTAAACCACCAAAATATTATAATGGTTATTTCCATGTTTTATCCACTATTAATGTTACTACATATGTGTATCCATTCACACATAACAAGTTGTTCCTATTCCCAATACGACACATTTTGCATGGGCATTGAAATGAAGATTTTTTCTTTATTTTGATTTCATTATGATCAGACTTTGAACATCACAATTTTAGCTCACATAAGGATATTAATTACACACATGATGTGAAATTCACATGTGACATGGGATTTTTTTAATTTTTATTTATTTATTGATCAATGTTCATCAATATTTCAATTTGAAATAAAATTCAATAATGCCTTAGTAATTTTTTATTAAGAAACCAAAATTTCTATTATATAAATTTAATATAGTTTAGTTTAATGTAGCCTAAGTTTAACCTTGGTTACCTTATGTTTTGCCAATATCAACTTATAAAACTTAGTTTAATTTAACCTTGGTTAGTTTATGTTGAGCTTTAATTAACCAAGGTTTAACCAATTTGTTTAACTTAGGTTTAATTTAAGTTTAACCTTGATTAACCTAATTTGTAACTAATTTTATGACTCAAAAATGTAATCACATTATTTATATTTCTTTAAATAATTAAATTATATATATATATATATATATATATTCATTAAATTCAACATGTACCATGTTGACACATGTCATTACATAGGCTAGTTTAAGTTGCTATGTAGGCCATTTATTGTGCTTACTTAAGGTCACGTAGTAGGCACTTCACTTATATTGGCTATGTAGGTAGGGAATATTTGGTTAGCATTCGTGAAGATTGATCCTTGCACCACAAGGATGGAGATCAACTATTTTACCACCAAGGCACCCAATTGTTATGGGAAAGAAATAATGCATTTTGTTTGACCTATTTGATTTCAAACATTACACAAAACATCATCTTTGATTTTGATATCTTATTACAATGTTGTCAAAATGACAAGATTAAAGTTTAAACTTAATTTTTTTCCAATAATGTACATACAAACATATTGTTTTCCTCTTAAAAATATAAATCAATTTGAAAAGAAAAATATTTGAATTTCTTTATTCAATACAATCTCAAAAACCATTCTGTGGAAAAGAAGAACTCAATCACATGATTTATAAATGGATAATATAATAAAAATACATAAATAAATTTCATATCTTAAACCTTCATTTGATTTTTAAAATTATATTATACAATTTTTCTTTTGATATATCATAATTTTACCAATAGAATATAATTAAAATGTGTGAGGTATAGTTTATTCACATATAATATTTATGAATAAATTATATATAAATTATAAAATAAATATAATAAAATATATTTTATTAATATATTTCTGATATAAAAGATTAATCTAGATAAATAATTTTAATTTTTAAATATTGATTAATGCCATATAATTAATTGATTTTATGGAACTATAAATTTTATTATGTTTACATATATAATATCTTAAGTTTTACTTGAAATTCTTATAAAAATTTTATGTAAAAATATATTTTTTCACATCTCAAACATTTATTTGATTAAAAAAATTATATTATATAATTTTGCTTATAATAGATCACAATTATAACAACAAAATGTAATTTAAATGTGTGAAATGGGTCATAAATTATTCCTATCACCTAGCATATTCAATAAATAAATTACATAACATACTTAATATAATAATTAATTCAAGAAAATCACATATATCAACATGAAAAAATATTTATTACTTCACCCACATACATATGACTTACTTGTTATTTACTACCTATTACCTATTTAACACATTAATTGCATAGCCTATCTAATTATTTAATTACAATTAATACCTAAACCTTAACCTATTTAATAAATAAATTATAGCCCAATTAATGAAATAATTAATAGAATAACAGTATCACATACCAGTAATATGATAAAATATGTATTGTTTAACCCTATTCCACCATTAATTGCCATGGGTCCATTGTAATTTTCACAAAGCCACCAAACCCTACTACACATTTAATGGTTAATTCATTGAAAAAAGTTAAGGGCAAATAATTAGAGCATTAAATCCAACAATTTCATTGGCCAACTTTTTTTTTTTTCCCCACATTTGATTACATGTGCATTTGCGACTAGAATTTATAGTCACAAGTCAAGTTGAAAAAATGCCACGTGGTATCCAATGGCTCTTGAACCACCTTCCAAGTTGCAAAAAAACTACATTTACATCTAGTTTGGAATGTCACTAAAAATGAATGATATAGGTGTATTTTTCATTTTCATTCAAATCAACTTAGTCACAAATAGAAGTTGCATATGCAACCACAAACCATTTTGTAATGATTTATGCAACTACTAATCATTTTTACCAAGTGCCATAAAAGACAGTCATATATAAAGTTGCAAAAATGGTTGATTTGGACATAAGTCGCAAATGCATGGGTTGGAATGGACAAGATTCATTGTTGTGGTTTAATTAAGGTACATAGGTTTATACATATTTAATTATTGTTTATATTTTTATTGTGGATCATTTTGTTACCCAATAAAAGTTGTGGTGCAAAGGTTAATAACTTGAACCCTTAAAGTGGTGGTGAGGGGTTCAAGTTTTCACACTTACAACATAGGTAAATGGCTTAATTGACCTAGGTTCCTTGTGTAGGTGCCCACTTAGGCTTTTAGATTAGGTTTTTTCAAAAATCTTAAGTAACCTATGTTAACTTCTTAGGCTAAGCCTCCTAGTTTAAATTACTTAAGTTGGGCTTTTTAGACTAGGCCTCCTAGGTTGTAAGGTCCCTTAGACTTATTTGATTAAGTCGTTGCTACCACATGGCATCACATAATTGGGCCAAAAAAATTTATTTGTTAACTTTAGGCTACCACATGGCAATTCATAAATGGGTAATAAATCCTTTAATATGGCCTAGGTTGCCATGTGAGATTTCCCTATTCAAGTAAATGTTAATGAAAAGGTGCATTAGTTTTTAAATGGAAAATCACATCAACATTTTCCATTAATTCACATCATTTACTTTGGGACTTCAAATTTTCCATTAAAAAAAAAAAGTTAATTTACTTAATGAAACATGTCATTGTTCTAAATGACCAAACATGGTTTTGCTAAATTGTATTAATCAATTAGTCCTTTACGCTAAAACCAACTAGGTTAAAAAAAAATGGAAATGTTCGTTTTAATTATTATCTTATTATATTTTGGTGGTGAAAAAGGACAAGATTTTTCATTGTGTAAACTAACTTTGGTTCAACTTAAGTTAATCTTTAATTACATTTAAGTTAACCAAGGTTATGTCCAAATTTAAGCCACATGGGACTTATGTTAACCATAGACCTAAGTGATGTCAAATGGCATTTGAGTTTAGTAGGTAACCAAAGTATCCAAAGTTTTAGTTGGATTGACATCCAAGGAGTGTGACCATGTCATGGATAAGGCGAAATGGTTCAAGTGGGAAGGTAATTCCTTCCTACACACATGGACAAATGAACATGTGCACGTTGTGCTTCACCAAAAATAGCGCGTGAGGGCCTTGTGTGGCATGTTCACAAAATTTTGGGCCGTTTTGGGGTCCAACAAACCTCTAATTAATTTGTTCCAAGCACAATGTTTTTGGTGAGGGATGTAACTACATGTTCAATATTTTATTTAATGGCATGTGGTGTGTGATCAAGTGTGAACATCATTCAATGCACCTACACTTCATTTACATCCATTGCCCATCATGGGGTCTGGGTATTAGTGGAGTTTGAATTTTGTCGATTTATTAAACTTGACAGCTAAACACAATTAATATGTTTTGATTATGATGAAACACTTTTTGAAGTGGTTAAAATTGGCACCATTATTGGATTATAATAATTAAAGAATTGCCTATGCATTTTTGAACAAGGTATTTAAAAAATTTGGTGTTCCAACTAAAGTATTCATTGACCAAGGCATAATATTTCATGATGAGTTCCAATAACTATGTGAAAAAACACTAATTGACCATCATATGGCTTCATGAAACCATCTTAAGGTAAATAAATCAATTGAACGAATGGTGCAAACGATGAAATGTGGTTTATGAACATATGGGTTTCAAAAGGGCCATACTAGAAATTGGGACTTATAATTATCATGGTTAGGCATGGGATATAAGTCTATTCAACAAGCTTCTCTTGCATCTTTTTAAACATATTTTTTATTGTTTGGCCATGAGCCTAAATTACTAGCCTTAATTCAATGCAATGTGATGACAATAATTAATTTGGATGATTTAAATGTGTGACTTTAAGCATGTGAGTAACAAATAGAACATGTGTAGTGCCAATGACTATGGAAAATTTGGCAATTGTTCAACACCAAAATAATTATGTTATGCCACTATTCAAGGAGGTGATTGTTGGCCTGGAGTTCGAAAATTTGAGTTAGGAGATTATGTATATTTGTATCAAACAACATCAATTCTGTTGGATGTGATTGTAAGGTGTGTTATTTTGCATGTGTAGAAGGTATTACTTTCCAAAGTAATTTTATTGGATGGCCAAGATGGTTAAACATGGAAAGACCACATTAAAAAATTGTGTGTCATGTCATTTTCATAACTTGGATGGCCAAATTGACCCCTTTTTGGTTGTTGTCTCTACCAACCTTCGATGTATGTTGTGTGGGTAATCTTCAAGGATAATAATTATGTCAATGTGTGATTTTTGTTCAAGAGGTTGATATATGGGATGCATGATTTGAATGAAATATCAATCAAAGAAATAATTTTACCTTTGGTGCACAACATAATCTTGGGGATGTTTATAGTTAAACAATAGGGAATAACCTAAGTTTTTTTGATGATGATGCACGTTTGACGTGAGGATTTGGGGAAATTATAATTAGGTGATTAATGATGGGGCTCAAATTTGCACTTGACTTGTTAGTCTTTCCACTTTAAAACCAAGATGTTCATTTTTAGTGGATTTATTGAAGGGATTCCTTACATTATTATCTAGTTTAGTGGGATGCTTAGTCCCAAATAGGGGGTGGTTTGGAGATGATGTGCCATTAATGTGATTTTTGTCATTTGTAATGTGTGTGTGTAGACATCAATAGTTGTGCACAACAATTGTTAGGTGTATTATGTTAGTTATTCAATTAAATCGTGTAGTTAGTTTAATATTAATCTAGGCTAGTTTAATTAATTTGGTTTAATTGTTGATTTATGGGAAATTCATTCTAGTGTGACCAAGTTTTAATTATTTTGGATGGGACTCAAAACCTTTTGGCGATGTGAAATTTTAACACCCTTTTTTTCTTGTGTGTTTTTACAGTTTCTAAAAAATTTATGCATTTTTTTTAATTTTTTGAACATTGTGTTATGTGCGTTGTAAATAAATATGTCTTTTTGATTTGGAGATGATGTGCCATAAAGATGGTTTTGTCATTTGTAATGTGTGTGTAAACATCAATAGTTGTAAGTGTTGACATGGTAACACATGACATAACACTTGAATATAGGGGAATTATTACAATAATGGCATGCATAAGCTAAACTAAAGCTAGTTCTTGGTAATTCCTTATTGAAAGGTGTTACTTGACACCATGACAAAAATATGAAAAGAGAAGGAACATGCAAAAATAAAAAAATGTATCTATTTACATGTAGCTTTGGGCACATGACAATTCCATTAACCTATCATTAACTTGGAAGGGGGTAGATGGTGGGTCCCCACCTCTAGGCTAAAAAGTGGGCTAACCATCCGCTGAACTATAAGCCATGGCTTGGGTCATTACCTGGCTCCCAAAATCAGTGGGCATTAAATTGAGAGCAATAAATCCTATGTATGGTTTTTAGAGTTCGATTGAGTTTGCAAGTTTGTTTAGATACATGACATGCTACACCCTAAACCCAACAATTTTTCAAATTTGTTAAGCAAAAATGCAAATGTTGCATTGCTCCAAAATCTCCATGTGAAAATAGACAAATAAATAAATAAGTAAATTTGTACCAACCTCTTCTTTGTCATGCATACTTGTAGTTCCATTTATTTGTGTTAAATAGAAAGCTAGGATGTTTCAGTTGTAAATCATCATGATGGTTAGTTAAGTGGAATCCATTGATGGAGGTAAATGTTATAGGCTAAGTGAACCAAGAAAGCTCATAAGCTAACAAGTATTTGCTTTGGGTGTGAGTCACCTTGCAAGTTGTGAGCAGGATCCTCAGCATGCTCATCAACGTGCATGTGCGTGCCCAGGGCTAGACTTGTAAGGACACGCTCAAAAGCAAAAACAATGCTCTTTGTTGTGTTGAAGAGAAAAAAAAACAACATTGTTGTTGTATATAGCCTCTGCTATACAACACTAAAAATTTTCTTTGTGGTCTTTACGTCTTCCTAAACTATTGTTTGGGTGTTCTGCATATCCATGTCTCCCTTCTTGTTGGCCTGCAAAGCTTCACAACCAAGGATTTTTTTGGCTAACAACAGCAAAGTTCATCCATTAGACGGGCCAAACCAAGTCCTTTCAACAAACTTCATCCAACGAAATGCCGTCGCGGAAAGGAAAGAGAAGGGGAGAGAACGAGCGAGAGAGAGGTGCACAAGAGAGTTTTGGAGCGTGTGTGCAATGAAGACCCTCGTGACGATGGCGCGCTTTCCCTCCGTCTCCTGCGTCCCTCGTTTCGCTCTTTTGTCTCACGTAAGTACGCTCTTCTTCTTCTTCTTCTTCTTCTTCGCTGGTTCTGATCATTCCAAATTCAGTTAAGAAGGGATCAGGAAGGGTCCATTTCTTTGTTCAATTGTTTTCCCCTCCCTTTTCCCCCTTCCCTCTTCTCGTTTACGGAATGCAGATAGAGCCAGTAAGAAGAGGCTCGAAAACTCTTGAATTTTTGGGCTCGCTTCTGGACGTGAGCATGCTGCGTTTACGATGTAGAATTGTATCAAAATGAATGAGTGGCTTAGAAGGCAAATTGGGTCTGTCTGTCCGTGTCAAAGAGAATGATGATTTGAACTAGGCAGAGCTAAATTATCTAGCTCATCCACGGAGCTTTAAGAGCGCTCTGAACAACTGCTGAACAATTAGCTTATCACATAAAATGATGCGGTGCTCTTAAGCTGACGAATCCATGATAGGTTCTTCTTTCTCTGCAATTACAGATAGTGCATAGGTTTTAGGGTTTAGGGTTATAGATAGTGATTTGGTGCGTTGGTAATCACTTCAAGCTCTGTTAAAGAATCTGGTTAGAAACGTTGAGTCTATTCTGTGTCTATGGAGGCAACAGCTGCTGCAAATTGGCTCATCAGTGATCTTTAAGTGTGGTGTAACTGTGTCTTCAACTGTCAGTTCGTTGATTAGGGTTTCTGGTTTTTTTTTGGTTTCTCTTGAAACTGAGAGGCAAGACAGAAACCTCTATTCTTACAGATATGCAGATGAAGTAATGAGGAATCATGTGACTGATTTTGCAGAATAGAGGTTGGTGCAGAGGGAGTTGTGGCATGCACAATTTACGGTTCTCCCCTCCAAGCTGGGCCAGTAATAAGAGGCAGATTAGCAATACTGTGCTTATGCAAGCTGCATTGCAAATTGACTTGGTATGTATGTCTTTCTTAACGGTCCTTCTGATGTTTTCCTCTTCTATATCATGCTCCTGTGGGGTTTTTGTACATCATTTCCATAGTTCCTGGTTGAGTTTTGTCTCTTGATTAGTAATGATGATACCTTCAGCATGTGCACATGAGAACAAGTGCATTTATGAAAATGCTGGCATGTATGTGCATGCATATACATGAGTCTTTGTAAGTATTGGCAACACCCCAAAAGCTGGACTGGATTGGTTTCTCCTGCTGTCCATTGCTCTAAGTTTACAAAACAGTTAGATCCTTGGAAGTCTTTGGGGTATGAGAGGTATCTGAGTGTACAAAGGAAGTTGGGCTGGGTCAGCAGGTTCCATGTCTGGTAGACAATTATGCATATTTGCTTCATGATAGCACCTCTGGAGCGACGGGTGTGGTGGATCCCTCAGCAGCAGGACCTGTTATTGATGCCCTAAATAAAAGGGGCCTCTCCCTCTCGTACATTCTCAATACACATCACCATTGGGATCATACTGGTGGAAATGCTGAGCTCAAAAAAAAGTACAATGCAAAGGTTCTGTCTCCATGCTTATATTCTAGCCCTCCTGTCTGGTCTTTCCCTTCAAATGCTGTATAAATTCAAAAATTCAGGGGTCCTCTTTATGAGGACCTTGAACTTGAAATGTTCAAGATTATCCTGCGTAGTGAATGCAATGTCTGTAGGGTAGGTGGTTGGGCCAAGAGCAGATGAGGAGCGGATACCAGGTATTGATTTGGCACTGAGAGATGGCCAGATCTGGATGTTTGGAGAGCAAGAAATGCAAGTTCTTGATACCCCTGGTCATACACGAGGTGACATCCTATTTTTCCCCTGGAACCTTAGGCAACCTAGTGGCATGTTGATGGAGACTGTGTCCATGTCCTGAGACATAATACATTTTGTGGACTTTGTGGTGCTTTATTGAGTGAGACATGGAAGGCTGATGATTGCTTTTGGTGTCTATTGGCTGTACCTGGGCTGATATCAAACTATCATGCAACTCACAGTATGGACAGCACCACACATACTGAGTGCTGGAAGAAGATAGCATGAGCTCATACTACTGCCTCTCTGTGTAGGCCTCTCTGTGCCTTAGGGCTTAGATGCTTGCTTGTACAGGGACAAGCTAAGATGAAATGAAGCTTACCCTCACAAGCTCATTGCAGCTTGAATGATATTAACCTTTGACCTTTTTTAATTAGATATGTCTTTCAAGTGCTTGGAACACCATGATCGAGTCTTCCCATTGCTTCTCAAAATGAGACAGAAACTCAACATGCAACTTTTGTATAATGGTTTGCATGGAATTTTGGGTGGGTTATTCTATACCTACCTTCACCCATGGTGAGAGCTGATGAAGTCAGTGGGTACTCATGGCAGCTTGTCACTGCTATTTGTGATGAGGGTAACGTTCTGACACTTTGTGATCAACTCTCACAAGGTTAGGACTGCACTAATTGTTGTATTACCTTTAGAGTGTTGTTGTGTTTGCCTTCTGGTTGCCTCATGTTGTGAATATGTAGACCTCCTGTCATTAATAATGATATGCATAGAGGTCTTAATATGGTCTTTGAATTTTTCTATTTCTCTGCCACAAAGCATTGATTTGTGGTGTGAGTATGGATGTGTCTAGGACATGTAAGCTTCTACTTCAAGCAGAGCAAGGCTGTGTTCACTGGGGACACTCTTTTCTCTATAGGGTGTGGCCGTCTGTTTGAAGGTTCCCCGGAGCAGGTCATAGTCCAACCTTCTTTGGCCATGTGTAATTCTGAATGCTCATAGAGTAGACTACACAACTATATAGACACAGTGAACATGTCTTGGCAATTTAAAAGTATGTATTTTGCTCTTGGGGAGGTGAACCAGATGTGGATGTCTCTCTCAAAGCTGGCAGGGCTCCCTGATGACACTCTTGTTTACTGTGGCCATGAATACACTCTGGTACGTTCTATGTATTTCTTCCAGAATCATATTTCAGGAGAGTTTTCCTGCATGGCATCACAAATGTACAAGGTTGCATTTCAAACAAATGTTTTTGTATCTCTCAGACCTAAGGAACAGGTGATAAGGTTTACAAATGGGATGAAAGGTATCAAAAAAGGATCTTATGTCATCCACCTAAAGTTAATGTGATTACACAACCTTGAGAAGTGACAATATGAGAAATAACAGAAGTACTACTCAGAAGGCCAAGGGAAAAATAAGATGAGGCGAATGTGAATATTTGTTAGGCCCTGTACTAGTTGTTTCACATGTGTTTCTTGAAGAACTGCAGTCGAATGCAAAGTTTGCCATAACAGTAGAACCAGAGAACAAAAGACTGAAGTCACGCTTTGAGCAAGTCAAGGAGCTTCGTCAAAAAGGCTTGGCAACGGTACTTATACAATTAACAACAACTTTTCCACTTCCCATTATTGGTGTTGTCAAATCTGTGGTTTAGCACAGCATTGCACAGTCTTCCCATTGCTTCCGGAAAGGCAACAGAAACTCAGGACGCAGATTGTGTATAATGGTTTGCCCAAGTTTTTGGGAAGATTATTATATGCTTATCTACACCCACTGTTGGGAGCTGATGAACTCAGTGGGTAGTCATGGCAGCTCGTCACTGCCGTTCGTGATGAAGGTGATGGTCTGTCACTTTGTGAGCGACTCTCATGAGGTTATGACTGCACTCATTGTCGTGTTACCTTTAATTGTTGTTGTGGAGATTTCTCTGCAACTTCATCGATCTTTAGCACAGCATGTTGAGTTGCATGCTTCTACATGGATGTTTTAGTCTTTGTATGATCAGATTAAGTGTAGGCAGTATGGAAGTGAAACATCTGTCTTTGAACTGTAAAGTACTCCCTCATCATCAGAAACTTTATTGAAGGTTTTGCTGTTTTCCTTGAAGTTTGTGAGATTAAGGAATAAGCCTATTGCACCCAGCTATTGGTATTCACTATGAAGCATGGTTTGTTGGTTTGAGGTCAGATTCCATCTACCCTGGGTGAAGAAAAGGAAACAAATCCCTTCTTGCGACCATTCAGTGCAGGATTACGGAAGACAATGAAAGTGCCTGCAGATGCAAGTGACATCCAAGCATTTGCTGCAGTGCGTGCTGCCAAAGACCGAGCCTAAAGAATCTGAGGGGCTTTGTAATTTTACCTGCATGCAAGGCATAGTTAGGTTATAGTATTAGTGTAGAAAAGATACACAAATTTACAAGGTGTGTAGAATATGCTTGTGCCACAGGGTGAAAAAAAGCCTATGTGGTCAATGAGGTTGTTAGAATGGGAGCCTTGAATTGTTTTGAAGAGTTCTTCAGTAAACTGACAGTTCAATGTTGTAATAGCCTCATAGGCTTGTGTCTAGGTGTGAAGATAAAATTTGTAGCCAATGAAATTGTTATCCTGGACCATCATATCCACCACCTGCTGAAAAGGTTGATCGATGAAGCAGAAAAGTGTTACCATATCTTCCGTATGAAAGCATAGAGATTTTGATGCTCATATTGAAGTTTTAAAGTGTATCATTAGGGTCAATGAGGAGATGGAAGATTGTCACATTGTTAATTTGTCTCAAAGCATATTCAGAAATATTTCTGAATGGGGCGTTAATTTTGTGAAGGGTCATCCTCATTGTACTTTTGCTGAAATTCAGCAGGCTTTCTGTAAGCCTTATCAAAAGGGAGTAAACTGATGATCAAATTGACATGAAGCTCTGTGATATGAAGTAGGAGAGAGCAATTGGAGGAGTATTATGAGTAAGTTTTTTGTTTAGCGAATTGGTTGCAACATTAAGGCTACTGATACCTAAACCCTACTACTGTTTTTTGTGCTGGATTATTCCCATATTCATGTCTAGCACCTATTGGAATGAAATGAGATACTTTGATTGAGCATAAGGAAATGGTCCTCATTTATGAAGAAAATGGACCAGAGATTACAACACATAACTATAGTAATTGATATCCGAACAAGTGTTCCAGGAATGAGAGCCCTTGCAATCAAAATATGGTGCAGTAGGAGGAGGAAGAATGCTTAAAGAACACATTTACTAAGATTATTAAGCAAATGCAGAGCAATGATGGTTCTGCTGAATATGTTACCATTAAATCGTGGAGTTCTAATTAGGCTGGATTATCAAATATGTCTGTTTAAGTTCAAAAATCAGACATAAAACTACATTAGAGCTTGAAGGAACAAACTTTGATAACTCAAAAAGAAACAACAACATTGAAAAAATACAATATAAAAATTGCAAGAGCTTAAAAACAAATGAAAAATCTTAAAAAAAAACACCAACAAGAATGAAAAACATCAAGAAATTAGTGTGCATATTTTCATGTGTGATTGTGTTAGTTTCAAGAGTGTTGGGCACCGATTTGGTAGCTCATTACATGTATAAACATTAACAATTTATCATTTTTTGGGTTGATATGTTTGTGTACATTGTCCACTTGATGCAATTTTCTCAAAATTGAACCTAGAACATGAATATCTGTGATGAGGACATGAGAGATGTTCAATTCGAATTATATTATTTATATGATGTAGTTTTAAAATCTTCTCATATTTTTGTGAAATGATAGGTTTACTAAAACCGTCATTTGAAACCACCACTCTAATTGACAACAATTCCATTTAAGCTATCTGTTGCTTCACACTTCTAGTGATGACCAACTATTTTTTTCCTCTTATGTTCTCATGTGTGGCTTCCGATAGTTCATCATTATTTGTGTCAATTTTAAATTTAAATTAATTTGAATTGATATAAATATTGTGAACAAAATAAAAGGCAGTGCATGTTAATTTGTTTTTTACTATCCATGTTGGTGGGTAGAGGAAGGAAGTGACACAATTATTATTAGGAAAGGAGGTACTTATTAAAAAAGGAATGAGATAATTAAGCTTTAAAATGAAATAGGTATGAATTGTCTTTGGAATTGTTTAGGGACAGTCATATTATAGATTTCAAAAATTCACCCATATACATCTAGTTCTTTAAAATTTCTTATCACTAGAATTAAGACAAGTGATTTTTCACATGATATAAATTCACCTTCCTCCAATGGGTTTGATTCCATGATCAAATATTCGTATTATCTTTGAAATTTATTTTGTACATTGGATCAAAGTCATAGATTTCATTCAATTTAATTAGTGGACAAGTGTGCCCTTGAACATTTGAAATCAATTGGCATGTTGGGATACAAGTTAAAAACACATTTAGTGAAGTTATAATATTGTTAATGTTTTAAAATATCTTGTTTTCAATATTGGATTTTTGAAATGTTTGATTCTCATAATAATTCATAATTCTTGTTTTGACCAATTTTGTGTGTGTATATGGTTTACGAAGTGTGCTCCATGTAAGTGAAAAATAATGTAAATCCATATTTTACCATGTTAAAATGTGTGATTTCTAATTGGGGGGAGGGGGTTGCCCAAAGTTTCATAATTTCTTTGGTGATGGGCCCATCAAATTATGAAACTTTGAGCAACTCCCTTCCTTTAAAATATAAGTTACATGTTTTCACATGGTTTTACATGACCATTGCACACCCAAAAAAAAGCTTTGGGATGAATCATAATAAATTAGACTAATCAAAATGAGTTTTATAATAGATACCCAAACTTCTGTAAAAGTCTAAATAAAGAATGGTGATGAACAAAGTTAGGAATAGAAATTCTACTCAAGCAATGAGATGGGGCAATATGCACCCAAGATGCACTTAATAATGTGCACCCAAAATATTCCCCCAATAGCATCACATTTTTTCCCATCCCCTTTGCCCAAAAATGTTGACTTGTGTTGTAATAGGTGGAGTAAAGGGTAACCTTTTTCACAATATTATGCTAATAATAAAAGCTTCTATTTGAAGAAAAAAAAAATCTTTATTTTCAAAAGTCTTTTTGAAATGATTTTTTTTCTTTTTCAAAAAAATTGTGTGTAATGAAAATGTTCTATTAAAAAAAAATTGGCTTTTATTCTTATAGACTTTATGAATTTTCATTTTAAGATTTCTAAATGGCATCCACCATATATATAACATATGACATCAATAACTTTTGATATAAGTATTGACCTAGGCTTAGAAAATTTCATAGGTGAGTGAACAATTGGCAATCAATATTACAATATTAAAAATAAACAACCATGTCCAATCAACTATTTTTACAAAGTTTATATGAACTTGTATGGAGTGTTTATCAACTAAAATTGAGTCACTCATCCATGCCTTCACCCTACATTTTAATATGTCAAAAATTTGAAGAATAATGATTAACAATTTCATCTATTTGAATTATTTGCTGATGGGATTCGTCCAATAGAATTATATAAACCTCCTATCATAATGCATTTCAAATTTGGAAGTTAGTCAATGGATTTCATTTATTCAGATCATGGAAATTCATTTTATGGTGTCATTTTCATCTTTACTGTTCAATTGCTTGTTATTGGAAAAGAATTCACATATGGAAGTCCATCCAATAGGGTCAAATTCTTTAATCTAAACACATTTTACTTGATCGTATCAATTTATGTGTAAAATTTCACCACATTTAACTATGCAACTTTATTAGACAATAATTCCTTTCATCTATGAAAATCTGTTTCACCCAATTGAATGCATTTCATTCATCTAAGTTCATCCACCATCTTTACTACTTTCATTCCCATTAGTTTATTTACACATTGTTTCAGTTAACTAGATTAGGTTAGTTTCAGATGCCATCAAAAAGTTTTGACAGCATCCATGGACTTTTGTTTCATTTGATGGGGTCACATTCATCTGTTGACGCCATTCATCCACTGGACTCTCATTCATTTGCAACATCTATTAGATCCTATAAAATTACATGCATCCAAACCCTTTCATTTCATCCTCAAGCCATTCAAAACCATGTCAAATACTAGCTTAAAAGGTGGGCTCCTTGCGAACAGGTTCTATCCAGCTTAACGCAACTACACCATAGAAAACAATTATTTGGCTCCCAAAAAAAACTATTTTGGAGACAAATGTGCACTAGAGAACAATGATATGGGTTCCAAAATAAATATTTTGGAGAAGGGCAGGATAAATCCGTTGTGAAAAAGTTGACATTGGAAACTATTTTGTTGAGATGCACATTGGACATCAAAATGATGCAACCTTGTAAAACTTTATTGATAGACACACTGTAGATTAGGAAAATGTACAAAGGGATAAGAACAAAGAAAAAAGAAAAAAGGGGGAATTGTGTTATTAGGTCAACATTGTACATTGTACAAAACATGTGCAAAATCCAGTGTGGACTTCATGTTGTGCACATCCTAGATTATTTGGGGAACTTCTACAAGGTCCGATTGCAGTTAGACATGTGTCATAGAAGGTTTCGAAAAACCTAAATGGTAAAGTCCAATGGTGTAAAGTTGAAAAAGTATAATGCAAGTTGGTAAGGACAAGGTGAACAGGTGAAGTCATTCCAATGGTGTAAAGTTCTAGGCAACCACTGTGGAGTTACAATAGTTCAATAGTTCAATCATCAACGCAAAGTTGTTAAATCTAATGATGAACAGGTGAAGTCCAATGCTCTAAAGCTGTTAATCCAACACCGAACTGGTAAAGCCCAAAGCTTGTGCATAGGATAATGTGGAGTTGGAAAATTACAATTGCGATACATCCAATGTGGACATCCAATGTGGAAAAGGAAGCATAATGGGAAAATGCGGTTTCTTGCAAGGCAATCATTAGTCTTGTATGAAAACACTTTTGTGCTTTACTCTTTTGCAAGACCAAATTACTCATTGCCTTAAGGTGGACACACGCACACAAACACACTGTCTTGTGCGTGTGCCCGACTTCAATTAACGTCAGAACTTTTCAAAAAGTATACATAATCTTTTCTTTGGAAGAAAATTTCCACACTAGCTTACAGATTTTTGACGTGTGTTCAAGTATGAAGTTAATAGAAGAACCTTCAGTGCTTGGAAATTGTATTGGGGCTTCTTGTTTTGTCATAATACTTCCCAAATTTGTCTCCTACTCTCATCGTGTTCCTCTTGGAAGCCAAAACAAAGTCTTGGTGGATCAATATATGCAGAAGATTGCTTCAAATACATCAGTCAGGATTAGTTGTTTGTCACACTACTTCATGGCCTTTGCGTGGACATACCAACACCAATTGTTTGATTTTGCTTGACCCACTGCCCCCCCACCCACTTTGGAATTGTCCTAGTACCTAAATTTCAAAATAAAATAAAATAAAATAAAATAAAATAAATCTCATAGCTTCCAACTTCAGTGTTATTTTCCTTGGGGAAATTTCAGCAGCTGGTGAATTTAATTTCCAAAAACTGCAAAATATGAGAGTATTTGGAGGTTTCTGATTGCCAAATATTAAATCTTGTATTAAATAATAGCTGGTTTCTAGTTTCTACATCAAGTTCCAATTTGGTAGCCAACGATATAGAAGAATGCTGAAATGGTTTCACTTTCATAGTGTATGTTTAAGGCCAAAAATTGGGTAAATAATCTTTTAAAAGTTTTTTTCAGTTTTCTGATGTTGAGTGACTTGCAATTGTCTACAAGAAGATGGAGGCACTTTTTTGTATGAAAGTATAATTTTCGGGCATCCTTTTGTATTTCTGACTACCTAGTGATTTTTTTTTTCAAAATTATAAAAAAGAAAAAATCACTCCTGAGAAAGCCCTCCAAAGTGCATCAATTCTTCATTTGTTTTTTTCACTTTTTTGGAAAAAGAATCGCCAAACAAAAGAAAACGCTGGTTTTGTGGATGATGGCAACATCTGCTCCAATTGCAAACTGAAAAAAGAACCAAAAGAAAACGCTGGTTTTTGTGGATGATGGCAGCATCTGCTCCAACAGCAAACTGAAAAAAGAACACGGCCACGGCGATTTTATTTTTTCAATTTTGTAACATTGAAATTTGGGCGAAAATTTTCCCAGAAATAGCAAAATTAGTCGAATTCACACTAGAAATAGAAAAAATTCCAAAACATTCCCAATTTTCTTGGCCCCAAATAAAAAACCATTCACTGCTGCAAAGAGGACTGTAGAAAGTTGTATAGTTTTCTTAGTAAATAACGTCATCTAGTAGGTGAATGGAGTATGCTCATTTCATGGTCATAGGGTGAACTAAAGCCTAGATTTTTGAGGGATGAAGCTTGGACGGAGAGTGGGTGAGAAACTTAGTCTTGTGTTTTTTGTTTTCTTGTTTTTCATTTCGGTGATATCAAAAATTTGACGAATTGCTTTTTCAAAAAAAGAAGAAACAAAAATAGTCGAATTTACACTAGGAGAAAAACAAAAAAAACGAAAATTATATCTCAGTTTAGTTTTTCTGCAAAAACCCACAAAGTTTTTGGGAAAAATAATATTTAAAAAAAAAAACAAAAAAAAACACTGAGTTGCAGGACCAGGACCAATTTTTAACCCTACACAACCAAGCTCTCCTTGATTGGACAAATTATTGATTCCACTGGGACTTCTTCCTCAACTCATCAGGCGCTTCCACGTGACACGATGACCCACAAGCAGAATCTAGGAGTTAGCTATTTAATGATCCAACTTGTGCTCCATTTCTCAAGATGCTAGCAACTTGCAACAACCTAGTAATAAGCACAATTCGAAGAAGAGGCAGTTTCTCCGGCCGGGAAGTTGGTGCCACAGATCGTCGTGTCTGAATCTGAAATCTCTAGTTTGCTGTGCAGCTCCTGCAAGAACAAAAAAATTGAAGCGTGTTTGATTCGAACCAGAAAAAGCTCACAAACTTGTCTAATGCTTTGTATGTAATTGATGCTGCACAGTTACAACGTACACAATTATATATATTGGCGGACCATGGCATGATACGATTGAAGTTGTTATGGTCGGCGGCATTGCGAGCATATATTATGCCTCAAGTCGACTATCGAGCAATTGATGATCTCCTAGAGTTTAGTCGCAACAAGTTTTGGGTCACATCTTTAGTTGAACCTGCAGCGTGGCCAATCTTTTTCTTTTTTTTTTTGGTAGAGGAAATTTTGAGCAGGACCTAGCTAGAAATTATTAGGACGCGAGGATTAATAATCCTTGGCAGGAGTTGTTTTGAATTGGGTTTCGCGGTAACAATTCTTCTGCAGGAATATCATGGCTCAGATGTACCAATTACCGATGAGACTCGGAAGCTCATCTTTAACTCGAATCCGTTTCTGGAGTCTTTATCTGACTCTGGTCGTGTTCTCGGCTATGGAATGGATGACTTGCGGAAGAGCTGAGCAGACGGATCTGATCATCCAGAATTACGCGCAGCAGACGGATTCATCTGCAGAGATCAGTACAGGCGCTGACGATTGTACTACTCATGAAAAGAAACTGTCCGCAAACTCCAGCTTCGTGCAGGCGCAGGGAACTCAGTTCACCTTGAACGGCAAACGCTTTAACGTCAACGGTGGCGACTTCTACTGGTCAATGACGGTACAATCCACTTCTCCGTCCCTAAATGCCGTGTCGACCGCGATGCAGGAGGCCTCTAGCGTGGGCGTCAATGTGGGTCGCTGTTGGGCTTTCGCCGACGGCAACTATAATGGTGCGCTTCAAACGTCGCCCGGTGTCTACAATGAACACACATTCGAGGTCAGAAATTCTTGTTCGAGTCTTTAATCAACAACCTAAATTAATCGCAGCTATATGCTCTAGTTATAATCGCAGAGTTATAATCATAATCCTCCCTTGAGGACTTGATCAACATCGAAGAATACATTTGTTTTCAGCTGTGAATATTGGAATGTACCTTAATTCACAAGGAGCTCTTGGAGGATTACTTTGTGGGAATTTTTTTTCTAACTTCACCTCCAAGAATAGACCAAAAACGCAAGTAACAGGCGATTGTCCAACACATGGAGTTTTGCAACATTCTCAGGGAAAGGTCTCACAGGGAAAGTTCAATTATGCTATCTAGAAGGGCCTTCAAGGGCTGGAATTGGGTCAGTGCAGGCACTGGATTATGTAATAGCTCAAGCCAAGAAGTATGGAATCTATTTGATTCTCAGCCTTGTCAATAACTGGAATAACTACGGAGGAAAGCAGCAATATGTTACATGGGCAGCACAACAGTCAGGCTGCAATGATGATAAGGAGGAGGATGACAATGCTACGCCCAATCCAGACACGTTCTACACAAATCCAACTATTCAAACTTGGTTCAAGAACTACATGAAGGTATATTGTAGAACGTCCAACTTGTTTTTCTTTTCCTCCAGAGATGAGCGGCAATCATGTGGTCTCATTCTGCTGCAAGATTCTGTAGCCAGCTTGTTCTTGTTTCATAACGGGGTTTCATGAATGGAACTGGGAAATCATGTGCAGTTCATAGTGATCATTCTTGTCTTTGAAATTTGGGTTTTTGCAGGCAATGACGTCGAGGGTCAACACAGTAACGGGCGTGGCCTACAAGAATGAGCCTGCCATATTTGCATGGGAGCTGATGAATGAACCAGAGTGTCCTTCGGATTCCACCGGTAAAACGCTCAAGGTATGCATCCGTTGCCGGGGAATTCCTCCTGTTAATCCTCCAACCTGTGCAGCAACTAGGGCTCCAGACCTAAAATTGTTTTTCACTTTCGCGTAGTAGATATGGCATCACCAGTGATCATTCTATAAATTCTAGATTTTCATCCTCTCCACTTCATGATTCTCTGTGTATATTATTTTCATGAAATTTTTGCAGGCATGGATCGCGGTGATGGCGCCTTATATGAAGAGCTTGGACTCCAATCACATGGTGGAGGTGGGAACAGAAGGTTATTATGGCCCCAACACCCCTTCCAGGGCCAACGTAAACCCCTCCTCCTATGCAGCAACGGTGGGCACAGACTTCATTATGGATAACCAAGTGACAGGCATCGACTTCGCAACTTTTCACGCGTACCCAGATATCTGGTATGCACGGAATTACACAACCCGTAGACCGAGTATATTAAGTTATAACACTAGATCATTAACCTAGTATGCAACAAGAACGCAGTACTTATACTGATCAGCTCAAGCTGTATAAGAGTCGATTTCAGAACGAATCATCTGGTCCCGGATCTAACTTAACACAAGATAGATCACCTGAATACTATATCTAATCTGAACACGAACAATATATCGACACCCGCTGATGATCATGAACTTCCTGCAGACCTAGCTTTGTTGAAATATAGTTCTGCAGTAATTGTTGCCGCATAATCTGTTGTTGAATTGTTCTGCAAAACCTGTTGCTTGCAGCTGCACCAGCTAGATCACTTCATGCTGATTTATAAATTTGATTTTCCTAACTAATTAATTGTGGCTGCACCAGCTAGCTAGCTCTTGTGTGGAATTGGTTTTCATATCATATTGATGTATTACTGCTACTACTTACTTACTGCAGGTTGTCACAGCTATCAGAGAGCCAGATGTTGGTGTTTATGCAGAACTGGATCAATGCGCATGCCCAGGACGCGGCCACAACGTTGAAAATGCCGGTACTGATGACGGAGTTCGGCAAATCGAACAAAGCGCCGAACTTCACGGAGGCTTTGAGAGACAGCTTCATTTCAAACGCGTACGATACCATCTATGCATCTGCCTCCTCAGGCGGTGCTGCTGCCGGTTGCGTAGTGTGGCAACTGCTAGCCAATAATATCTTCGCAAACTATGCTGACGAGTTTGCTTTCGTCATCTCTCAGAATCCCTCCACTGCCGCTATCATGAAATCACAATCCTCCCGTATGGCAGCACTTAGTTAGTAGTTACCCATTCACATTAGGTTTTCATTTTCAACTAGACTTGCTTGTGGCAACTAATTAAAATCTATTAAAGATATCCGTAAAGTCACCCTGTCTTCACCCTGTCTTTCATCCCCTAACCCCTCTTTTAGTGGTATCGGCAAAGTAAGGAAATTTTATTAAATCTCAGTATGAAATGTAAATGATAATAGATAGCTACTAGAATAATTTACCACCCTATTCAACCAATGTTTTCAAAAATAGAAGATTATTTTTCTTTTCTTTTAATTTTTTCTTTTTTATTGATTCAATTATGATGTAGCCAAAAGTAGTGGCTAATAATTGTTGACAAATTTGTACAGAACTGTCCAACCCGTCTAGATGTGTAGACAGAAATGTGATGACATTCTCGCTCCAAAATGGAAAATTTGATGACATTTGTTTTAAAAAATTCCCCACAACAGGGGACTTTTAAAACGATGTATTCAACTCTCATTGTCTGCAATAATACATATGTGTACAACAAAAATAATTTTGTCATACCAACTTACAAACTTATCTTTTCCCTCTATGTATTCAGTACAAAAACTTGTTTTTGGGTCAATTTTGTGATGTAGTTAAAGCAATTGTCCATAGTAAGATTTAGCTTTATTTGGCTTTAATCAATATGTGAAATTTAAAAAAATTAAGCATCCATTCATATTTTAGCTTTCGTACCTACTGGAGCCAAATGTAAAAATGTGACAATTTTTAAAAATTTATTTATCAATTTTTGGCAATTGAAAACCCCCTAGAAACACTTCATTTTCACATTTTTAGTTCACTCTTTGGTGAAATCTTGCCAGGAAAAAAAGGCTGGTACTGTAGTACTTGAACAGATTTGGCATCAATATGGTAAACTCTTTATTTATTTTTTAAAACACAATTTGACAATTTATAATTTTTTTCAATATTTCTGACATGTCATATAATATTGTTTATATTTTCAGCATGAATGAACACACATGTATACTTTTCATCCATTTTAAATTTCATAAATTGGTTGTTACATTTCTAGATTCTATTTGCATGCTTTCACAAATCTTGATTTTTGTTTCCTATGCACTTTTGCAAATTTCAGAATTATTAGAGGTTTTATCGTTCACTTCAACAAACTTAAAAAAACAAGAAGTGAACAGTTTGTGATGTAGTGTCTAAGGTGAGACCAAGATGTGAGTTTTCTTAAGTGATTTGCAACAATTTGAAAAGCAATGTACAAGTTTTCAATTAAATATAACTTATTCATGAATCAACAGCTTAGAAGCTTGAAAAGCATCTTGTCGATAGACCAAGAAAAACTTTGCAGGTACTTTATTATATACACATAAGATAAAGAAAGAAGGTGATGAGGAGTCCTTAGCTAAGGATAGGAAACAACAAAAGAGAGGTTCATCACTTGCTAAGGATGGGAAACAATAATATAATAAAAGAGCTTACACAAATTGGTTCCAATTGCATTTGTGGCCTTCGATTACTGTTGCAATCCAAAAATATGGTAACAATTCAAATGCATTACACTTTTTCAAAATAACATACATGAACCTAACATGCCTAGTCCTTATGAAAATTGAGAATGGCATGTTTATGGGATCGGTTTGCTACAACTAGTGAATTAAAACCAAGCTACAAGCATGTGGTAGAACTTGGTACAACAATGAAGTCCAACAACAAGGAAAGTGTTCACATTCGAAGAGTACCCAAAATTATGTGATTCTTTTCTTGCCATGTTGTAGAAATAAGACATGGTGGATAGCCTCTTTCAATTAATATTGTGCAACCCATCCTCAAGGGATGGTGAAATCTAGCACCTGACATATTGTGATAAGGAGTTGGTAGATTTACAGTCAAATGAGAATGGTCATGTTAGTTCATGAAACAATAAATGAATTGGTCTTTTTGGGTTGCCACAGCAGCAAGCAAGTTACCACCAAATTGGTACGAAGAAGGATGCAAGACGTCATTGCAAGTAACTTGATGAAATCTTACAATATTTCGACAGCCTTTGCTGTCAATTCTAACTAAATAAGTGTTCATCTCATCCCAACAACAAGAGAAAATTTAGGAGAGCAAAGGAACAGAACACGTTCAAGTTTTAAGGGTGGAAAACAAAAGATAGTTCACTTTGATTATGTCTTCAATTGCAAATGGGTTCTTATTTCTCTCTCAAATTGTGTTCACATGTAACACTCCTAGGAGCAGATCACGATTTAATGAAAGAAAAGACAAAGTTGGGACCTTACTTTTAGTGAAAATCATTGGACCACAATGAAAACAACAAATTTGTTCATAAAATCCTACTGCCATACCTGCACATTCAAATTAGCCAATTAAGGTCACAAGAAATTCAAAGAACGGCTTGATTGTTAGACTACTGGTCTGTGGACAAAAGCCATGAATTTTTGGATTGGATCAAGCAAACACACCCAACCATCTTGGGACACCACGGTAACATAGGAATATAAGCCAACGAATTGGGGTTCAATTCCCCAATTCACTTCACGAAACTGGGTCATGGGGTTTTGAAACGAGACTTGGGACAAGCATGGGCTTGTCCCAAGACAAGCTTTGGCTTGTTCCCTTGGGGCAACCTTCGGTTGTCCCAAGGTGACACTTGTGTCAGCCCACAAAACCCTTTGGAGCAACTTTATGTTGTTCATAGGAAGACTTTTGTTGTGGTGGGACTGCAAGACATGGTGGGGCCATGGATATGAAAGCCTTGAACCTTCGGGGAGTTCAAAACATAATAAGTCTTAACCTTGTTTTAAAGGGTCAAGATTTAAAAGCAAGTCATGTTCCAAATGGTACAGTGCATTCCAAGCTAACCTTGTGTGTGTAGCATGCACAAGTAATTGGGAGTGTGCTTGGAGCTCGGCAACATGAGAAAGCAAGATGAACAAAATGGTGTCACCTAGTAGGACTCACTTGCACACTAGTCAGTTTGAACCCAAAAGCATTTTGGAGGTCCTGGGGTCCAATACCATTGAGCCATCACCCTTGGGATCACTTACTTTATATGGCCTCCCCGAGCTGAAGATGCAGCTAGTAGCTAGGAGTGCAACCAGGGTTCCTTTCCTAAACCCTAAACTCTAATCATGGGGTTAGCTAAGTGCTTTTTTTAACTACCTGCCAAGTGGGTTGTTAGTAGGTATATGTAGGTAGTAAAAGCATCCCTTACCTATGCTTAAACCATCCATCTACTTACCTACCGTAGTGCCACGAAAGAAAGGTTCGTTAATGAATTCAGGCTGGAGGTCGAAACAATCTTTTATTGGGCAAATAAATGACTTTTGGACTTCTGTAACGAACGTTTTCCCCCAAAACCGGACCTTTTGGCGCCAAAAAAAAGCTTGTATGCAGATAAATGTGCAGATAAATGCCTGTATGCTCAGAATGTTGCACATGTGTGCTTGCAACATCAAAACAAAAAAAAATAGAAATTGGCTTGGACCTCTGTAATGGACCTTTTTGGCAGATTACTGGACCTTTCCCTTTAAAACAATGCATTTCCTGCAGCACTGATGGACCTTTTCCAAAAAATTTCCTCAAGATTAATTAAATTGATCGTTTCAGCCTGCCCGAACCTTTCGTGGCACTACGGTAGTAGTTACCTATTTTCCTACTTATCTACCTACATATGAGACTAGTTCCTACAGAATCGGTTACCAAGGTGAAACCAAATATTAACTCAGTTGAGGTTCACCCACTACTGAGTGACAGCAAGCATCCAGTGGATGCTGTGCTGGTTCGTCGTGGCCATGTCTACTGTCCTTCATGCATCAAGGGTTCCAAAATACAAGGCTTCCAAAGCTGAATTGCAAATCTGCAACATCTGAAAGCAGCCTTTTGTTTATGATTTGAGTACCTGGCCTTAGCACCAGAAACGTGTCCAAATCAGTGGATTTTTTTTCAAATGTTGCGTCGTTGGGTAACATCCAGAGAGAGATTTAGCATTAAATGGCAACTGGTTTTTAGAACCTGTCTAAACAGGGGAAAAACAAATCTAGTTAGAAAACTGCTACCAAATTAAAAGCAGAGTCCAAATGTGATGAAAATTTTCCTAAAAATTTAGCACTCCTTTTTTTCAAAAAAAGAATATTCCAACAGAATATTCCTATTTTTCATTTTTCATCTTTTGGCAAAATTATGCACCCAAAAAAAATAAAATGGTGCAAATCCGGCTTATTTGTATTTAGGGTGTGACCAAATTTTGGCAGGTTAGATAGTATAAGGTAAACTCTAACTTTTTGGGGGTGAGGGGTGTTATTAGGGATGGCAAACCCACTTAAGGGAAGGTGGGTCTTAAGCCCTTGGGATGGGCAAGCTTAGTTAAAGTAGGAAGGGCCTTGGGGTTGAGAGGCCAAGGTGGGATAAGGGTGAGGCGAGGCTTCCCATGTTGGTAATAGGGACCTAAGCATAGCTAGGCGATACAAGTTGGGTGTAGTTTAAGATGCATATGGCATTTTCATTTACAACCAATGCACTAGTGAGGAGTCCTTTGTTGAGGACACAAACCATTTGTATGTAGGTAGAGAAAAAAATAGAGGGCTTTTAAATCCTTCCATGAAAACCATGCATTCCAACAACATTTGGTTAGACATGATAATCCTCTTCGAAGTAAACACAAATGTGTGTTGTAATGCAAACATTGGGGTTCTTAATTAACATACATTAAAAATGAAGCATAAAGTAGAATCTTTCTCATTTTCAACTGTGGAAGATATTAAAATTTAAGCTATAAAATACATAATTATGATTTCAAGAGGTATTTCTAAGGTAATATATTTTATGTCAGCTACTTTGGACTATAATATGTAGGTATGAAACACTCACTTGGAAATCATTTGGAAGTTAGAAGCAAACCCAAGATACAAAACAAACCCTTGGCTTTTGTATTTCACTATTCTAAGTACATTTTAGGGTCAAAACAAAGGTCTGAAACATAACCCTAGGTTTTTGTTTGTCACCATATTTGTAGCACATTCTAAGTTCAAACCCTCCCAGATATAAAATAAATCCTAGGCTCTAGTCAGTTACCAAATTTATGACACAGTCTAAGTTCACATCCAAGGTATGATAAAAACAAATCCCAGATTTGTGTAGTCACCAAATTTATGGCACATTCTAAGTTTAATTCCCATGTATAAAACAAATCCTGGATTCTTGTTTTGTCACCATATGTATGGCACATTCAAACTTCCATGCCAAGGTCTATCGAATGGGATGGTTAGTTTTGGTGGGCAAGTGCTGAAATCTTTTGATCACTCATGATAGAGAAGGGTTTTGACTCAGAGCTTTCTCAAGAGCTTAATTTCCGACACTATAAATCATGTGTCAAGTGTACAGTCATGATAATTATTAATTCTCAAAATGCGATCTCAAAATAGTGAACCTATGTTTCCATTTTTTCATATAAACAAATTACATATTAGTACACAATTTTTCTTGTCTAGCTATTATTAACTATTCAATCTATCATTTATTTTAGAGTTTTCTTTTGCTTACATTTTTTTAAAGAAATGTTGTAACTCTAAAAGATTACATTTTCAATTGAAAGTGTTATTTCAAAACCATTATGCCACAATCCCTGTGTCATTCCTTTTCATTTCACAATGCTTTTAACTGCCAAAACTCAGGAATTTTTATGCAATTAAAGTATTGAAGCTGCCCTTGTACTATGGTATTAAAGTTCTCCTAACCATCCACCATAACAAAATTAGGACAGTTATAAAAGTGGAGTCAAAAGAATAGAAGTGGGAACCAAAGTGATCATCAAGCACATTTGCTCCTAGTTTCAGTTTCCCCCTAGTTCTCACATTCTTCGGAGAATCAAATCCCATGAGAAGAGACATCCTGTCAAGTGATATCCATTCTTGTGAAATTGTACCCAGTTCTGCTCACTTCTTGTTCTCACTCCGACTAGGAATGCAACAGGAATGTGAGAATGAAACTAGGGCCAAAAGATGCAGTGACTTCCAGGATAACTTTTTTACATCATTAAAACAGTGTTCCATTCATGTTCTTACCTTTGGAAGTGTAAACATTCAAATATACCCTGTAGATCATAACAAACAGTACTAGGAAAAAAAGTTATAATTGCGATTTACTAGTCGTAAGCACAAAAATAAAACAAAATGCTGTATATGTTCTGTTGCAAGAAGAGTACATACTGCAGAGAGAACATGTCAGAGTCAGATAAACAAACTGCTAACATATATATGAGATATGAACACAATATCCATACTGAGGACACATGAACCTAGTGACTATGATGCAGCGAGTGAAAAATTCAGCCAAATTTTACGCATCCAACAATTTCTTGATATCCTTCTGCAAAAAGAACAGAGCAAAGAAAATGTATCATGAACTAGGCCACTTTCACTTTGAGGTAATTTATCTCTTTCCAGTCTAGTTAGATGAATACTGCAGGAAATTAAAACAACCACCCACAATCTCAAAAATCTATACAAGCAAACCAGGATTTTGATCAGTTTGCAACAGAGTTGCCATTGGTGGGACTCTTGAAACCTTCGTACATGTCATAACATGACACCCATAACAGATTTGATGTTCCACAGAGGATATGAGGAGAATGTGTGACAGACTGAAAGCAGTGAAGGCAAACAGGAGAAAAGAGAAGACACAAGCAACAAAGGTTACCTTAATTTTGGAAGGAGAAGTAGTAGGAGCATATCGATCCACCACTTTCCCATTCTTGTCAACCAAGAACTTAGCAAAGTTCCATTTGATATTGTCGCCAAGCAGCCCCCCTCCCTTTTGTGACTTCAAATACTTGTACAAGGGAGCTTGATTGTTCCCATTCACATCAACCTGCCAAAAACAATTTGTTTACCAGAGTTATCTGTAAAGTGCCCCAGATAGGGGATGAAACTACTCATTAGGGGTTCATGTGGGGTCAAAATGTTAGGTGATCATTGAACTTGTAAATTAATTTGCATTATGTGCTGCAGTCCAGACCAAACTCCTTTCAACACCTCCATGGGTGCTAAAAGGAGTCTGGTCCTGACTGCAGTGCCCGATGGAAATCTTGAGGGATGCAGCCCTCCGTGCCTGCCAACAAACCCTCCACAGTCACATTAAATGCCAATGACAGCAATCTCATGCTGTGTTTTGGTGTTCAATCAAGTCTTTTTGGGACTTTATGGATAAAAGCAAAGTGGTGGTGCGGGGACAAGGGGGAAATAAGCACTGGACTGAATATGGCTTTTCAGATTTCTCTACAAAAAGCAGAATGTGCAGTGTTGACCAATATGCATAGCCCATGTCAGTGCTCAATTGCCTTCACCCATTGCAATTGATCTCAAAACTACAGCCTTTTTCACAGGGGATGCTCATAAAACAATAATAACATCATCCTTATTCATGAAAGCCATCAAAGGCATTCTTCTAACCAGCATTCATCCTAGATGAGCCCTCCATTGCTGGGCTAACTAGCATCACACACAACCCTGGCATGCACCCACTGTTGAACAGCACTACCCCTTGCAAGACAGTCATGCCCTACACTAAGGGTGGAGTATTGAGTCAAGTTATGCTTTGATGTGGCATACTCAGAGGCTTGTATCTGGTGACTTGGAATGTTTCCTGTATAAAATGCAACTCTGTACTGAACAATTCATGTCATAATATATTGAAAGAGAAAGTGAAGAGGGAGCTTTTTCCTTTGCCATTTCTCACTATTTTGAAACATTTCTCAGTTATTCTTGTACCTTGTCAAAGAGTGGAAACTCGGCCTTGAACCTGGTGCATGCAAACTCCTTAATTTGTTCATTTGAGCCTGGCTCTTGACCTCCAAACTGGTTGGACGGAAATGCCAGAATTTCAAAGTCTGCAAGCACAACATCATCATCCTTCATATAACAACCAACCATGAACTTGCTTAACCTTATACTGATGACACTCATAATAACTCCAACATAAGATCAAAGACTATGAATTGATAACTTCAACTTTTGAAACTTTCCACTAATGTTGCTCACTTAGCACAAACAGTAACAACCCCATATGAACAATCAAAAATCCCCAGGGAAGAGTTCAAGATTACCATTCCCTTTGTACTCATTGTACAACTCCGTGAGTTCTGTGTAGTTGGTTTGTGTAAACCCACTGCAATTGACCCAACCAAACAACCCCCAATTGAACAAGCAAAACTCATCAAGAATGATGAAGCCACAAAGTGAAGAGTCAAAGGAGGTATTATAGCCCATTGAAAAATTTCGCCTCCAATTACTGTTGTCCAGGGTGCAGCTATATAATTTTCCCTCAAAAAAAGTGAATATCTTTAAGAGAATGCTAAAGCATGTTGAACCTGAAAATCTTGCAGCTTGTAAAAGAGAGAGCTGATCAGCTGTTTGTCATGAAAGAGGCTAGTATATACACATTTGAGAGCAACTAGAGAGATTGAGAAAAAAAGATACCATTGGGATGCAACATTGACGATGAGCAGAACCTTGCCCTTGTATTTCTCCAGGGAAACATCATTCCCACTGATGTCCTGTCACAAAATAGGTAGGCTAATATCATACACTCATTTCATCTCATCACTGCCCTGCAAGCTAACAAGCAAGTGGCGCAGAGGAATTGAACCACAAAACACATTTCACAAAGAAAACTACTGTTCCAAAAAAAATGAAGGCCAGCTCTTTCACCCTAGGGTTGGAGCTGCCACCATGACAGTGGACAAATTCTGATTGACACAGGTCAGACCTTGAGGCAGAACTTGATTTCTCAAGCAATCCTGGGGTCCCTAATGTGGTGGGCACATTTAAGTGGCCTAGGGGACCTGCAAAAATTGTTGTGCTGACTATCATGGGTATCATAAAAACAAAACTCAACTTGCTTTATCTGAGAATCCACGACAACTACTTCCAAGAGAACCACAAAAATCTTTTTATTGATGATGATGATGTCCTAAATCCACCTTGCCAAGAATATGTGACCCCACAACAACCTCTTTCAAGGTGCATGCTATGAGTCCAAATTCCAAAAAAATCTAGCATGCACCTTGCTAGGATTTGAAACCCACCCAACCGCCACTAATTTGCCATGACCCAATCACTCACCAAAATACGTGAAAGCAAGAAAATTGCCAAACGAAAACAATCCTTTTGCAGCAGCAGCAGCAGTGTAAACCAAACTCATCCCCTCCCATACCATACTTTTCCAAGGAAAAAAAGCGGGGGGGGGGGCACCCAAAAGATTTTCAAGTACCTTAACAACGAAATCATAGATACTCTGGACTCCAGCCATGGCGAAGAAGAAAGCTCTGGTAGTTGACACCTAACACCGAAGAAGATGAAAGGAATAATACACCCCACCAAAAAGCTGCTGCTGCTGGAAAAAGGAAGAATCACACTCCGGAATTCAGCTGAAGAAATTGTGATCGTCTCCTAAACTCTAGTAGAAATTGAGAATTGGAAGGAAAAAAAAAAAGTTCAAGCTATAGGAATGAATCCACAAGTAATCATAAGAGATGGTGCAGAGGCAGAAAATAGGACCTGTAATTTCTCCTGTGATGATCGTCCCCTCGCTTTAAGTTTGCAGCTGCGGAAGTAGGGAATGTCGCGTGGCTACAAGCGATTTCGGGAACAATAAATCTCGCACGCACCGAAAAAGGAAAGCTGGCAAATCCTTGCCAACACACAACCCATCCATCCACGGGAAAGCAGTGGTGTGGATTCCTACCGTCGGGTGTCCACACCACGTGCAACAATCTTGGGCGTTGAGTCCCCCCCGCTCCTGTAAAGCAAAATTTCGATGGCCCAGATGGATTCAGTATCTGGTCAACATTGTGTTTGTTGTGGTTAATAAGGACTGTTACATTCCGTTAGTGTTTCATCAACCCTAATTCCATATCACACTGGATCCAGACTGAAATTAATTTTCATAACCAGAACCAGAATTTAGTTTTTGAAGAATCAGCATTGTGATAAGTTGCATCAGCATTGTGTTAAGTTGCAGCAATTGATGATGAAGGGAGGAAAGGTTTTTGTGGACAATTTGCTTTGCTTCTTTGTTTTCATTTGTTTCTTGCAGGTTATGGGAGATGATGTTGTAATGGTGATTTCTTATTTTGACAATGCTTGGCATTACTTTGTGTTTAATAATTCTTGATGTGTTGAGTTATGGATGAGTGTGAAACTGTTGTTGAGTTTCTACTGCATTGGTTTTTGGAGGATGCAAATTATGGAGCAGGGAGCTTCACAATATATGTATGATTATGCATATGTGGATTGGTAGACAGATTTAAGCAATTATTTCTTTTTCATTGGCTATGTGTGTGTCATGTCTACATAACTAGTTAAAGTTTTAAGAGCATTAATAGAACAGTGTGGGATGAATGCCCTAGTATGGCTGATAGTTTTGTTTCCACTATGCCATAAGCTTCAAGAAAATAAAGATAGAAGTAACAGTAGTGTTTAGGAGTCAAATTAAGGGAAGTGATGAAGTACTTTAGGGACTTTGGGAGTAGTTCGAATGGCAATTTGAAATTGTGATGTGTTTAAAGTATTCTACAATTTTGTGGGAAAAGTTTGTTTTTGTGGTTTTAGGAGAAAATACTCACAACTATGGAACTCTGAAAGGAAATCCTATTTTAGAAATTTGGTGTGCTATGGAGACCTTTGTTGATGATATGTCTAAGTCATCATTTCTTCTTTGTCCGACTTCTTAAGGGACTCAATATGTTTGGGCTAGGTTTCAACTTATCTCACTAGGAGCAATTGCCATTTGGGAGCTTCAAGCTATGTGTTGGGTCAAAATGTGAGTGGGTTCTTTGTTTTTGTATTAGGGGATATGTTTTTATCCACTTTTGTGGGAAACAATTTCATGAATATTGAGGGAGGTGATTTCTTTACCTACTAAAATTGCCACAAAGACAACCAATGAGCTTGTTGAAACAAAAGTCAGAATGTGTTGATCCTTTCTGACCCATAGCTTAAACTAGATTGGATAGACAGGAAAGAGTTTAAACATTACACTATTGGCACCTTCTTAATGCTAAGGTGTTTACTGTGTCTACAATTCTATACAACATGATTATAGTAATGAAGATTTGCAATTGGGGACAATTGTTTTCTGTTTGTTTTGTTACATCAATTCTTACTAACTAGACCATTACCCACCAAAGTGAATATTTGCACAACACTAATTTTGACGTAGGTAGTTAAATTTTTAAAAAGATGCATGAATTTTTTTACTTTTATAGAAAAAGTGGTTCTATCTTGTTATGGATGATTACTATTCACTCCATGATAAATTAAAAAATAGAAAATCAAATTAAAAAATAAAATTGGTTTCAGTAATCATTATTTCCTTTTCTATTTTGGGGAGAGGGCAAACTGAAGATTATAAGGAATGAAAAATACAATGAATGTGATGACAAAATGGCATTTTTGGGGGATTGCTTAATATAAGTTGTTTTTTTTTTAATATAAATTTCGGGGGATTAGTAGATGTCAGGTTGTGGAGGGAGGTTCCTCCTTTGAGAGAATAAAGCATTCGATTTTCAAATGTGACAATTGAAAGGTGATGATATGAAAAAAGAATATGAAAAGGTTTTGGTATGGAATTGTGAAGTTAAAAACCATTTGATAGATTATACAAAACAACCCCTCTACCAATTCAATAGGTAGTCCATTTTCTCTCCCCCTCCCTCTACAAACAATGATTCCAGAATTTTGACATGACATAACTTCACAACCTGCTTTCTTGTTTTGGAAAAAGAACCAAAAATAACATAAACAAGGGTTCCCTCAATTCCATTCCTTCCAAAAATAAACAACAAGGTTCCAAAGCTAGACATAAGACTTTAGAACTTTGTAACAAAATGGACAGAGGAACTAGAAATTTCTCAAATGCACACAATTTCTAAATGTCAAGAAATATCTTATTTGTCATTCTCAAGGATCTCAAATTGACCTAGACACCAAATCATACCCTAGAGCTCTCTTTTGATTCTCAAGTTGAAGCTCCTCCCACTACCAATTGATACACTTCACTACCAAGTACATGCATACCTCAAATTGGAGACACAATTTAATGATTAGTTCATTGATGATTCTAGCATCAAATACTACCTTTTTAACATGTGAAAATGCATGAGATCCATTGATGTGCAACAAAAGAAAATTTGAACTACAAACCTTTGTTATTCTCTCTAACAAAACCATAATTGCACCTACCTCAAATATAAAAATCAGTGAACCTTTCATTACATTGAAATTTCACATAATTCCTCCTAGGTTGGTGTTTCCTTACCCCAAGTACTTCATTTCTACAAAAACATAAATAAATCTGACTTTAGTATAGTCTTCCAACCTTCACATCACCATCTATTAAGTTGCCTTCTCACAAATTCATCCTTTTTTTACACTCTTGTCACTTTTCACATTTAATTGTCCTTCACCATAATATTGTTGCCTTCTTCCACAAAACTAAAATGATTATATTTTTCAACCAAAAACCTCAAATTGTTGTTTTTCCTCCAAAATTGCTACATGCTAATGATTTCTCTCACAAGCATCATACAACCTTTCCAACTTGCTCCTCTCCTTATTTTTTTCATCCACACTACCATTTACGCTTCTTCAAGCTTCCTTAACAAGTTCCAAGTTGAAGCAAATTTCCCACCATAGCATAAATTTCCATTCATAAAAGGACCCATTCCAAAAGCTTTCAAATGGTAGCAATAAAACCCAAAAGGTAAGGTAAGTTGTATGATCAAAGTAACATCTAGTGTTGCCCGAATATGAAGATTTGAGGCATTTTTTAGGTTATTTATATGGAATGTTTTTCAAAAAGTTATAACATAAGGATATGCATAATAAAAAATAATGAATATAGTTGGCCGGACGAATTTGTATTTTATTTTTATTTTTCATTTTGGCGGATATCCATTTTTCTTGTTTGCCAAATTCACACTAATCACATGATATATATAAAGGTTAAGAATATGTTCTGACTTTTAGAATTAAGTTTCTAGTCACCAGAGCATTAGAAAACATCTAAAAACCCAATAACTTGTGGGGGAATTAAACCCCAATCTTTAAAGAGCCCTACCCAATGTAGCACAAGTTTCCTACCCCAACCACACCCCATATACATCCCACCTAACCCACAAACACACCCAACACAACAAAAGCCATCCCTATTGTTGATGAGCTCCACAAGTAACCTCTGTATGAATAAAGAGACCAAATTGTTAATTCAAATGAAGTGCAAAATGCAAACTATCATTCAAGTTTTACAGTCCCAAAAATAACAATAATTTTTTAACTCATCTTGCCAATGCCAAATTAATCCTTATCTAGCTCCAATTGTTCAAAATAATTTGATTCCTTAATCAAATCATACTTGTCTTTAGCCAATACAGATTCAACTTTTAGAAATTCTATCAAATCCTTATGTTGTGAATAATTTAGACAAGGAATCGTCAGGCCAATTCTTCACCATGGTGATGATTCAGTCTAATTTATCCACTTGCAACCTATAATGTTTCAAATTTGTCAACACTTTAACAAGATTAAACACATGTTCAATTTCAATTTGTGATCCTAGAATTCCCAATATTTGTTTAACAAATAAACTAACATTTGGGAATTGGGTTTCATGAATCTGCCACTAGGCTAAGGGATCAACACATGTAATAAGGGATATAAATAACCTCATGAACAAAGATAGCTCCCCAACAAGTGCACATGATGACTCTTCCATAGATGCGCCTACAACAAATATATTATTGTCTTTTTCAATAGAGTCACCAAATCAAGTAATAGATCTTGTATTGCACATGCTTGGACAGTAGTGTTTAGTACCTCAAACATAGTCATTAAAATAAGGATTATTGCATTAACGTCATATTTTGCAACAAGACGAATATAAACCCCACATCCCACATAATTTTCCACAACCTTCAAAGACTTGAACCTAAGATCAAGCATTAGGACAAGCATATTGTGCACCTAATGTGAATCATAGGCTTGCAGAAAAGGTTTGATGGCCTTAACAATTTCTGCCTGCATGTTATTTTGAAAGATGATAAGCTTAACATCAAATGCATCCAATGCATCAAAAACATCAATAACTTGTCCAACTTCAACCTCAAAAGTTAGTGTCAAATTGATACATGTCTTAAGAGCATCAGATAATAGCCAATGCCCTTATGATTGGTTCATCACATAAGTAGTGACAACATAATTCAAAATAGATGTGAATGCTTTTGCAATTGCCCATACCTTAGCCTTAAGAAACCTTTGTTACAAAACAATTGTTTTCTACCGCCCATAACACAAAAAAATGGCGTCTTTGAATTCTAATACCTCTTCAAACATGATTACCTTACTAGCAAATCTTGTCTTCACTAAGTCTTAAGTTTCCAAGGCCACAACCCCTTCTCAACACATGCCCTTTCCCATTCCAACTTTCCTTTTCCTAACTTTTTTGTCTATGTAATCTTTTGTAAGTTCCCTTGGGCAGCCTTCACACTGACTTGTTTTAGACATGTGGTCACCTTTTCATCATTAGTAGCATACTAGCAAGCTTTAGACATAATGTGACCAAAACACGTACCTTCATAAAATCGCTAAAGTTTCAAAGGGCAACAATCAACAATGGAACGTAATGTTGTTGCCATAGACATCAAGTTGTTACCTTCATCTTTCACAAAGGCAATCATATGATGCATTAGATCATACTTTTCAAGTAATGAATGCAATTGACTAGCCATGGAATGCCCATGGTCTCATGAACCTCAAATAAACTAATGGTAACATGTTGGGGCATCCAAGATTCATTCAAGTAATTGATTACCAATGTTAAGGTGTCCATGCCACTTTTGGACATCCAAATATCAAAACTAGTTTATAGTGTTATTACTTCAACAAGCCCTAACAACAAATGTAATTGCATGTTTTTTTTACCATTGCAAGCAGCATTTTTTCTACAAACGTAGTTCGAGAAGGAAAAACAACATGCGGGCAAAGGTGTAATACCAACCTCCTTGACCAAATATTGTCACAAGTGGAAAGGGGCTTGTACCCCTTGCAAGTATATAAGACTAAGTCTTCAAGAAATTGTTGTTGTGCCTAATTAGACTTCTTGTAATGGTTTGTAACACCAAAATATGATGTGATTGCACACCCAAATGGCCTAGACCGCTTCTTCCCAAATTGTTGGCTACAACTTGCAACAACAACAACAAGTTCCTCAATAATCGCCACCTTTCTTCGAGCAACCAACTTCAAATGCACAAATTCAACATGGGTCCTCATGGGAATGAACCCATTATTCTTACCATATTTAATTAAGCCTTTTCGTAAAGTAGAACTTTGGCATAAATCAAGAGCACTAGCCTGTTTTGTTCTACAAATAATGCACTTCAATATCTCCAGCTTCTTAAAACCCACAAGTAAGTTGTTATTCACAACAAAAAAAACCCCAACACAGTGAGGTTTGACTTTGTGGTTTCCAAGCTATAGCTTGCGCTTATATAGTTGCCAACTATTGTTTCTGAACCTTAGTAGAATATAAAGCAACAATAGCAAAATTTGAAATAACAACTGCATCAACATGATTGAGGTAACAACAATAAAATTAACACCAATAGAACCATGCATATGCACACTCTAAACATCTAATGTTGGTGGTGTTCCATCAATACCACCAATGGACCCAACCAATTTCACATCATCATCTTCAACCATTGCTCACACCAAACTAACATAGTGACCTCAAACCTAATATAATGACCAAAAACTCAAACCTCAAACTTGACAAAATGACCAGAGACTCAAACCTTAGAACTAACATAGTGCCCAGAAACTTAAACTTCAAACGTAACATAATCTTCTCAAACCTTTGAACTTCAACCTCACACCTTTGACTTGAAACCTCCGACTTCGTAAAAAGTAACAAAGGACAAGGCAAATGAAGCAAAGGGAATTGTTGCTCAAAGGGTGTCTTAAATAATTCAAGCTACTAAAAAACAAATTGGTCAAATCAAGGATTGTGTTGTTTCAACCTTGGGAGCATCAGATGAAAAATTACACAAGGATGATGAAGCTAGAAAAGATGAAGTTCATTATGATGATGCTCAGTAGTCATATGACTCTAGTGTTGGTTCAATTTTGGAACAATTGAAACAAAAGGCAGTTGAATTTTTTGGAATTGTGTAGCAAAAGATTGGTGAAACTACTGAAAATGTTAAAGAGAAAGTTGGAGAAACAAAATAAAGTGTTGGTTCTATAGATGAAACAAAACAAAAGGCTACTGAGATTATAGGAGCTACCAAGGAGAAGGTAGGATCTACTATCGAGATAATGAAGGATAAAACATTGGAGAGAGAAGGATCTACAAAAGAAAAGGCCTCTAAAACTATAGGAGCTACCAAGGAAAGGCTTGGGTCTACATTGCAAACAATAAGGATAAAACATATAAGACAACAAAATCTATAAAAGAGAAAGTTTCTGAAATGCAACAACTGCCAAGGAACCTCTGACCTCACATGCTCACCATGTGAAAATACAAAACATATAGAATACAAATCGAGATGTCTATTCAATCTTTGGCTTTTTTTGTACAATTAAATAACAAACATTGATGAAATTTCGCACATGAAGAACAACAATGATCAGAGATGCAAAATGTGCAATACTTTTAGTACCTAATAGACATTTGCAACTAGGAATTATAATTGTGAAACAGTCAAAAGTTGAAAAAATCCACATCAATGGAAATGAGGTCATGATTTTCAAGCAAAAAAAATGAAAGCATGATAAGCCAACTGTCCTTCAAATGGGAAAAAAATAAGGTCTCGATGGGTGGCAAGCTTTTATACTTCAATTATGATTGAACAGTGAAAACTAGTACCCCCATAACTTTTCTACTTAAATGTATTATCCACTCATTGTATCATGTGATCCTAGCATCATCCATGTTTTAATGTATAGAAAACATCATAATCAGAACTTGAATGAAAAGCCAGAACATTAGAGACTTCTAAAACACACTGAAACAAGGTTGCAGTTGTAGGTTGTGTATAAAAAAATGTGGAAAATCCTGCTCTAGTGATTGGTGTGGAATGATTTGTTAACCATTTTCTTCATCCTTCTAAAAGTTTATATTATAGGTGAACTGCATATAATAATAACAAACCTAACATTCAACAAATATTTAATCCAATACCTACACAAATGTTTTGGGTTGGCAATTTTTTAGGAAGGTGGGGGAAGAGGTTTTGTCTCTTATGTGAAAAAAGAGGGGGTGGAATCATGAAGAAAAAACCGTTGGAAAAACATTGCCAAAAAAAACTTGCCTTGACAATTCGAAAGAATGGTTATGATCAACCCCACAAGAGAACCCACTTAAGCCATCCACCCGAGATTTGTCCAAAAAATCAAATGACAAAAATGAGGACTTTGCAACATGGACGTCTGATGCAACAGAACCCAAGCTTACACCTTGTGAGAAAACTAAAAACTCAAAGAGAATTAAATTCTCACAATTCTCATTAGAAGCATGCAATGACAAAAAAAGAAAACATTGTTGAAATAGCTTAGCTTTCCAATTTGCTCAGGACTCGGGATTTCTCCTTGAACCATCAATAGTGGGCAAACAACACACAAGATGATCCTGCTTCAAGACACCCATTTGTGGTGCTTGTGGCACTTGAGTACAAATTGTTCATGCAAACTTTGAAGCTCAACAATCCGAACACCAAAACAAGAAGCAAATGAATTGTGTCGTGTTGTAGATTATGCAACATTAGATTGGAAGCAAGGCTATAGTGGCTTTGGGTGTTTATGCAAAGTGTTCATAGTTCATACTTCAAACCATGCTCACACTCTCACCTCACAAAAAACATTGCAAGCATGATGCATTGTCAAAAAGCTACACTTGAAGCAAGGAGGATAGAAAAGAAGAAGACCATGCAAAGAAAATGAGAACATAGAAGACACTTCACATTAATTTTGCTGTAAAAAATCACAAATCACAACTCTAACCCAGGTCTACAAATGACATGCAGTTCGCATGTTGCATTTAGAGCTTTGCCGACAATACTTTTGCACTTTGCATTCCACAAAGTGTAAAACACTAAATCCTAAACGCCACAAGCTCCATCTTGACCTAACCCTAAACCTAATCCCTAATCAATATGCCAGAATGCACTGGTTATATGTTGGATATGCATATACATATTCATATTATGCATATCCAAGCATATCCATCCATGAGTGCCCAAATGTGCATATTGGTACGGGCAATTCCTGCCTGGATATGGATGAGCACCAGTTATTGCATGACTGTTTTATGCTGGATATGTATAAGGATGAATATATGAAAATAACCAAATTACGGATATGACTACATGCATATCCAAGTACTATCCAGGTTCATATCCAGAATTTTCAATATACCCGCTAGTAACAACCATAACCCTACACCTTTCTTTCTCTATGCATCCCATTTTTTGCTTTCTTATAATATATTTTGGACATGGTAGGTGGGCCAATTTGAGAGCTATCTGAGAAGTCTAGTTTTCCATATACATGAAACTCTCTAATTGTTTGACTATTGCTATAAAAGATTGACAGTTTCTTGAATATTGTAATGTTACAAGATAAAGGTGAAGGAAACAAGTTGCTTATGAAAGCAGCAAGTCCAGGATGGAGTTTTATTTGATTAAGGTACTATCCAGGGATTGAAAGGTAGCTACCTTCCAACATTCTCATGTTTACTCTAGTTTTCATAAACAAAACATTTTAAAAAGTCCTTTTAAATTTATTTGCTAAAAGCAAGACTGCCTTTTAAAAGGTGTTTAACACATGGGTTTAGATTAAGTTGTTCTGACTGGGATTTGAACCAACATGCTTTTGGTGGAAATGCTACAAGAACTAGATTGTGGAACTAGCCTTTTACTAGAATTGGAACTACAACCCAAACCATAAAAAACAATTCAATATTGAACACAAGTTCAGATTCTTGCTGGAAGCGAGGAAAACTTTTTTGAAAAGTTCGCAAATAGATTGAATTTTATAAATAATTAGATGGTTTTAATTGATTGTAGAACTTTGTATGAATATAATTCTCAATTTTGATTTGTTGTAAAACTTTGTACCTATACAATCGTCAATTTTGGGGAGCATGTAGTGATTACATGGAGTTGGCCTCAGTTTTGGGCCTAAAGGTTTTTAAATTTGGAAATGTGTGCCAGAACTAGATTGCATGGTTCAGAGATTTGAAAAACTGAGCTCAAACCTACATTGAGAGAACCTAACAAATAAAAACTTGGTGTCAACATAGGACCGAATGTTCTCTTAAAGGAAGAACTGGCCAACACTGGGTTAAAGAACTAGTTCATATACCTACCTAACAGATTTTGTTTTTAAAGTGAAAAATCTGATACTCTTGAAGGGTATCTGAATATGGAAAAATAAAATTCATACCCTGGAAATTTCTATGAACTTTTAAAAAGAACTTGGTCAGGTGGTTCTTAAGAAAAATGATAACCATCCAAAATCGGTCAAAACTGCCAACATAGCTGCTTATTGCAAACCAGGATCATGAAATTTAATATCTCATCTCACAAACCAGTTAGACCAGCAACAGCGTCTCCAATGTCTGGGGCTGCTGGCAGTGTGGGCATGGTTCTTTGATTTTTTCAAATAATTTCTAGTTCCAAGATTTTGAAAATCAGAATCAAACAACCACCAGTTCTGGGAATTTGAGGGGAAAAAAAAATCAGAATCAAAGAACTGCCAGTTCAGGTTATCACACAACCCTCAAAGAACCACCAGGTCTCATGAAAGAACCAGCAGTTTTATGGGCGGCTATTTGACTTTAATAAAATAATTTGAGAACCTGTGGTTATAGATCAGAAACTGGGTATGACTTTTTCATACCCATGGTTATATTTCAGAACAGGGTGTTTGCATTTTTAAACCAGTCATCAACCCTAAAAACTGCACTGACACCCAGCAGGGATTTGGTGTAGCTTTCGCTTGTGCCAATGCTTGCTGCTCTTGCTGCACACATGACATTTACAGTCTTGCTCTTGCATTTCTGAATTCTCACAGGCGGCTCACACATAAATTATGTCTTGTTGTTGCACTTCTGCTTCCTTCTCTGGCCGCGTTCCTGACATTTACAGTCTTATTCTTGGATTCCAGAATTCTGACAGGCAGCTCAGACCTAAATCACGTCTTTTTGTTGCACTTCTGCCTCTCAGTGGCAGTCTGCCACGAAATCATGTCAGCTGCCACGACCTCTTGTTGAGATACTGCAGGAAGAAGCACCTCGTGCCCTTTATATATTACATACCTGTATAACAGTTCGACATCTGCCAGAGGATATTTCTATTAGTTGATTGCTGATTGCCATGTTCTAATATAGACTGGTGTCTTGTGTACACAGTCACAGCATGACCACATGTTGGGGAAATATCCTGTTGGGAGGGATGATGCTGCAGAGTTGGCAGCTCTACAGCTTCTGGCTGAGATTGGCTCAGTCCCTAATCCAGAGACCTGCATGCAGACTCTAGCCTTTGGTGAGTTGATTGATAGTTGGGTTGGGGAAGGAGTATCAGGTGACGAAAGCCATTGGTCAACGACTTCATGTAGCCTTTACCTGTTTGTCCCTATGCACTTCCTCAGCCTGATGAAGACCTGTGGACAAAGCAAATAATGATCTGCCTAAACATTATACAAAAACCTGCATTCCTGAGTTTCTGTCACATTTCCAGAAGCAGTAGGAAGACTTGGTCATGGCATTGGCTTGCATTCAAGAGACATGAGTCAGTACAGGTGCAACAGATGTCTGACAAACTCAAGAAAATCTGGAAGTGGTACCTTTGGTGCGAAGGCAAGTAGTTCTCTCAAACCGAAAAGAAATGCTCAGAGGACAACCCAAAATAATCTACATAGAAACAGATGTCTTAACATCCTGCACCCTTCTGTCATCCAGTTTTGAAAATGGTCATCAGCCTAAAACTGAAAGTGCTTTACTCCAGAGTGAATGAAGAAGAGGAAGGAAGCGCGGGGGGGGGGGCAACAGAAGGTTGGAATGTTGATCAAGCCCTTTGGGACAGCATAATCTGCTTTCAGACTTCCACTCATCTAAACCATGGGGTGAGAAGAGAGCCCACCTTCAATAAATTAGCAACTGCCTATACTCCACTTAACAAACTAGAAAACCTAACAACCCTCATATAAGGGAAACAAAATTCACAGGCCTGTCAGGAAGTCTGCAGTATTCACAAGTGTAAAGCTAACCCCCTTCCAGCTTCTCTGCTGTTGACTTCTCTAACCATCTGCATTTTAGACAGATTGCCAATTAAGTGCATAAAAGCTTCATTCTGCTGGTTTCAAGTAGCGCTCATCCACAACCTCTTCAAGATCTTCAGCCCCAAAATTTCCAGCTTTTTCCTTCCAGTACAATACCTGCTTCTTTAAACGTGCAATTTCTTTTGTTGTAAGGTTTTTGCTTGCATCATTAATTATTGACCTCACCCGTGTTGCATAGCTGCACAACCAGCTACATATGTCAGAACAAAAACCAGCTCATGAATCTACCAAGGTTTCTCTCCAGTGGATCAGTAAGAAAACTCCAGATTTGAAACCAAAAATGACACAGCAGTAAGAAAATTGCTGCCAAGTCGTATAAACTCAGGGTTCTGTGTCACTACACCCTGTTCTGATTTGCAACAAGGGAGGGAAAGTACCATAAAGAGTTGTGAGTCTCATCAAGGTTTGAATCTGCAGGTGAGATGTTGACAAACATGAGGGTCTTGGCATTCCCACCAAGAGAATCACTCATGAGCATGGTAAGCTTGTGATTGCGGTATGGAATGTGCTGTTCTTCTGTTGCCAGTGCACTGATAACATCACCCAGAGCTGACAATGACTTGTTTATGCTTTGGGCCTCCTTTAGTTGCTCCCCACTGGATCCTGACTTCTTTACCCTCTCAGAACCTGCAAGGTCCACAAAGCTCAACTGCACAGCACACAACACCTTGTTCAGAATCCCACACCTCGCTTCTGAAAATGCGCTCACAAATAGGAATAGTATGAGCTACTCAGTTCTTGCAACTCAGCATGAACTAATCTTGTCATGGAAGGATAGGCATGTTTGCAGTGAGAGGAGAATCAACAAACTCTTCTAAGTTGTCAAAGCATGAACCCTAGTTGTACGCATACCTTGCCCCTCACAAGGACTTGAGTCTGCAAATTTGTGCTCTCAATGATGACTGACAATATAAGGTGTGAGCGTGAACTCTCAGCATTCATTTGAGTGCCTGATGTATGCCGCTTCTCCAAGCCCTTGGCTACAATTGATTCAAGCTCATCCCGGGACACTATTGGGACCAAAGTTGCATTCTCCACCACCACCATACCCTGCTCCATTTGGCAAACAATCAGATTGCAATCTAAACTAGAACTCGTTCCATGCACTCTCAATCCATTACCTAGATGTTGGTACATTTAAACTAGGTGAGGCACAAAGTGTGGGTGATGGTGCATGCTGAACTGAACCCTACACAAAGGATGAACGACAAAAAACAGCATACTTCAAGGCACCAATGATACCCATGCACCAGAACATTTCACCTACAAGCAAACAGGAAGAAATGGAAATAACAAAAACACCAAGGAAAAAAAGAGACACATGATTGAAAGGCCGATGAGAAACAGAAAGATAAAAGGTGCCACCTTTGAATCCTTCTTAATGTCAAGTTTTCTTGGTTTGCCACCATTCTTTGGAAGAAGCAAGTCTATCAGAGTGTCTTGATAAATTTCCAACATGTATACCTGCAGTGCAAGTGAGAAACATAACAACAAATGGAAAATTACCACCATTCCAAAGCTTAATTTGTGGGCTAAGTTGTGGGCCTGTCCATAGGGTTGTCATCAACATCTCTAAACAATCTGAACAAGTCACTGAGAACAAGGAGTGAGATTGAAAATGTTCATTGTGCTAGGTTATGAAACCAATGTAATACCTTCAAAGAAAAAGAGAACTTTTTCACATCACGCTTCATGCAGTGAAAAAGTTCCTGTGTAGCCCGTGGGGTGAGCCCCGGGTCAGTGTCTGACCCATAAATTGTGAATGTTTTGCCTGAGCCTGTTTGTCCATAAGCAAAGATGCAAACATTGTACCCATCGATTGCAGATTGCACCAGATACTGAAAACCCACCCCACCTCCACATAAAGACTTCTGGAGTAAGATTCTACATAAAAGAGACTGTTGCTCAGATGAACTGAAAAAGAGAGAGTGACAAAGACTGACAATACAGTCAGAGCAGATGAGATAGTTGCACCAGACTACCTTGGTATCATCAAAAATCTGTTCCTGTGTTGCAAACTGATCAAAGACATGGTCAAACTGATGTTGCTTTGGCTTGTCATCTTTCCATGGGTGCTCCAGGGTAAACTCATCAGGAGATGATAACACACTACGTTGATTCTCTCGATGCTCTTTTTCACTTAGTGGCCTCCAGCGAGCATAGACCCTTATCTTCCCCTTCATGTCTGCATTACCTCCAAATTCAGATGTATTCCCTTATAAGCATTCACTAGAAGACAAGACTTTGCATGTAGTAACCTGTCTACATAGCACTATATATTCCTCTGTTGACAGTTTCAAAGACATGGACTCAATGAAAAGCAACAAGCTAGTCAAATTAACTGGAGAGGCATATAGGAATTGCCTTCCATCATATTGAAATAGCGTTTCCTCAGAATTTGTTCCTCCTTGTAGAGGGCCTCTAGTTCAATAATCTGATCCGCCTGACGTTTGAGAATAATTGCAGTTTGCTCATTCTTCCTGTCTATGTCCTGCACAGTTCATCCATACAAACCAATACAGATACCTGATTTTCAAAATGCGTTGCAAAACTGCTAATACTGACTTAGATTGTTGCAAGAAGACAGGACCCACTGTCATCAAAACATGAATGCTAGCGATCATCATTGGTTGACTCAACCATGCTGCCAACAATGAAGGAGACTCAATGATGTTGGGACAATACTGTGAAAGCAGGAATTTATGGATGTCTTCTATGTCATTTTGGCAATAGCACAGTTATTCCCCCTTCCCTAGTCTTCCTTGTCCATGTACCCACCTCTTTCATCTCACGAAGCTCCTCAAGCTCCTTCATATTGGCCTGCAAAGCCTCAAACTCAGAGCTGCGAGCAGCTAGTGCTTGCTCTGCAAGACTGAGCTCCTGTGTGCGCTCCTGTAACTTCTTCTCACTATCTGCTGCTCTTGCCCTTAGCTCATCTCTCTCATGCTCAAACTTTTGCTCAAGTCCTCTTGTCTGCACATATTCAAAATGCAGTTTAACAAAATCTGTTGATTTTGAATCAGTATACATCACTAAGAATTATTGCTCCATAGTGAAACTAACCTCATCTGTCTTGTTCCTTTCAAATCGTGCAAATTTTTGTTCCAGTAGCTGTTTCTCTTTGGCTAGACTCTTGGCCCGCTCTTCTTGTCTACGCAAGTCCTCGGTCTTTGACCTTGTTTCATTCCGTATTTCCTTGATCTGAAAATAAAAACAAACATTCATCAGCACCTGAGTGTATAGATTTACATGCAAATTGCAATTCTAGCTATGGGCACACCAGACCAGGAAGTCCATGAAAAACAGACCCAGAGAGAAAGCATGAATGTAAACAAGTTGGAGAATCAGATGGAGCGCTAAGTCAACCTATCGCCAAAACAGTGGGGAGGAGCAGCAAACATGTATAGTGTTATATGTAACAAAGTAGTGAACAAAACCTAAATGAAAACTGTTTGATTTCCAGTTGGAACCATATACAATCAAGTAATCAGGAACAGCAGCCGGTAGGCATGCAATGTTGCATTATTGACCTGTGCTTCCAAATTGCGAATTTGTTCTTCTTTCTTGTCTCGAAAACCTGCAGGAGGCAAGTCTCTCTCCCTTCTAGAGCCACGTGGGGTTGTGGACCTTTTGGATGGAGTGTCCACATCACCAACTTCACTTGCAACATCATCACCAGCAAGGTTTCCTGATACGGATGCTGTCAATGCTGCTTTCTCAGCAAGGGCTGCCTATTTTCACAACTTCAAAGAATCAGCTGGTTGGAATCAGGTCTGCAACATGAAGAGTAAAATATTTGGATACAGATGACATTATGATGATAAACATCATGCAAATGAAAATGTAGTACCTGTAAAGCAACATCCATGTCGCCCAGCTGCTTAGCCAGTCGTTCTCGCTCGTCTGAAACCTCACACCGTGTTTGTTCCTCTGCACGGAGGGAATCCCGAAGGCCTGCCAACTCTTCCAAAACTTGTGTTTCCCTTTTCTCTTTGGATCTGATCTCTTCTGAAAGCTGCAAGCAAGAAATCAAAATGATCTTAGCACTGAAACAAGACTTTGAGAGGTCAAAACACTTCCAAACCATTCTGAGGGAACACATAAATTGACTAGAGTGACTATATTGTCCAGAACTTGCCAGATCTAATTTCTTTTGTGACTCTTCAAGCAGTTTTGACATCTCCTGCACATGCTTCTCATACACTTCAATGCCAGGAGGTTTGGCATTAGTTGTCCCGCCTGCATCAACACCATTTGCCAAATGCCCATTGGGTACATTCCGTGTTCTTGAGTAACGCCGCAACATGACATCATTGATGTGTGTTTGCAATGCCACACATATGTCCTCCCCCTGCTCACAACAAGACAATCCTATAAAGACCAACCATGTCATCATGCCAACTTCCCCCTCTTGACGCACCTATATTTTTTTGCCTATATAGCAGTACAAATGCAGTGAAGCCTGTAAACTGCCAATGCCCTGATCCTAATTTCCCAGCACAGAGAGAGGACCTGCTTTGTCTCAAACTGAAAGATGTGAAGAACACCAGCAACACGCATTTTGAAAAACACAGCAGTGTTACTGCTGCCAAACTGCATAATATCACGTAGCTCAGCTGAATGCAAGTATTCCTTGGGTACAGGACGGAAGAAGTGCACCTGCAACCCAAGTCCCAAGAGCAGTTTGCACTGAGCAGACAATACACCTCATGCTAACATGAAATTTCTGTACTGATGAGTTTACAGAGAAAAATGTTTACTAAAATAGCAGTTGCAAAAAAACATACCCCACGTTTGTTAATGCCAAGGATAATTCGACCTGGCAGCAGCCCAATGGGATCCTCAATTTTGCGCACACTGAAAAACACAGAATTTCCATAGGGCAATGACCGTAGGATGCGAAGGAATTGTTGTCTTGCATCATCCTTTGACAAGTGAGCCTGTTCCAAAGAACCATCTAATATTACTCCATTGTTGCATAAAGGACATTCACACTTGCTTTATGTGCTGGTCCCTTACGTTGGATCCCTCTAGTCACCTCAAATGTAACAGTACTTTGTCAAGGAGAACCTACCATTGCACGATACCTATTGAGAACATCAGGCTCCCAGTCCCGATTTGTTCGAGTGACTGCAACTTGTTTTGGAAGACAACCCTCCAGCAATTCTGGCCAATCCCTGCACAGAGACAAAGAGGTAAGATGCAGTTTACATGAAGTGGTTGAGCAATAACTTTGGTCACCGGAGACTCCTTCAGCAATCCACCTATCAATCAAGGAATTTCCCACACTCACAAAAGGCTAGAGCATACATGCAGGTCTCTGGATTAGGGACTGAGCCAATCTCAGCCAGGAGCTGTAGAGCTGCCAACTGTGCAGCATCATCCCTCCCAACAGGATAGTTTCCCAACATGTAGTCATGCTGTGACTGCATCCACAAGACACTAGTCAATATTAGAGCATGGCAGTCACCAATCAACTGACAGGCCTGAATCTGTGTGAAGCCCTACAATAGTTTGTCTATGCAGTTGTGTATGATGAGTAGGTCAATGTTTTGCAATAAATCAGATCCAAAGGCAGTGCAGGGGAAAGGGGGAAGGCACTGTACCGCTCCTGTGTCCTGGAATCCCATCTTTCAATCTTCATAAAGATACACAGACAAGAAAGCACACCTACCTGAACATAAGAGAGTTGTACAAACATGGGCTCTGTTATGGCTTCATCAGATTCCCGGAAGAGGCGTTTCTTGAAAAGCAACTTGCATTGTAACAATTCACCCTTGTTCTTTTCTCTAGAATTTTTGAACTCTGCCACAATGTCGCCTATATACTTGTTATCATCCAGCCCTATGTGGTCTTCTGCAATGCCCAAATCACAAACCAGATGAGCTCCCTCTTCAGTGAAATCAACATCACTTTATAATCATTTGACTGGACACATCATAGTGAGATTCAAACAACACCATCTTATGGCACATATCATAAAGGAGATTTAAACAATACAGAAATCCACAAACAATTTGGTTCTTGTATGTCTTTAGTGCTTCCTGCTTGTCACAAACAACTTCTTGTGGAAGAAGCTTTTGGCAATAGTGCAAAGACCCTTGTTACACTAGAAAGGAAGGTAAGGAAAGCAGAGGAACCATACCAATAACAGGATCTATGGCTTTAGAGCCAGCAACTGCTTTACGGAACTCAAAGAGACTAAAGGTATTGTAGGATGACAGCTTAATGATCCCTGCCAACTCCTGCACAGAAGGCAAGTATAAATATCTTTCCTCTAAACCCCTTCTCATCAAAATCTAGACATAGTTATTAGGGCTTCCTGCAGTTGCTTGAGCTTTTTTCTTCTTTCAATAGTCATACTAGTTTTATGTTAAGAATTTTCTACCTGTCATGTTTTGCAAATCTTACCAGTGTAAACCTTGCATTTCCTTCAGAATTATGGCAGTTCCAAACTTGGCTTGGACATAGCGCAGAAATATGAAGACTTGTAGAAGCATAACAATGTTCAGAAGTAGCTTACCTCCACAGCATCAGAGACTGTGGTGGTCATGTCATAAGACACTTCCTCAAATGTCTCATCAAGAAAGAATGCTATTGTAGTCAGTTTCTTCCCAGACAAGAGAGCCTCTATCTCCTCCTGAGTAGGAATCACACGGCGTGGTCCTCCTTTCACTGACCGCTTGAGGGCATTCCAAGTGTTGAGAGCCATTGTCTTTATCTGAGAGTCTCCCACAGAGTTAGCCACCTCATGTACATACTCAGACAAATGTGCCCCAAACTCTTTCCCTGGAGGCATTGCTGATGCACAAAGGTACATCAATTCCCAGGCCTTCAGCAAGCTTGACCTGTTTCAAAACACCAATCACACCACCTTGTCAATTTCTTCACATCTCAGCATGGACCTCCTGAAATTTTGATGATTTTGGCAATTCATGTGGCCCATCAGGAGGAAGTTACACTAAAAGTGACCCTGCTTAATTTATAGTCTGAGGTCATACACAGATTGTGGAGACCTTTGTACAGATCCCAGGAGTACCTGTGAGGGCTTCTTCCATGTTGGTCAAAATGATAGAAAATTACCAGAAGTATTGCAGGCAGCATACATCAGCAGGTGGTGCAAGGAGTTCTTGGAGCAGTTTGGTTTAGCCATGAGAGTCTAAGGGTGTCCCTAGTCACATTGTACTCATGGATATCTATGAGATTGCAGAGAAATCTCCACGACAACATTTTGAAGGTCAGATGACAAAGAGTGTGGTCACTCGCAAACTGTCAGGCCATCACCCTCTTCATGAATAGCAGTGATGAGCTGCCATGACTACCCACATTGTACTGATATGCAATGCAGATTTATGCCATTGAACTCTGTGTTCCATTTGCATCTTGGAGCCGTGACCAAGTGGACAATCATTTTCATGCCTTTGCCCATGGCTCTAAAAATGACACAAACAGAAGCTGTAAACTAGCTTACCCAAACATGAAGATGAGGAATAACACATATCCTACCTGTCCAGGTTGTTGCGTGTCTGCTTGGAGAGCTGGGCAAACAGCTCATCACGAAGCTCTGCACGTTTCAAAGTGTGCTTGTAAATCTTCAGGACCATCTCAATCTGCTCCTGAGCAGTTGGTGGAGTACATCCCGGTGCCAGATCTGCCCCTGTATACTTCAAGACAGCCTGCAAACAATGCATCACTAGAATGTTGGAGAAAACAGGACAGAGCAACAAAAGCATCCTGACCCATCAGGCTAACCTTTGAACTGCCCTAGTACTCTCAAATAGGTGTTCACCCATTACTAAACCTTGTATGCATGACACAACAGGCACTAGGAAAAATTTGAGCCACTGCCTGCTCTTGAAGCAGGTGCAAGCATGTCATTTATATAATAGAGGACAAGTACCTGAAAAAGTTTCACTGCCCGATTCATAGAGTCACTGTTCATGCGCAGCAAGGATGTTGGAATCGGCTCCTGCAAGATTCAGTGCATCTTTGAGAAAAGGAAATGGTGGGTGGCAATGACCTAAACAACAGCAGACTCACCTTGCACAAGCCCTGTGCTGATCTGATCAGCCCAGCTTTATTACAATCTCTCAACAAAGCACTTTGAGGTAGTGGCATGCTGCAAAACTACAGGGTGGCTGGATCACAAAGACATCTGCAAGTGAATTTGTTACATGGATCAGTTACAAGAGAAAAGAATTACCCTCTGGAATGAAAGCATGTCTTCTAGTGTGTATTTATCTCGCCCAGAAGCAGCCATTTTCTTGCCAAAAAATGACCTCCTGCCCCCAGTTTGAATTTGCTTTATCATTCCCCTCATGAAGACCTCCACCTGCACATACCTGATTTAATCATCTTACATGGTTTCCATATGTGACTTCTCTCAGCTCCAACTTCATCATCAGATTCAACCCCACAGGCACAGAACTAGGAAATTCACATGCCTTGCAATGGAGACAGGAAGAAAAAACCTGATATTTTTCCAAAATCGGCGCACTCCCTGCCAGCTCCAGCTCCGAACCAGCCAAGTAGGGCACAGATCTGTAAACAAGAGTAAATCAACAAACAAAATGCCACCATTTCAAAGAATTGGGTGTCAGAGATTTCAAACTTCTGTAAACCACAGAAAAGTCCAAGGCAGTGTTGTTTTTCCTGGCGAATTATCGCCAGATTTCTACTTTTAAAAAACCCTGGCTAGCAATACAAAGGGGGTTTTCATTTAAGATCGCCTAAAAGTGACAGCAACGTGTTTTTTTGGTGGGAGGGTGTCACCACGTTTATGTCTACTGGCTGCAGTTTTAAGAGTTCCTTGAAATAATGTTGCCAACTTGATAAAATCTGTCTGGATCTGCCTAGGGATACTTGCCACCCTGACTCATCAGCAAATTGAAAAAAAAAAAAGACTGGTCCAAGGTAATAATTGCAGGTGCAATTTATTGAAGAATTATGCTGTACAAAACCAGTTGTAAATTTGGGTCCTCTATTCAAGAGTTCATATCCAGGGCTTTCTTCTCCACATTGAAGGAAACTTACACTCCATTGGCAATGCTGCCTCCACCACTACCTTCATTGCTTTCTGTAAGCCCTTCCTGTGGCTGGCAACTTTCTCCGGTAAAAGAATTTCCTCGAGTTCTTAACCTCCTGCTCACATTGACCACGACCCTCTATTAGAAAGCAGTTGCACTTAGGCCATGATGCAACTGCAGATTCAGAATACTCATATTAGGGCTAGTTCAGAGCAAATCCGAAAGGCCAGAAGCTTGCCTCCAGTAAATACCAAATTCACACGATATGGGGACAACCAATTCAGCATACTATGTCTGCATTGCTTTCATTTGATCAAAACTCCTTCCCTGACTCTTTGAACCCTATATGCTCTTGCTCACTGGCGTCTTCATGAGGTTAGTTTTGTGTTTATGTGCAGAACCCCGTTTGAAAAGGATAGAAAGCAGTTGTGGAATGTGGAGAAGAGAAGGAGACTTACGCCACAGCCGCATCACCGTCAATTTCATGTTCATCGCCATTCATTGCAGGTCCCAGAGTCCTTGAAAGCAAAGGCGTATCACTAGAGTTCACATGATTAGGTTTGATTCGCAAGTATTGCACAGTCACATCAGATGATGCATCCGAGGCCATTCTCGAGCTTTGCAAGGAATAGCTTCCCCCCACCCCCCTGTGGTGGTGCTCTCGTGACCTAATATCCACTACAACCACTCCCGGCCAACATTCTCTTCGCAACCCATATTTCTGAGCTCTTCGCCTATCCGCTAAATATTCTCATGTAGGTCACTCTGCGCATCCTAGCTCCCCCTTGCTCCTTTTCTCCATCCCCCTTGGCACAGCGCCGATGATGGTTCCCCTGCGGCACATCATGAAGAGAATCATCCGGCGACATAAACCAGTAGATCCGAAATGCAAAAATCAAGCTGTATTCAACAGAGGCCCAACGGCATCATGAATGATCTAAGCCTCTCTCTATGCAATGCAGCCGTCGAGACTGAGCTACGCAGTGATCGTGATATACACCTAACGGTTTCATCGCCAACGCCCCGCAACCCCGCACAAGCTCCGTTCTTCCTCCTCCTCCTCAATCCACAAACAATACTAAATGACCGCCAAAATCCAAAACTGCCAAAAATTCTTCCCGCAAACACAAATGGGTTGCATGCCCTAATCCCATTTCTTCCACCCCTCCTCCTTCTTTCTCCCCACCACCGCCACCCTCTTCCACAAATCCACAACTGCTCTACATCCCACAACTCACAAAACTCCCCCTTCCCCAAGAAAAAAATGGGAGTCTAAGATCACCACCGTCACCGCTCTCTTCACGAATCCTTTCCTCTACTACAAAATGTCGACCCCCACTATAGGTACTTCTTCCCAGCAATCCAAACCAGAAGCCCAAAGCAAGCCAAGCAACGCACAGCAAAGCAAAGGTGGCTGCTGCGCACACGAGGGAAGGAAAGAGGCACAACAGGCGATACAAAAGAAGCCAAGCCCCCTTTTGTCGCAACGCACGGAAATAGCGCAACCAAAGGAAAACAAGCGATACAACGCAGCGCAAGGGAAAACAGAGGGCCACAGCACGAGAAGCCGAAGAAGGCAGTTAATAATATTTGAATCCCGGGACGGACGTTTTGAGGAGCGGGGCCCCGGGGAGGGATAGGGAGGACGTTTTTGGTTAAGCTTTCCTGCGGTAAAGGGTGGATTAGGGCCGATGGAGCCATTTTTTTATGCCTGTTTATTGGGGTAGGTACTGGGCTGGCCAATAATGTGCGTTTCCTTTTTCTTTTCCTTCCGTATGGTTGCTCCGCGTCATGTGTTTTCTTTTGGTTTGTGGGCACTATCTTCTAGGTACCCGTTTTCTTTTCCTTTTCACAGTAAGGTCATGTTATGGACGTCATGGGTGGGGGATGATCTCAAGGGAACTTTTTTTTCCTTTTTTTTCCTTTCTCTTCTCAAGGGACTTTGACTAGGCAACATCCAGCGGTTGGGTGAGGTAGTTGTTAAGTATCCTCACCATACTTTTTTTTGGTTTCCCCATCCTCCTGTCCTCCCATCCAGTGGAGTTTTTGGTTGAAAGACACCCAAATTTTTTGTCTGATTTATGACAGCACAATTTGTAATACATTAAATTGTTGTTTCATAATCGTCAACTATGCAGCTCTCTCAGTATTTTATATTATTTAATATTCTTAAGATGTTTTCTTGGGTCCATAAAATGAGATTCTAATTTGAAACCCCAATCTTACACAAAAAATGAAGTGCCACATGATTCAGTGTGCACGAAAAATTCCATTTCAGCACAGCGTTCTTGAAATAAGCACCCCTCCAAGCCAAGGGGTGGTTATTTTCACAAAAGCCCCTCTCAAGGGTGTTACCCGACATGAAGCACCCTGATAGAATTTTTTATTTTCACTCTGTCAGATATCACAGAAAATAAGTGAAAAAATGAGGCAGGGTGTTTCATTTCAAAAATTAAACACCGCTCCTGCAGGCATTTTATTTTCTGAAATGCGCAAGGCGCGAAATGCCCCCACCCTTATTTATGCAAAGGAAAAATTTCCTTTGAATAACGGTGCCTCGCAAAAACACAAGGAAATTTCAGTCAGTGGAGCTAATAACACATTCAACCTAAAGATAGTGTGAAGCCAATAACACAAGTGATTGGACAAGTAGCAATTGTGGACACAAAGTGGTCACAGGTTTATCATTATGGTAGGCAATGTTAAACATTATCAATTATCATGGGCATTCCAGTTATTGTTCGTGTCACAAAACCACCATGTGAGCCAACAGGACGGAAACTGGAGAAACCTTGGCCAACTGGATTGTAATTTGTCATTGTGGTTAGAAAGTAACTGTAACTTGATGGGTAATTTCATAATTACCTTAGTAATTTGTTAGAGGTAACTTGATGTAATTATACAAAAGGGGTAAATGAATGGTCATGGTGCATGTGCACCATGTGATGTCATTCTTGTAATTAAAGGTGAAATCACATGGAAAATTATGTGATGTCATTCCTTTTAATTAAATGTGGAATCACATGGGGGAACCATGTGATTTTGTTTCTTTTAGATTAATTAAATGTATAATCTCATGGGGAAACATGTGATTTTGTTTCCTTATGATAAATTATGTGGAGGATAACTTTTGGAAGTTCCTTGAGTTATTTCCTTAGGATTAATTAAATATGGAATCTCATGGGAAACATGTGATTTTGTTTCCTTATGTTTAAATTATGTGTAGGATAACCTTTGGAAGGTTCTTGACTTGTTTCCTTTGGGTTAGTATATAAGGAGGTGTTTGTGACCTTAACACACACCTCCTCCCATTGTAAAGAGTTACAATTTGAATACAAAGTTGTTATGGAAGTTTTGATGTTTAGAAAGGCTTTTGGTTTCGATTGTTTTGATGTTGAGTGTGTGAGGTTTGTGGTAGAAGGATGTTAAGCTCACCACCTACGCATAGACTCATGTTTTAGTGTTGATTGTGTGAGGTTTATGGTAGGAGAATGATGAAGCCCATCACTTATGCATAGACATGTTTTGGTGTTGTTTGTGTGAGGACAAAAGGTGGATGAGAAAGTAGATGTGCAACCAATAACATAGATCTCCATAACTATGTGACAAAACACATAGTTTCGGTCCCCAAACCCGTCCGTGTCCTACATAACCACCTCCATCATCCATGAAAGAAGCAATCAACCTGACAGGAAGGGTGAACAGTGCAGAACCACTCCAGCATGTTGAATGGTCAAATTATGAACTCTTTTTTAAAAATTCAAGGACATGGATGTTCGGGTTTTTATTATAGTTTTTTTGCCTTGTCTTTATTACAATCTTTATTTTTATTCTTGTATTTTTTAGAATCTTTCAAAGGCTTTTTCCTCAATACGTGATTTGCCTAGATTTTGAATAGTTGGAGTGAACATGTAGGTGAAATCATCTATCTGTGAAGCAAGGTAGTTTGTTTGTTTTGTATCAATGAGATCCACCAAACCAGGATGCTTCAGATCGCATTCTTGGTCTCTTTGGAAAGCTCATGAGGAGGAGGGCTGCATTGGCTTGGTTCAATGTTGTTTATATTTGCAGTGCAAAAGTTCTTGAATATCGAATGATTTCTTCAAATCGTAGCGGAAATTTTTGGAGGAATTGGGATGTGCCTTTGGTGTTGTTGAAAAGATCTTGATGAGCAGGATTTAATGAATTTGTTTGGTAAGATTTGGATTCGGAATGTGAGAGATATTGATTTTAATGTGATTTCTGCCACTGAAAATTCAAATAAATTCCAAAAAACCAGGTTTTGAAAAATCAGTTTGTGGACGTGGTGCTGCTTGAATGTTTATCATTCAATTCAAGTAGAAGGAATTGTGATGTGCAGTTGATGTTGTTTGAAAGATCTTGAGGATTCAAATTTAATGGAATTTATGTTGTGAGATTTTGACTTAAGATGCGAGAAATATGAAATTTTCAGTGATTTTTGTCACTGAAAATTCAAATAACTTTTTTAATACCAAATTTTTGGAAGGAAAAATCAGATGAGAATGTGGTAACACTTGAAGGCTTACCATTCAATTCAAGCATGATTTCCTTTCAAAATGATGTCATATGTTGTGTACACCCTACATTATAACGAGTTCACACTTGGGCCACCAGCACAAGCCACACTAGTCTATCTATGAAACAAGGTAGCTATTTGTTTTGTTTTGTACTAAGGAGATCCACCGAACTGGGATGCTTCAGATCGCGTTCTCGATCTCTTTTGAAAGATCCCAAGGAGAATGGGTGCCCTGGCTTGGTTTCACAGCATTTGGACTTGCAATGTACAAGTTCTTGAATATTGAATGATTTTTTCACTAAAAATTAAATTAAATTGTAGCTGAGAATTGCAAAGGAATTGGAATGTGCCTTTGTTGTTGTTGGAAAGATCTTGATGAGCAGGATTTAATGGAATTTATTTGGTAAGATTTGGATTCAGAATGTGGTAGATATTGATTTTTAAGTGATTTCTGCCGCTGGAAATTCAAATAAATTCCCAAAAAACCAGGTTTTGGAAGGAAAAATCAGTTGAGGCCGTGATAACACTTGGGCCAACTGCACAGGCCACACTAGTACCCTTTGAAATGAAGTCAAGTTAAGTTGGCAAACTAGGTGTCTTCTTTTGTTGGCTCTCCTCTTAGTGGAGAGAGTACACATTGGACATAAATTTTTGGTTGCAACTTGAGTCAATGTGTGAGTGACATCTGAAGTATTATGTGTGCATATGATGGATGGGCATGTTCCATGAAAAATACAGACATTTAGATGATAAGTTCTAGATCCACTAATGAAAGTTTTGAGTTCAAGTTTTAAACCTGTCACAAAAGGGCAGAGTCATTACACCACAGCCATGTTTTCCCTTGTGAAATTTCTACCATAAGTGAAAATAAAAATTTGAAAATGAAGTGATTTTGGAAGGCTTCAACGACTAGAAGTGAGAAAAATTGTAAACATTGCAAGACTTTTTACTTGATTTTGAATGTGTAGCCATAAATATTAAATGTTGAATTTTTTTTTTAATTCCACACTTGATTTATATCCAAATTTGGCTAAATCTTCATAGAGATGATTGCCCATTTTTCTACATCTTCCTATGGCTGATGGTCACCAAAAAAATTCTTAAATAATATTGTTTTGCCATGAGTTGCTTGTTTCCCATCAACATTATATGTGCCCATCATTGTTATTGCAGTCAGTACAAGAGTCTATTGCAATCTTTTCCCCTCAGTCTGACCTTTGCCCTATTTTTTTCACATTATCATGTTACATACCCGCTAGCACCTGCAACAATGCCTAACACGTGTTTTGAAATGCCAAGGTGAAAAAAAATAGGGCCAAAGGCCAGACTGGGGTAAAAAGAAATGCCATTTTACTCTTGTAGTGAGTGCATTAACAAGTATGGGCATATGTAATGTTAGGCGTTTAATTTATAGTGATTTTATGCTTTAATGAACTTCATATTGCTAGTCTATGGTTTTTTTCAATTTTGTGATGTAAGCTGAGTTGGTGACTGCCCATCCACAAGGCAATTTAGCCCAATCTGGCTATATAAAATATGAAAGTAAAAACGTTATGTATCCTTTTACATTTTTGGCTACCTACTAAACTTAATTTAGAAACTGGTGATTTTTCAATTAAATTTAATTTATATTTAAAAAAAATTGGTTTGTAATAAACCCCAAAAACTCATTCTCAGGCCAAAATACAACTAATTATTTTCATAAAATGTATAAAAAATGAAACTCCCAAATGTACTGTTAGTCCTTGGCAAGGTCTTTAAGTCCAGCACCTGACTGTTTCCTGCTCGACCCCTGCACACTAGATTAAGAAAGAAGGGCTACATGCATGCAAAGCCTGCAAGTATGTATGCATCCGAACCATTCCAAACTTCATAAGAAGAAAGCACCCAAGAAAGGGAGAGAAAAAAAACAAAGGGAAAGGACCAAAGTCCAGGCAAGCAAACAGCCCAAAAGAGACATGCCACGCACAGATAAGGGAACCCACTAAGTACCGAAACCTCTACCCGTTGCATTATGTATGTATGTATTCATCTGGAACATGAGTGACCATATGAAACTAAAGAGATGGTGGAGCATTTGGGCAGTGGCTAACCAGTTAGTGGCCTTCATAGCAACCAGCAAGGATTGTGAGTGTATTTATAAGGGTTCATTTTCTCTACTATGCACACCCCCCCAAAAAAAGCAAGAAAACTGTGGGTTTATAAATTGCCAACACTGGAAATCTTTAAAAGTTGTCTTGGGCAAGCACCCATAAACATAAACTGAAGTGGCTGAAATTCCTACTAGGTATTCACTGATCTAACATAATCAATGACAAAAAAACCCAAAATAAGTTTGTCAGGAACACACTGTCCAAAACTGTGTGACAAACAGGAAGAAGAATTCTGCAGTTGTAGTGGGTGGGTTTGTTGGTTGTGGCAGCTAGAAAAAAGCAGAAAATGTCATTTAGCTTTATTTTGATTCAACTCATATGCTAATCCTTACTTGATTATGACAAGACTGGAAAATCAAATCCATTTGGCTGTCACAAGAGGAACATTTTATCAAATGTTCAAGAGAAAATGGAAAGGACTCAGACCACAATTTGGCCAAGCCCTTGACATGAACTGGTTGTAGAGGAATCATGAATGATAAAGATCACAATGACAGAAACGGTGATCACAACAGACCAAGTGAATAAATTACTCCAGACAAATGAGTGTCAGGAAATAACCCAACTTCAAAGTACCTTCCAACTTGACAGACTGATCCAACATAGAGACAAGCTGTTAGACTCTCATATAGGTAGCCCAAATACCTACTATACTACCTATCCAGTTTGCAGCACAAAAATTACACAAAAATCAACACATAAGTTGTCCTGCCACTGGCTGATGAATTGTTGGGTTTGCTGAATTTTGAGTTGCCTTTTTCAAATGCATATAGGTGAAGAAGTTAGGGGGATCTTATTGCTTTTGAAGTTGAAAGTTTTCATTTTGGTGGAAATTTGAAGAGTCATACCTTACAAAGGTTGCTTTACTGTTTAGCCAGTTGACTGTGTCTTTTCTTTCTCTTTCACACAGTTTCATAAGAGGCAGAGACACTGATCATGTGTACTTTATCCCTTTGTCTAAATGTTGGGTCTTCCTTACTTTCAAGTCCCCATACCCAGACACTACCACTGTTGCTTCACAAACTACTCTGCTTTTGGGGGTCATTAAAATCTTATTCAATTTCCTGATATTATTACTCTCAGCTTCACTGGTCAAGATCCAGGATATGTCAGGTTCTTGTTGCATATATAATTTTATTTTCCTGTCTTGGTGGTTGGGTACTCTTGTTCTTGTTGAACATTTTAAATGTGAGGCACTGGAAAGTATAGCAACCTGTGGTGGCTAATTTATGAAGTCACAAAGAGTTAGGGCTAAATGTCATTGTTGTCATTGTTGTGAATTATTTACCTGAGGTAGTATGAAAAAGATGGGAGTATAAACCGTATAGTGCATAACAGTCATGCATAGAGTACTTTCATTCAGTAGATTCTCCTTCAAACAATACCCAGGATTTAACATAGAAAGATACTGTACAGTGTATAGGGAAAAACATGAAGTGACACAATCAATTCAATCTTTTGTTCAAATGTGAGAGCTGCCTGCGTGTTTGGTTGAAACCCTGGAACCAAGCAAATCACAAAGGGTAGCACCAGAGTGGGTCTCCCAAACCAAATGACCTCAACAGTTCCAGGTTTTGATAGTCTTCTCCACCAATCTAGTAGCGCATGACACACAATTACATGAATTTATCTGCCATGTCAGATACCACACCTCAAGGGAAACTTGACATTGATCACAAGTTGTGTGTTAGTTTGGGCAAAGTATCCCCAGAACTGACCATCCAAGTTATTTTGAAGAACGGAATTATGGGGAGGGATAAGCTGACACAGTTCTTATTTCCTACTAGAATCTGTTCTTCAAAAGAAGCTGTGATTTTTTTGGTGAAGCTTTGCATCCTGGCAACAAAAGAAAGGCATTCATACAAAGGGTTTTTTTCTTGAAAAAATGGGCAAATGTCTCCACATCATGAGGGAAAATGGGCCCATTTCACCATATTTAGACAATAGGTCCAACATGTAGTAGGATTTCTAAACTTTTCTACATTTCTAGTTAACCTGGAGCCAAATTTGGGTAAGCCCACTTTCCAATGGTCGCCACCCAACATTGCTTGCAAGTGGTTCAGTTCAAGGATCTACCTCCAATAACCATGACAAATGGGTGACGCCCCACAGTAGGAAACCAAGTAGCTGGATGAAAGAGACTCCAGACTCCAGGTCAAACTGATGCCATATATTTAACTATGCTCATGTCAGTGAATCACCCCAAGTGTGTGAAAGATATTACCAAATGATTGAGCTTAAGATACCTGATCAGTTGCTACATGGACGAATGCTTACCAGCAATCCCATGTGTTAGCTTCAGCTCTGGCAGAGATTGTAAAAAAACGGAAGGGAAAGAACATGAAACAAAACCTGTAGGAACACTAGCTGTAGATAGTGTACAAAATTGCATAACAGAATTGTCTCTGTTGAACTTTTCATGGAAAACAGGAAAATGATACTTTTGCATCTTGGTTTGTCTTCTATTGCATGGAGAGCTGTCTGTCTACTAATCTTGATAAAGTCTCTCTCCCACTGAAGGAATTCCGGTCCAACAAATATTAATTCAAGACAGTTTTTTTTAAAATGAGGGACAGGTATGAAAGCAATCCAATCCAGCCCTTTTTCTATTGGCAAAATTTCGCCAAAAAGTGAATTACAAATTATAAATTCAAAAGTAATTGATTTTGAAGGTTTTCAATCATCAGAAGTGAGAAAAAAGTTAGTAAAAATCAACAGATTTTTAGACTTGATTTTCACTGTGTACCCAAATATATATATATATACATATATATATTAGAAGAGAAGTGGCTTTATCACACAAAAAGTTGCAGCTCATGACACTTTGTGGTTTCAGCCATTACAATGTACAAATTGTGACATTATTGTGGCACGTAGGACAAAGAAATTGCAATTTGACCTAGAAGGATGATTAAAGATTTATACTTCATATCCAGTTTATAGCCAGATTTGGTTAAATCTACTTAGAGATGATTGTCACTTTCTCTGCATCTTCTTATGGTCGATAGAGACAAACAAAAATTCCTTAAAAACAACACTGATCTACTCTAAAGAAAAGAACTTTGGCACACAAAAATATGTGGTAAACAGAAGTAGCCTTCATCAGTGGTGTTCAATGAATAAGTATAATGAGCTAACATGGCCTTCGATTGTCACATTTATTTAAAATCGTAGCATTTTGAAGACCCAACTATTGGGTGTATTATTCATCCGCATCCATCATCATCTTCATCATCTCTTTGTTAACTATGGGATCTCACTCATTCTCAAGAAAGGCTTCAATTTTTAGCTGTAAAAAGCATACATATTATTGCAATTCATCATCTTCTGTCAGCAGTCACTACTGCCTCCTGGGGTCAAACTAATGAATCCAGCTTACTTAGCTATATGATAACACCTGTATCATGCTGAATCAGCCATATTAACAGCTACAAAATGCTTGTATTTGGGCAAACTAATGTGCATTACAGTAAACTAGAACACTTGAAAACGATTGGTCATTTGGCGGGGACAACAGTACCAATCTTTCAGAAAGGCTTTGAAAGCACTGAAGGCCATCTGCAGTCACTATGCCAGGCTTCATTGAAGTGCAGAGAGAGGCAAAGAGGGGATGCATGCAGGAGACTGATAAATGTTTTTTTTTTGGTAACTTTTTGTGATTTAGCCAAAGTGGCGATCATCCATAGGTAGATTTAGCCAAAGTTGGTTACAAGCTAAATATGAAAGTAAAATTTTTAATCTTTTTATTATTTTTGGTTAATTGCATGAACCATGTATAGAAATCTGAAAATTTTCCTTAATTTTTTGTCGAATTCAGGCTATTGAAATCCTTAAAAAGCTCTTGATTTTTGCACTTTTAGTTCTTAATTTGACTTTTTGGCTATACATTGCCAGGTAAAAAAGAAAAAAGGCTAAGGACTGATCCATACAGGTAGTAATCAGACTCATCATTCAACTAATGAAACCAATGGGTTCAGATATGCATCTCTAGGGATTGAAGAGTACATAGTACATCCATCATGTGGAGTTGAAATACCATGTAGAAATGGCCATAAGCTGTTCATCAAGTGTCAGGCAGGTTTTACTCCTCTCTACTGAGGCTTTTACAAAGGAGGTACTTGTCTCCAAGAGACAAAAACCAAGGAGTAATGGCTGTATCTAGGACAATCAATCAAACATGGGATGGTCAATCACATCAGACACCGCTTTGATCAATATGTCAATGAAAGGACAGAAAAGCAAGGACACAGGATTTTTGGTCTTGCTCATGGCTGTCGAGCAGAGAGTGTGTGTGTGTGTGTGTGTTTTTCTCTGTCAATTTTGTGATGTCATCAAAGTCCAGATCATTCTAAGGAAGATTTCGCCAAAATTTTCCACTACAAAAATACGAAAGTAAAAATGTTTAAACATCTTTCAATATTTTTGGCCAATCATGTATAAAAATCTTGCAATTTTTATTATATTTTGGTATTTTTTTGCTATTGGAAATATGAAGGAAAAAATTTGATTTTGACACTTTAAATTGTCAATCTCTCTTTCTAGCTATATGTAGACAGCAAAAAAAAGTGTTGGCACTACCCCTAAGTTCAATTGTAAATTGAAACTAAACTCGACAGCCCCTGAGTTCACTAATCAACCTAGACCACTGACAGTTGTTGGATTGAATCTTGGTGGGTGCCAAATCGAAGCTAAACCTAAGGGCTGGCTACTCAACCCAGTGGACCCCAGGTTAGCTTCAAGTCTAGTGACCCCCACATTGCTATTCATCCTATTGCTTATAGTTCTAAAACTAACGAAATTTTAATTGATTGATTCACCAAAGCCCGTCGTGCTTGCTCAGTAGTGATCCAAAAAGTTGTTGGAAAGTTCCTTGGAAGTGATTTGAAACCCAGGGAGTTGATGAGTATTATTTTTCTAATATTGGTTTTTGGTCATTAAGATCATTTAGACCTAACATTTAAGATCACATCCATTTTTCTTCTGGAATCCCCATCTCTTGCTCACTATGCGAGAAGCTAAATACCCTCCATCGAGCTTTGTTCACCATTGTTCCCAAACACCACCAGAGCTTCCACTTGGTCATGGCAGGCCCATATCTCACATCGTCCATAGAATGATGTCAAACATTTTCACTAGCTTTCATCACCAATTGTGGTCCCCATGTGGTCTACAAAATAATTTAATGTTATACATGAATTCTTCACTTGCACAAAGGTTTGAAATTTGGCTAAAACTAGAACGTTCATGGTCCTTGGTTTTCTACTCACAAATATTGAGATTTTGGGTGCAATGGAACCGCAATAAGGCTTCAAACACTTCTTGCATCAAAAATTTAAACAATTTGTGACAAGGTTCAGGGCCAACTCACAACCGTGCATTTAACGCAAACCAACACAACTAGTAGTGACAACTTGTAATTTTCTAGCAAACTTGAATATGTGATTTCATTTTTAATAAATTGTTGTTTGCTTCAAACTCCATCTGCAAACAAGATCTTATTTGCTCAACGATGCTTAAAATAATCCCTGAAATTGGACCAAAAGTTTTAAAATGTAGTTGAAAAAGAATTAACATGGAATAAATGTACTTGCATTGTGATATCACTCTAACCATGGTTTCATTATGTTCCATCACTATCCCCATAGTTGTTCTTCCATATTTTGTCATGGTAGCTACATCAAAGTTGAATTAATGCATTTTTGCAACATCCTATCCAAGTTTGGACAAGTATATTTAGTCCATCAAGTATTATCCAAATTTTCATAATATTGCTAATATTCACTTCTTAGCACATCTATCAAATACACCTCTTGGGCCAAAGAAACTGGGTGTTCATTTTATGAGCATTCCTTTCTATGAATGGGCCCCAGAATTTGGTACCAAAATAATGCCATGTAGGTAAGCATATCACTATGGGGTTCTTGGGATTCTGCCCTGGCATGAAAGCTAATTAGCCCAGTTTTATGCATGTGACTAACCTCACAAACTTGAAAGCTTCAGTTCAAGAAGAATCACATTGTTTGAAGCTGAAATGATTTTTCCAGCAAAAAATAACTTCATTTCCTTAATGAAAAAACTGAACCTAGACTACAATATCTAAGATTGTGCAGCTTTCAATTTTTTGGGTCATCTCTATCAAATCATGCTCAGACCTGCAAATTGAAGATGGGGGGGATATGAGGTTGAGTTTTACACACTGTTTATGTTTTTGACCACATTCTTCCTCAATATCCTTTCCAATCTCAACCTGCAAGTTCTGAGTGGAGAGTCCAAGTTCTAAAATTGAATTGTGCACAAGAGGGAAAAATGAGGAAGATGGATGGCATAGAAACACTAAAACATGAAAAATCACGTACTGGTTACACTTGTGCTCCTATTACTGTGACTTGCAATTTAGGGATGCAAACTCTACAACACTAAGGAGTAGGCTACACCAATAAGCTTGGCAATATTTGTAGCAGGAGTCTGTCTGATTATTCCTTCCAACTCATCATCTTTATAGTCTGAAGAGAAGGAGATTAACCAACATACAAGTGAAAGTCAGCAAGTAGTAGTAAAGGAAAGTTGTTTCTGAACTTTAGCCTCAACAAGCAGAAGTGAAATAATGTCTTTATTTCAACCAAGAAAGAAATGACAATGTCTTGGAAACAATCAGAAATGGCCCATGTGCGCACAAATACCTTTCACTCCATTTGCAAACTTCAGCAGAGAGAAAGGCAGATATCAACATTCTGAATGGCAATCCTGCTCATGCTGCATTGTTCATGAGCAGGGGTTGAAGTCATCTCTCAAAATAAGAGATCCTCCTGATGATTTCAAATATTAAGGAATGTCTTGCCCTCGGAAATAGCTTCAAGCGAGGACATGTATCTTCAGCTTGTTTGGAAGCATGGGCAGGGAGAAATATCCAAGGACAGCATTTTTTATGTCAATCCAGCTCACTCTAGGCTATGGGTGAATCCCTTTTTATTCTACAGATACAACTCTGGGACACACAGGATTCCTAGTCAACTGGATTCCAATTTGGACAGTAATAGGTTGGACTGTCCATTGATGAGACCATCTCACAGATAATAGCAATGTGCCACAGTGAGCATGGCGCATGCAACTGGATTTTAGTCAATCATAATTGTAGAGAATTTCAAGACTACTCTAAGGTCTCCTTTCCCGAGGAGGCACCCGAAGCCATACCTTCATGCTATCATATGCAGCAAACCCTATGGCTGCTGATGGAACCAACTGCAGAGTCAGACAACACAACTTTCTCAAAAGGCATGTACTTGGAAGTGTCCAACAAACATGATCCAATAGGGAAACATCCTTGATCAAAATAGAACTGCACATCACCAGAGTTCCAAAAGTAAGAAGAAACCAAGAAGACACTTCAGTTAACAAAAGGAAACCATGAGCTGTGAAATACCTTCAGATAGTTGATGCCAAGGCCAGCAAACAATTGCTTCCAGCCTTGGGTTTGGGCAATCCTTGAAAGCCCATTGAGCGTCCCCTTAAACTGGGCATCTACCAGTGCATTTTCAGATTGCACCTGGGACCCCACCAGACATCAAACATCAGTTCCATTAGCTGCTTAGTATGCTACAACACTGATGAGTGTAGATATGCTTATGGGTCCCCTTTTCCCTCACTGCACATCTCACTGAAAAGGGGACTTGTGTTCAACTGGTTGGAACTTTACCTGCATTTGTCGCCGAACAACATCAAGAGGGTAGGTAACAGTTTGCCCAAACACTCCAGCAGCAGCCCCACATGCCAGCTTTCCTGCAATGGATGGTTCAGTGTCACCAGGCAAGTAGCTCTTCAGTGTTTCATATGCAAAGAACTTCAGTCCAGCATATGGTAGAATGCCATAAAGAGTTGGGCCTGCACAAAGACAAAATACATTTTAGCGGTAGGTTTTGATGGACAGACTGAACCTGACCTCTGGCGAAAGATTTCTCCCCATATCTTACATCGTGTCAGAGAAGCCAGAACATAACTTCCCAGACCATTTCTCAAAGAAGAACTGACCCAAGCTTTCACATAAAAACTAAGGGGAGGAGAAAAAATAAATGAAAGTTCCTTGCATGTGCCCAGCTGATGACCTAGCCTACAATAGGGAAGAGACTGTTAATCCTGTTAGCTTCCAAATGTAACAATAAATATGTCAAGATGACTTACAGAGTCCCCGATATAGTCCTCGTATGCCTCTTTCCTTGATTACTCTGCTGCAAACATCAGCAACACCTTTATATGGTGCTGGAAGGACAGCTGACTGTCCCAGTGTATTTCCTAATCCTTTAACCTGGAAGCAGTTACAGAGCATATGACAATTTAACCAATCTCCCATAACTGCATCTCAAAACAAGACCTCAAGCAAATGCAGGAGATGACAAGGACACCTTCAATTGGATAAACAATATGTTAGCAAGCACTGAACACAATCTTACCACAAAAATAGTCTACTTCTACTTCAGCATGCCTCTGCTGTCACAATGACATAAGAGTTCTTCAGAAGATTAATGCAAGAAGTCACCTGATAAGCTAGACGGGTCCGTGCAAGATCCAAAGGGTATGTGCAAAGAACAGCAGTTCCACCAGCCAAAGAGCCAGCAACAAGATCAACCACTGGCCCAGTTCCTGCAGCTGGCCACCCTTCAAGAATCCAATGGCGATACTGCTCATAAGCAGCAAAGTTCAGTGCTGCATATGGAACAATTCTCATTACACTTGCTCCATTTCCTCTGCAACAAAAAATCAAGGTAGGACAGCAAGACAGATTTTTAGTATGCTGACATACTCAGGAAGAGATGCTTGTGGAATGTGATGAAAACATATGTGTGAGGAAAAAAAGGAAGAAAGAATATCTTACTTATAGAAGCCACGTGGACCTTCTGTCTTCAAAATGCACATAAGTGACCGCCAAACTCCCATTGACTGGAAGTTCCCATGCTTGATCTATTCAACTCCAAAAGACAACAATTTAAATTTAAAACAATCCACATTATACAACACCACAACACCCACCCCACCACAGAACAACTACCCCTGCCTGCAATATCTGCAAGCGCCTGTCAAAGCAAGTAAAGATGTCACATGGAAACCCTAAAAACCTTCCCAAGTACAAAAGCATTGAAACAGGCCTGCAAACCTTGTGTCAGCATGCAAACAATTGGGATTTTCTCTCTGACCTAAGACCGTAGGGATCCAATATGCTCTGTTCCATAGATGATGCAAAAACAAAAGGAGTTTGGGGGGGAAGGAGTATTGTGCATGCACCACTGTAACTGTACTATACAGAGGCAAGAAAGAAAGAAAAGCACTTCTGCTAGGGGTCTTTGCCAGTAGTACAATTTGCACTACATGGTTTTGGACAAAATAACCAACAATGAGAAGTTGAAGGAAAGGATGGGAGAGAGAAACAGAACCAACCTGGTATAGGATTTTGACACGTTCTAGAGGGGCCACCGCAGTCTTTGAGAGACCACCAGCCACTCCACCAGCAATGAGCTGCTTCACATAGTTAGGCATGCCTTGAAGGACGACATCTTTGGAATTTGATCTCTCTTCCTCTGGTTTGGCACCCACCCCTATGACTGGCTTGTACTCCATCCGCGTTGCCGCCATTGTATACCCTGATTGTGTATCCATCTTACTGACTTCCCTTCGTTGAATTCTGGGTGAGAACGGTTTGATGCCAAAAACGGCAAACGAAGCTTGCTGGGACACACTGGATTCTGTTGGGGTTTGAAGAAGTTCTTTGCTTGATGGAAGGACCTTCGATCTTCAGGATTTGAAGGAGAGGTGTTGTAAGAGAGAAAAGAAGACTCACAGGATAGCAGCTGCAACAGGACCTCTTTGGCCCCGGGTGAACAAATCGACTCTCATGCACTTAATGAATCCCCAGGCAGCACGTCGTCAGCCCGGTTCCTTTACTAAGCAAATGTTCAAGCGCAAGCTCAGATCCGATTGCCTACAGACGCCGTCTACGACGCGCATCCACAAAGTAGAGTCGGCTTCCTCCGGAACTGGGCTAAAGGCGTTCATCCACTTGCGAGATTCAACCCTGCCAAGGGTTGAGACGGTGAACTCCGAAGGGTCCAGTGTACAGATCCTTGTAAAAGCTTGACCACTTGGAGTTCCCCGCTGGAGATGGAGCCGGCTTCAGCTCTCTAACCACATTACTGACACCCTTCTCGCACAAGGAGAGCTTTACTACCAACTTCCCAATAAACGGTTTGCAAACTTCCGATGAAAGCGCTCAGGCCGACTCCACAGAACTGGAACGAGCGAGAGACGACTGGCGATAGCACAACAACGCAAAACCAACAGACAGAAAAGGACCAAGCCTGATTGCACAGAAGGCCACACGAACGCAGGCTGCAAGCGGAAAGAAACACACTTGGTAGCGCAGAATTTCTCCAAGGCACAAACTACTAGCTTTCTTGGCATGCGATGAGTCAAGTCACAACAACAAACGCAAAACTGTGAAGTTGCTAAATTTCTTCAACAGCCGAACCCAGGAATCGTCAGCAGCAGAAAATGCTCCCCAAATCGCTACCTACTAAAAAAGAAGAGGAAAACCACAAATTTGATAAATCAAAAACTTGGGTCGCTTGCCAGTGCAAATCTGGGGAAGGAGGGTAAAGACTTGAGAGAGTCCCCAACTTCAAAACGTACAAACGATCTGAGGACTCGAAAGACGCCCACCCCCCTCTGTACCACCCACGAACTCCTGAGTCACTCCCGCTGCAAAAAACAGAAGCAACTTGGTAGAACCTTAGAGCGAGGCTACAGGGGAAATAGGCATGGCAGAAAACGGTATGAGCTGGACCGGTACGCTCGTGACTTCCTCTCACGCGCTCCTGCTGGTGCTGACCCTGCTCTGCGGAGACATCACGGAACGCATCCCTTGGCAACGTAAGCAACGTCTCTCGCCCACGTTCCGTGACCGCGTCGTAGAAACTGCAGACGACGGACGCTCGGGCACTTCGTCCCCACGATTCTCACAAGACTCGACCGCAGTCCCGCGTTCCTCGCCGGACCGCCCGTTGTGGGCCACCAATGCGCGGCGTTGTTGCCAACAATCACGGGCGCCCGGCGCGGTCTCGTGTTCACAAGCGCCGTCGCGCCATTGGCTCCCGACAGAGAAGTTCCCACACACAAGCTACCACGTGTTTCAGAATTTTGTTTTTTCATTGTTTGGCGTACCTACTTCGACTCTAGGTTCTTAGAGTACTTTTAGTACTTTACCCCTCCAATTCAATACCTATACCAGGGTTAACGTCTCCTGATTTTTTGATTCTTCAATCTTTACTTGACTTAATTTATTTGAAATGAGTACCGCCAGTTTACAATTGGGGGTATTAGTCCCGTTTGAAAAAATGGAAATTGAAATTTCATCCAGCCAATGAGAAGGCTCCGTGCGGCTTAGTTCTTTTCTTTTGGGTTCCCCTCACGTTCCCAAATGTTCCCATATTCCAAATGTGTTCCTTAATGCGTTCCCGATAGTACCTCTTTTTATCCGAAGATTGTTTGTCCATGGTTCAACTTCCATGAGGCAGGTTGGGTGGGGGGCAGAGGGAAGGATATTTAGGCTTCTATGTTGGGGGAGTGCTTCATGTTCAATAAATGTTGGTGATGGGCCAATCAAATCGCTCCTTCTGAAAAAAAACACTGTGGGCACTGGGCTTAGCCCCTCACTAATTAATTGAAGCATGAGTAAGTACCCCCAATTGTATGTCCCTGCCATTAGCCTTCTAAAAAAATAGTTAAAAAACAAAAGTAGGAACCGAAATTTACTCATCCAATGCAGAGGTGCAGCATGCACCCAAGAGGCACAAGGCTTTTTCATTTGGGGGTTTGGGGTGGGACTTTTTGGTTATTTCTTGTGTCTCAATGTGTTCCAATCAAGTTCCTAAAGGGTTACACAAATTCTCAATGTGTTCCCCAAGATGTTCTCAATAGCATCCCAGTTTTATCCTATATTCATTGCCCAAAATTTTCCTCTTTTCACCTTACACAGGGGCCAAAGGGAATATTATACAATAGAAACTTCTAAACTTGAAAGGCATCCCAAACTAATTAATAAAGATCACACAATATCAATATTACTCGAATTCCCAGCAATTCGCGCCCCTCCGTTTAGCCGAGGCAGTGTTTCTTTTAGGAACTTTCTTTTACCAAACCTAAGTGGTGATCGTCCCTAGGAAGATGTAGAAAGAATGGTGCTCATCCTTAGGAAGATTTAGCCAAACCTGATTGTAAACCAGATAAAGAATTTTAATCAATCGTCTATATTTATGGCTAAACACTGAAATCAAACACTAGGAATCTGGCGTTTTTTTACTATTTTTTGTCACTTCTCACAATTAAAACCCGTCCCTATCACTTCACTTACCAAAAATAAATAAATAACTGGGTTTTGACGAAATTACGATATCCAAAAGAAAGCTGGATGAGAGATGGAGAGTAACGCAATTGTGAGCAGAAAATCCACCTGGCCAATGAGATGCTCAACGTGCACCCAAGAGGCCCAGTTATTTTCCATTGTGGGGATGGGCCATTGGGCAGGTGAATGCGATTTTTCTTACAACAGTGCATGAAGTGGCCGCTGGCAGCATGGCAAACATTTTCACAAATTACAAACGACATGAATTTTGGAAGTGAAAGAAGTGATTTGACACTTTTTAATTTCATCATGTAGCCACCTTTCACCATTTCCTTTTCTTATTCATCATCCTTTATCCAAATTGTACTTGGTGATAGAATTTCTCTTTTTGGATTTTTTGTTCCCTCTATGTTCCCAATGGGTTCCCATGTGTTACCAATCTGCTAGGGGGTTTTTAGCCTCCTCACTTGGAGGCCTTGTCCTAGGCCCCCTTGGTTTGGGAGCGAGGCGCTAAACACCCCCTAACGAGCTCTGTCCGGCGCTGGTTTTAAAAACCCTGCGGCAGAACAACGCAGTTCTCCACAGGGCTGGACTGTCAGGCCCGAAACCAGCGCCGAACAGAGCTCATTAGGGGGTATTTAGTGCCTCGCTGTGTAGGGTTTAGGCTTTACCCTACACTACCTAATGCATCTTCATGTGGCCGCACAATTTTCTAGTTTGAATGCATCCAACACAAAGACAGGTCCGCCCTTCCCAACTTTGTGGAGGCCTTTGGAATTTTGTTTTGTTTTTTGTTTTCGACGGTTACAATAGAATTCATTAGGTACTCCAAACACCAATGAGTGAAAAGCTGATCCACTTCCTGCTCAGGTTTTGGTCTGTAACGTTTGTTCAAACCAGGGCCTATCTTCTTCATCTTTTGTTCGTTTATAACCATTCTCTCATTGTCATTCAATTTGGGCTAATCTCTCAACAACAGGACTTTCTTATTGTGTTTGTTCTGGATGAGTGTTTTCCGGTGGTTTGTGATCAGAATTTTTTTTTTGAAATCGCCCGATTTCACATCAGGTTTCATTAGGAAGCCAAACCATACAAAGCATGCTTAAATATTTGCACTTTCATTTTTTTATTTAGCCAAATTTGGCTAACAGGTTTTATGGATGATTGCCACCCATGTTACATCACACAATTGATGGGGATTAAAAAAAATGTGCTCAGGACATAAAAACCTGGCCAGAAAATCTAAATGTAAGTCAGACCATCTTCATGGAGCGCAATTTCCCTCCCAATTCCTGAGGCTTCTGACCGGCCGAATATGTTTTGCCGAATTCTTTCATTCCCGCTTCCATTTCTGTCTACCGTACCTCGTTGGCCACTCTGCCACCGCCTACAGTAGTAGGTACCTTCGCCACCTTGTTCACTCCTGTTTCTTTTCCAGTTAAAGTAACTTGCCGGCCCCACCCCCCGCAGGCTCCAATTCATCAATGCTGTAGTTTCCCGGCCCCTACGCTCTATACAGATATTCCTAGCGTCCTGATAACTTTTTTAGCGCTGGTCTTTACGTCGGGTGAAGCCCTAGGCTGAAGGAATTACCAAGAATAAGGGCACTGAGGCAGCTAAAATGGATATTAGCCTCCTCCCCTGAGGCTCTCTAGCGCCTCCCCTAATTTTGGGCCTCCCCCATCAGGGCTACGACCCTCAAATTAGGGAAGGCTCCTGGGATCAGGCCTTCCCCTATACAAACATTCCCATCAGTTCACCCTACCAAAACAGTAAGGGACGGGGCTAAGGACATTGTCATAGTTCCCCAGTACTCAGGAGCAAGGACTGAATTAAAATACTTATACCTCGTTGGATTCTTGACAAAATTCCAGCTGCTCTGGAGTTGCTGGGTGGGGCCTCCACAGCATGTAGTCAGGCTTACATTTAGTTTGCTTGTTTCCTCACAAGAGTTTTGCCCATAATCTATGTTATATGTTCAGATGCGTACCTGTGGACCCATTGCAAAACTGGACATATACGCAAGCCATAACCAACTCAAACCTTTTCGAATATTGAAATAAAGGGTAGCAAGTATAGGAAGATTTAAGAACATTCTAATTTGTAGGCCAAAAATATGTAGAACTGAAGTTATTTAGTATTATGACTATGTATTTCTACTACCTACTAACGACAAAGGGGCCCATGCAAATTTTGATACCCACTCCACACAAACGCCTTCGTATAGAAATGAAAGGTTGACAATCCTGAGATGGCTGCTTTTCCAACAATTCGGAAATGGGGCAGACAGCAAGTATTGACAGAACATATTGGTTTATTGCCAGCTACCATTATAAGTTGAAAAAGAGGAAGACTTCAGCAGTCTCATGGAAAATTGATAGATTCATTCCCAGCAATAGTGTCAACGTGTTGAGTGTCAACCTAGGGGGCAATACACCATTTGTTGAAGAGAAGTTACATGCACATATTCAACAATTGGATCCAAACGTGTCAGTTAGATATCCAATTGAATTCCTTTTTGTGTCATAAGTGTAGGGTAAAGTCCTAGGGTGGGTGCGTTCCCAAAATAATGGAGTTTAGGACGAGGCAATAGCTGAGTGCAGCCCCACATTTTTGGAAGGTCTGCACCCATGGACTCACCCATTGTAAAGCACAAGGCAAAGGTTGTCATGAACCAAAAGCATACTTTAATCATGATGAGTAGAAGGCAGGTTTGTTTTTCAATTTCATGAGGTTGGTGAACTTGCACTCCCCCCTCCCGCCTCCCCCCCCACAAGAGGACTTTTGCCAAATCTGGCTTGATGTCAAAGAGAAAAGTAGAAATTTATTGAATCCCCTATGTACTAGCAAGTTGCAAGAACCTATAGTCTAAAAATAGCAATTTGAACGTTTTTTTTCCTCACAAAATCCTTTGTAGAGGTTCCAAGCCCTTTTTTTATCACCACTTGGCAAAATTTTGCAAAATAATAATAATAATAATAAACACATTGATAGGAGGGGTAAAGTTCTTACACGTACTCTTTAAGAATGAAAAATATATTATGTCTATAATTGTAAGATCATTGTTGTGTGTTCCTATGCCAGCATACTATTGTTATTATCACACATATAGCACATAACATAGAAATAACTTGAATAGAATCCTATATTCAAATCGTCTTCTTATCTAGAGTTAAAGTCTCTCTAAGCTAGATAATAATATAAAACCATGTTATGAAAATTCACCATGAATGAATATTTTAGTTTTAAGATGAAAAGATCAATAAGTTTGGTGCAAATATGAGTACCATTGTTAATCACATAATTATAATCCTTCAAATCCTCAACCAAATATGAATCATGATGAAAAAAAATTTAAGTTAGTTCTACTATTTAACTTTAAGAACCTAAGCCTACTTGATGCATTGAGGACAAAACCATTTATTGATTGGCATTTCCTCCAATGGTGATATAAAGCATCTCATATGTCAATTTCAATATAGTGATCACAAATCAATGTAATGACATCTCTTTAAGATTGTTCACATTGTAAGCCCAACAAGAACCATTGCTAAGAAATCATTTTTGGTGATTCAAAAGATATGATTCACCTACAACGAACAAGAATTTGAAGACTTCCAAAAAACACAAAACAAAATGCAACAAAGACTATGCAAAAAAAACTTGCATGCAGCAAAAAAAACTACAACAACAAAACATGTATGTTTTGAAATCGCACTACCTAAAATTATATCTCATCAATAAGAATATCTCAAAATATATTCACACTTGAACTGGTTCAAAATAAAACCCAAATAACTAACAAACCCAATTTATTCTGAACTAGTTAACACCTTACCAAATAATTAAACTAATACACCTAACATCACTCCCCTTTTTCTTTTCTTTTTCCTAAGAGGGACAAATTTTCTAGTTTTCAGATGCCTTTGAAATACACTTAAAAAATTTCCCGAAGTTGTTCTCATCTTGAATTCCTTAGATTACCATCAACTTCCATAATGACCAAAGAAATAAAAAAAATTCAGATTATCAATTGACTATTAAAATTTTGAAATTATTACATTTTCATGATTTACAATAGTTTACTATGAGATTGTCATATGAGCAGGGAAATTATTCATATTGTAGAGTGTAATAATTATGATCGTCTTCAACACCTGAACTTCATACTTTCATAAAATTTCATTTCAATATCTAAAGGATTAATTAATAAGGAAACTGACCCGAGGGTATGGTATCCTCGAAAGGTGGGGGAGGGGGGCAGAAAATATTACAGAAAACAGAAGAAACTACTGTATAGACAAAAGACCTGAAACCAGAAGCAAGTTGCAGCTAGCAAATAGACAAGATGGCCGCCAGAGAATGGGCTTGTCCCCTGGAGATGCTTGTTGAAACCTGTGGAGGACCCTCCATTTGCCGTGTCAAAAATACCTGCTTTGTTGGTCTACCATGTGCAACAATTCATTAAAAGGAACCTGGAAAATTAAGGAGTGCTGAATCCATGCAAACCTTCAGCAGCCCTCATTGATTGGTGTAAACTATTATGTACCACTTAATGATTTTTTAGCTTTTAGGAAACTCAATGGACACTTTCCAAGTTCTGCCTACCATGAGTTGTGATGGGGAATCAAAGGTTACCCACTTGGCACAAACAATGTGTTAATGTGCATGTCAAGTCAACAAGGTTGCAAACTTTGAAAAATACCCAGACCCCTTCAGAGGCCAAGGCGTTGGGAGCTTGGAAGCTGTCTATTCGAAGTTCCAACATCTTGACCTAGGGTCATGCAATTCCATGGACACTTGGACTACTAATGTCTCTTTTAGGTTTTCCAATAGGGAGCTCTCAGAGTGAACCAGCACCCCAGCTGTGCACAATGAAGGATGGATGGTAAGTGGTCTGGAAACAGTTTTCTGTTGGGTTCATTTTCCCTGGCTAACCATGGTGGTTATCGCACTTGCTTTTTTTACTACCTACCTACTAACAATCCACTTGTGGGGGCTGTTAGTAGTTGGTTAGTAAAGATAGCCCTTACCCATGCATAAACCATCTACTTAGCTCAAAGTCACCTATTTTCTTTCCTATTTGCCTATATATTATTGGACCTAGTTCTTACACAACGGGTTACCAAGGTAAAACTAGATATTAACTCAGTTGAGATTCATCCACAACTGGGCATCCATTGGATCATGCACTCATAGGTGCTGGTTCACTCTGGCCAAAGCGATCACAAGGTGCCTTACAACAATGCAACAGCAGGGAAGACGTGACAGTCACTTTGTTTTCTCATTCAAAGCATAAGTGAGAGTGAAAGCAGCTTTTACTATCCTTGCCTCAAAAATAATTAACCATTAACCATAAACTGGCAATACATTCAGTAGTTGGTAATATGTGACAACATTCATAAATTCCATAAAAAAATAATGGCAATATAGATTAAAACTCTAAAGGAATTTGTTTCCAAGTTTCTGCTACATAAATCATTCTTAAAAGGTTTTTCATCCACCCTATTTGACTCAGTCACCCAAAACCAGCCCCTTCTCCACAGACAATAAGGACTCTCAATATGCTAAACCTCTGACTTATGCTTCACTCACATGACTTGCATCAATGAAAGCATTTCATCTTAAGACCTAAACCTCGATATATACACTCCAAACACGACATCATTGAATAGAAGCAGTTTCTAATATTGAAAGACAAAGGGATAAAACTTGAATTACCATCTGTGACCTAGCTACTCAACTACATCAAAACTACCAACACCCTGGCGACTAGTCCTGCAGCCAATCAACCCAACTACCCCTAACACAATTGGTAAGCAAACAATAAAACACAAAAAGAAAATCAACAACACTCTTTGTCATTGTTCACCAATTATAGGTTTTGCTAAACAACCTATTTTCATTGTCTTTCTTCATCACATTGCTTGTCTCCTTAACAAAGGATATGTTACGTGAGCCACTCTAAAATCTGCATGGTTAATTATATTGACAAGTGAAAATTTCAAAGAAATGTGGTTATATAGTATTTTAGAAAATTTTGTGATTGTATATTGATTGACAAGGATGAGAAACTTCAAGGAATTTGCAAATGTATTACTTGATGCACACATGAGACGAAAAAAAAAGTAGTCCAGCACATGAAAGAGGCAAATAAAGTTGTGTTAAGTTTCATGTTTTTTTTTTCCAGAAGGTCATGCTTTCATTATGATTAAATAATTATTGCAAAATCTTTTATATGCACCCACTACAATTATACATGTATGTTTTTTCATTATGGGCATTAAAATCTTGGATTTCTACACACATCTTTTTGTTTTGTGCTTTGTGCTACTCTAACCTATTTTTCACGTTTGACAACATGTTTCTATTCAACAAGGACATCAATATGGATCTACAAAAAAAGGCATCACTCCAAGTGACTTTTTATCATTTCCTTGAAACATTTGTTTGTCAATTTGAAAGACTGGCCAATTCCAAAAACAAATAGAGATGGGGTGAAAGCATGGTAAAACATACACAAAAATAATGTAACAACAAGTAAATAAAAGGACTAACAAGTAAATATTACCATGAGGATGATAATATTATTTTTGGGTACACTTTTTTTTTAACTCTTGTTTGCATGAACTTCAAAAACTAAATTACTATATCATGTTTCTAAAAAGTATTTGCAAGTACTTGAATTGGACCCAAAATTTGCGGCAATTTGAAAAATAAAATTCAAATATTTGAAAGTAGGTGAAATGTTTTTGCAAGTATTTGGTTTTTCTTCAAGCACCTCAATATTGATGTGATGAACATTCTAACATTAATGTTATGGTTAATGGAGTTTGTTTTCATAACTAAAATCATCCCCAACCCTTTGAAAAATGATGTTATTATTGGGGATATTTTTGAGGTGTTTTTTGAAGTTCAAATGATATGACACAAATTGATTTGAAAAGCTAGGAGGCTAAACATGCCCATGAGAAAAACTAAATGTTTCAATTTTTTTAAATGCTAGAGGAAGGTTTAAAACTTTTTAAAACTTTTTTTAAGGCTTTCAATAAAATAAAATAAAAGGTAACAAAATTGTACAAAATATTTTGCTTGCACCCAATATTGGGTATCTTGGGACTACATGTAACATTTTGACTATGTTTGACCAATTAAAAAAAAAGTTGAAAAATATTAAAATTAGCTAATCATAACTAAATGAATCATGACAAAATTAATTATGGTTAAACTAATTATATATATATATATATATATATGGTTTATCTAAATTGATATTGAAATTAATTTAGCTCAACTACCTATGAAAAAACTAATAATTTTTTTAAATAACGATAATTAGTCTAACCATGGTCAATTTAATCATGTTCAATTATTATGGTTAGTTTAACCATAGTTTGTTTAGTTCTATATGTTTTAACCATTGTTAGTTTAGCCATATTTAATTTAACTATGATTCATTTATCCATAATTAATTATCCCAAAAACATTTAAGCCATATTTAGTTTAATTATGGTTATTGTAGCCATAAATAACTTAACAATTATAAATAATTTAACCATTGTCAATTTAACAATAGTTGGTTTAGCCTTAGTATGTTTAGCCATGATAATTAGTTTAACATAATTTATTTAACCATTACTAGTTGGGTCATTGTTGGTTTTACCATAATGAATTTAACCATGGTTACTATAAGCATAACTAAATTAGTTATATTTATTTTTCACATATTAATTATTTTACCCTGATAATTAATACACCCATAATTATTTTTTAATTATTATTATTTTAAGCATGGTTGGTTTTGCCATAATTATTTTAAACATTTTATTTCAGCCATAATTATTTCATTCATGTTTATTTTAACCAAATTCATTTTACTCGTGGTTAGTGATTTAAGCATGGTTGGTTTTGCCATAATTGTTTTAAACATTTTGATTTTAGCCATAATTATTTCATTCATGTTTATTTTAATCATAATTTATTTTTTCATAATTATTTAAACCATTTTGATTTAGCCATAATTAATTTATGCATAATTGGTTTTACGATAAAATATTTATTCATTGGTTAGTTTAGCCATATTAATTTTATTAGTGGTTAATTTAACCAAATTTATTTACTCGTGGTTAGTTTAACCAATCTAATTTTTCCATAATTATTTTAACCATTTATTTTTTAGCCATAATTAATTTATGCATAATTGGTTTAGCCATAAAATATTCATTCATGGTTAGTTTAGCCAATCTAGTTTGGCCACAATTGGTTTAACTATAAAATATTTATTCGTTAATTAATTTAGACATCTCTAATTTAAACGTGGTTAGTGTAGCCATAAAATATTTATTCATTGATTAGTTATTAACTGTGAAATATTTTAATTTTTACTGATAATAACTAATAATTTAATTAATTAATGATTATGTATACTTATTCATTATGTTTATTTTTTTATTATTTATTATTTTAAATAATTTATGTTATCACTAGTTATTATCTAATTAATATGTGGTAATAAGTAATAGGTAGGTTGGTAAGTGGGTAAACAATTATTTAATGTTTAGTTAATCAATTAGTTATAGTTAGTTAGTACATTGCCCATTCGATATCTAATTTACAAATTTGAAAAAGAAGACAAAGGATATGGGATACACTTTTTAGTTGCAGTTTAGTGTCAATTTAATCGCAAACTATGTTATAACAAAAAAAATTATCCCATATGTTTTGTCTTCCATTTTCATTTTGTAAAATAATATAAGGAAGGTATTTTGCTTACATTTTTATGTTAAAAAATCTGTAATTTGGGATAAGCCAATGAAAAAGGCTTAACCCTAAAGGTTAAATTTAAAATAAAATAAAAATATTTACATACTTAGTTCCTAGTTTACTTACCCACCTACCTACCTAATCTTACCTACCTTGTTTCCTACCTATTTACCTACCTACATACATACCTAAATATTGATTTAAATGTATTTTTATTATTCATGATTTAACATCATCCAAAATAGATGATGAAGATCCAATATGTAATTTTAAAACATAAAATTTTTAAAAATTATTATGTTGCCACATGGCACTTTGTAATGGGTTATAACATAGTTGCAAATAATGGTGAGTAGTTGCAAATTTTATATGAATGGTCCACGGATGAAAATGTATATGTTGATTATATATATCATCCATGCATAATGTGATAACATCATGCTAAGTCATCATTTACAATTAAATGTTGCATGCGACTTCACTTATGCAGCTAATGGAATTTAATTGTTGACGCGCCCCCAATTCTTTGTTAGACCCAAAGAAGGTCCAAGTATGTTAAAATGCGGAAGTAGTTGGAACTTGGTGCTGCTCCCAACTTTCAGCACTAAAAGGGGTGAAAGGGGCATGCTAAAAACTCCGAGATTAGATTAAGAAGAGGGACAATGTATTCAGCTACTCGGTCCTGCATCAAAACTAACCACAAGTTGGTTAGTCCACATTCTGGATCAACCTTGGTGTTGAAACAAGCCACGGGCAACACAAACTCACTTGACTCACCACGGCCTAGACTCGAGGGAAGCCACCACCTTCCCCCATATAGTATTCTCTACGTTTGCCCATGGGACCTACATTCGAATGGCTTTTTGTCCTAGGACTCCCAAGGAGGAGTCCTGAAATTGTCCTGGTTTAGACTCCCGGGACTTTGGGAGCTCATAACTCCCAGCTTAGACCTCTAATTTGGATGAGGTCTGAAGCAAACTTGTAGCTCTCCTCAAGAGCTTTTCAACGATGTGTTGCACTCCACCTGCACACACCGGGATCGAGTCGATTTTTGACTTTTAATGGTCGGGAGTCAAACTGCCAGTTTGACTCCTGGCCCTTCTTTCGACCATAACTTGTGCTGAAGATGTCCAAATGGCTACACTTCAAGACCTTTCCAACGGTATAAATAACACCTCAATGCGAGGTGTTTTGGCCCCTGCAATCAAACTCTAAATTTTTGGGAGTCCCGAAGGACTCCAAGTTTCCATTTTTGGGAATGTGAGTTTCATCTTCACACTTGCCTCAAAGTGGGGTTGCGACAATTGTACATGTTGGTTGTAACTTATTTTAGTTGCAAATTATAGTTACAAATTAGAAGTTTTATTCTAGTGATATTAGTTCATAGCAAGTTGGCATGAAAACATGTTAACATGTGGTTAGTCGATTTGAAGTAGGTCAACATGTATACCTACAGATTTAGATCCAAAGGCATTTGACCTTTCAGCAAGCCAAGTCAACAATGGTTATTAGTTACAAAACGATTAAAATTTTAGACTTTGTTGAAGAATATAACAATGGAGGGAGGTGGCTATTTGGGGTGTGGAATGTGCAATGTGCACAAGTTTAGGGTAATTTGGCACACACACCAATGATGAATTAACATTAGGATGATGAATGTTAAACATTTTGTTTTATAATACTCATGTAATACATTTACGACTTTGATATGGAGAAGTTTACATTGTGTTTGTACCTTCCTTGAGATGTTTTCGTGCAAAATTAAAAGTGCATTCTTGGTTGTGTCCATTATAATACAAAGTAGGTGAAACATGAAATAGGAGTTAGAGAGATTAATGAATAGTTGTAATACAATCGGTAAGGTTTATGGCCTAAGTTGTAAGTTGGGGGTATGTGGTATTTAAAACAATGTAATGGGCAACAACCTAGGGAATTATTATGAGTTGTGACTCGTGATCAATAGTAAAGCCAATTGATCTTTTAGGCACTCAAGCATTGTGTATGTGCACACTACATTTTGTTGTGTTTGTGTGCATGTTTTATTAATATTCAAATTTGATTTTCTTCTTTTTTTAATTTTTTTTTGGGTATTTTGAACTTATTAGTTTCATTCGCCATCATCCATGGCTTGTCTGACTATCCCCAATAACTTTTAAGTTCAAATTGATTTCCTTTTTTCCTGTTAGTGCTATTGTCGTAACCCTAACCTTAGGTTCATGACCAAGGCAAGGGTTTGCAAAGGTGCAAGCCAAAAAAAAGCTTGAGAGTCACATTTCATGATCTTGGGAGTGTAAAAGAGTGTGAGGGAATGAACCCTCACACTCCCAAGTGAACTCACATTTTGGGAGTTGGAGTCCCAATGGACTCCTGAATTTTTAGAGGGCAATTACAGGGGCCAAAATTCGTTGGATTAAACAATTCATTATATCGTTGGAAAGCTCTTGGAACGTAGTTTGAAATGGCTTACATGACCATTTGGACAATTGAAACACAAGTTATGGCCAAAAGAAAGGCCAGGAGTCAAATTGACAATTTGATTCCCAACCACTAAAAGTCAAGAATCGCCCCAATTTCCTTGCGTGCAGGTGGCGTGCGACATATCGTTCAAAAGCTCTTGACTAGGACTACAACTTTGTTTTAGACCTCATCTCAATCGGAGGTCTGCACACAAAATTATGGGCCCCCAAAGTTGCGGGAGTCCCAACTTTGGGAATTTCGGGACAAAAATGTCATTTGAATGTTGGTCCTATGGTCAGGCACAAAGTAATACTATAAGGGGGAAGGTGGTGGCTTCCTCCAAGTTCAGGCCGTGGTGAGTCTTATGAGTTTGAATTTGCCCGTGGTTTGTCCTAGCACCAAAAGTGCTGCAACTATGCACTAACCAACTTGTTGTTTGGTTTGTACAAGTTTGTGTGAGTGATTGATTGCTTGTCATTCTTCCTAGTCTCATCTCGGAGTTCCAGCATGCCCCTCTACCCCCAAAGTTATGTGAGCCAAGGAGCGTGCCCCAACTCTTTACTTTTTCGTTTTTTTCACCTCAAATTCACATTTGAATCTATCCAAGAGCTTAGGGGTGCATCAGCTACAACCATTATAAAAAGTACGGATGTTGAGACGGTTGCTGAAACCCCAATTTGACACAATCAATTTAGCTTCAAAATCAAATTAACTCTTACTCTAAATACAAAGTCTTAGAGTTTTATAACAAAGAAGAAGAAGCATGATCACAAAGGTATTTGCGATATCTAGGATGGGCTATAAAACTTCTTTGGGTAGAATTAATAGTAGATGATATTGGTAATGTGCATTAGGTTTGGTGTGCAATTTGCATGAAAGTCAAAGGGAAGGAAAATTTGCTTGTGCTTAAGCTTGATAGTTTGTTTAAGCACATTGGTAAGTGCAAAGCCAAGGTATTCAAGCCAGGAGTAGCAATCAGTTTATTTTATTTCAATCTTAAATGCCAACATGCATGTAATGAATAAAATTACATTGTTGGGGATCGTCTTTTAATTCTTGATCTTGTTGTTGTGAAGGCTCTTTAAGACTACATATGACAATTCATCCAGTTTCCTATTATTTTTCATTTATTTTCTAGGGGTCGAGCTATGATAAACTTTGAGGGTTTGAAGGATCTTTTTAGCCTACTTAAGGTGAAGCACACACCCAAAAAACATTGGACAAATTCTGCAAGTTAGGGCATGGTTGAGTCGATGAACCAAATTTAGTTATAGTCCACTCACAATGTTGTTTATGCTGCTAATTTTTTGTCTATGAATGTAGATGAATTGATGACAATTGACAATGCTTCTTGGATTTCTTAACACTTTTATTTAGTTCAAGGTCGGAATCGGATCCCTCTTTTGACTTTGTGGAAAAAATTGATGTGTAGGGTGACTGATAATGTTTTTCAACTAATGTTGTGATCCTTGAATTCCATTGCGGGTGTGAATGCTAAGGATTTGGGGTCGAAATTCAGCTCCATGGGCTGTGATGGTAGTAATGTTTTCCAAGGCGGTAGAATTGGTGTGACTATTTAGATGAAGGAAAAAAATGTTCCATTCATGATCAAAGTCCACTATTTTGCTCACTGGACCAATTTGGCCGTGCTGGTGTTGTCAAAACACAATCTGGTGGCTTAGTTGGAGGTGCTATTACAAACCATGTATGATTTTTTCTTTCATTCACATAATTAAAAAGTTTTTTGAGTTCCAGAAGTTGTGATGTGTTCACTAAAAAAAAAACCAATTGTTTAGGAATGTGAAGACAATATGGATGAATATTATGTTGCCTCTAAAATGTGTCATGGAGCAATATTGACCATTGATGGCAAAGATGAATGTTGATGCGTCAAGTAGCGGCATTGATGTTAAACATCTGAGCATTCTTTGTGACTTCGAATTGATTTTAAGGTTACATACAATTTTGCCACATTTTAAATTCCATCCATACTTTAATCAAGCTTGCCCAATCCTATGATGTGTTCGTATGTTATTTTATTGAAGCGATGAAGGTGTGCCAACTTGAATTTTATCGCCTCTACTTTGAATCATACACCAAGTTCAATGATCCTACTTTTGATGAATTCAAATCTCTTGATTCACTAACTAATTAGAATTTGTTGATGAGTTGGTGTGAAGATTTGAATGATGAGGAGGCCGATTGTCTCATCATTGGAGTTTTTGGTGCTAAGTTTTCTGTGAATTAACATTGTTTTGCAACAAATACTTTAAAACCTATGTTGACGCCATACTTCCCTTTGGTCATGGCTCATCCAAAATCAAGTTGTGAAGATTCTACTCGAGCTTTAATCCTTGAATTAGAGGTTAAATTTCCAAGTCATGAACTTATGTTGGCATTGGGTGTGGTCTATTTGAACTTCTAGGCTAAAACCATAGGGTGTTGAGAATGATTTCCACTAGTGCTTGATTGTGATCAAGGCTAAGTATTGTAGCCAAAAGAAAATGGGAAAAGATGGGATGTGGGTGGATCTTTTGCTTGATCCATATGAATTGGATTTGCCATGCTTGTTTTTAAAAATGACCATGGCTGCAAATAATGAGTCGGTGTTAAAAGAGGTGTTGGATAAAAACCTGGTATTTCGATTGTGGGCAAAAATTACTTCTTTTCCCATCTTCAAGATCAAACTTTTAGAATTCTTTAAGTTGGCTAAGATAACATGTGTTCATGTTTTGAGATCTGTCAAGGATGAATGGTGTTTTTCAACAATGGCTTTCATAAAAGACAAGTTAAGGAACCGTTTGTCGTGTCATTTGGATCTTTGCACTTGGTTCTATGTGCAACAATTATACAAACTTGAGGACTTCCATTTGAAGTGGCCATTACCTTTTGGGGCAACACGAAGACCCAATATTGTATTGATTCTTGAAAGTAGGAATTTCATTACTAGCTATAGTTAGGTTTTATTCCAAGTCCCCTTTGTTGGGGCAGCCTTTCTTGTCCATTGTGCACAATGCACATTCATAATATGAATTTCAAAACTGCCTTTCTTTTTTAAAAAATTCTGGTCTATTTGTGGTTTTTGAAAATTATTAATCCTTATTAGTTGCTTGCATGTTTGATGGTCAACAAATAGTATGAGATGGAATTTAGAGTGGGATTTGGAACTTAGGGGTTTTTTCTTGTATCTTCTAAGTTCTTGTGTTTTATTTGTTGCTTGGATCATGATTCATGGTTGGAACTTGACACTCGTTGATTGTGTTGGGCTGTGGTCTAAGGACACTACTTTGCTCTAGGCAAAGTCTCAAGTTTGAGATGGGGGGTTCAACTCCCCAAGTAATGCTTTTGAACTTTGCAGCATGCACTTGGGTAGATCCTTTCACTCAGTTTCAGAGTTTTGAAACATCTTGATTCGTCACATTGCCTCCCCCAATAAAAATACACAGTCGTCAAACTCTAGCCCTTTAAAAAAAAATGATAGCCAAATACATAACCAAAAAAAAAGTAGTAGCCAATTGTTTTATTAAAAAATGGCTGGAGTAACCATACTACATACTCCCTCCTCCTAAATGTCGGCTGAAATCCCCCAAAAAAACCGCTGGCTGGTAGAGTAATTTGTGGAACCTTGTACGTGGACACTCTTAGAGCAGTGAATGTGCACAACCCCCAAAAACAGTTGACAAAAGGGTGTGTGAGCCCAGTCACAATGATCATGATATCATATGTGCAGTTTATGCTGAAACTTACCAATAGAAGTGGTCATTCATAATGGATGGTGTTAAGGAGAGATTGGGCTAATTGCCAGTTACTTTAGATGAAGCACCACGACTTTCACAATCATGAATGTGGTGGCTATTTCACTCATTATTCACAATTTGCTATGTATACTCACTTAATTTAGGCTCCGGAACTGCAATTTGGTCGATATAACTTAAAATTACTGACGGTTCCTACTGGAAATGATTTTAATGCTCAAGACTAAATAACCGGCAAATTGGGCTCCATTATCAACTCTTAAGTCACCACTTATGCCGTCTGGGAGGGGCCAGTCCTGCACATAATTGTCGAGTTAGATCACAAATCAATCCCATTGTTTGATTGGGATTAAGTCTATGACCCACTTACTCATCATAACTCCCATATTTTGATGGGGGATCTTTATTGGGACCTGCTGTTAAGCAACCCGGATTTGGTGGTGTTTGAGTATATTCTTTAATGGGGGTCGAAGATTTGTGGAAATGCTAGCTTGGGTATGCAGCTCACATACTGGGGTGTAATTGATTATGATTTCAGCTCTTAACAGTCTGTCAAATTTCTCTCATTTCAGCCACAGAATAATGTGATCAGTTACTTTGCACCTTGAAAGAAAAATCACAATGGAACTGAAATCGCTGCACACTTGCTTTCACACTTTGCTTGTTTGAACAGCCCCTTGGTAATAAAGAGTGCACCACCATTGAACTAAATCCTGGAGGAGATACTTGGATTGTCCTCTTTCTTTCATTAATTCAAAGATAGACAACTGTGCTGCATTCTTCTGAGGCTCGTAAGTCAGCTCAATGGTTCAATGTAAGGTTCCATGAAGCCAACCCTGAGCAACTAGCAACCCTAATTAGGAACAGAGAAGAATGCTAGAACCCAAGCATTGCATGACACTGGATGTTATAACTTTTATGCTGTATCATCAGGTGGTCAAAGTGATCAAGCTCTTGTTGCAGGGGTGGAAGTGATTGATTCTTTTCATACCACAAGGAATTGGGAATTTTGGCTTTGCATTACAATTGCCTACAAGGTGCAGTGAAATATGCTCTAAAGTTTTTGTTAGGATGTTTGTGCAGTCATCCTTCTTGAAACCTTGAACCTTGAGTAAAGCTTGGTCTGCTTTCACAAAAGCAAGAGGAGAAACTGCACACCACGTGATAAATGGATAGAAGCAAAAGGAATTCAATTTAGGAGACTGTCAAACTTTGGCTTCCAGCATGAAATTCCATCCATTTATAATGACAATAATTAGTATGAAACCTACAATCAACAGCACTCAGAAAGAACATCTCAATCAAGTGCCATGCAATCTATTTCACAAACCTATTAGGCTTTGGTCAAGCTTGGGGTCGTCCCTAAGTGTGGTAGGCAATCCCTCGTGTGCCAAACATAAAGAATTAGGCAAATGAGATATTCTTTGATTGATAAAACATTGGTGGAATGGGCTGTGGATGTGTTTGGCAGAATTCTTAAACAAAATGTTCTTTGACAATGTTCGGTGTACACTCCCCTCACCCAAAGGCAAGAGCAGGTCCAGCTGTTGCAGTTAGATGGACTATAAACTTTACTTTCGATGGAGTAGAGACTTCACATAGTGTGAAAATAATTTGCGACCTGTATATGTTCATAGGGCACAGCAGTCTCCATGAGGCTCAGCATTTTAAAAATGAGTGCTTCCAAGTGGTCGGCAATAATGACTGGTCCAGGTGGTAGCATTGAAATAGCCTCTCGCCCAGTGTTTTTATTCGTGGCAAAATTTTGCCATTTTGCCAAAATACAAGGGCCAAGTTAAATGGTCCAAGGCTTCTTTGAAAAATTTCCAAATTTTTGGTCAGATTTCTAGGAAGGAGGCTATGAAATCTCCCAAAAGTAAAATAAAATTTGGGTGATTTCATGGCTTTTCTCCTAGAAAATTGTCAATTTTAGATTTAGTAGTCCTAGCAGGTCACAAAAATATAGCAGGATTCCTAATTTTTCTACTTCTCTATCTGCCTTGTAGCCAAATTTAGCTAAATCCTCTTGTGGCTGATTGCCACTTTGGGTGTGACATAAAATTGGAAAATAAAACATTGCTCTCACCTATACTATCCAATTTTGATGTTTATGGGTGAGGCTGGGAGGACAATTCACACTCTATGTTGGATGTCATAAACATTGGTAGAGGCCCAAATAGGATGGACCTGCTAAAACACTAATTTGGTTCTATGTCAACATATATGCATCCATTGACATAGTAGTTTGAAATCTTAAACTGTGAAAATATTCAAATTTGGAGCTCACAGGGGCCTACATATTTGCTTATTAGTACTAACTAATCAATTGTGTGTGCATCCATAATTTTCTCTTTGGCAATGGGCCTTGTCAACCAGCCCATCACATAAAAAATGTTCAATTTTCTGGACATTCCCAACATTTGTATTATATAGCATTTCAATTTGGCACATATATATATATATGTAAGTTACAAGAGTAGGACGTTGGGCAAAGGATATGGGATAATCATAATAGGGAACAAGTTGAGAACCGTTAGGAACATGAGGAACACATTGGGAAAACTTAGGTGAACTATATGTATTTCTTGCCTACCTCAAAAGAAAAAGAAAAAGCAAAAGCTAGCACAATTATCAACTAATACCAATTTGCCCAATTGGCCGCCTAGAATTTACATTCCTAAAGGGCCTTGAGCACCACTTTTTGGCTCTACTATGACCCCTTCTTTGATTGTCAGTATTCACAGTTTAAAAAAATTAAATAAAATTTACGAACAACTGACAAGAAGCTATTGCATTAAGAATTGGAACCACAAAACCAAGGGGAGAGAGCCAAACCCCAACAACCAGGGAACTTGCTGAATGAGGTTATCTAACCTAGGGAGTTGATAACTCCACCTAACTCTTAACCCATCCCTTGAACAAAGAGATGAATGTGAGCATCACAGCCTATCAAACTTAGAAAGAAACTTGCTAGCACCCCTTGGAAGTTTGGCAATGTCTCATAAAGTATGCGCCCATTGAAGTCTCCCGTAATCAATAAGCCTTCCAGGATTTGACGGCCTAAACCAAAGTCAGAGTGATGAGAGCTTATGAAGATTGCATCATTCCATTCCATCCAGATATTCCAAACCACAACCCCCTTTTGTAGAGTCCAGAGAGGAGCCATCTTTTAGAACCTCTTCAGCAACTTCTTCTGGAAGAGGTTATTTCTAAATGTCAAAAGCCTGCATTAATCGGAGGTCAAGCGATGGCTGTAAGGAGAATAAGATCGACGATGTCCATGCTTGCTTAGTGTGCTCTAGGGCACTCAAAGAACCTATGACAAGTGGTTTCAGCGACTGATTCATTACAGTGCGTGTATGTAAGATCAGCATTCTTGTTCATTTTCTCTCCATGAGTTGACAGCCATCGCTTTGTGGGGAATGAGTTGATCACCATGGCTTTGTGGAGAATAGCTGAGATGAAACTAGCATTCTTTTCTGCAAGTTGTCTTTCGCAAACGTCTTTCCAGTGGATTTTGGATTAGCCCTACCCATTTCTGTGAAATAAACAGTTCACAGCTCTTTCAATTGGAAATAAACAAGGAGCTGATCTCTAATGTGCAAAAATTGAAGTAGGGCAGGTCATAGTAGCAGGATAATATTATTATATGCATAAGAATTGTGCATGAATTACATTATGTCGTGCACATGTTTATTGCACATCAAACTTGGCAAGTCCATTGAAATGTTTTTTAACATTCTTGATGTTTTGGAATAGCGTCAAAAATCTTAAAGTTGTACCTTTGAAATTTTTATTTTTTATTTTTCTTTTAATGTCACATCATGACCATTTTTGATTCCCGCAAAGGTTCATTTCATTCAACAAGCTTTATTACTTGATTTTCAAAATAATGCACTTCCTGAATATCCATAATATTTAAATGTTCAAAAATTGCAGCCCTTTAATGTGAAGGGCAAGTAAATTACAACACTTCATTGTAAAAGTTCGAGGCCTTTCAAAATTCAAACTTAAAACACTGAGAATTCAAATATCCACAAAAATATTATTTTGTAATTGGACTCAAATGACTAGGGTAATCAAAGCTCACACATTGCCATACCCTGAGATAGAAATGTTCCAGTGTTGTGTGGTTATTTGAATTCAAGAAGAACTGCCAGTTCCAGTTTTTAAATTATTTCAGATTCAGGGACCCACCAGTTCCGGTTCTTTGTTAAAAAATCAAGAATTAAAAAAACCGTCGCTCCAATCATTCTTAAAGAACCAATGGGTTTCATCCAAGAACAGGCAATCAACTCATGGTTCTATGGCTGGTTATTTAAAATTTGAAAAATATGAGAATTGCGGTTACATATCAGAACCAGGTCTTTGATATTTTTTGAGCACTGTGGTTACGAATCTTAAGAATCACCCTGATAACCGGGGCGTGTTCCTATTTTTAATTTCCACTCAACACTGATTTATACCTCCACTATGCTAAAGTACAATCCAGTACCACTGAATAGTATAACATGCCTAGTTACTTGCCACTCACGATTCTACACCAAATTCAATACCAAAAGTTCAATGGGGTGCATTGATTCTCAAACAAAATCAGAATTATAGAACGTAATTTGTTTTGGAGCTCGAATAATGGACTTCATTCCATGTTGAGTATTACAACCAGTAATCCTTGGTTGCAAAGCTTCTGGGGCACAGATACAGCGCTTCTAGGGGGTCAATATTGCAATCTGTAATCCTCTGCTGAAAGGTTTTTGATCTCACAGTTTAGTTATGCAACTGTGAAGAACTTTTTAAAAGTGGTCTTTGTAATTGAGTAAAGGGCAGGATTTCAGTCTAAATTTGAGGGACCGTACAAAAGTGGAAGATCCCAGTCCAGCCCTGAAAAGGGATCTTCCAGTTCTATAAGGTCCCTCAAATTTGAATAGTTCTTTATGCAGGGTAAGAAACAGCTTTTCCACTCTTCCTGGATTCTGGGGCCCTCAGTTGGGCCCTCAAAACCCGGAAGAGTTTTGAGCCCTTCCTTACCCTATACATTACCTGTCTCCCAAGAAAACCCCTTGAAAGTGAAACTCTTAAATCCTGGAAAAAACGGTGCAATTACGCTTTTCTTTGTAACCTTGAAAAAGAACCTAGTGCAACGGACAGTTGATGAAACTTTTGTACGCTCATCCATCGCATTCGGATCCCATGATGCTAAAGCTGTGAAGTATGAATGTGGTTGCTTAGCTACGTCTTCTGTTGGATGAGAAAGTCATACAGGACGTAGCGTGACTTGGGGTCAATTCAAGCCAATTGAGTTGTACTCTTTTTCTTAAGAAGTTTCTCTCACATGTTCTGTTGTGTATGCGAGCTTCAGGCAATTGCGCCTAGAGAGCAAGAGAGAGAAAGGGACACACGCGCACATATTGTTGACACTGGTGGCAACCGTCCGTTTGACAATTGTTGTTGAATGTTGCGCTTTTGTTGTTTGCTGAAGGAAAGAGTTAAGATTCCTTGTTCGGAGTTTTGTGAGATTGAAGAGCGTGTTAGAGAGTAATCGGCTTACTGATGGGTACTTTTCTTTGTTGTTTTTAGTAATGCGATTGAAGCAAATTTGTGGAGTTTCAACATGGGGGTTTTCCGAGCTTTAGAGTACGACGGGAGGCTTGTTACAGAGGTGGAGCACCTAGGTGCGTACTGAGGGTTGAAGTTCGGTTGTGGATTCATACCCAAGTTGAGCGTGTATTCATTGTGCCTATTGGTGGTCGTTCAAGAGAGATGTAGAGTTGTGTATAAGGTAAACCTTTTATTTGTGTGGTATTGTTTCAGAGGCAAGTAAGCCTCGGGAAGCTCAAATAGGACGAGGAGGAGGCCATTTGCAAGTGTTGAAGTGGCAACAAGTAATGGATTGAAGGATAAATTCCATTCTGTGACTCTTTGGAGGGGGTGGATGTTGGAGTTTGGTGGGTACTGGGTCGTGAAATGAAGATCAGGGGAAGTTGAAAGATAGAGAGACAGAGAAGGGAGGCGCCCCCATCTCTCGCCGTTTGGATTTGGCCGAGTTCCAATGGGGAACTGTTGTTCAGGGCCAGCTCCACCACCAACATCACCCAATAACAGAAAGAAGCATAGGAGAGCTAACCCATACGCACAAGATGGATACTGCCAGCCGGGGAGCGGTAACTTGATTCTCAAGAAACAGGAGAAGACAGACTTGCGAAAGGAGTATGGGCTTGGTAGAGAAGTAGGGCGCGGGGAGTTTGGTATCACGTACATGTGCACTCATAAAACTACACAGGCGGTTTATGCGTGCAAGTCCATCTCCAAGAGCAAGCTTCGGACACCCGTGGATGTGGAAGACGTGCGGCGTGAGGTAGCCATCATGCAACACATGCCACCCCATCCTCACATTGTCACTCTGCGAGCCGCCTATGAAGACGACGATGCTGTGCACCTCGTTATGGAACTTTGTGAGGGTGGAGAGCTTTTCGATCGCATTATTGCGCGCGGCCATTACACGGAGCGGGCCGCCGCAGGTGTCACGCGTACCATTGTCGAGGTCGTGCAAGTGTGCCACAAGGAAGGCGTGATGCATCGCGACCTCAAGCCTGAAAACTTCCTTTTCGCAAACAAGAAGGAGAATTCGCCCCTGAAAGCCATCGATTTCGGCCTTTCTGTGTTCTTCAAGCCCGGGGATAGATTTTCCGAGATCGTTGGAAGCCCCTACTACATGGCGCCCGAGGTTTTGAAGCGGAACTATGGCCCTGAAGTTGATGTGTGGAGCGCGGGCGTCATTCTTTACATTCTTCTCTGCGGAGTGCCGCCGTTTTGGGCTGAGACAGAGCAGGGAGTAGCGCAGGCGATTCTGCGGGGAAAGCTCGACTTCAAGCGAGAGCCATGGCCGAAGGTGTCTGAATCTGCCAAGTCGCTAGTGCGGCACATGTTGGAACCAGACCCGAAATTGCGATACAGTGCACAGCAGGTTCTGGATCATCCATGGATGGTCAACTCGAAGAAGAATCCGAACGTGCCTCTTGACGCTGTAAGGTCGAGGTTAAAACAATTCTCCGCGATGAATAAGCTGAAGAAGAAAGCATTGCAGGTCATCGCTGAGCATCTCGGCGGACAGGAGATCGAGGGCTTGAAGGATATGTTCCAGATGATGGACACTGACAAAAGGGGTGCCATCACTTTCGACAATCTGAAAGCTGGATTACTGCATATAGGTTCCCAGCTCACAGAGGGAGAGGTCAGATTGCTGATGGAAGCAGCAGATGTCGATGGTAACGGAACTCTTGACTATGGTGAGTTTGTTGCAGCAACAATTCATCTGCAGCGCTTGGACAATGATGAGCATTTGCATAAAGCTTTCAACTTCTTTGACTCAGATGGTAGTGGATACATAGAGGTGGAGGAGCTCAGGGAAATTCTGGGTGATGATATGGTTGTTAATGGGACTGATATGATCACAGACATCCTTCAGGAAGTGGACATAGATAAGGATGGTCGCATCAGCTTTGATGACTTTGCTGCTATGATGCGGAGGGGTACAGATTGGAGAAAAGCATCTAGACAGTATTCACGGGATAGGTTCAACAGCCTCAGCACAAGATTGTTCAGGGATGGTTCTACTAACCCTCCAATTTATTCCAAGAGGAATGAACGTTAACACCTGATGACTGTGTCAGTAAGATGTAAATCATACTGTTGCCATTACAAGCTTTGTCGACCCCTTTGCCCTATCTGGATAAAGCAAGTCATCAAGGGAAGACTTGATTTTGTGTAATGTCTGTGCAACACAGGTGTTGGCTTCACCAGTCAGGATTCTTACAACCTTTGGATTTTACTTAAAGAGAGTTTTGGAGGAAAGCTGTCTCAAAATATTGCTCAAGAATTACTGTCCATGTCCTATCAAGGCTGTCTGAAGTTCATGAGCTCTCTTAGTTGGTCTGATTGGAGGAAGTCACAGAATAGTATTGAAGATGGGAATGGTATTTGGGTTGCCGTATCAATTTTCTTTAGAATCCTTCTATTGGTAGAAGATTTTGTTTACAGTTTTTTAAGGTGAGGTTGAGGTTTGATTGATATGGCAGTGAGAGTTAGCTGAGGACATGATGTACATTGGCCAAGTAGGAGGGAGAGACAAGACACTTCAATAGTGTGATGGCCTCCAAAGTGTCAGATAATTCATCACATGGTTGCCACCTCCACAATGGTATGATCATCTGATTATTCTTATGTCACCCTTGCAGTGCTGTACTTTGCAGCATTGATGGCATGTTGAATGTGTTCAGTTTTAACTCCAAGTTGAAGAAAAGGGAGAGCAAATTGTTTTTATATGCTTTGTTTTAGGGCTTGTTGTAGAGGCCAGTCAGTAAACTATGCTTGGAAACAGTTTGATGATATGGACGTTACACCTTCTGTATGGTGACCCACCAGCCATACTTGTGCACATGAAGGGTCAAGGAAAAACTGCCTTCAAAATTCTTTTTCCTGTGCCACACATGACATCAGACTTGGTCCTTCCTGCAGCAGAAAATTGCTTGCTCTCAAGAGGAAGTTGCTGAAGTTGGTGCTATCCAGGATTTTTGAAGTGCACAACTCAAAGATCTGGACAAATCTGCGTGCTTGGTGCCTTCTTAGTTGAGCCTGGTTTTGCAGTCACAGATGGGTTTCGACTGTCTGGAAACCAAACATTGCTGGGTAAGAGGTATTGAAAAAAGTTGGGTATTCAGCTCCCTAAATAAATGGTTCCTGAGTTGCCATTGGGATTTGGGTATGAGTTAGATCAAAACAGTATGATCTTACTGCTCTTCTTCACCTCTGGGACCACAATCTACTTCTGGAGTTCCCAGACAGGCCACAGTCTGCTTTTGTGGAGTCAGATTCTTCTCCAAACCATTTTGGCCAGCAGTTCTTAGTTCTTACAAGGAGGTTAATCAGACTCAATTAATGGCACCAGTCTTCATGCACTGTCACCCTCGACTAGCTTCTCCAGTCTGAAGTCTGCTGAAGGAATCAAGTTTTGGACAGTTTTGCATGTACGGTTTGCAGATAGGTAAACACTTCCTCAAAATGATTACCATGTCACCTCCCTCACCCTTTCTCACTTGTTGGCATTGGACTTCCTCTCAGTTGTATTGCTCAACTGTAGTTTTAAGTTTGGAAGAGAAAAGAGTTTTGAGCTTTGTGCAGTTGCATATGGAACTCACATTATAATTCTGAGTACCAACTTATTTGCAGCATTGGGAATGTGTTTCCTGAAACAATAGTCTCTGTCCTGCACAGCACTATGATCAGTAAAGAGCAAACAAACACTTGTGATTAGCAGAGGCAAAAGCTGAAACCACTCATTTGAGTAGGTTTGCAATTGCGAACCTACTCAAATGTTCAGGTACAAATGAAGATACTCCATTAGCACCCTTTCCGGGTTGCTTTTGGTACGTAGTACTGGTAAACAAAAAACACTGCAACTTATTTATCCAGGTGTGTGAGAGCTTGGCAAATTGCTCTGGTTGATTGGTCTTTTCAGGCTTGTCATATAACAAGCTTGTTTCACTAAGAAGCAAGATAAGCCTGATTCTTTACTTGTGATGATGTGAACCTGCAACTTATTGCAAGATATGGGAAAAAGAAATAGTGTGTGTTTGAATTTACACCATTACATTGACATCAGTAGTTTTTTATTTTCAAATTTGTGAAAGTAGGTGGGTTGGCGATCCTGCCCAGGAGGACTTAGGGGTAAATAGAAAACTTTAGGATTCCTCCTGAAGCCATCCTTGAAACATGGTGATCTTAGATAAAATTTCCTCTTTTTTCTCTCCAGGTTGTGAAAATTTGCCCAAAAAAGAAACACTGATTGCTATGCCTAAACGTTATTATGATGGATTAATTTTATTGCTCTAGAATAAGTTTTTTGAAACTGGCCAACGTCCATAATTGCAAAGAAGACCATGTTAACAGTCTCATGTTATTCATAACTTGTTCTTCATGACAGGGTTAACATGGTCTTCTTTCCAATTACTAATTGGAAAGTTGATCACAGCTCCTGTTATTTCAGTGTAAGGACAAGGGACAATTAAAAGGGGGCAGAGATTGTATCGAACACATTAAAATTGTGCTCAGTTTCGAACTCTTTTTATCCCCCACATAAATAAATGATGTTTAACTTGGGAAGTCACAAATTGGAATCTCTTAAGGTCGTGTGACCATCACCATCAACCTAAAAACGATCCCAGATAAACTTTTAGGTCTATTATAGTTTACAGTTAGAGTTTCAAATTGAAGTGCTCTCATATAAACCATTAATCTCAAGGCCATTTGTTGACACATAATTTAGCTTATAAATAAAAATCCCAAGTCCCATGCCCCATGAATTTGGGTTAATTATGATTCCATGTTGAAAATAACATGTACATTATTAATCTTCGATTAACCACTGTCATGTAATTAATTGTATTTAATGGTTGATAATTTGCCACGGCTTGTTGAAGAATGCCATTACATGGTGAAACTTTTTAATGCCCTTTATTTGTTTGGTGGGCAATGGTGTTTAGGATTTGGGCCACCATCTTTCCCACATTTTGCACAGGGTCAGGAAATTGTAGCACCATTCCAGGTTAGGTTCAACAATGAGTAGGTCTAGGTTCAAATGGTAGAAATTTCTTCAAGCTTCACAGCTTCTCTGGTGCAACATTTCAGGGAACCCAATCGTAGGATCTTCTAGTAGACAACATGTGGAGCCTCCAGTAAAGATTGGGTGCAATCTCATGGTTCAATTGGAAGAAATTAAATGTTGACCAAGGTACTTCCCGCCCTAATCATTATTGGACTCACATGGTTAGGGCTGGAAGGCCCAATCCTTGGCTCACATTGCCCCTAATGAAGAGAAACATGTCTTGAGTTGGATGAACATACCAGGACTTCATACTTGCTTGTAAGGCCCACTTGAAATCATCCATCAACCCAAATCAGGTTGATTGGACATTGGACCTTTAGGAGTTAATTATCTGTGCGTCAACTCAAACAAATTTATTGGTGGTGGTCATAAAAATGGCACATTCTCAATTTTCAACCAATCATTGTGGCCAGGCTTTTTGCATTCCGAAGCTGGTTTCAATTTGGAGTCACAACCAGCCAATTTTTTTTCAAGGATTGCTGGTTACCAAGGTGGCTACACAGCTCATGCATGGAGTAGCACAGCTGGCTAAAATTATGTGTGAGGTGGAGCTGAGATGGCAATTTTTTCCAACTAAAAGTGGCTATGATGATGAGTTATAAATTGACAATGTCTGCAGAGCGGCGACAACAATCAAAGTTGTGATCAACCATACTGGCAACATGTCCATTGCCAAGGGTATGTATTTGGCAAGGGGGCTATTGCTGAAGGGGAATTCTTGGGTCCATAAAATTAAGATGCTTTTTTAATAATTTGTAAGTATACTTCAAAATCCAAATTCCAAAATTAAGATGCTTGCTTCAAGAATCAAACTCTGACCATCCTCCTGCAAAATTCAGAACTGGAGAGATCCACAAAACCTTAAAACCATAAAGCCATGTACATTATCCTACAAAGACCGGATTCCAAATAATCAAATTAAGATCCTTGTTTTGTAATATGCCCAACTATACTTCCAAAATTTGAAACAGTTGAACTTTGATACATACTGCTTCTAAAACCCTAAAGCCATGTATGTTCTCCATAGTGCAAAATCAAGACATCCACACATTTTCCACCAAAATCCATAGACTAAAAATCAAAAGGCTTGCTTCAAAATCTGGACATTCTCCCCCAATTTCTCTACCAAGCTGAAAAGCCATGCATCATTGAAAAGAAAAAAAATAAAATGGGTCCCTCAAATTAAAACTAAACCCTAAATGAGCAAGGGAAAAATGCAAATAGAAATTGATGTAAAAACATAAGGTTACAAAAAGGGTATTTTATATTTCAAAGTTTTGCCACATCCTTATCTGCGACTTAACTTTTCTTTGTAGTTGCTAAGTCCTCCAAAAACCTAGAGAGCTTCCATGAACTTGCTTGCAGCTATGCATTGACATAGTAGTGGGTTTTGCCTTACAACTTGGTAATGGCCTGATCGTAAGAAAAGTTATGGAGTGTAATTGTTGGCTAATTTCACAGCTAGTTCTTCATGAAGTTGAGAGTGCTAAATGTGTGCTTGTCTTCAGCAAAACCAAGAACTTGGATAGTAGTAATTTCTATTAGCTTCATGTATTCCAAGAGTTTATGGTTGAATGGGGGAGATATGGTGATTTTGCATCAAAGCTAAGTCATTGGATTCAAATTGCTCTCAAAATTACACATGACAACTTCAAAAGTATGGATCATGGTCATCTTGAATTGGGAACATTGTAAATCCAGATTGTGAGATGACAACAATGCAAGGATAGTCTTCCCATTTTGACCAACCTTGCAAGGCACACAAAATGTTGCCTTCAAAACATTCAAGTGAAAGTAAAAATTATTCTTTGCCTTCGTAGTGTTTGTAGCCTAGAACTATGAGTAGACAACACCCAAAGCAATCATCACCTCATGATTCGGGAATCGCTTTTCCAACGAGTCTGACACCAAACCCCAAGCTACACCTTCACATTCCTCTTTCACTTGTTGATTACCTAGTTTAATGCAAGTTTGGTGATGGGTTGAAGACCACCAACACCATCATCATTACTTAAATATACATGATACTTGTGGCTAGCAAAGGAAAATACCAAGTAATCTTTTCCATCATTGAAATCCAAAAACCATTCCATAAGGTTGGAATTGGTTAGTGTTTCAATAACGTTGAAATTGTCAAAAATTGGGTCTTCAAATTTCGCATATGGATCACAATAGAGAGGCTTATACAATTCTTGTTGGGCTACCTTCACGACTTCCACAAAGTTGCAAACAAAAACGTCTTTAATTTATGCAACCTTGATCAAGGCATGAACACACTTGAGTAATGGAAGAATGTAATGTAACACTAGAATTACCTCCACATCACACAAAGAATTTTGGTTTTTCCTCACAACATCATTTTGTTGATTCTTCGCATGCATTTTGACCATTGAAGGACGAAATTCCGAATATACCCACTTGGTTGGAGATGGTATGGAGATCCAGCAAGTCTTTACATTTCAAAAGAATTTATTGCCTTTTGTTTGCAGTAGATTGACCAACTTTTGAAATTCAAAAAAATTCTTCAAATTGTGGGCAAACAATATGTACAAACTTTGTAAGAAAGTTGTAGTCAATGCACAAATGGGACATCGAACAAAGTGATGATGGTGATATTTGTCTTATGAGCAAAATAGTGGACCCACGTAACAAAAGGAACCACTTTTTCATTGAATTGTTGATTCACCCTTGTCTTATGACCTTGGAACATGTTATTACCATCACAATCAATGTTGACTAGCTTCCCAACAAGGCCTTCTAAACCTAATCCACCAAAATCAATCAAGCATTTCAACATTAACCCAAAACTGTTATCGAAAGTGGCAAATGTACCCATTATTCCCACTCATAATAGAATTAGAATCCTTCTCTATTGTTGCACCACATATAAATGGATAGACAACCACTAGGTGTTGTCAATTGTAATAACCTTATCTGCATTAATTGTAATAAAAGAGGCAATTGCAAATACCACTTTGGTGCTTCCAACAAAACCTCATGCATCATTTCTAACATCCCCTAGCCCAACCTGTCAATCCAATGTTTTCGAACAACAGATTTTACTTTTAGTAATTGAAATAATTCTTTCAAGTTTTCATAATTAGATAGGGACATCCATGGGTAAGGAGATGGAAAATAATAACAAATTGCACATATTTTTGTCTTTGTTTAGATGGGACATTGACTTACAGTTGTTCCAAGAGAAAAAGGCAATTAGTAGATGTGTAACACCCCTCATTCTTTGCGTGGACATAATTTTTGTTGAAGTAAAAGCTGCCATGATCAACCCCAAGCATGGAAACCTTGGCCTTGTGGTGGCCTTGGTGTTTTAGTAGATTGTCCAGTTTGGGGGCCAACAATTTTTTCTTCCCTTCCACAAATGTACACACCATACAATGAACCTAATGCACTTGGGTGCCCTTCTCATTGAACACTCACTCTACCCATGGCAAGCAAGCAATCCACACATCTTGAAACTTCCATGCATGCTCATACAATTTTTGTTTATTTTTGTTTGGACATGTTTTAATTGAACAAGCAACAACATCGTTGCAACTATCATCATCAAGTGACACAATAATAGGAACAAAAGGGGAGGATTCAAGGGGGGGGGGGATGGGCCACCTCACCTTGAGGGATTCCAAAAAATGGGAAAATGGGCCAAAAAAAAACCCTTTAACCATTTATGGAAAGGGCCATGAAAACGAATTTGGACTTTATAATAAGTTTGAAAAAGAAATAAAACCAAGAATCTTGAAAGACAACAAATTTGCAAAAGCTAAATAGGAAAAAAAGAATTAATTAAATTCAAAACCACAAAAACTTGGGGAAAATGGAATGTTAGAAATTGATTTTGGCGATTGAAGAAAAATCAAGAAATAAGACCAATTTAAATCTTGAAAGACAATAGATTTGCAAAGGTTCTAAAAATTAAAAAAAAACTTAAATTCAAAGCCACAAAAAACTTGGACAAGTGGAATGTTGGAAATGGATTTTGGTTGCTGAAGGGAATCAAGAACTTAACCAAGAAACTGTTAAGATGTAGCATATTTGCAAAAACTGTAGAGAAAAAAGAAACCTTAAATTCAAAGCCACAAAAACTTGGGAAATGGAACTTTGGAAATGGATTCTGAAAATTGGAGCAAATCAAGAAATAAAACCAAGATTGAACCATAATTTGTTGTGAAAAGAATTATTGGAAAGCTTGGATTTTGGTCCTTTGACATTGGAAATATGTAAGGGGATTTGGAAGTTGGGAATTAAACTTGGGAAATTGGGATCAAAGTTCTCCCAATTTGCAATGACTCTTGATTTTGACCTCTCAAATTTGGACCCATTGTCAACTATCAAGTGCTTTCAAGACTCACACCCTCTTGCAAAATGAAAACTAAAAATTAAAAATCAAAATTAACAAAATCAAAATTGGAATTTTTAAAAAAAAATGTTGTATGAAATGTTGGTAATTGGAAATGAGAATTTGGAAATTGGAGTCACTACATTGACATACCTCCAGCTTTTGGGAATGAGAGAGAGAGAGAGATTCAAAATTGAGGTTGAGTCAAAATTGTGAGAAAGTTCTTGCCTTGCAAATTCTTAAGGTTGTGCAATTGTAGTTATTTAAAGTTGAAGCATTGAGGTTGAAACTCCCTAGCCATCCATAACTCTTACTCATACGCCATATCTCCTTCAAGCAACCATAAGTTTTCAAGATCCATAAACATGCCAAAACACAAACAACAAATGTGCATCATGAATCCATATGGCAACCTTGATTTCTACCAAAGCAATATTATTACCACCCATGTTTTTAATTATGAATGCCCAAAATCTAATAAAACCACAAAAAATTCATGTTATAATTAATGCTGGAAATTTGCTACTATGCTTGCATCACCATTGCTAGTGATGGAGGTAGACACATTGTCGAAAGCTTGGCAAAAATCTCATAGTGATGGCAACGGTGATGTTGTCACAAGAGAGCAATAGGTGATTTTGGGTTTGAGGATGGTGATGAGCAACATTCGCATTAAGAAAAACTTTAAAAATTTTGTGGCCCATTTTTTCAACAAGCTTGTCACTCACCTTTTTTTGTGTTGCCTTTAAGCAATTTTTTGCCCCAAAAAAAAGGTTGGTCACAATTCACAAAATTGAATGTCACTATGAAAAAATATAAGGTATTACAACTGGGCTTGCAATTGAGTTTTCCAATTGCAACATATACTTGCAACTCATGGTATTTATATGGCCTTGAATGCTAACAGACAAGTTATAACAGATACCTTATGTTGTATATAATATCATATATACAATGCAACTCACATGCAACTATATGTAACTAATCTCCATGTCAGATTCTCACACACATTCCAACATGGCAAACAAAATGCCAACGTGGCTTTTCATCCATTTGTTGACAAATGACGTATGTTAATACCTTTTGTAACTTATTTACAAGTATTTTACAACTAGTTTGACGAATATAATATTTACTTATTTCATTCATCCATTTGATGAATGAATTTTGTTCTTATATTTTATAATTTATCTACAATTATTTTACAACTAATTCAACAAATATATTTTTTCATTATTTCATTCATCCATTTGATGTGAATGGATTTTAAATATCCTTATATTTTGCAACTTATTCACAATTATTTTATAACTAGTCTATTGAATATATTCTTTAATTATTTCATTCATCCATTTGAGCAATGAATTCTATTCCTATCCTTTGCAATTAACTTACAACTAAAGATGAAATGAAAATAAAATGTTTAGTGACTAATTTGCAACTAAGTGTTTAAGTTTGGGTTTCAAAGTAATTGTATGGTAGTTGATTTTAGTAATACTAAATAACTAAATTGCAACTTACAATGGAATTATAAAATTTCACACAATCGCTATCATGTTGTCATACTTATAATAGATAATGTTGAATTGCATTAGAGATCATTACATATAAACATGAAATGGACTTAAAACTTTAAATAGATTTACATTCCATGTTGAATATATTACCAAAATAAATAAATAAATAAATAAAATCTATCAAAAGGCAATTTAACTATGTATTTAAATATAATGCCCAAGCTATTTATAATAATAATATATATATAAACAAAAGGTCATATCATAAAAATGATGACCCACAATAATCAAATATTGTCATCTAAAACACTATGTTTCATAAATTATTATTTTTTCTATTTTTGTTGAAATGAAACTTGAACCATGCAATTTTTTCAATCCACCTTATCTGCTTGAAATCTGTCATGTTATGATATTTAGTTCCACATGTGAAATGAAATCAATAGCATATCATAACATTGTAATGTCAAAAATATTTAAATAATCCCTTCAACTTGAATAAAACTAGTTTACAGCTATACTACCATTAACATGCAACTTATTTGTCACTAAAATGCAATGCATGTAGATTATTGATACAAATTAAACTATAATTTATACACTTGCAAATAGAATGAAATATTGTGCTTATAATTAGGTAAATTGAATTACAATTTTTAAGTGCTTCTGAAAGAATCTTACCTTGTATACATAATTTTGATGGATTGAAACATAATGAAAGTTCGGCCCTATAACATAAAAACAACAAAAATCATCACAAATGTTCAAACACAAAACAAGACATGTGTAGCATGATTATCATGAAAAATCACCTTCCATAAATCTTTCATCATTATAAATTAAATTAAACTTGTATAATAAACTTCTAAATAAAATGAAATATATTTTCACATCATTTTGTTTTAATATATGCAAATAAACAAAAAACCAAGAATCAACACAAACCTTCAACATCCAAGAATAAAAGTAAGAACTTTCAACATCCAAAAACAAAAACCTTCAACATCTAAGAGTAAGAACAAGAACTTTCAACATCTGAGAACAAAAGTAAAAACCTTCAATATCCAAGAGTAAGAGCAAAAACTTTCAACATCTAAAACCAAAAGTAAAAACTTTGAACATCTAAGAATAAGAGTAATAACCTTTAACATCAAAAAGTAAAAGTAAGAACCTTTAACATCCAAAAGTATGAGCAAGAACCTTCAACATTCAAAAGAAATAACAAAAAATTTCAACATTCAAAAGCAAAAACCTTCAACCTCTCTAAGAGCAAAAACCTTCAACCTTTCGAAGAGCAAAGACAAAAACCTTCAACCTCCAAAAGTTTAAAAAAAAATCCTTCAACCTCTCTGGGAACAAAGACAAGACCCTTCAACTTCTAAGAGCAAAAACAAAAGCCTTCAACCTCTTTAAGAACAAAAACAAAACCCTTCAACCTCCAAGAGCAAAAATAAAAGCCCATGAGCATAAGCACATGAAGGTTGTTGCTGCATTGTGGCAGATCTGTTGATATATTGCCATGTGTTTTTGTTTAAGGGTTTTCTACCCAAATTTCAAAATTTAAATTGAAATATAGTTACATGTTTAGTTGCAAACAAGTTGAAATGTCATATATATTAGGTGGTGGAAATGCATACACATGGCATGATCGTATGTGTTACTCAAGCTTGTACATTTGTTGCAAAGTAGTCATTGATTAATAATTAAATTTATCATAGTTGTGATGTAATTGTTACATGCGACTAAAATGCAACTTGTCAACAAAATCAAACATGGTTGAGTACAACTATATATACGGTGCATACATTGTATTGTATAAATATACATATTGCAACTAATTTGCAATTACGATATAACTCCTTGATTTTTTTACGTGGCATTTTATTTATTAATTTGTCATATTTCCATGGGACAATTGCAATGTAGTTATATATTAGTTGTTTTGGAGTTTTAGTTGTAGGATAGTCTAGTTGCCGTATACATAATTTCTCATAGTGTGTGGTAGTTTTAAGGAAATGATAACAAAGGTTTTGTTTATGCAACTTAAATCACCTTTGGGAGAAATCTCTTCTAGGTTTTGAAGGACTTGAAATAATGTCATTAATGTTATTGTATCCACATTTCCATATCAATGTACACTATCTCAAGAAAATGGAAAATAAAAAAATATAAACATTGCATAATTACAAATGTTAATTTCAAGACATCAAGTTCAAGTTCTTAAAACTTTGAAAACCCATTTTTAATTCTAAAATAAAAAAATTCAACCCCATAGGCCACAACATCAAGAAGGTTGAATTGGAAGTGAACATGCTTGAATGCCTTCTGTAAGTTGGATCTTGCAATTTGTTCAATATTGAATACTTCTTCTTTTAAGTGGAAAATTTATCATAGTTCCATGTTTATTTTCCAAGGTTTTTATCTTGCAATTGAATTTTTTTGCAAAATGTTATTCATATGTCATAATCTTATAATTTGTTCCGATGCCCATTTACATGAATAAATAAGCATTGAAAGAATTTGTTAAAGGTGTTTTTAATTCCCTAAAAAAAACCAAAACTTGTTTTTAACTTTGCAAATCTATCTTGCTATAACATCAACATGTATGTTTTAATTCAAATGTGAAAACAAATAAACATAAACATAAACATGAAGATGTTTATTTACAAAGGCAAAAATCCAAATTGAATCCACAAATTAAATTACAAAAAATAAACATTGATCATATTGATCATATTAGATTAAGTTGTTCATCATCTTCATATCCTTCTATTTATACGATAACATAACGTTGTTTTAAATCAAACAGTCACTAGCTAATACAATTGTTAACTAATTCAAAATTAAACTACAATAACTAGTGGTCACAGGTTGATCTTAAACATGTTTTGTCAACACGCAATTACAATAATAGACCTGTTACCAATTAATTGAACAAACTAGTTACCAAACAAACTTGTTATTAGTTAATTTTAACAGACTGGTTACCTATTGCCTAATAACAACTTAACAATTTGCCTTGATGACTAATAGTTATAGGCATTGGTTACACATACAAAAGTATTTGGGATACTCCAGTAGGTTCTTAAATCAGCTTGGTATGTAATTGGTCATACTTGTAATTAGGAAACTTCAACCTATATGTGAATAATTTGTTTAGGTGGCATGAGTAAACTCCAAATTATCTTGAATCTATTTCTCCGTGATTTCTTATACCATTTGCCACTACTCTTTCCACTTCAGGTTTTTGTCCACTAAAGCTTTGAATAAGGCATTATCCAATAGTAGCTCCTCAAACTCTATCAATCGATTATCCATGTACGAAGTTTGAGAAGTTTTACTAAATGATTATCGCATTGCCTCTAGCTCCCTCTTTAATTATTGAATTTGCATTTGCAACTCATGAGTGCAATTCTCCAATTCCATGTTGACCTCTACCAACCGTTTCATTGTTGGTTACAAGTGTTTTCTAAACCTACAAGAGTATTCTTTTGATGAACATTAATAGCCTCCATCTCGCCATAATCTTTCATGAACCAATCATAATCAATTTATAAGATCTTGAGAACATTACGCCCCTTGAAATTGGATAAACTCATTGTATTCCTGCTGTAGGGTTTCAACTTTCCTAATTACCTTGTTAGCTTCAGCAGTTTTGGCAACCAAAGGTTTATTATTGGCTTGAAGTTTGATAGTCTATGCTTCTATAATAGCTATCTTTTGGTCCGATTTTGAAGTTTTGTTGAATACTAACTATTTCTAGGTAGCAAACATGTAATTGGTTGTTTGTGTCCTCAAGTATGCTATTAGCAAAATTATACCTACTTCTTAAATAAACTAGGCTATCTATTGTTTGAGGCCAAGTTTTTGTAATCAAAGACGTTTCCTCAAAGAAAAGGGAAATATGTTTATAGCTCTCATGTTGGGCATAGGTTGGAAATGTCTTAGGAAAAACATATTTCAATGCAATTCGAAGTGGTTGAACAACTTCAATACTAGTTGGAAAAGGTTACCGAACGATTCTACTTTAACATAAGGTGTATTAATAGGTAACTTGGCGATTTGTTTTTTACTTAATCAAAGTTAGGTTCAATTCTATCCTGCATGACCTTGAACTCCAGTCAGTGTGTAGAATGAAGACCTTGCTGAAATCAAGTTTCCTTAGAATGGGGAACTCTGAAAGCTTTTCCTTGAGTGTGTTGAAAGCTTCCTGAGCCTCTTCGCTCCATATCCAAACAACATCCTTCTTCAATGCATAAAAAGGATGAGCAATAGTACTGAAGTCTTGGACATAAATGCTGTAGTAATTACATAGTTCAATGAAGCTCCTCAAAGTGTGAACATCAGTAGGATTGGGCATCTCCAAAATGGCTACTACTTTGGCCCAATGAGCCATAATACCATTTGGTAAAATTCTGTGTCCAAAGTAGACTACTAAGGTGACAGCAAACTCACATTTTTTAGGATGGATCTTCATATTGACTTCGTGGAGCCTCTTGAATAACTCTTCAAGATGAGCTAAGTGTTGTAGGAGTCCCTTACTATGCACTAGGACGTCATCTATGTAGCATTTCAGGAAATCTGCCCCTTCGAGAACTTGGTCCATGACTCGCTGAAAGAAGATAGGTGCATTCTTCAATCCAAAAGGCATCACAAGCAATTCCCACAACTTGTTGCTTCCATGGAATATTGTTTTCTTGCGATCCTTCGTAGTGAACACAATTTAGTTAAAGCCTTGCCTCAAGTCCACAATTGTGAAAATGTTTGAATCTCCAATGCTATCAAACAGTTCTTCACGGATGGGCATGGGGTACCTATCTTGAGGTGTAACCAGGTTCAAAGGCCTATAATCTCCATACATCCTTTTCTTAGTCCACAATCCAGCTAAATCCTTTTTTGCTAACATTATTGTAGCAATCGTGAAATCAAAACTTGATGATTTAATGATACTAGCCTCATGGAGTTCTTTGCATCTTTCATCTACCAGTTCCCATTCATGTTTACTCAACCTATGTCTCCTCCGATAGATGGGTGTTTCATATGTAAGGTCTATAGAAAACTACATGGTCTTACACCTACCTAAGTCTTTCATTGAGAATGCAAACACATTCTCATACTTAGTTAGCAAGTCTGTGACCTGGTCTCTCTCCTTCTTAGTGAGCTAGTTCCCCATAACGAAAAGGTAGTTGGAAACACATGGAATGGAGTTGGAAAATGTGTTTGAAGAACCTAGTGTATTGGTGTCGCAACCCCACTTTGAAGGAGTGTGAGGATGAAACTCACATTCTCGAAATGGGGACTTGGGAGTCCTCCGGGACTCTCAAAAACTCAAAGTTTGATTGCAGGGGTCAAAACACCTTGCCTTGAAATGTTCTTTATACCATTGAAAAGGTCTTGAAGTGTAGATATAGAAAATGGCCTCGCATGCGCCATTCAGACATCTACAGCACAAGTTATGGTCGAAAGAAGGGCAGGAATCATTGGCAATTTGACTCCCGACCACTAAAAGTTGGGAATCGACCCAAGCCCAGTGTGCGCAGGTGGAGTGCAACACACCGTTGGAAAGATCTCAAAGACAGCTACAAGTTTGCTTCAGACTTCATCCCGATTAGAGGTCTGAGCAAGGAGTTATGAACTCCCAAAGTCCCGGGAGTCCAAACCGGGAAAATTTTGGGATTCCCCCTTGGGAGTTCCGGGAAAAAATGTCATTCGAATGTAGGTGCCATGGGCAAACGCAGAGAATACTATATGGGGAAGGTGATGGCTTCCCTCACGTCCGGGCCGTGGTGAGTCATGTGAGTCTAGGGTCGCCCATGACTTGTCCTAGCATTGAAAGTGCTCCCAAATGTGAACTAACCAACTTGTTGGTTGGTTTGATGCAGGTCTGAGTAACTAAATAAAGGTTGTCCCTCTTCCTATTCTAATCTTGGAGCTTCAGCACGCCCCTCTACCCCTTTTAATGCTGGAAGTTGGGAATGTGCCCCGAGTCCCAAACATTTTCACTATTTGATTGACTTGGACCCAACTTGGGTCCAACAAGGGACTTGGGAGCACATCATGTACCATGCACCCAAGAGGCTTACTTGGTTGATAGTGGTGAACCCATTAAGTTTCCAAAATTATTCCAAGTAGATAAAGGTGTTATTCAAGAATCAAAGGTTGATTTGGCCAACACAAAGGGCAAAAAACTTAATCCAAAGGCAAGGTCAACACAAATGACCACAAATGCACATGGTGAGGGAGTTGGAGAGGATTTGAAAAGGACAACCAACTCACCATCAAGTGGGAATCCTTCACATTGTCATATGAGAACAACAAGCTTGCACATAAACCAGTTTGGGATGTTATTAAGCCTTTAAATGATTAGGATGAAACAAAATCCTAACATCGACAGGGGTTAATTATAGGTCCCTCCCCCTCATTACACCCTCAAGAGGATGAGGTACATGTTTATTAAATGACATTCTTTCAAACCCTTTCAAAAAGACTTCCCGTGTATTATAATTAGTTGGATTGCTTAAATGGATATGTTGTTCATGATGTGTGCTGGTGGTGGGGATGATGGACCCCACATAAATTCAACACCCGAATATGGATATTCCATTCCAAGAACCAAAATTTGGTGGTGGTTGAAGGTGTGGCTAGAGTGCACAAAGGATCCTAAAGTTTTAAAACTCTAGGGTTGCCGTCACTATGTGTAGGTGGCACACAAATGGTGCAAGTTATCAAACACTACAACAAAATGTGTCCTTGTACGCCAAGCGATTTCATTAGATTTTGAATGAATTCATTGGTTGTGGTGAATGGGGACTAGTGGGGAAGCAATGAATTCATTGGTATAGTGAACAGGGACCCGCACCCACATTATTTAAATAATGAAGGTCTATCATGAAAATACAAAGGTGTTCATAAATGACATGGTTGCACGAGTTACCAAAATCTGTATGATAGATGAGGCTTGTGTCCCACCAACCAAAGACAATATTTACATACTCTAGTCCACAAGACATTTGGTGGCAAAAGGTGTGTGATGCTTTTATAGTAGGTATGTCCATGAAAACTCTATCCAACCCATGTCATAGCTTAATAAATTCAATGTTGCTTGTATATGCATACATTGATGTTTGCAAAACATTAACATACGTTGTTTAATGGCTTCTATGCAAGCAATGAGGTTGGGATTGGAACTTCAGTGTTCATGGGTACACCAAGTCTAGCCATTATAATGTGGATGGGCATGCAACATTAGAGAATATGGACATTTTTCTTGGTCTCTAGTGGATTTGATGGTTTAAGATTTGGTGCATGTTAATAAACATGTTTTTTTGCACATGATATGGGGATCTAACATTAAAAGACTGAAACATTTTGTTAACAATAATAGCAAATGCGATGGTTTACTTTCTAGGTATAAAAAACTAGGGTTGATACATGATAATAACAATGTTTTCTTATAGAAGGCCCTATGTAGGTGGACCTCCATATGTGTTGAAGCCTTGGGAACAACTTCATTTTTGGCTATACATTGCCAACTTTGCATCAACAATGGTCTTTGCCCATTATAAAATATGTAGCCACCTTGCAAAAGTCATTTTAGAGTATGGGACAATACTTCCATAAAACCACCTTAAACCCCACCCATGTATCACCAACAAAGCCCACCAAGAAATTCACCCATAGCCCACCCACAAAAAACCAATAAGAACCACCCATAACCCCACCTATGAATCCACCATAAACTCACTCAGGAGCCATCCTAAACACCACTAAGAAAAGCACTCCTAAGACCACCAATAAAACCACATATAACCCACTATAACACAACAACACCACTTGTGAAACTTTCAAGGAAGCCACCCTGAACCCACTCACAACAACACCTTAAAACTACTAATGGAATCACCCTAACCCCACCAATAACCTTAACCTAAAACTACACCTTAAAACCACTAAGTAAACAACCTAGGATGCAACCACCAAATTGGTACAAATCACACAAAACTTATTAACACCCCACTCACAAACCACTTACAATACACTTGCACCAACCCACCATAAGACCACTTGTAATAAAACCACTCAACCCCCTACCCTAATTGCTTGAAAATAATTTTTAATAAATATTTATGTAATAAAAAATCCCCACTTGCAATACCATTAGGTGACCACCAAAATCGATTGGGTGGACCTTGAGTCTAATGTCCTTTGCCACGCATGACCAACCACCAAATTAAACCACCAAGGAAACCATAAAACCACTATGGTGGTTTTGTTGGAAACCACTGAAAAATGGGTGGTATGTTGAATGGTATGGTTACATGTTTTCCAATAGTGATTGCTTGAACCCAATCCAAATGGACTATTGGTTGTCATTTGTACATTGTATTTTCAAAGGGTTTTTAGAGCATGTTGAACCCAACCTTGTTTGTTGTAATGGGGAAATGGTATCTGCATAAAAAATAAGTGCATATGATCAATAAACAAATGATTTTTTTTCACATGATGAATCAAGTTTTTTTCATGACCACATGACAACGTGCTTACTTCATTTCCTTAATCCAAAAAAAGCTTGACATGTATCCAAAACCTATTTTTCTATCGAAACCAAGTCTAATAACCATTATATGATGTAGTTAAAAGCAAAACACATTATTGTTCCAAGAGCTAATTACTAGAATAAAATTAGGAGAACCACTCCAAGATAAAACCAAAAGCATTGTACACCACTTTTTCAACATTTATGACCTTACACCATAAGGAGAACCATTCTAAATATACCAAAAGGCAATGTATACTATTTTTTCAGCAACGCGATCCTTACACCATAACGAACACCACTGTAAATGTAGCAAAAAACAATGTATACTATTTTTTCAGCAACACAATCCTTACACCATAAGGATAACCACTTTAAATGTAACCAAAAGTAATGTTTATTACTTTTTCAACAACTCAATCTTTACACCATAAGGATAACCACTATAATGTAACCAAAAGTAATGTTTATTACTTTTTCAACAACCAATCCTTATAACATCAAAAGGACCACTATGACATAACCAAAAGTAGTACATCGTGTTTTTCCAGCAACTAAATCCTTGTAACATTAGGAGAACCACTTTGATTTAACCAAAAGTATTGTGTATTACTTTCCCAACAACCAAGTCCTTATAACATCAAGAAAACCACATTATTGTAACCAAAAGTAGTACATATTATTTTTCCAGCAAATAATTTGTTATAACATTAAAAGTGATGCACTCCCAAGCTCTTAAATAGATTAAAATGTGAATCTAAGGTGAAGACAATAGAAGGATAAAGAGTTGGGCACATTCCCTGGCTCGTAGCACTTTTGGGGTAAAGGGGCGTGCTGGAACTCCAAGATGGGGACTAATAAAAGTCACAAGAAATTCAATTATTCACATGTACATGCACAAACCAAACAACAAGTTGGTTAATGCATAGTTGGAGCACTTTTAGTGCACAAACGAGCCACATGTAAACACGAATTCACAAGACTCACCACAACCCGAACTTGGGGGAAGCCACCACCTTCCCCCTTATAGTATTATTTGTGCCTGGCCATGGGGCTAACAACCAAATGTCATTTTGTCATGGGTCTCCCAAGTTGGGAGTTTCGAAATTTTCGGAATTGGGATTCCCATGAATTTGGACACCGATAACTTTGTGTGCAGATCTTTGATTGAGGTGAGGTCTAAAGCAAAGTTGTAACCCTTGTCAAGAGATTTTCAACAGTATGTAGCACACCACCTTCATGCAAGGAAATCATGGAGATTTTTGACTTTTAATGGTCGAGAGTCAAATTGACAATTTGACTCCCAGCCTTTCTTTTGGCCATAATTTATGTTTTAAGTTCTCAAATGGGTCATGCAAGCCCATTTTAAACATTTACATTCCAAGAGCTTTCCAACTATATAAAGAACGATTCAATCCAATGTGTTTTGACCCCTAAAATTGCCCTCTAAAAATTCAAGAGTCCATTGGGACTCCAATTCCCAAAGTGGGAACCCACTTGGGAGTGTGGGGGTTCATTCCCTCACACTTTCCTACACTCCTAGGAGCATGAAATGTGACTCCCGAGCTTCATTCTTGGCCCGCATCTTTGCCAGCCCTTGCCTTGGTTGCAAGCCCAAGGTTAGGGTTGCGACAAGGAAAATCAAAACCAATACTTATTACTTTTCCACCAACCAAACCTAGGAAGCATAAGGAGAATTATTATTTATTATTTTTCCATCACACTAAATGTTTGGATAAATAAACAAAAACCATTAATTGATGTAGCTGTTACTCAATATTATTTAATGCAATCCTCTGAAACACTAAAAGCAAGACATTAAGATTGCCTTATGTTTATTCCATGAGCAAAACAATGATAATCAAAACTACTTAACACGTGCACATGATCCATGTGACATCTAAAAGAAACCCTACCTATTGCAACTTCAAAAATAAAACAAAGGGGTATGTAATAAATGTTGTACCTATAGCAATTGATGTTGAGGTTGTTTCCATAAGAAACACTTTCATCTCCTGGTGCAAATTGTCAAGCCCCATGTTAACTGCCAATTCTTCATGACATCATTTTCTTCACAAAACCCCTAGCTCTACATCCAATCTGGGTGAAAACATTAATTCACATATGCAAGAAGTCACAACAATGTCATTACAATGGAATCAATGCAAGCAAAACCCACAAGGCTTGATAACCAAAAAGGCGAGGTTAACAAAATTGACAATATGGGCTTTAGGATGATTTATGGGTTTTTGCTAAAAAATAATTGCCATTTATTTTCTTCATGCTTTCAAGTTGCCTCTAAATTATTTTTTCTTCAACTTCTAGCACCAAAATTTCTCGCTTTACCTCAATGATGGCATCATTTAACCTTAAGGAATCTAGCTCAATGCTTGCCAACAAAGCTTCCCTGAGCACAACTCATTCCATTTTTTCCTCCAACATGCTCCTTTTGATTTCAAGTTGCCTTTGTAAGGCACTTTGTTCAATCCGCAAAGACCCCAACTCACTAAAGGTCTTATTGACAAAACCTTTAGTAAGTCAAGTTTACCTTTAGTAGTCGTGGTAGATGTAGCTTCTACCTTCAATATTTCCACCTGCAAAATAAATGTAAAGGTAAGTTTGAAATGAGCAAGTTCAAAATTCCTACATGTTCATATGGCATCAAAACAAGAAGACGAAATCAAAACAAATAAAACCAAAACATTTGCATTTTTTTGTTCAAGCATATGGATCTCATGCATCAATCTTTTATGTTGCATTCACTTTGGGAAATGGCAATTTGCATATCTAATGCAATTGCCCTTCAATCCTCCACATTAAATTTCATCCCTAGGAGATTATCATAAAACCTACTTCTTTTTCCTCTTGATTTGCAATCTCGGTTCTACATTGCTTCAAGAGGTCTTGCATGGGGACATGTACCTTTGTCACTATTTTAAGTTCTATGGGTGAAACACCATACAAATAGATTGATGCTTCTCTATCAAAACTATCAATCGCATTGGGCTACTCAGACTTGTAGAATTTACAATCAAATTTGCTGAATCCCTTTCCTCTTGCGACTTCTCCAAACAAATATGTAAATCCACTTTTCATTACTTTTGCTTGTTCTCTACAAGCTTTTTCTTGAGTTATTAAAGTAACAACCCTAGCCTTGTTAACTTTTTCACCTTTCTTTATGCAATGTAACCTTTCACAAACCAAATCATGAACTCATTGTTCTTCACTTGGTCTACACCATACACTTTCCAATAGAGTCTAAGTAGATCTTTCTTCGTTTTTGGGTGAAGATTAAAGTTGGTGGTTTTGAAACCCTCTAATGATGGCCCAAATACTTTTGTTATGTATGCATCAAACACAATACATTTGGAGGAAATTTGGCCTTGGGGTTGAACTCGAAATTGTTTTTGAAAAAATTGAAACAATCATTCACTAGAAGAAAAATTGGTTTTTTGGACTTGTCCAATGTGACTTTTTTGTCAATGGCAACTAATTTGTGTTGTTTGCAACTAAAACAGTAATCGCCTTGGACAAAAATAGTCACAAAAGTTGGTTATAAAACCCTTTTTTTGCTTCCTAATAGTCCTAAAATAGTCTTCAGTTTGATCCTTGTAGGGAACATAATCCCATGGTGGAAACTCAAAGTTCGCCTCCCTTTTCACTTTCCTATTTGCCTTCTCCATTATATGTATGCTCTTTCTAAACAAATCAACAAGCTTCTTGAAATCTAAAACCTTCAACTATGCTATCACACTTCCAAAAAGGAACTTGCGATTAAGCTAGACCTAAACGAACTCAATGGATAATAAGATGGAAGTCTTCATGCCAAGGTTTGAAGTCCACGAGTAACCACTTTACACTTGTGATGGACCTATTTCAAAACATGTGATTTGAAGTTCTTGCATCATCCATATGCACGCTAAATTCCATCCATTTCGCATTGGATTTTGGAAGATTTGATGTGGGTCTTGACCTAAATTCAAAATTCTTGCTTAGGCATTTTAGCTAATTAATTTTATCCTAGGTTTGTGAACATCATCAATATTTCCTTGTGATTACTTTCTAAGCCAAGGACAAGTAGTTGTGATTGGGTCATAATACCATGCCTAGACCCATGAATGCTAGTTATGAGCTATAAATATTGCTTACATCCACCCTAGTTTGTCAAAACCTAAAATAACATGGGTTATTAAATGTGTACAAAATTTTGGAATGAAAACACATATTTTGTGCTATAAATGGCATCTATTAGGTTAGTTAATTCAAAGAAGACATTCCTTTGCATGTGTTCATGTTCAATTATTCACTACGTCTAAATATTCTACTTAAACAATGAATGTTGATGTACATGTTCCAATGACAAGCAACATGTCGCAACCCTAGCCTTTGGCTTGCGACTAAGGCAAGCGGGTCGCAAGGTTGCGGGCCTATAAGTAGACCCGGGAGTCACATCACATGCTCCCGGGAGTGCAAAGAGTGCAAAGAGTGTGAGGGAGTGAACCCTCACACTCCTAAGTGAACTCCCATGTTGGGAGTTGGTGAAAGTTGGAGTCCCAAAAGGACTCCCGAAACTTCAGAGATCGTTTTGAGTAGTCAAAACTCAATGGCTAGTTGCGATCTTTATATCAATGGAAAGCTCTTGAAGTGTAGATGTCTAAAATGGGCTCGCATTGCTCATTTGGACATCTAAAACACAAGTTATGGTCAAAAGAAGGCCCGGGAGTCGAACTCCCGGGAGTCTGCCAGTTTTGATTCCCGACCACTAAAAGTCGGGAATCGACCTGAAATACTTGGGTGCAGAGAACGTGCGACATACCTTTCGAAAGGTGTCGACAAGACCTACAACTTCGCTTCAGACGTCAACTCGATCGGAGGTCTTCTCCGAAAGTTATAAGGCTTCAAAGTCGCGGGAGTCCAAAGTTGCGCGATTTCGGGACTCCCACGCGGGAGTCCCGGGAGTCCTGGGAGAGAAAAGCCATTTGGATGCAGGCTCGGCCGCGAGCTGCAGAGTATACTATAGGGAGTAAGGTGGTGGCTTACTCCCAAGCCCGGGGTGTGGTGTGTCAAAGTGAGTCCGAGTTCACCCGTGGCTGTCCCAACACCAAAAGGACCCAGAATGAGTTCTAACCACTTTGTGTGGTTTCATGCAGGCCTATGTGAGTGAGTAAAGCTTGTCAACTCTTCCTAGACTTTCCCGGGACTTCTAGCACACCCCTCTTACCCCCCTCTACTGCTGGAAGTTGGGATCGTGCTCCGAGTTCCAACTCCTTCCGCATTGCCATATACCTAGACCCTCAAGTGGGTCTACCAGGAACTTGGGAGCGCGACAGTTAGTTTCAAACTTCTCAATAATCACCAATAACACAATGTTACATGATTCACATAATCAATTTTCATGATGAACTAATACATTTTAAAAATGTATAATCATCAAACATAATTAACATTATATATATATTTTAAACTTAAATAGTGGGTAATCTACATGATAATTGTGCGAATTTTAATTGTGTAGAAATCAATATATTAACATAAAAACCCACAAAAATCCGAAATTCACACAACAATCAATAATAATCCATTGCTTAGGAAGTTTGATACATCAATGATGTATTTTTTTAGGTAACAAGGTAGTACCATGTTTAGATTCCAATCCTTAAAAAAATGTAGTTAATCAAGAACTTGTAGAAATAAAAAAGAACTCTTCCTCAAAGTTCCATATCCATTCTTAAAAAGAAAAAAATTAACAAGACATACAAAAATTGAAATTCTATTGTTAAATTCATCCTAGGGATGATTGCCAAATAATAATTATTCATTTATAACTTGAAACTTGTTATAGACTATACTAGCAAGTTAAAACTACTTAGAAATGCATCATACAAATATATGAAAACAAACTATAAAAATATAATACTTGGGGGGGGGGGGCACTTTGGGCATTTTGATGACATGTATGTGATGTATATTTTGCAAAACATGTTACATTTAATCTTGGGTCTCACTTTTGGTGTTTGGGCTTGATATTTTGATTTTCAAAAAGTTTAATCATGATATCTAATATTATTTTAAAAAATGAATTGATTTCAAACAATTAAAATCAAGGAATAATATTTATGGTATATGAAATATAATAGAACCTAATTTTATTTTTGGATTGCACTAGGTTTTGATTTGAATTTGTTAACCAAAAAATGTTTTAAATGATCTTTTTTAAAATGACTCACCTCACATATCTTATCATCTTCCATTTGAAAGTGATAGTTTGTCAAAATGTTAATTTACCACATACTTATGGTCATTACCCCCAAAGACACCCATTTGTGATATGATAATTATCGAACTTTTCATATGACTCACAAACTTATTCCAATCATATGGCATGACAATGTTTAATAGATATTACAAATTTCATAAAAATAATTTTGATAAATTTTTGAAAATATTTTCATTTTTTAATTCACTATGACATATTATTTTGGTATAAATATACTCTAACATCACATCATACTATATTAAAAAATGCAATTTCTTTGGAATTTGACTTACTTACCATAATATGCAAAAAGATTGTGCAAATCCTTGGTTGAAGTTCAAACATGGGACCCCTAAAACAAATATAATGTGACAACAATTTTGCCCCCCCCCTAATGTGCTTTAACGCTAATTATTTTCTATCATTTAAATTCCCATACAATTACATAACAAAATTGCAAACTCCATGACTATTCTTAATCCATAAAGCAAGTGTTTCAAAACATAAAAAATAAGTTCCAACCAAGTTATAATGGTCCAAAATCCACGTAGGACAAGAAAAAATCCAAAAGATTCCCTTCAAAACATAATTCAAAATCCATAGCCAATAAGTCCTCACTATTACATAACAAAATTGCAAACTCAATGACTATTCTTAATCCATAAAGCAACTGTTTCATAACATAAAAATAAGTTACAACCAAGTTATAATGGTCCAAAATCCACATAGGACAAGAAATAATCCTTCAAAACATAATTCAAAATCCGTAGCTAGTCCCCACTATTCGTTGCTAATGTTGCAATTGATGTGTCCTTAACATAACTATTATCTTATTTTGGCATTTTCATGCCTTTTTCATTTTAGAGTATTATTAAGAACTACAATGCTATCAAACTTGGTCTGTCCTAGGCTACATGCATAACCAATGAAATATGAAACCTTCTTTTGTCCCATGAGTTAAATAAATGATATCCATGTTTTATGTGTGTGTGTGTGTGCATGTGTATGCAGTGCCATATTCATTGATGATGTATGATGCATCATACAATTTTTTTGTGGCCACCACAAAACAATTGTAAGGGTCATAACATATAATGTAAAATTTCAACATCATTCAACATTGATAAATCTACATTTGATATATATGAAAATATAACAAATTATTCAGTCCACAAACAATGTTTGTAAAAGACTAATGATACAAAGTTGGCCAACTTATCACTATTTCATTAGAGGCCTACTACCTCCTTTGAATAATGTATGATTCTATAAGGAAAGAGGGAATGCTTGACATTCTTACGGTTAATCACTAAATGGAACATGTTGATTAAATTCCCTTTTAGATTTCATTTAATCAAGCACATCTTGCTGCTGAATCTTCTCCTTCAAATACGATGGCATCTTGCGAAGATTTAAACATGGTATTATCTGATTCACTATCAAGCCCTCGGAGCTTTAGTGAAAGCCCATGGGTCTTGTCGATAGTGGCAAGTAATATTTGGTCATCAAAATGTTTGATTATTGAATTTTTTGGACTAGCAAAATTTGTAGTTGCTTCTTCTTGTTCATCAATAATGTGTCCCCCACCTGTTGCCAATTTCAAACTCCATGAGCTTCTGTATGAAATGACCAATCATTTCACTAAGGATATGCTAGTCGATTAGGTGAATACACAACAATGCAATATTTTCAAAATCATTTGAAGTGTCAAATGATATAATAAATGATATATAGTTAAGAATCAAACTCATTCTTGTCATCCCATTTGCACAAACATGTAATTAAATTTAAACATAAAGGATTAACTCACCAGTAGGAATTGTCCCCATTTTAGTTGGAGAATTGTTTGTACGATCCACAAGTTCGTCGACCTTGGACTCCAACATGTTTGGGTCACATGTAAGCTCCCTCCTTGTTGTGCCAAGAAATTCGTCTACACCTTCACCAGGATTGAAATTGGTCTCCACAATAGGTGCACTCACCTTTCTTTCATCTTCTACATTTTGAGTTGATGTAGAAAGACGTGCAGGAGGCCAAGGAAGGCCAACAACTTTTCGTGCTTTTTCCTTTGCCTCCCTAGCTGCTTGACGCACTTTATTGGTGACGTGAATATCAGGTCTACCTTTGAAATTCTTCCAATTGCTCTTCAATTGCTCCCATGTTTGATCCACTACTTGAGGCATGTCAAATCCACCTTGTACCTTGGTTGATTCATCCAAGTTTGTTCCTTGGTCCACGCTTGTTGCACTTGATGTAGAAGGTGACTCACTTGTGTTCCTTTGTGAATCTTTCAACTCAAGCTCCTTGGACTTTTCCAGTAGTAGTTCAACCTCTTTCTCCTCATGTGTAGTGTGTATTTGGGGCTCCACTAGCTTTGGAGTATCCTCAACCTCCTTGCTCTCTTCAATGGGGATTTTCTCACCAAGGACCTCATCTAGTCTTATAAACCCAAGTTTTCCCATTAAATGTTTTCCCTCAATGTCTTTCTCCTCTTCTACACTTGGTACTACAAGTTGTGATTCTTGGAAAATCCCTTCATCAACCTTTAAAATGGGGGTCTCATCAATTGTTATCAATTGTGATGTGCCCTCTTCCAAAGTTGGCTCAACCTCCACCTTTTTCTCCTCTCTTGCAATGGATGCTTGAAGTTCCCCAGGCCCCAAAACAAGCTCCTCCCTTGGTTTTGTATAGAGGACTTTGACCTCCTCACCAAGAGCTTCATCAACAAACACAATTGAATGGTGCTCCTCTCGTAAAGGCTTAACTTCAATCTTTTGTTTAACAAGAGAATCATGAGTAGGCCATTCCAAAGCAACCTCGCCATTAGTATGTCCTTGAATAAGGGCCTCATCAAGTGCATTTGATTGAGGTTCCTTTTCTAAATTTGGTTTGACAACAAGCTCTTTCTCCTCTTCAACAATGTGCACTTGAGGTTCTTCTAGTGTTGAAAGAACCTCCTTGGTCTTGGAAGTTGGGATTTCCATTGGCACAAAATCATGCTTATGATGTTGCTCCTCGAAAGTTGCATTAGTCTCGGTTGATTCTCTTGCTTCAACATTGTCAACAACCATAGTCCCTTTCGCTTTAGCATCCTCAATTATGTCCTTCTCAAGCACCGGTTTTGAAAGGGTTTGCATGTCTGGATTTGCATGACACATCAATTTAGCATTTGTAGCAGATCTCCTTCTTCAGGTACATCATCCGCTTTCAATGATACCCTAAACCATACGGTGAAACTTGCTTTAAACCATTCAATGTGAAGGTTTGTGCAAATTTGGGACAAAATTGTTTTAAAAAATTAACATTGTTAAGAGGTCTTCAATTATATTCACAAATATGACATTCACAACAATGCAATGAACATAACCATGTGCACAAAGAATATTATGGTGTATTAATAATGATTGGATCAAGTGTAAATTGAATATATTTAAATCATTAAATCATGTTGCATATAATTTTTTTATTTGAATAAAAAATTTAGCTTTTATAGTTGTGATATGCAATTGTTCTTCTAAATTAGTTATGTTTTGGAATTATATTTTCCCCATGAAATGAATTCTAATAAACCCCACCACCTCACCTAATTCAACCTTGTTTTCCATTGTTTCAGCTTCTTCAACACCTATTATTTCCTCTGGAAAACACACACACACAAAAAAAACATAATTAATAAGAAGCATTAACTTGCCATGTTACAATGATACACATCCACCTTCAATTCTAACAATACATAGTTATAAAAATAACGACCCAAACTCGCAAACCACAAGGACACATTACATAAGGTGGACATTCCCAAGCACATATATGTGGTATTTTTGACATGAAAGATAATTAAGTGCCTCACTTTCATCATTGCCACAAGGATCCTTTGTTGAAACTATTGACTCTTCCAATGCACTCCCAACTCTTGGCCATGGGCCTTCCAAGATGTCACCATTTTTGGATTCTTTAGTAGGAGTTAAATTTTCTTGAGCAAACAACTTATCCATTGCATTAGCTTCCAATTCTCTTTTCCAAGTTCTCCAATTATCACCTTCAACACTTGGCGCTTGTTGTATCAATATTGATCGAACATTCTCCAATGGAGATGCATCCTCAACCAACTGAAACCCTTCTATTTCAACATCCTCTTGTGTTTCTTCAATGGGTGGGCTAATTGGAACTTCTATTCCAACATGCTCTTGTGTTTCCCCAATGGGTGGGCTAATTGGTATCTCCAAGGGTCTTGGTACCTCTTCAAAACTTGGTTCCACCTCCTCTTTCATTGGGACTTCAAATGGTTCCTCTACATCCCCATGTTGTGGAAATTCATCAAGTGTTTGAATGAGAATGTTCTTGTCTTCCTTAACAATTGGCGTCTCCTCTTTCCCTCCAATCGATGCAGGTTCAACATCGCCTTGGGTTTCTTCAATGGGTTGGCTAATTGGAAGCTCTAGGGATCTTGGTATGTCTTCAAAACTTGGTTCTGTTTCCTCAGGTTCCACCTTCTTTTCTGTAGGAACTTCAATTGGTGCTTCCACGTCAACGTCTTGTGGAAGTTCGTCAAGTGTGTGAATGGGATCACTTGTATGTTCCTTGATGATGGGAATTTCTTCCTCCTCAATAGATGCGGGTTGGACATCATTCTCTTGCAGTGGTTTGACAGAAGGGACATCTAGCTCTTCAAGTGTTGGAGCCTCTTTCTCTTGAGCTTCAAACTTGCGAGGAATTTGGGGTTCCTCTACCTCAGAGACATGTTCACCTTCTTGCAAGGATTCGATTCCAACATCGCCTTGGGATTCCTGAACAAGGTGGTTAATTGGAAGCTCCAAGGATCTTGGTACCTCTTCAAAACTTGGTTTCACTTGCTCTGGTTCAACTTGCTTTCTTGTCACGACCTCAAATGGTGCCTCTACATCATTGTCTTGTGGAAGTTCGTGAAGTGCTTGAATGGGAACGCTCGTGTCTTCTTTGACGATTGGAGTCTCTTCCTCCTCCTCAATAGATGTGGGTTTGACATCTTCATCTTGTGGTTGTTTAGTACAAGGGACATATGTTTCTTGAAGTTTTGAACCCTCTTTGTGTTGATCTTCAAATTGGCGAAAAATTTCAAGCTCCGTAATTGGAGGGTCAATTTGGGGCTCCTCAACTTGGGAGACATCTTGACCTTCTTGCAAGGCTTCGACTCCAACATTGCCTTGGGTTTCCTCAATGGGGTGGCTAATTGGGATCTGTAAGGATCTTTGTACCTCTTCAAAACTTGGTTCCACTTCTTTAGGTTCAACGTTCTTGTCTATTGGGACTTCAGATGGTGCCTGCACATCATTGTCTTGTGGAAGGTCTTCGAGTGTTTGAATGGGATCGCTTGTATTTTCCTTGACGTTTAGAGTGTCTTGTTGCTCATCAATAAATGTGGGTTTGACATCTTGATCCTGCGGTTGTTCAATAGACGAGACACATTGCTTTTCAAGTGTTGGAGCATCTTTGTCATGAGCTTGAAACTTGGGAAGAATTTGGGGCTCTAGAATTTGAGTGTGAACTTGGGGCTCCACTACCTTGGAGACATGTTCACCTTCTTGCAAGGCTTCGACTCCAACATCACCTTGGGTTTCCTCAACAGGGTGGTTAATTGGAAGTTCCAAGGATCTTGGTACCTCTTCAAAACTTGGTTCCCCTTCTTGGGGTTCAACTTCCTTTCTTGTTGGGACCTCAAATGGTGCCTCTACATCACCATCTTGTGGAAGTTCGTGAAGTGCTTGAATGGGAGCGCTTGTGTCTTCACTGATGATTGGAGTCTCTTCCTCCTCCTCAATAGATGTGGGTTTCACATCTTGATCTTGTGGTTGTTCAATAGAAGGAACATATGGCTCTTCAAGTGTTGGAGCCTCTTTGTCTTGGGCTTGAAACTTGGGAAGAGTTTGGGGCTCTGTAATTGGAGCGTCAACTTGGAGCTCCTTTTCCTCGGAGACATGTTGACCTTCATGCAAGGCTTCGACTCCAACATCGCCTTGGGTTTCCTCAACGAGGTGGCTACTTGGAAGTTTCCAAGATTGTGGTACCTTTTCAAAACTCGGTTCCGCTTCTTCACGATCAACCTCCTTTCTTGTTGCGCCCTCAAATGGTGCCTCTACATCACCGTCTTGTGGAAGTTCGTGAAGTGCTTGAACGAGAGTGCTTATGTCTTCATTGACAATTGGAGTCTCTTCATCCTCCTTAATAGATGTGGGTTTCACATCTTGATCTTGTGGTTGTTCAATAGAAGGGACATATGGCTCTTCAAGTGTTGGAGCCTCTTTTTCTTGAGCTTCAAACTTTTGAAGAATTTGGGGCTTCGTAATCGGAGCCTCAAGTTGGGGCTCCTCTACCTTCGAGACCTGTCCACCTTCCTGAAAGGCTTTGACCCCAACATCGCCTTGGGTTTCCTCAATGGGGTGGTTGATTGGAAATTCCAACGATCTGGGTACCTCTTGAAAATTTGGTTCAACTTCCTCAGGTTCAACCTTTTCCGTTGGCACTTCAAATGGTGCCTCGACATCACCATCTTGTGGAAGTTTGTGAAGTGTTTGAATGGGATCATTGTTATCTTCCTTGACGATTGAAGTCCCTTCCTCCTGCTCAATAGATGTGGGTTGGACATATTTATCTTGTGGTTGTTCAATAGAAAGGACATCTAGCTCTTCAAGTGTTTGAGCCTCTTTGTCTTGAGCTTCCAACCTACCAGGAATTTGGGGCTCCTCTACTTCGGAGACATGCTCACCTTCCTGCAGGGCTTCGACCCCAACATGACCTTGGGATTCCTCAATGGCGTGGCTATTTGGAAGCTCCAAGGATGTTGGTACCTCTTCAAAACTTGGTTCCCCTTGCTTTGGTTCGACCTCCTTTCTTGTTACGACCTCAAATGGTGGCTTTACATCAGCGACTTGTGGAACTTTGTGATGTGCTTGAATGGGAACGTTCGTGTTTTCCTTGACAATTGGAGTCTCTTCCTCTTCCTCAATAGATGTGGGTTTGACATCTTGATGTTGCGGTTGTTCAATAGAAGGGACATATGGCCCTTCCAGTGTTGGAGCCTCTTTCTCTTGAGCTTCAAACTTATGAAGAATTTGGGGCTCCTTTGCCTTGGAGACATCCTCACCTTCCTGTAGGGCTTTAACTCCAACATCACCTTGGGGTTCCCCAATGGCGTGGCTATTTGGAACCTCCAAGGATCTTGGTACCTCTTTGAAACTTGGTTCCCCTTGCTCTGGTATGACCTCATGTCTTGTTGCAACCCCAAATCGTGCCTCTACATCACTGTCTTGTGGAAGTTCACGAAATGCAAGAATGGGAGTGTTCGTGTCTTCGTTGACGATTGGAGCCTCTTCTTGCTCCTCAATACATGTGGGTTTCGCATCTTGATATTGCGGTTGTTCAACAGAAGGGACATATGGCTCTTCAAGTGTTGCAGCCTCTTTCTCATGAACTTCAAGCTTGTGAGGAATTTGGGACTCCGTAATCGGAGGCTCAATTTGGGCCTCCTTAACCTCGAAGACATGTTCACCTTCTTGCAAGGCTCCGACCCCACCATCGCTCGTATCTTCCTTGACAATGGGAATATTATCCTCGTCCTCAATAGATGTGGGTTCGACATCATTATCTTGTGCTTGTTCAGTAGAAGGGACACATGGCTCTTCAAGTATTGGAGCCTCTTTATCTTGATATTCAAACTTGTGAGGAATTTGGGGCTCCATAATTGGAGGTTCAATTTGGGGTTTTTGCACCTCGGAGACATGTTCACCTTCCTTCAAGGCTTCCACCCCAACATCGCCTTCGGTTTCCTCAATGGGGTGGCTAATTGCAAGCTCCAACGATGTTGGTACATTTTGAAAACCTCGTTCGACTTCCTCGAGTTCCACCTTCTCTTTTGTTGGGACTTCAAATGGCACCTCCACAACACCATCTTGTGGAAATTCATCAAGTGCTTGAATGGGATCGTTCGTATCTCCGATGGTAATTAGAGTTTTATCCTCTTCGTCAATAGATGTGTGTTTGAGATCTTGATCTTGTGGTTGTTTTGTAGAAGGGACATCTGGCTTTTCAAGTGTTGGAGCCTGTTTCTCCTCAACTTCAAACTCGCAAGGAATTTGGGGCTCCTGCACCTCGGAAACATGTTCATCTTCCTGCAAGGGTTCGATTCCAACATCACCTTGGGATTCTTCAATGAGGTGGCTGATTGGAAGCTCCAAGGATCTTGGTACCTCTTCAAAACTTGGTTCGACTTCCTCGAATTCTACCTTTTCTGTTGGCACATCAAATGGTGCCTCGACATCACCATCTTGTGGAAGTTCATCAAGTGCTTGAATGGGATCGTTGTTATCTGCCTTGATGATTGGAGTCTCTTCCTCTTGCTCAATAGATGTGGGTTGGACATCTTTATCTTGTGGTTGTTCAATAGAAGGGACATCTAACTCTTCAAGTGTTTGAGCCTCTTTGTCTTGAGCTTCCAGCCTACTAGGAATTTGGGGCTCTTCTACCTTGGAAACATGCTCACCTTCCTGCAGGGCTTTGACCCCAACATGACCTTGGGATTCTTCAATGGCGTGGCTATTTGGAAGCTCCAAGGATGTTGGTACCTCTTCAAAACTTGGTTCCCCTTGCTCCGGTTCGACCTCCTTTCTTGTGGCGACCTCAAATGGTGCCTCTGCATCATCGTCTTGTGGACGTTCGAGAAGTGCTCGAATGGGAGCGTTCGTGTCTTTGTTGATGATTGGAGCCTCTTCCTCCTCCTCGATAGATGTGGGTTTCACATCTTGATGTTGTAGTTGTTCAATAGAAGGGACATATGGCTCTTCAAGTGTTGAAGCCTCTTTCTCTCGAGCTTCAAACTTCTCAGGAATTTGGGACTCCGTAATCGGAGGCTCAATTTGGGGCTCATCTATCTTGGAAACATGTTCACCTTCCTGTAAGGCCTCAACCCCAACATCGCTTTGTGTTTCCTCAATGGGGTGGCTGATTCGAAGTTCGAAGGATCTTGGTACCTCTTCAAAACTTGGTTCAACTTCCTTGAGTTCCACCTTCCTTTTCGTTGGCTCTTCAAATGGTGCCTCCAAATCACCATCTTGTGCAAATTCGTCAAGAGATTGAATGGGCTCGCTTGTATATTCCTTGACAATGGGAATCCCTTCCTCTTCAATAGATGTGGGTTGGACAAGTTTGTCTTTTGGTTGTGCAGTAGAAGGGAAACTCGGGTCTTCAAGTGTTGGAGCCTCTTTCTCTTGAGCTTCAAACTTGCGAGGAATTCGGTGTTCTTCTATTTCGGAGACTTGTTCGCCTTCTTGGAAGGCATTGACTCCAACATCCCCTTGGGATTCCTCAAGGGGGTGGCTAATTGAAAGCTCCAAGGATCTTGGTACCTCTTCAAAACTTGGTTCCACGTCTTGGGGTTCGACCTCCTTTTTTGTTGTGACCTCAAATGGTGGCTCTAGAGGAACGTCTTTTGGAAGTTCGTGAAGTGCTTGAATGGGAACGCTCGTGTTTTCCTTGACAATTGGAGACTCTTCCTCCTCCTCAATAGATGTGAGTTTGACATCTTCATGTTGCGGTTGTCCAATAGAACGGACATATGGCTCTTCAAGTGTTGGAACCTCTTTGTTTTGAACTTCAAACTTGTGAGGAATTTGGGACCTTGTAATCGAAGGCTCAATTTGGGGCTCATCTACCTCGGAGGCATGTTCACCTTCCTCCAAGGCTTCCACCCCGACATCACCCTGGGTTTCCTCAATGGGGTGGCTGATTGGAAGCTCCAACGATTTTGGTACTTCTTCAAAGCTTGGTTTGACTTCCTCGGATTCCACCTTCTTTTCAATTGGGATGTCAAATGGTGCCTCCACATCACCATCTTGTGGAAGTTCCTCAAGTCCTTGAATGGGACGGCTTGTATCTTCCTTGACGATGGGAGTCTTATCCTCCTCCTCAAAAGATGTGGGTTGTTCAATAGAACACACATCCGGCTCTTCAGGTGTTGGAACCTCATTGTCTTGATCTTCAAACTTTGGAGGAATTTGGGGCTCTTGTTCCTCGGAGACATGTTCTTCTTCGTGCACGGCTTCAACCTGCTCTTCAATAGATGCGGGTGTCACATCTTGATGTTGTTGTTGTTCAATAGAAGGGACATATGGTTCTTCAAGTGTTGGAGCCTCTTTCTCTTGAACTTCAAACTTGTGAGGAATTCGGGACTCCGTACTCAGAGGCTCACTTTGGGGTTCCTCTATCTCGGAGACACGTTCCCCTTCTTGAAAAGCCTCGACCCCAACATCGCCTTGGGTTTCCTCAATGGGGTGGTTGATTGGAAGCTCGAAGGATCGTGGTACCTCTTGAAAACTTGGTTCGACTTCCTCAGGTTCCACCATCTTTTCCGTTGGGCCTTCAAATGGTGCCTCCAAGTCACCCTCTTGTGGAAGTTCGTCAAGAGATTGAATGGGCTCGCTCATATCTTCCTTGACAATGGGAGTTCCTTCCTTCTCCTCAATAAATGTGGGTTGGACAACTTTATCTTGTGGTTCTGCACTAGATGGGCCACTCCACTCTTCAAGTGTTGGAGCCTCATTCTCTTGAGAGTCAAACTTGCGAGAAATTTGGGGCTCCTTTACATTCAAGACTTGTTCACCTTCTTGGAAGGCTTTGGCTCCAACATCCCCTTGGGATTCCTCAATGGGGTGGCTAATTGGAAGCTCCAAGGATCTTGGTGCTTCTTCAAAACTTGGTTCTACATCCTTGGGTTCGTCCTCCTTTATTGTTGTGACCTCAAATCGTGGCTCTAGAGGAATGTCTTTTGGAAGTTTGTGAAGTGCTTGAATGGGAGTGCTCATGTCTTCCTTGACGATTGGAGTCTCTTCCTCCTCCTCAATAGATGTAGGTTTGACATCTTCATGTTGCGGTTGTCTAATAGAAGGGACATATGGCTTTTCAAGTTTTGGAACCTCTTTTTCTTCAACTTTAAACTTGTGAGGAATTTGGGACTCGGTAATATGAGTCTCAATTTGGGGCTCTTCTACCTCAGAGACATGTTCATCTTCTTGCAAGCCCTCGACCCCAACATCGCCTTGGGTTTCTTCAATGAGATGGCTAATTGGAAGCTCCAAGGATCTTGGTACCTTTTCAAAGCTTGGTTCCACTTCCTTGGATTCCACCTCCTTTTCAATTTGGACGTCAAATGGTGCCTCCACATCACCATCTTGTGGAAGTTCCTCAAGTCCTTCAATCGGATGGCTTGAATCTTCCTTAACGATGGGAATTTTATCCTCGTCCTCAGAAGATGTGCGTTGGACATCCTTATGTTGTGGTTGTTCAATAGAAGGCACATCCGGCTCTTCAAGTGTTGGAGCCTCATTCTCTTGAACTTCAAACTTTCCAGGAATTTGGGGCTCCTGTACCTCAGAAACATGTTCATCTTCGTGCAAGGCTTGGACTCCAACATCACCTTGGGATTCCTCAATGGGGTGGCTAATTGGAAGCTCCAAGGATCTTGGTACCTCTTCAAAACTTGGTTCTGCTTGCTCCGGTTCGAGCTCCTTTCCTATTGTGAGTGCAAGTGGTGCCTCTACATTTGCATCTTTTGGAAGTTCGTGAAGTGCTTGAATGGGAGCGCTCGTGTCGTCCTGGATGATTGGAGTTTTATTCTCCTCCTCAGTAGATGTAGGTTTGACATCTTCATGTTGCGGTTGTCCAATAGAAGGGACATATGGCTCGTCAAGTTTTGGAACCTCTTTCTCTTCAACTTCAAACTTGTGAGGAATTTGGGACTCTGTAATTTGAGGCTCAATTTGCGACTGCTCTACCTTGGGGACATGTTCATCTTCTTGCAAGGCTTCCACCTCGACATCCCCTTGGGTTTCCTCAATGGGGTGGCTGATTGGAATCTCCAAGGATCTTGGTACCTCTTCAAAGCTTGGTTCCACTTCCTCGGATTCGACCTTCTTTTCGATTTGGACGTCAAATGGTGCCTCCACATCACCATCTTGTGGAAGTTCCTCAAGTCCTTCAATGGGATGGCTTGTATCTTCCTTGATGATGGGAGTTTTCTCCTCATCCTTAGTTGATATGGGTTGGACATCTTTCTCTTGTGGTTGTTGAATAGAAGGCACATCTGGCTCAGCAAGTGGTGGAGCTTCATTCTCTTGAACATCAAACTGTGAAGGAATTTGGGGCTCCTGTACCTCAGAAACATGTTCATCTTGGTGCAAGGCTTGGACTCCAGCATCACCTTGGGATTCCTGAATGGGGTGGCTGAATGCAAGCTCCAAGGATCTTGGTACCTCTTCAAAACTTGGTTGCACTTGCTCCGGTTCGACCTCCTTTCTTGTTGTGAATGCAAGTGGTGCCTCTACATCAGTATCTTTTGGACGTTCGTGAAGTGCTTGAATGGGAGCGCTCATGTCTTCATTGATGATTGGAGCTTCTTCCTGCTCTTCAATAGATGTGGGTGTCACATCTTCGTGTTGCGGTTGTTCAATAGAAGGGACATATGGCTCTTCAAGTGTTGGAACCTTTTGCTCTTGAGCTTCAAACTTTTGAGGAATTGGGGACTTTGTAATTGGAGGCTCAACTTGGGGCTCCTCTATCTCGGAGACATGTTCGCCTTCCTCCAAGGCCTCGACCCCAACATCGGCTTGGGTTTCCTCAATGGGGTGGGTAATCGGAAGCTCCAAGGATCTTGGTACCTCTTCAAAGCTTGGTTCCACTTCCTCGGATTCCACCTTCTTTTCGATTTGGACATCAAATGGTGCCTCCACATCACCATCTTGTGGAAGTTCCTCAAGTCCTTCAATGGGATGGCTTGTATCTTCCTTGATAGTGGGAGTTTTCTCCTCCTCTTCAATAGATGTTGGTTGGACATATTTATGTTGTGGTTGTTCAATAGAAGGCACATCCGGCTCTTCAAGTGTTGGAGCCTCATTCTCTTGAGCTTCAAACTTTCCAGGAATTTGGGGCTCCTGTACCTCAGAAACATGTTCATCTTCGTGCAAGGCTTGGACTCCAACATCAACTTGGGATTCCTCAACGGGGTGGCTAATTGGAAGCTCCAAGGATCTTGGTACCTCTTCAAAACTTGGTTCCGCTTGCTCCGGTTCGAGTTGCTTTCCTGTTCTAAGTGCAAGTGGTGCCTCTACATCAGCATCTTTTGGAAGTTCGTGAAGTGCTTGAATGGGAGCGCTCGTGTCTTCATGGATGATTGGAGTTTTATTCTCCTCCTCAGTAGATGTAGGTTTGACATCTTCATGTTGCGGTTGTCCAATAGAAGGGACATATGGCTCTTCAAGTTTTGGACCGTCTTTATCTTCAACTTCGAACTTATGAGGAATTTGAGACTCCGTAATCCGATGCTCAATTTGGGACTCCTCTACTTCAGAGACATGTTCATCTTCTTGCAAGGCTTCCACCCCGACATCCCCTTGGGTTTCCTCAATGGGGTGGCTGATTGGAAGCTCCAAGGATCTTGGTACCTCTTCAAAGCTTGGTTCCACTTCCTTGGATTCCACCTTCTTTTCAATTTGGACGTCAAATGGTGCCTCCACATCACCATCTTGTGGAAGTTCCTCAAGTCCTTCAATGGGATGGCTTGTATCTTCGTTGACGATGGGAGTTTTCTCCTCCTCCTCAGTTGATGTGAGTTGGACATCTTTATCTTGTGGTTGTTGAATAGATGGCACATCCGGCTCAGCAAGTGGTGGAGCCTCATTCTCTTGAACATCAAACTGTGGAGGAATTTGGGGCTCATGTACCTCAGAAACATGTTCATCTTGGTGCAAGGCTTGGACTCCAGCATCACCTTGGGATTCCTGAATGGGGTGGCTGAATGCAAGCTCCAAGGATCTTGGTACCTCTTCAAAACTTGGTTGCACTTGCTTCGGTTCGACCTCCTTTCTTGTTGCGAGTGCAAGTGGTGCCTCTACATCAACATCTTTTGGACGTTCGTGAAGTGCTTGAATGGGAGCGCTCGAGTCTTCCTTGATGATTGGAGCTTCTTCCTTCTCTTCAATAGATGTGGGTGTCACATTTGGATGTTGCGGTTGTTCAATAGAAGGGACATATGGCTCTTCAAGTGTTGGAACCTTTTGCTCTTGAGCTTCAAACTTTTGAGGAATTGGGGTTTCCGTAATTGGAGGCTCAACTTGGGGCTCCTCTATTTCGGAGACATGTTCGCCTTCCTCCAAGGCCTTGACCCCAACATCGGCTTGGGTTTCCTCAATGGGGTGGGTAATTGGAAGCTCCAAGGATCTTGGTACCTCTTCAAAGCTTGGGTCCACTTCCTGGGAGTCCACCTTCTTTTTTATTTGGACGTCAAATGGTGCCTCCACATCACCATCTTGTGGAAGTTCTTCAAGTCCTTCAATGGGATGGCTTGTATCTTCCTTGATGATGGGAGTTTTTTCCTCCTCCTCAGTAGATGTGGGTTGGACATCTTTATCTTGTGGTTGTTCAATAGAAGGCACATCCTGCTCTACAAGTGTTGGAGCCTCATTCTTTTGAGCTTCAAACTTTGGAGGAATTTGGGGCTCCTGTACCTTAGAGACCTGTTCATCTTCGTGCAAGGCTTGGATGCCAACATCACCTTGGGATTCCTCAATGGGGTGGCTAATTGGAAGCTCCAAGGATCTTGGTACCTCCTCAAAACTTGGATCCACATGCCTTGGTTCAACCTCCTTTGTTGTTGCGAGTGTAAGTGGTGCCTCTACATCAACATCTTTTGGAAGTTCATGAAGTGCTTGAATGGGAGCGCTCGTGTCTTCCTTGATGATTGGAATTTCTTCCTCCTCCTCAATAGATGTAGGTTTGACATCTTCATGTTGCGGTTGTCCAATAGAAGGGACATATGGCTCTTCAAGTTTTGGAACCTCCTTCTCTTCAACTTCAAACTTGTGAGCAATTTGGGACTCTGTAATCTGTGGTTCAATTTGGGGCTCCTCTACCTTGGAGACATGTTCATCTTCTTGCAAGGCTTCCACCTCGACATCGCCTTGGGTATCTTCAATGGGGTGGCTGATTGGAAGCTCCAAGGATGTTGGTACCTTTTCAAAGCTTGGTTCCACTTCCTCGAATCCCACCTTTTTTTCGATTTGGACGTCAAATGGTGCCTCCACATCATCGTCCTGTGGAAGTTCCTCAAGTATTTCAATGGGATGGCTCGTATCTTCCTTGACAGTGGGAGTTTTATCCTCCTCCTTACTAGATGTGGGTTGGACATCTTTATGTTGTGGTTGTTCAACAGAAGGCACATCCGGTTCTTCACCTGTTGGAGCCTCATTCTCTTGACCTTCAAACTTTGGAGGAATTTGGGGCTCATGTACCTCAGAGAGATGTGCATCCTCGTGCAAGGCTTGGACTCCAACATCACTTTGGGATTCCTCAATGGGATGGCTAATTGGAAGCTCCAAGGTTTTTGGTACCTCTTCAAAACTTGGTTCCACTTGCTGTGGTTTGACCTGCTTTGTTGTTGCGAGTGCAAGTGTTGCCTCTCCATCAGCATATTTTGGAAGTTTGTTAACGAATGGAATGGGAGTGCTCGTGTGTTCCTTGATGATTGGAGTTTTTTCATCCTCTTCAATAGATGTGGGTGTCACATCTTGATGTTCCGGTTGTTCAATAGAAGGGACATATGGCTCTTCAAGTGTTGAAGCCTCTTTCTCTTCAACTTCAAACTTGTGAGGAATTTGGGACTTCGTAATCGGAGGTTCAATTTGGGGCTCCTCTACTTCAAAGACATGTTCATCTTCTTGCAAGGCTTCCACCCCGACATCGCCTTGGGTTTCCTCAAGGGTGTGGCTGATTGGAAGCTCCAAGGATCTTGGTACCTCTTCAAAGCTTGGTTCCACTTCCTCGGATTCCACCTTCTTTTCGATTTGGACGTCAAACGGTGCCTCCACAACACCATCTTGCAGAACTTCTTCAAGTCCTTCAATTGGATGGCTCGTATCTTCCTTGATAGTGGGAGTTTCCTCCTCCTCTTCACTAGATGTGGGTTGGACATCTTTATCTTGTGGTTGGTCAATGGAAGGCACATCCGGTTCTACAAGTGTTGGGGCCTCATTCTCTTGAGCTTCAAACTTTGGAGGAATTTGGAGCTCCTGTACCTCAGAGACATGTTCATTTTCGTGCAAGGCTTGGATTCGAACATCACCTTGGGATTCCTCAATGGGGTGGCTAATTGGAAGCTCCAAGGATCTTGGTACCTCTTCAAAACTTGGTTCTGCTTGCTCCGGTTCGACCTCCTTTGTTGTTGCGAATGCAAGTGGTGCCTCTACATCAGCTTCTCTTGGAAGTTCATGAAGTTCTTGAATGGGAGTGCTCGTGTCTTCCTTGATGATTGAAGTTTCTTCCTCCTCATCAATAGATGTTGGTTTGACATCTTCATGTTGCGGTTGTCCAATAGAAGGGACATATGGCTCTTCAAGTTTTGGAACCGCTTTCTCTTCAACTTCAAACTTGTGAGGAATTTGGGACTCCGTAATCCGAGGCTCAATTTGGGGCTCCTCTACCTCGGAGACATGTTCATCTTCTTGCAAGGCTTCCACCCCGACCTTGCCTTGGGTATCTTCAATGGGGTGGCTGATTGGAAGCTCCAAGGATCTTGGTACCTCTTCAAAGCTTGGTTCCACTTCCTCGGATTCGACCTTCTTTTCGATTTGGACGTCAAATGGTGCCTCCACATCACCATCTTGTGGAAGTTCTTCAAGTCCTTCAATGGGTTGGCTTGTATCTTCCTTGACGATGGGAGTTTTCTCCTCCTCCTCAGTTGATGTGGGTTGGACATCTTTATCTTGTGGTTGTTGAATAGAAGGCACATATGGCTCTTCAAGTGTTGGAGCCTCATTCTCTTGAGCTTCAAACTGTGGAGGTATTTGGGGCTCCTGTACCTCATAGATATGTTCATCTTTGTGCAAGGCTTGGACTCGAGCATCAGCTTGGGACTCCTCAATGGGGTGGGTAAGTGGAAGCTCCAAGGATCTTGGTACCTCTTCAAAACTTGGTTGCACTTGCTCCGGTTCGACCTCCTTTCTTGTTGCGAATGCAAGTGGTGCCTCTACATCAACATCTTTTGAACGTTCCTGAAGTGCTTCAATGGGAGTGCTCGTGTCTTTCTTGATGAATGGAGCTTCTTCCTGCTCTTCAATAGATGTGGGTGTCACATCTTGATGTTGCAGTTGTTCAATAGAAGGGACATAGGGCTCTTCAAGTGTTGGAGCTTTTTCCTCTTGAGCTTCAAACTTCTGAGGAATTAGGGACTCCTCAATTGGAGGCTCAATTTGCGGCTCCTCTATCTCGGAGACATGTTCGCCTACCTCCAAGGCCTCGATGCCAAGATCACCTTGGGTTTCCTCAATGGGGTGGCTAATTGGAAGCTCCAAGGATCTTGGTACCGCTTCAAAACTTGGTTCCACTTGCTCCGGTTGGACTTGCTTTGTTGTTGTGAGTGCTAGTGGTGCCTCTACATCAACATCTTTTGGAAGTTCGTGAAGTGCTTGAATGGGAGCGCTTGTGTTTTCCTTGACGATGGGAGTTTTATCCTCGTCCTCAATAGATGTGGGTTGGACATCTTGATGTTGTGGTTGTTCAATAGAGGGCCAATCCGACTTTTCAAATGTTAGAGCATCATTCTCTTTAGCGTCAAGCTTGTGAGGAATTCGGGATTCCACAATTGGAGGATCAATTTGGGGTTCTTCTATGTCGGAGACATGTTCACCTTCTTGCAAGGCCTCAACCCCAACATCGCCTTGGGTTTCTTCAATGGGGTGGCTAATTGGAAGCTCCAAGGATCTTGGTACCTCCTCAAAGCTTGGTTCCACTTCCTCAGATTCCACCTTCTTTTCGATTGGGACGTCAAATGGTTCCTCCACATCACCATGTTGCGGAAGTTCCTCGAGCCCTTCAATGGGATGGCTTGTATCTTCCTTGACGATGGGAGTTTTATCCTCCTCTTCAATAGATGTGGGTTCAACATCTTTATGTTGTGGTTGTTCAATAGAAGGCACATCCGCCTCTTCAAGTGTTGGAGCATCATTCTCTTGAGCTTCAAACTTTGGAGGAATTTCGGGCTCCTGTACCTGAGAGACATGTTCATCTTCGTGCAAGGCTTGGATTCGAACATCACCTTGTGATTCCTCAATGGGGTGGTTGAGTGCAAGCTCCAAGGATCTTGGTACCTCTTCAAAACTTGGTTGCACTTGCTCCGGTTCGACCTCCTTTCTTGTTGCGAGTGCAAATGGTTCCTCTACATCAACATCTTTTGGACGTTCGTGAAGTGCTTGAATGGGAGCGCTTGTGTCTTCCTTGATGATTGGAGTTTCTTCCTCCTCCTCAATATATGTAGGTTTGACATCTTCATGTTGCGGTTGTCCAATGGAAGGGACATATGGCTGTTCAAGTTTTGGACCCTCTTTCTCTTCAAGTTCAAACTTGTGAGGAATTTGGGACTTCGTAATCCGAGGCTCAATTTGGGACTCCTCTACCTTGGAGACATGTTCCTCTTCTTTCAAGGGTTGCACCCCGACATCGCCTTGGGTTTCATCAATGGGGTGGGTGATTGGAAGCTCCAAGGATTTTGGTACCTCTTCAAAGCTTGGTTCCACTTCCTCAGATTCCACCTCCTTTTCGATGTGGATGTCAAATGGTGCCTCCACATCACCGTCTTGTGGAAGTTCCTCAAGTCCTTGAATGGGATGGCTTGTATCTTCCTTGACGATGGGAGTTTTATCCTCCTCGTCAATAGATGTGGGTTGGACATCTTTATGTTGTGGTTGTTCAATAGAGGGCACATTAGGCTCTTCAAGTGTTGGAGCCTCATTCTCTCGAGCTTCAAACTTGTGAGGAATTTGGGATTTCGTAATTGGAGGTTCAATTTCAGGTTCCTCTATTTCGGAAATATGTTCACCTTCTTGCAAGGCCTGGACCCCAACATCGACTTGGTTTTCTGCAATTGGGTGGATGATTGGAAGCTCCAAGGATCGTGGTACCTCTTCAAAACTTGGTTCAACTTTTTCAGATTCCAACTTCTTTTCGATTGGGACGTCAAATGGTGCCTCCGCATCACCATCTTGTGGAAGTTCCTCAAATCCTTGAATGGGATGGCTTGTATCTTCCTTGACGATGGGAGCTTTATCCTCCTCTTCAATAGATGTGTGTTGGACATCTGGCTCTACAAGTGTTAGAGCCTCATTCTCTTGAGCTTCAAACTTTTGAAGAATTTGGGGCTCTTGTACCTCAAAGGCATGTTCATGTTCATGCAAGGCTTGGATTCCAACATCACCTTGGGATTCCTCAATGGGGTGGTTGAGTGCAAGCTCCAACGATCTTGGTACCTCTTCAAAACTTGGTTCCACTTGCTCTGGTTCGACCTCCTTTGTTGTTGCGAGTGCTAGTGGTGCCTCTACATCAACATCTTTTGGAAGTTCGTGAAGTGCTTGAATGGGAGCGCTTGTGTCTTCCTTGACGATTGGAGCTTCTTCTTGATCTTCAATAGATGTGGGTGTCACATCTTGATGTTGCAATTGTTCAATAGAAGGCACATCCGGCTCTTCAAGTGTTGGAGCCTTTTCCTCTTGATATTCAAACTTATGAGGAAATAGGGACTCCGTAATTGGAGGTTCAATTTGGGGCTCCTCTATCTCGGAGACATGTTCGCCCTCCTCCAAGGCCTCGACCCCAACATTGCCTGTGGTTTCCTCAATGGGGTGGGTAATTGGACGCTCCAACGATCCTTGTACATCTTCAAAACTTGGTTCCACTTGCTCCGGTTTGACCTCCTTTCTTGTTGCAAGTCTAAGTGGTGCCTCTACATCAACATCTTTTGGAAGTTCGTGAAGTGCTTGAATGGGAGCGCTTGTGTCTTCGTTGATGATTAGAACTTCTTCCTTCTCTTCAATCGATGTGGGTATCACATCTTGATGTCGCAGTTGTTCAATAGATGGGACGTATGGCTCTTCAAGTGTTGGGGCCTTTTCGTCTTGATCTTCAAACTTCTCAGAAATTTGGGACTCCGTAATCGGAGGTTCAATTTGGGGCGCCTCTATCTCGGAGACATGTTTGCCTTCCTCCAAGGCCTCGACCCCAACATTGCCTTTGGTTTCCTCAATGGGGTGGGTAATTGGAAGCTCCAAGGATCCTTGTACATCTTCAAAACTTGGTTCCACTTGCTCCGATTTGACCTCCTTTCTTGTTGCAAGTGCAAATGGTGCCTCTACATCAACATCTTTTGGAAGTTCGTGAAGTGCTTGAATGGGAGCGCTTCTGTCTTCCTTGATGATTGGAGCTTCTTCCTGCTGTTCAATTGATGTGGGTGTCACATCTTGAGGTTGCGGTTGTTCAATAGATGGGACATATGGCTCTTCAAGTGTTGGAGCCTTTTCCTCTTGAGCTTCAAACTTCTGAGGAATTAGGGACTCCGTAATTGGATGCTCAATTTGCGGCTCCTCGATCTCGGAGACATGTTCGCCTTCCTCCAAGGCCTCAACCCCAAGATCACCATGGGTTTCCTCAATGGGGTGGATAATTGGAAGCTCCAACGACCTTGGTACCTCTTCATAACTTGGTTCCAGTTGCTCCGGTTCAACGTGCTTTGTTGTTGCGAATGCTAGTGGTGCCTCTACATCAACATCTTTGGGAAGTTCGTGAAGTGCTTGAATGGGAGCGCTTGTGTCTTCCTTGATGATTGGAGCTTCTTCCTGCTCTTCAATTGATGTGGGTGTCACATCTTCATGTTGCGGTTGTTCAATAGAAGGGACATAGGGCTCTTCAAGTATTGGAGCATTTTCCCCTTGATCTTCAAACTTCTGAGGAATTAGGGACTCTGTAATTGGAGGTTCAATTTGGGGCTCCTCTATCTCGGAGACATGTTCGCCTTCGTCCAAGGCCTTGACCCCAAGATCAGCTTTGGTTTCCTCAATGGGATGGGTAATTGGAAGCTCCAAGGATCCTTGTACATCTTCACAACTTGGTTGCACTTGCTCCGGATCGACCTCCTTTCTTGTTGCAAGTGCAAGTGGTCCCTCTACATCAACATCTTTTGGAAGTTCGTGAAGTGCTTGAATGGGAGCGCTTTTGTCTTCCTTGACGATTCGAGTTTCTTCTTGCTCTTCAATTGATGTGGGTGTCACATCTCGATGTTGCGGTTGTTCAATAGAAGGGACATATGCCTCTTCGACTGTTGGAGCCTTTTCCTCTTGAGCTTCAAACTTCTGAGGAATTAGGGACTCCGCAATTGGAGGTTCAATTTGGGGCTCCTCTACCCCGGAGACATGTTCGCCTACCTCCAAGGCCTCGACGCCAAGATCACCTTGGGTTTCCTCAAGGGGGTGGCTAATTGGAAGCTCCAAGGATCTTGGTACCTCTTCAAAACTTGGTTCCACTTGCTCCGGTTCGACCTCCTTTGTTGTTGCGAGTGGTAGTGGTGCCTCTACATCAACATGTTTTGGAAGTTCGTGAAATGCTTGAATGGGAGTGCTTGTGTCTTCCTTGATGATTGGAGCTGCTTCCTTCTCTTTAGTAGACGTGGGTGTCACATCTTCATGTTGTGGTTGTTCAATAAAAGGCACATTCGGCTCTTCAAGTGTTGGAGCCTTTTCCTCTTGATCTTCAAACTTCTGAGGAATTAAGGACTCTGTAATTGGAGGTTCAATTTGGGGCTCCTCTATCTTGAAGACATGGTCGCCTTCGTCCAAGGCCTTGACCCCAAGATCACCTTTGGTTTCCTCAATGGGGTGGGTAATTGGAACCTCCAAGGATCCTTGTACATCTTCAAAACTTGGTTGCACTTGCTCCGGTTCGACCTCCTTTCTTGTTGCAAGGGCAAGTGGTCCCTCTACATCAACATCTTTTGGAAGTTCGTGAAGTGCTTGAATGGGAGCGCTTCTGTCTTCCTTGACAATTGGAGTTTCTTCTTTCTCTTCAATTGATGTGGGTGTCACATTTTGATCCTGCGGTTGTTCAATAGAAGGGACATATGGCTCTTGAAGTGTTGGAGCCTTTTCCTCTTGAGCTTCAAACTTCTGAGGAACTAGGGACTCTGCAATTGGAGGCTCAATTTGCGGCTCCTCTATCTCCGAGAGATGTTCACGTACCTCTAAGGACTGGACCCCAAGATCACCTTGGGTTTCCTCAAGGGGGTGGCTAATTGGAAGCTCCAAGTATGTTGGTACCTCTTCAAAACCTTGTTCCACTTGCTCCGGTTCGACCTCCTTTGTTGTTGCGAGTGCTAGTGGTGCCTCTACATCAACATCTTTTGGAAGTTCGTGAAGTGCTTGAATGGGAGCGTTTGTGTCTTTGTTGATGATTGGAGCTTCTTTTTTCTCTTCAATAGATGTGGGTGTCACATCTTCATGTTGTGGTTGTTCAATAAAAGGCACATCCGGCTCTTCAAGTGTTGGAGCCTTTTCCTCTTGATCCTCAATCTTTTGAGGAATTAGGGACTCTGTAATTGGAGGTTCAATTTGGGGCTCCTCTATCTCGGAGACACGTTCACCTTCCTCCAAGGCCTTGTCCCCAACAGTTCCTTTGATTTCGTCAATGGGGTGGGTAATTGGAAGTTCCAAGGATCCTTGTACATATTCAAAACTTGGTGCCACTTGCTCTGGTTCAATGTGCTTTGTTGTTGCGAATGCAAATGGTGCCTCTACATCAATATCTTTTGGAAGTTCGTGAAGTGCGTGAATGGGAGCGCTTGTGTCTTCATTGATGATTGGAGCTTCTTCGAACTCTTCAATTGATGTGGGTGTCACATCTTGATGTTGCGGTTCTTCAATAGAAGGGACATAGGGCTCTTGAAGTGCTGGAGCCTTCTCTTCTTGACCTTCAAACTTATGAGGAATTTGGGACTCCGTAATTGAAGGTTCAATTTGGGGCTCCTCTGTCTCAAAGACATGTTCGCCTTCATCCAAGGCCTCAACCGCAAGATCACCTTTGGTTTCCTCAATGGGGTGGGTTATTGGAACTTGCAAGGATCCTTGTACATCTTCAAAACTTGGTTCCACTTGCTCCGGTTCGACTTCCTTTGTTGTTGCAAGTGCAAGTGGTCCCTTTACATCAGCGTCTTTTGGAAGTTCGTGAAGTGCTTGAATGGGAGCGCTTGTGTCTTCCTTGACGATTGGAGTTTCTTCCTGCTCTTCAATAGATGTGGGTGTCACATCTCGACTTTGCAGTTGTTCAATAAAAGGGACATTTGGCTCTTCAAGTGTTGGAGCCTTTTCGTCTTGAGCTTCAAACCTCTGAGGAATTAGGGACTCCGCAATTGGAGGCTCAATTTGCGGCTCCTCTCTCTCGGAGACATGTTCGCGTACCTCCAAGGACTCGACCTCAAGATCACCTTGGGTTTCCTCACGGGGGTGGGTAATTGGAAGCTCCAAGGATCCTGGTACCTCTTCAAAGCTTGGTTCCACTTGCTCCGGTTCGACCTCCTTTGTTGTTGCGAGTGCTAGTGGTGCCTTTACATCAACATCCTTTGGAAGTTCGTGAAGTGCTTGAATGGAAGGGCTTGTGTCTTGCTTTATGATTGGAGCTTCTTCCTTCTCTTCAATAGATGTGGGTGTCACATCTTCATGTTGTGGTTGTTCAATAAAAGGCACATCCAGCTCTTCAAGTGTTGGAGCTTTTTCCTCTTGATCTTCAAACTTCTCAGGAATTAGCGACTCCTTTATTGGAGGTTCAATTTGGGGCTCCTCTATCTCGGAGACATGTTCGCCTTCCTGCAGGGCCTCATCCTCAACATTGCTTTTGGTTTCGTCAATGGGGTGGGTAATTGGAAGCCCGAAGGATCCTTGTACATCTTCAAAACTTGGTTCCACTTGCTCTGGTTCGATGTGCTGTGTTGTTGCGAATGCAAGTGGTGCCTCTACATCAATATCTTTCGGAAATTCGTGAAGTGCTTGAATGGGAGCGCTTGTGCTTTCGTTGATGATTGGAGCTTCTTCTTGCTCTTCAATAGATGTGGGTGTCACATCTTGATGTTGCCGTTCTTCAATAGAAGGGACAAAGGGCTTTTGAAGTGTTGGAGCCTTTTCCTCTTTATCTTCAAACTTCTGAGGAATTTGGGACTCCGTAATTGAAGGTTCAATTTGGGGCTCCTCTATGTCGGAGACGTGTTCGCTTTCGTCCAAGGCCTCAACCCCAAGATCACCTTTGGTTTCGTCAACGCGGTGGGTAATTGGAACCTCCAAGGATCCTTGTACATCTTCAAAACTTGGTTCCACTTGCTTCGGTTCGACCTCCTTTCTTGTTGCAAGTGCAAGTGGTCCCTCTACATGAACACCTTTTGGAAGTTCGTGAAGTGCTTGAATGGGAGCGCTATTGTCTTCCTTGACAATTGGAGTTTCTTCTTGCTCTTCAATAGATGTGGGTGTCACATCTCGATGTTGCAGTTGTTCAATAGAAGGGACATCTGGCTCTTCAGGTGTTGGAGCATTTTCATCTTGATTTTCAAAATTCCGAGGAATTTGGGACTCCGTAATTGAAGGTTCAATTTGGGGCTCCTCTATCTCGGAGACATGTTTGCCTTCCTCCAAGGCCTCGACCCCAACATTGCCTTTGGTTTCCTGAATGGGTTGGGTAATTGGAACCTCCAAGGATCCTTGTACATCTTTAAAACTTTGTTCCACTTGCTCCGGTTCGACCTCCATTGTTGTTGTGAGTGCTAGTGGGACCTGTATATCAACATCTTTTTGAAGTTCGTGAAGTGCTTGAATGGGAGCGCTTGTGTCTTCCTTGATGATTGGAGCTTCTTTCTTCTCTTCAATAGATGTGGGTGTGACATCTTCATGTTGTGGTTGTTCAATAAAAGGCACATCAGGCTCTTCAAGTGTTGGAGCCTTTTCCTCTTGATCTTCAAACTTCTGAGGAATTAGGGACTCCGTAATTGGAGGTTCAATTTGGGGCTCCTCTATCTCGGAGAGATGTTCGCCTTCCTCGAAGGCCTCGTCCCCAACATTGCCTTTGGTTTCCTCAATGGGGTGGGTAATTGGAGGCTCCAAGGATCCTTGTACATCTTCAAGACTTGGTTCCACTTGCTCCGGTTTGACCTCCTTTCTTGTTGCGATTGCAAGTGGTGCTTCTACATCAACATCTTTCGGGAGTTCGTGAAGTGCTTGAATGGGAGCGCTTGTTTCTTCCTTGATGATTGGAGCTTCTTCCTTCTCTTGAATAGATGTGGGTGTCACATCTTGATTTTGCGGTTGTTCATTAGAAGGGACATGCGGCTCTTCAAGTGTTGGAGCCTTTTCCTCTTGATCTTCAAACTTCTGATGAATTTGGGAATCTGTAATTGAAGCGTCAATTTGGGGCTCCTCTATGTCGGAGACGTGTTCGCTTTCGTCCAAGGCCTCGACCCCAAGATCACCTTTGGTTTCGTCAACGGGGTGGGTAATTGGAACCTCCAAGGATCCTTGTACATCTTCAAAACTTGGTTCCACTTGCTTCGGTTCGACCTCCTTTCTTGTTGCAAGTGCAAGTGGTCCCTCTACATGAACACCTTTTGGAAGTTCGTGAAGTGCTTGAATGGGAGCGCTTCTGTCTTCCATGACGATTGGAGTTTCTTCCTGCTCTTCAATAGATGTGGGTGTGACATCTCGATGCTGCGGTTTTTCAATAGAAGGGACATATGGCTCTTCAACCGTTGGAGCCTTTTCCTCTTGATCTTCAAACTTCTGAGGAATTTGGGACTCCGTAATTGAAGGTTCAATTTGGGGCTCCTCTATGTCGGAGACATGTTCGCCTTCGTCCAAGGCCTCGACCCCAACATTGCCTTTGGTTTCTTGAATGGCGTGGGTAATTGGAACCTCCAAGGATCCTTGTACATCTTCAAAACTTGGTTCCACTTGCTCCGGTTCAACCTCCTTTGTTGTTGCGAGTGCTAGTGGTGCCTCTACATCAACATCTTTTGGAAGTTCGTGAAGTGCTTGAATGGGAGCACTTGTGTCTTCCTTGATGATTGGAGCTTCTTCCTTCTCTTCAATAGATGTGGGTGCAACATCTTCATGTTGTGGTTGTTCAATAAAAGGCACATCCGGCTCTTCAATTGTTGGAGCCTTTTCGTCTTGATCTTCAAACTTCTGAGGAATTAGGGACTCCGTAATTGGAGGTGCAATTTGGGGCTCTTCTATCTCGGAGAAATGTTCGCCTTCCTCCAAGGCCTCGTCCGCAACAATGCTTTCGGTTTCCTCATTGGGGTGGGTAATTGGAGGCTCCAAGGATCCTTGTACATCTTCCAAACTTGGTTCCACTTTTTCAGGTTCGACGTGCTTTGTTGTTGCGATTGCAAGTGGTGCCTCTACATCAACATCTTTCGGGAGTTCTTGAAGTGCTTGAATGGGAGCGCTTGTCTCTTCCTTGATGATTGGAGCCTCTTCCTTCTCTTGAATAGATGTTGGTGTCAAATCTTGATGTTGCGGTTCTTCATTAGAACGGACATAGGGCTTTTCAAGCGTTGGAGCCTTTTCCTCTTGAGCTTCAAACTTTTGAGGAATTTGGGAATCCGTAATTGAAGCATCAATTTGGGGCTCCTCTATCTCGGAGACATGTTCGCCTTCGTCCAAGGCCTTGACCCCATGATCACCTTTGGTTTCCTCAATGGGGTGGGTAATTGGAACCTCCCAGGATCCTTGTACATTTTCAAAACTTGGTTCCACTTGCTCCGGTTCGACCTCCTTTCTTGTTGCAAGTGCAAGTGGTCCCTCTACATCAACACCTTTTGGAAGTTCGTGAAGTGCTTGAATGGGAGCGCTAGTGTCTTCCTTGACGATTGGAGTTTCTTCCTGCTCTTCAATAGATGTGGGTGTGACATCTCGATGCTGCGGTTGTTCAAGAGAAGGGACATATGGCTCTTCAAGTGTTGGAGCTGTTTCCTCTTGATCTTCAAACTTCTGAGGAATTTCGGACTCCGTAATTGAAGGTTCAATTTGGGGCTCCTCTATCTCGGAGAAATGTTCGCCTTCCTCCAAGGCCTCGTCCCCAACAATGCCTTTGGTTTCCTCAATGGGGTGGGTAATTGGAGGCTCCAAGGATCCTTGTACATCTTCAAAACTTGGTTCCACTTTCTCCGGTTCGACCTCCTTTCTTATTGCGATTGCAAGTGGTGCCTCTACATCAACATCTTTCGGAAGTTCTTGAAGTGCTTGAATGGGAGCGCTTGTCTCTTCCTTGTTGATTGGAGCTTCTTCCAACTGTTCAATTGATGTGGGTGTCACATCTTCATGTTGCAGTTGTTCAATAGAAGGGACATAGGGCTCTTCAAGTGTTGGAGCCTTTTCCTCTTGATCTTCAAACTTCTGAGGAATTTGGGACTTCGTAATTGAAGCGTCAATTTGGGGCTCCTCGGAGGCATGTTCGCCTTTGTCCAAGGCCTCGACCCCAGGATCACCTTTGGTTTCCTCAATGGGGTGGGTAATTGGAACCTCCCAGGATCCTTGTACATCTTCAAAACTTGGTTCCACTTGCTCCGGTTCGACCTCCTTTCTTGTTGCAAGTGCAAGTGGTCCGTCTACATCAACATCTTTTGGATGTTCGTGAAGTGCTTGAATGGGAGCGCTTGTGTCTTCCTTGATGATTCGAGTTTCTTCATGCTCTTCAATAGATGTGGGTGTCACATCTCGATGTTGCGGTTGTTCAAGAGAAGGGACATATGGCTCTTCAAGTGTTGGAGCCTTTTCCTCTTGATCTTCAAACTTCTGATGAATTTGCGACTCCGTAATTGAAGGGTCAATTTGGGGCTCCTCTATCTCGGAGACATGTTCGCCTTCGTCCAAGGCCTCGACTCCAAGATCACCTTTGGTTTCCTTAATGGGGTGGGTAATTGGAACCTCCAAGGATCCTTGTACATCTTCAAAACTTGGTTCCACTTGCTCCGGTTCGACCTCCTTTCTTGTTGCAAATGCAAATGGTCCCTCTACATCAACATCTTTTGGATGTTTGTGAAGTGCTTGAATGGGAGCGCTTGTGTCTTCCTTGACGATTGGAGTTTCTTCCTGCTCTTCAATAGATGTGGGTGTCACATCTCGATGTTGCGGTTGTTCAATAGAAGGGACATATGGCTCTTCAAGTGTTGGAGCCTTTTCCTCTTGAGCTTCAAACTTCTGAGGAATTAGGGACTCCGCAATTGGAGGCTCAATTTGGGGCTGCTCTAACTCGGAGACATGTTCGCGTACCTCCAAGGCCTCGACGCCAAGATCACCTTGGGTTTCCTCAAGGGGGTGGCTAATTGGAAGCTCCAAGGATCTTGGTACCTCTTCAAAACTTGGTTCCACTTGCTCCGGTTCGACCTCCTTTGTTGTTGCGAATGATAGTGGGGCCTCTACATCAACATGTTTTGGAAGTTCGTGAAATGCTTGAATGGGAGTGCTTGTGTCTTCCTTGATGATTGGAGCTGCTTCCTTCTCTTTAGTAGATGTGGGTGTCACATCTTCATGTTGTGGTTGTTCAATAAAAGGCACATCCGGCTCTTCAAGTGTTGGAGCCTTTTCCTCTTGATCTTCAAACTTATGAGGAATTACGGACTCTGTAATTGGAGGTTCAATTTGGGGCTCCTCTATCTTGAAGACATGGTCGCCTTCGTCCAAGGCCTCGACCCCAGGATCACCTTTGGTTTCCTCAATGGGGTGGGTAATTGGAGCCTCCAAGGATCCTTGTACATCTTCAAAACTTGGTTGCACTTGCTCCGGTTCGACCTCCTTTCTTGTTGCAAGTGCAAGTGGTCCCTCTACATCAACATCTTTTGGAAGTTCGTGAAGTGCTTGAATGGGAGCGCTTCTGTCTTCCTTGACAATTGGAGTTTCTTCTTTCTCTTCAATTGATGTGGGTGTCACATTTCGATCCTGCGGTTGTTCAATAGAAGGGACATATGGCTCTTGAAGTGTTGGAGCCTTTTCCTCTTGAGCTTCAAACTTCTGAGGAATTAGGGACTCCACAATTGGAGGCTCAATTTGGGGCTCCTCTACCTCGGAGACATGTTCGCCTACCTCCAAGGCCTCGACGCGAAGATCACCTTGGGTTTCCTCAAGGGGGTGGCTAATTGGAAGCTCCAAGGATCTTGGTACCTCTTCAAAACTTGGTTCCACTTGCTTCGGTTCGACCGCCTTTGTTGTTGCGAGTGCTAGTGGTGCCTCTACATCAACATCTTTTGGAAGTTCGTGAAATGCTTGAATGGGAGCGCTTGTGTCTTCCTTGATGATTGGAGCTGCTTCCTTCTCTTCAGTAGATGTGGGTGTCCCATCTTCATGTTGTGGTTGTTCAATAAAAGGCACATTCGGGTCTTCAAGTGTTGGAGCCTTTTCGTCTTGAGCTTCAAACTTCTGAGGAATTAGGGATTCTACAATTGGAGGCTCAATTTGGGGGTCCTCTATCTCGGAGACATGTTCGCCTTCCTCCAAGGCGTCGACCCCAGGATCACCTTGGGTTTCCTCAATGGGGTGGGTAATTGGAAGCTCCAAGGATCTTGGTACCTCTTCAAAACTTGGTTCCACTTGCTCCGGTTCGACCTCCTTTGTTGTTGCGAGTGCAAGTGGTTCCTCTACATCAACATTTTTCGGAAGTTCGTGAAGTGCTTGAATGGGAGCGCTTATGTCTTCCTTGATGATCAGAGTTTTTTCCTGCTCTTCAATAGATGTGGGTGTCACATTTCGATGTTGCGGTTGTTCAATAGAAGGGACATATGGCTCTTCAAGTGTTGGAGCCTTTTCCTTTTGAGCTTCAAACTTCTGAGGAATTAGGGACTCCAGAATTGGAGGCTCAATTTGGGGCTCCTCTATCTTGGAGACATGTTCGCCTACCTCCAAGGCCTCGCCCCCAAGATCACCTTGGGTTTCCTCGATGGGGTGGCTAATTGGAAGCTCCAAGGATCTTGGTACCTCTTCAAAACTTGGTTGCACTTGCTCCGGTTCGACCTCTTTTCTTGTTGGGAGTGCGAGTGGTGCCTGTACGTTAAGATCTTTTGGATGTTGGTGAAGTGCTTGAATGGGAGCGCTCGTGTCTTCCTTGATGATTGGAGCTTCTTCCTGCTCTTCAAGAGATGTGGGTGGCATATCTTGATGTTGCGGTTGTTCAATAGAAGGGACATATGGCTCTTCAAATGTTGAAGCGTTTTCGTCTTGAGCTTCAATGTTTTGAGGAATTAGGGACTCTGTAATTGGAGGATCAATTCGGGGCTCTTGTATCTCGGAGACATGTTCGCGTTCCTCGAAGGCGTCGACCCCAACATCGCTTTGGGTTTCCTCATTGGGGTGGCTAATTGGAAGCTCCAAGGGTCTTGGTACCTCTTCAATGCTTGGTTCCACTTCCTTGGATTCCAACTTCTTTTCGATTTGGACGTCAAATGGCGCATCCACATCACCATCTTTTGGAAGTTCGTCAAGTCCTTCAATGGGATGGCTTGTATCTTCCTTGATAGTGGGAGTTTTCTCCTCCTCTTCAATAGATGTTGGTTGGACATATTTATGTTGTGGTTGTTCAATAGAAGGCACATCTGGCTCTTCAAATGTTGGAGCCTTAGTCCCTTCAGCTTCAAACTTTGGAGGAATTTGGGACTCCTGTACCTCAGAGACATGTTCATCTTCGTGCAAGGCTTGGACTCCAACATCACCTTGAGATACGTCAATGGGGTGGCTAATTGGAAGCTCCAAGGATCTTGGTACCTCTTCAAAACTTGGTTCCACTTGCTTCGGTTCGACCTCCTTTGTTGTTGCGAATGCTAGTGGTGCCTCTACATCAACATCTTTTGGAAGTTCGTGAAGTGCTTGAATGGGAGCGCTTGTGTCTTCCTTGATGAATGGAGCTTCTTCTTGCTCTTCAATAGATGCGGGTGTCACATCTTGATGTTGCGGTTGTTCAATAGAAGGGACATATGGCTTTTCAAGTGTTGGAGCCTTTTCATCTTGATCTTCAAACTTCTGAGGAATTTGGGACTCCGTAATTGGAGGTTCAATTTGGGGCTCCTCTATCTCGGAGACATGTTCGCCTTCCTCCAAGGCCTCGACCCCAACATTGCCTTTGGTTTCTTGAATGGGGTGGCTAATTGGAAGCTCCAAAGATCCTTGTACATCTTCAAAACTTGGTTCCACTTGCTCTGGTTTGAGCTCCTTTCTTGTTGCAAGTGCAAGTGGTCCCTCTACATCACCATCTTTTGGAAGTTCGTGAAGTGCTTGAATGGGAGCGCTTGTGTCTTCGTTGATGATTGGAGCTTCTTCCTTCTCTTCAATAGATGTGGGCGTCACATCTCGATGTTGCGGTTGTTCAATAGAAGGGACATATGGCTCTTCAAGTGTTGGAGCCTTTTCGTCTTGATCTTCAAACTTCTGAGGAATTAGGGACTTCGTAATTGGAGGTTCAATTTGGGGCTCCTGTATCTCGGAGACATGTTCGCCTTCCTCCAAGGCCTCGACCCCAACATCGCCTTGGGTTTCCTCAATGGGGTGGCTTATTGGAAGCTTTGAGGATCTTGGTACCTCTTCAAAACTTGGTTCCACTTTCTCCGGTTCGACCTCCTTTTGTGTTGGGAGTGTGAGTGGTGCCTCTACATTAAGATCGTTTGGATGTTGTGGAAGTGCTTGAATGGGAGTGCTGGTGTCTTCCTTGATGATTGGAACTTCTTCCTGCGCTTCAATAGATGTGGGTGTCACATCTGGATGTTGCGGTTGTACAATAGAGGGGACATATGGCTCTTCAAGTGTTGGAGCCTTTTCCTCTTGAGCTTCAACCTTTTGAGGAATTAGGGACTCTGTAATTGGAGGCTCAATTTGGGTCTCCTCTACCTCGGAGACATGTTCGCCTTCCTCAAAGGCGTTGACGCGAACATTGCCTTGGGTTTCCTCAATGGGGTGGGTAATTGGAAGCTCCAAGGATCTTGGTATCGCTTCAAAACTTGGTTCCACTTCCTCGGATTCCACCTTCTTTTCGATTTGGATGTCAAATGGTGCCTCCACATCACCATCTTGTGGAAGTTCCTCAAGTCCTTCAATGGGATGGCTTGTATCTTCCTTGACGATGGGAGTTTTATCGTCCTCCTCAATAGATGTGGGTTGGACAACTTTAGGTTGTGGTTGCTGAATAGATGGCACATCCATGTCTTCAAGTGTTGGAGCCTCATTTCCTTGAGCTTCAAACTTGTGAGCAATACGGGAGTTCGTAATTGGAGGTTCAATTTGGGGTTTTTCTATGTCGGAGACATGTTCACCTTCTTGCAAGGCCTCGACCCCAACATTGACTTGTGTTTCCTTAATAGGTTGGCTAAGAGGAACTTCCAAGGACCTTGGTACCTCTTTGAAACTTGGTTCCACCTCCTCGGGTTGCACTTGCCTTTCCATTGGGACTTGAAATGGCTCCTTGACGTCCCCATCTTGGGGAAGTTCATCAAGTGTTTGAATGGGAACACTCTTTTTGTCTTTAACAATTGGAGTCTCCTTCGCCTCCTGAATAGATGTTGGCTCAACATCTTCCAATTCAAATTCCTCCTTAGAAGGGATTTGATGTTGTTCAAATGTTGTAGCCTTTCTGTCTTCAGCCTCAAATTCCTGAGGATGTTCTTCAAGTGTTTGAATGGGAGCACTTTCATTTTCTTTAACAATTGGAGTCTCCTCCTCCTCCTCCTCCTCCTCTTCAATAATTGTGGGTTTGAGATCTTCAACTTTTGCATCTTCAGTAGAAGGGATGTATGGCTTTTCAAAGGTTTGATCCTCTTTTTCTTGAGCCTCAGATTCTTTAAATTGGAGCTTTGTAATTGGAGCCTCAATTTGCGGTTCCTCTACCTTTGAGAGAGCTTGACCTTCCACTAGGGCTTTAACTCGAACATCCTTTTGTGTTTCTTCAATGGGAGCGCCCTTGTCTTGGATAACAATTGGAATATTGTTTCGTTCAACAGATGGAATGTATGGTTCTTCAAGTTTAGGAGCTTCCACCTCTAGAACCTTTTGAGATTCTTTCGTGAAAGTTACTTCATTTGGCACTCGAGGCTCCTCTATTAAAGCTTCAATCTTGGGCTCTTCCATTTTTGTTAGAGGCACAATTTGCTCTGGTACTTCTAAGGCAACATCCTTTTGAGTTTCCTCAATGGATGGGCTAATTGGAAGTTGCAAGGAACTTGGTGCCTCTTGGAAACTTGGTTCCACCTCCTTGGGTTCGTCCTTCTTTTCAAATGCCACTTCAAGTGGTTCAAGTACGTCTACATGTTTCTTGATGTGATCTGGTGTTTCAATGGGTGCCTCCTTTTGCTCCACAGCAATTAGAGCCTCGTCCTCTTGAATAGATGTGGGTTCCACATCTACGGTTTCCTTTTCAAAAGAAAGGATGGATGGTTTTTCAAGCTTAGGAGCATGCACCTCTTGAGGTTCAAACTCTAAAATTTGAGATTCTTTTGTAAGAATTACATCATCTAGTGTTTTGGGCTCCTCAATTGGAGCTTCGATCTTGGGCTCGTTTCCTTGTGTTGGAGGTGGAATTTCCACTGAAGCTTCCAAGATGGCATCCTTTTGAATCTCTTCAATGGGTGGGCTAGTTGGAAACTCCAAGGAATGTGACACTTCCTCAAAAGTTGGTTTTGCCTCCTTAGGTTCCTCCTCCTTTTCAATTGGCACATGAGTTAGCTCTTGGACATGTCCATGTTGCTCAATTTGCTCCAGTGTCTCAATGGGAACCCCCTTGTTGAAATCCTTATCATCCTTCAGTCTTTCAATGTCATGTGATTCTTCATGTTGAGGCGAGCCTAGAAAAACATAGCCCCCACCATCACCGTTGATTGAATGTGTTTCAATATCATCAGATTGGTCACTTCCAAGAGACCTCACAGTATCAGCTTCTTCTTCGAAAGGTTGATCATTTTGTAGTTGTCTTGGATCTGATTTTTCCTTTGGTAGACCTTCTACCACATGTTTTGAAAGGAATGGCTTGCTTGCCATTGACTTCATGTTCTCCTCTTGTTCGTTTGTTGGTTGTTGAGAATCATCTTCTATTTCCTTTTCTTTGGATTTCAAATTCTTCAAGTTTTCTGTCAAAACCAAGTTGTTTAGTTCTCCATTCATCTATTTAATGCCACGTAACAAAGTTGCATAATAATGTCTATGTACATTGACCAAAATTCCTTGAAATAACCTAAATAGTAAAATCCAAATACCTCTTATGTCAAATCATCTTATATGAATATTATGACACCATTATGTGGAAAGTTGATCGAGGATTCACATAAGGAAATTATATATATATATATATATATATATATATATATATTAAAAACTAAAAACTTATAAAATTTGAAGATTCATGTTGAATTTATTCCAATTGTTTTGAAAATATGCTACCTTTTAAGATCCAATATGTTGTTACCAAAACAAGTTGGTTTAAGAAAGTAATTCAATTCACCATATTTATTAAATTAATGAAGAAATGGCAAAATGATTTCATGCACTTTGGAAAACAAATTATTTGAAGTTAATATATTTTTAGAATACATTAATAAGATGTTACTCAAAATGGGAGGTATGAAATGTAAGATTCCATGTAATAAGTCAATTTGTTGTGTCATCAAATAATCTTTTAAGTTTTGATGAATTGCAAAGATATTGGGATAGATGAATATTTATAAATTTACCTGTTTTCATTGCTTCAAGTTGGGAGGTTGGATCCACTTCACTTGCTTTGGTTGATTTCGACATTCTCGCCAACACTGGTGAAGAACTTCCAGACCCAAGTTCTCGTGGCACAAGTTCCCAATTATCACTCAACTTGCCACTTTCCTTTGGCATTGTTGATTTTTGTGTGTGCACACCTTCTTTCATGTCTACCTTTTGCGTTGGTGGGGTTGCAACTTCGATGTTTGTAGCTTGTTCACTTGGTTCATGTGGTTCTGGAATAACACCTAATTGAGGTTGTGGCGACCCAAAACTTGTTTGTGAAATTGTAGTGATGGGGGATGATGTCTCTTCACCACTTCCACCAACAATTGGAGCTTCTGTGTTACATGTGGATGAAACACTTTTGGATTCAGATGGGGTGGCATGAAACGAGGTGGCCCTTTTTCGAAGACCAAGGTGCACTACTGCAGAATTATTGCTTGAGGTTGGGATGATGGTTTCCTTAGAGGGAAATAGATCATCATCATCTTGGAACCTTGGTCGTGTAGAGTCAAAAGATGATTGGGATGTATTTGCAATAACCCCTCCTTGTTGAGACACACCAACACCAGACTTAATGTGCTTTGGGTGACTAGGTGAAGCTTGGAAATGTTGTAGTTCATCAGGTGCATCATGGAAAGCATCAGGGCTTCGTCCACCTCCACTTGAAAAAGATCGAGATGGGCTTGGCATTGCAGTGTTATATGCACTTTGCACTGCGGAGGGTGGTGATCCCAATAGTCTTCTACCAGAGTCTGACACATGTGAATGTATCTCTTGTTGATCAAACATAACATTTGTATCAATGTCATCATCTTCTTCAACTTGAGAAGACCCCATTTTCTGCCAAACCAACCTCCCATCCATTAGTTTATATGTCACCTATATATAAAGGTAAGTAAATTCGCAATACAATTCCGTCAAATTTCATGTTTTTCACACAACACAACTATTTAGGTTGGCACAAAATTTCCTTTAAGGGAACAAAACATGTGTTGCATGATGATTTGTCGAAAATGATGATAGTCAACTTTGAGATTCATTAGGTATATCTTGGAAGTATTTCTAGGATGGATACATTGGATTCCATTTGAACTTCAAAGTTAAGCACCTTCATCTTGGGATAGGGGTTTCCCAAGATATCAATGTAGCGAAGTTGGAGCAAGGCCACTTCCAAGAAGAGGCAATACCCTTGGTAGTGACAAGGGAAAAGGTTATTATTTGCATTTCCTTCATGGAGCTAAGTTTTTGCAATAAGTAAGCTAGAACGGGTGTACAGATTGAACTTTCCTACCTAGTAAGGACCATAAAAAGAAGAAGAAAAAAACATAGAATATGTAATGGGCTACGGGTGCCTTCATGGTATGAGAGTACTTGATCTAAAACTCGAATTACACATTCAAGCATGGTTGAGTGGAAACTTCGTCACTCAACTCATGATCAGATCGGAAATACCTTTTAGGTCAACCTTGATTTGGGTAAACCCTAAACCTCAATTGTAATTAGGGTGGGCCCTGTAGATTGGACCTGGTCAACAAACTGGCGATTTGGCAAGGTCGTCAAACGCTACCAAACCAACAACAGAACACAGAACTCCCAGAGCTCCATAACCGCACAAAAGTGTCTTAGATACAACTCGAAAGCTATCGCAGAAGAGAGAAAGACATACCTTGGGGATGAAGGGCTCCAAGGTGGCAGAATCCGTATCTGCAGCCCGATCCACATCCTTGGCCTTGGCGCTAGATTGATGAGGCGTTACGTGATGAGGCTTCGCTGGAAGGCGGGGCGTCCGGGACGCCACTGAACTCCCGCTCCTCTCCCTGCTCGCACACTTTCCCCCTCCCTTTCCCATGGCAGATGGAACCCTCCTCCTTTCTTATACCCTACGTACCAGTAAATTCTCCAAAACCCACAAAACTATTTCCTATGCACTCAGTAACAGTTGAATTTCATAAAATTCCAATGACAACCAAATATAGCTTTCTATCACTGATAACACCTTCACAACAGTCACAAGATTATGTCCTAAAGGCACCAACACAATGACTTCAAAATTGCAATTTCAAAAGCGAGAGTGATCGAAGGCCCACAAACGTAGCTTAATTGATGATTGGCACAAGTATTCGAGAGCTAACAGATATATATATATATATCATCAAATCTTATCGCTGCCACAGAAATAAGAGGCAACACAGGATCCTGACAAATTGTTCTTTTGAAAACTTGCGACTGGCAAAACGATCCCAGAAAAAAGACAACGTATTAAGCTTTACTCTAGCAGCAGAAACCTGCAACAGATTCAATATCCACAACCACTCCAGGTCACGGAATAAGCGATACAAATTTCAGATCCAACAAGATTGCAGAGTACCTTGATTTCGATCAGAACCCCTTTGATGAACTTCGACAATCTGTATTTTTATGTATGCAAACAATTTAAACTATTCTGGGGAGCAAGTGAAGACAGACCGTTTAACTATGATCCAATATGAGGGAGAAAAACAAGTACCGAGTGATCGAATTTGCAGTGATCGAGATCCTGCACAAACAAGGGGTTATCTAGACACCAGACAAAGAAATTAGTGTGCACATGGAAAGAGCAGAACAACTTGATAATATATATAGAAAATGCAGGTGCAATATTTAGTGTAGGAATACCTCCAACCCGACTCCAACTCTACCCACCCAAAAGCCTAAGCGAACCAGACTTGGACTTGCAAATATGATTTTTCAAAGTATTGGAAAACTCCGAGCTTCAGCAACCTCGCTCTTCAAGCTGTTCTTCTAGAAACCAAATCTGTAATGCGCAAAATTGGACAGTTCCACCACTATGAATAAGCTGCAAAGAAGATCTCGCGAGGCAGAATTCAGTCAATGTGCTGCCAAGCGAGCATATGTGCGATGATCATGCAAAATTAGCTTAAATGCACTGATTGTTTTGATTTTTTTTGGTATCGTGTGGCTGATTCAGACTATGTAAATGTATGATAGAGCTATGCCGGGTTCCCGGAGATGAATCTAACCTACTGTCAGTGGCAGCTTGCATTTAAAAAAAGAGCAAGCTCACGCGCCCACCTAAAATCCCTTGTTGGGGGGGGGAGGGGCGGTGTTTTCAGAGTTAGGAAATAGAAGATTAGAGCAGAATTCCGATGCACAAAATGACATACATACACTGAGCTCGAGAATTGACTCTTTGTAAGTGCAGGCGCTGATCGCTTCTAGATGCAACTCTGGAACGAGGATGGATACGAAAGCCCAAAGATGTTCAGCACGTGCAGCCAACGACGACAACAAGCAGGTAACGCACAAGTAGTAGGGAACACAGCAACAGGAATTCAAAACGATGCAATGAGTGAGAGCAACAAAGATGCAGGGACAGCAGCGATAGAGGAACGCGAAGATGGAAGCGCAACAAACAATACAGCAAATGCTTGAGATTGGAATTTGGCGCTGGAAACTGTAATAAGCAAAGACGCAAGAATCTGTTCTGCTCTGTCTATTTTCTGGTTCGTAATGGCCTATTCTTGGCAGGCATAGGAACAGCCTGGGCGGGCCGGCATAGGGGCCCACCTTCAGCTTTTATTCCCTGGCACCCAAAAACATTTCTAATTTTTTTCCAAATCAAAGGGCGGTAGATTGAAAAGCTTTGAGTCTTTGGGGTTTAGAGGGGGGTGGCAGCTGGACTGGCCTGAAAAATCAAGTATCCCTCCCTTTCTTGGTCGGTTAACTTTAGGGCCCACTCTGCTGGCATTTATCCCCACTTTTACCGCACTGTTTTTTTCCAGCAAACTTAGTGGCTTGCCCTCCAAGTTTCATTTTCAATTTTACCGTCACTTCTGTCGCAAAACGTAGGCAGCTCATGATATACATAGGCAATTACGTACAAAAATACTGTAAAAACGAAATCATTTTGTTTTCATTAAAAAACCGGGTAAATATTTAAGACAGAACTACTTATCTACAGCTCAGATTGCTTAATATATTATAATTATATGGTCTCTTAAGCAATTTTTGGCTGTTTATTTTTTTTGAAACCCAAGGTCCTATTTTATTAGGTGCTGCATAAAAGGCTGAGCCGCCTGGCGCCCTTCCCGATTAGTCAGGGGTTTTCTTTGGAGATCCTTTGCCTATTGCTTGTGGGGACGGTTATGTATTTAATTAGTAGACTAGCCTTTCTTACTTCCAGGAGCTTCCTCAACTTTTCAATTAGTTGTGAGGCAGCTAAATGCGGTGCATGTGTCAAGGGTTTTTTTAATCTTTTTTACTGAAAGAGACCCCATACAGGGATGGTTGGGCCTAACAGCATTACACCTCCTCCTTTCACCCAAGGAGATCCCATCCAATTTGAAAGCTCCATGATACAACTATTGAGTTTTTTTTAGCAGCTATGAGGTTAATATCTTTCAGTCTTTGCAATTTTCCCAATCTCGATACGTGGTGTTGGGCTTTGTGTGTGTGTGCACAGGGTACAATGGTCAGTGAGACCCTGATTGGTAATTCCAAAGCTGTTAAAAAAATCAGCCTTGGGTTGCATGAGATCAAAGAGCTGACATCGGAGTCTTTTTTCTTTGTCAGGCACCTTAGAACCTGGTAGTTTGCAAATTCAGCAATGAAATGAAATTGTAGTAACTGATACAAAAAAAACTCCTGCATAATCGCTTCCATCATATCTTTATATCATATATTTTTATATGACCATTTCAAAAGAGAAGGACCTGAGGTTATCTACACACAAGAGCTATCCTTAATGCCATTGTCCAGACTGAAAGAGCAAAAAGCAAAAAGAAATAAAGAAATAAAAGAACAGTACAAAGGGGGCCTGGTCAATTTACTTTTGTAAGGTGTCCAGTCTGGCCACCATACCTAGGTACCATGCCTGCATGCATGACACTGGCCTCATGAGCAATCCAGCTACATCAAGAAGTCACACTTTCGAGCACCACATGAGCCTACCTAATCTTCCTCTGCACCAAAACACGTCCAACCCACAACATTTCTTTTTAACACATGGCGGAACCCATGTGAACCAAGAACCAAATCCATCAAACTCAAAATAAGTGGAGATTTCTGTTTGTTTCTCTTAGGTGAATTTTGTCTAGATTTATATGCACACCTAGACAAATCTTGGTTATCCAGCAATTCAATCCAACGACATTTTGGGTATTGCATGATCCTAGATTTTGGGCAGAATTGTCAAGTTTTCCAATTAAGCTCCTGTATCTGAATTGCTAACCCTTTGCAAGAGATAAGCCAAAAGCATAAGAGTTTCTACTAAATTCTTGTAAATATGTACCTAATAGGATCTCCCCCTTGCTTAACATGTAAATGTCTCAATCTGTCAGAGCTGGAATTTTCACAAATATTAATATGTGAAACCAAAGATAAGTAATTGTTAGAGAAATCCCCACTTTTGGACCTCTAATAAATAAGCAGTTTGAGTTTATTACAACCTCCCAAGTCCTCCATGGAGTTTTAAGTTATAACCCACAACCGTGATCAAGAAGAGGGGACTATTTTTCATTAGATTTACATAGGGGGGTTAAATCAAATTTACTCAACCCTGACTATATGTGACTGAGGTTTGGTCAGTGGTTAATCAGGCCTTCTGAAGGTTTTCCTAATCAGAGTGCTAGTGTTAGATTCAATGTGGCTAGGGTCGTTAGAATAAGTCTTCTGCCTGCCAAAAAGCTGTCTCGAGTTAGTGTACCAATTCGGACCAAAGGTCTACTTCTAGGTCTGCTTTCATTTAAAGGGCAATATTAGTTTTTGATAGTGGGGCTTAAGCAAAGCTGGCATTTCTTCATTTTCCGTCATGTATTTACAAAAACAATTGTGAGCTATATAGCTGTGAGATAGGCTAGGTTCCAGTGAAAATGATACCACTTGTCTCAGACCAACCCATTTGTCTCCACTCATAATAGAACAAGTGCACGGCTTTGGGCGGCCATGGCAGACCCCACATGACATATTCAATTTGTTTGACACTGTTGTAAGGCCTTAGCATTAGAGGCCTGGTCAAGGGTGCAGAAGGTGCTCGACCTCCAAGGCCAACGATGCTCTCTCACCAATGGTACACACGGAATGGGGGCTTCGTTGGAGACTTGGTCCTTGTCTTACTCCGTCTTCTGCTGTCGTAACACAGCTAATGGAATATTGGAGCTCTATGTAGCTTACCCAATTTGTGAAACACACCGAGCATCATCTCTTTTTTTAATATACAAATGGAAGATAGGTCTATAGCCTGTTAAAAGCAGACTCTTTTGGCAAAAAATTTCAGTGTAATTCAAGAAAATAAACCTAAAAGCTCAGAGTTGTATGTAGCTCAATGAACATACATCACACACTGTGCACCACCATTCTAACTTCTATTTTCTCATAAAATTGAACTTAGGTCTATCCCAGTATTTTTTCTCTCTTTTTCTTTTTCTTTTTTCCATTTTCTTGTTGTAGCTGAATTTGCTATCATCCATAAGACAGTTTAGCCAAATGTTGCTCTAAATGGGATATGTTGAGGTAAAAAATTTTAAGCATCCTTCACATTTTGGGCTACATGCTAGAACCCAGTAGAGAAATCTGGCAACATACCACCCCCCCTTTACCCAAAATCGATATTTGATGACTAGAAAACCCAAAAAAAACACATATTTTAAAGCAAGAATAAAGGAATCTGTAGCAATCTGGCTTAATTTAGCCAGGGAAAAAAACCTAGGCACTCTATCCCGTGTTAATAGCAGGTTCCTGTATGAAAAAGTTCTCCTTTAATTCAATTACATCAACCAACCAACTGTATCTGTGCTTTCTGCATAGCTGCATGTAATGAGTTTCTGACAAAGGCACAACACTGAGGCCAAACTGGACGTGCATTCATTCATTCATGTTATGTCTATCAGATTTATGGGGGGGATGGGGACAGATTATGTCAAAATATGTTTTGAGAAAATTTGTGTACTAATCTTGGGATAACGGTTCTCCCATCCATAGAGGTACTTTGTTCATTTACATAATTCCAGATTTCAATATTCCATAATACCTTTACCATTCCAACATCTTCTTCAAGATTTAATTTTCTCATTTGTACACTTCAACAATAAAAATAAAAGTTTCCTGAAATTCTTACAATTGAGGTGGGGGAAAAAATGCCAAATAATTTTGCACTACCTAGGCACACTGCACAATCGAGCTTTAGGGCAGGCCGTCAATAGTAATGTCAATCAATTTTTAGAACTTTCGACAACTTTTGGAATTGTGAGCAGCTGATTTTGGAAAATAAAACATTTACTGAAAATCATTTAACTACTGCCAGAATGGTAAAGGTACCACAGTAATGAATGAATTTCTGCAAGCGCCATCCACTCTGTTAATTTTAATGTTCATCTGCCTGTCTGGGGCATGCAGTTATGAAAGGTGGGAGCCAACCGTTGTGCAAAATGTAAAACAGAAATATGAACTCCATAGTAAGTTAAATCATAGACAGAAAAAAATTGTTTGTAGATGTGTTTTTCAATTGAACCCCAAGATTTTAAGTTTTAAACTTGTTGTTTCTGAGGAACCATGTCAGAGACATTGGACATGAGTAGGTTGCTACTTGTTGACATGGCCACTGTGTGAATGTGGCCCAGACTTGCCTTGTCATCCAATCCTCCCAATTTGAGTAAATTGCTCAAGTTGTCCCACACATAAAGGACCAACGTCATGGCAGACCTTGGTCACTTCATGTGGCCCAGATGCTTCATGACGGTGAGCATTGATCTAGTCCACTGCAGCCCAACAGTATTGACTTGTTCCTCCTCCATGCCTAAAGTATTATTTAGAATGATCTACTAATAAAGATATATATCCATTGGTTGAGAGACTGCTTGCATCAATCAACACACAATCAGTCAGCATATCTCAAAGCTGCCAACATAGGGGCCAAATACATCATATTACCACTACAAATTACAGCCAATGAAAATCCCACCCCTTCTCATCCTCCATCCACATCTCTGTTGTGAGCAACCAACCTCTACAGAACTTAAGCACTGTTTGCTAAACCCACAAACAGCATATGCAGGGCTCAAAGAATTTAGTTATGTACTAGGTAACCCAAAATAGTGTGCAGTTTATCGGACATAGTCATCCATAGCCATCCAATGTGAGAATCGAGATGCCCTCTTTTCATTCATTTGTAGATTGGTTCTGAAATCTTCATCCAAGCAGCAAATGGGTGTGGAATCATTGGACCAATGAGAACCCAGGGTGATACCTTGTGCTAACTAGTTGGTCGCTAATAAAAAGGAGGTCAAAGGTCATGGGTTGTAACTTGCAGCGTGAAAGGCAATCAGAGAATCAAAATTCTAACGAGGGATGGTTATGGAAGAATATTTCATGTCAACATGCATTAAAGAATAAAACTGGAAGCCTTGGACTCAGTCCAGGCGTGAATTCTAGTAGCCCAAATTGTATCGCCACTCTGCAAAATCTGTGACTGTAGTAAGATCTGGGTCATGACCACTTAACCAGATTACTGAAAGAAAACAAAAGAAGAGCTCTGGTCAAAGAGCTCTGGTCAATCTACGTAGGATGTATGTTCATCTCCAAAGGAAGCTTTCGTCCAACACAAAACTTTGTTAAGACACAAAAATTCTCCAATCTTTAGTCTGAATTCTTACATTCATGAATTACCAGATGCCACATTAAGCAATCCAGGTAGATCTGGCCTTCAAAAGTAAATTGGAATTTGATGAAGTCATTCAAGGGCGGTTGGTAGCAGACAGCAGAAGAGACAAAAGGTTGACAAGGTCATGGCTGGTCGGGCCAGTCAGGGTACGTACATGGCTCCAGAAAAGCAGGATTGGGCGGTGCCTGGACCATCTTTGCTAGCCTGGCCCCGAATAATAACACCCCCCCCCCCACCCCCCCACCACCCCCCCCATGGACATGCTAGTTGGACTCAAAACAAAATGACTATTTTGTTCACGCAGTTAGCTTATACCTATAGGCTATATATAATCTTTTCCATCCGTCTTCACCAGAGATAGAGTCCAGTAACTAACTTTTATCGTCTATATTCCTTCGTGTCCCAGAACAACCTGACATTTCAAAAAAAGGATGACGGGAATGTGATAACTCACTTCCTGACCAACTTGTTGTGCCTGCTTTGCCTCGCCAGTTGGTGCTCTTGCTTCAGTTAACTAACTCCTTGTTCCGCGACAAGTTTGTAGCAGGGGATATGCATTAAATCTCCTCAAATTAATTCAAGCTTCGGTGTAAGATGGGATCTTGTTGGCTCTGCCATTTCTAAGCACATATGGTTTCGGGTGACTGGCGCATAACTGCAAGACCAGAGCAACGGCTGGGAAAGCAGTATTTATGGGTGATAAAACTCTTGTTGACTGGCCATCGACCTGCCAGGGTGAACCAGCTCCCACACTGGTACCTTCACCTTTTGGAGTGAGGCATCTTAGTGGCCATATTGAGCTTAGAAAATGTTAGATTTGGATTCAGAGACCCTGATTTAGTCTGATCATGGGATATTCGTAATAATTTGAAGCGATTTACATTTTTTTTGGGGGGGTTTAACCATGGTTCTAGTGTGGATGCTGGTTCACCCAAGGCCACCAACCAAGGTTAATATGACTTGGCCCACCAGAGTACACCATCTCCAAGCTCCACAGACCAGCCATACCCAGGATAAACTAGTCATGTGTAGGGAGTTGTCAAAAACTTCTGCAGCCATGGTCACATTAATGAGGCCCAGATTCTTACCTACTGATGGTATGTCTAATCCATTGGGTGAATATTCTTACATACCAATCTCTCTAATCACTATGGGGCCAAGATGCTTGCATACTGATCTTATTTGTTCACTGGTCCAAGAAATGCACCATTGTGGATATGCTCCAAACCCTGATTCTTGCATAATATAGGGAGATTTGAAATTCAATCAACTTTGGAGCACTAATCCACGACTATGTGCACAAACCAAAATGGAGTCCAAATTGTGTGTGGAGTTCCAGTTGCAGTCATAGTGACTTTCACTTTCTTGGTGCACTATTTCATTTCCACTCTGGTAAACTTTTACTTTCTTTTGTTTATTCTAGCCTTCCTTCTATTAGGTAGCTTTCTTTTGGTCGCAGTACTCTGGTTTTCTTCATTTAACATGGGATCACAATAACCATCTCATCCTTCCGAGATTACTGATCAGAAGCCAGTTCATAATAAATCTGAAAGCTCATTTATTTGAAATTAATTTTAGTAGATGTTTCATATTCTGTTTTTTTCTTTTAACCGTGCATTTCATACTGTACTCACCTACATGCAATGTCGTTGTGCATCTTTGGTCCTTTTTTGTTATCTATTTACATAAGAGATTTGCAGTTGCAATTGTGATCATGGTTGGCTTCACATGTACTATTTGTATAAACTAAACATGATTTTCATGACTTTATAGCAACTCATGAGTGAGCTAAAACAGTGATTAAATCCATACTCACATTTCACATATCTAGGCAAAGGCTAGGTGAGCGTGGATGAATAACTCCACCAATGGCCTGCACATTATTTTGGATGAAATAAAACATTTATTTGTTAGTTTAAGAGTAAATGAAAATAAACTTGTACATAATTCGATGCTTGTAAAAGGCACTGCACAATAAAGTGACTACTCTTGATTGGCCAGTTACAGTGATTAGTCCAAGTAGTTGAATTTAAATGGTCTCTCATCTTACATTGTCTCATTTTTAGTCTTTATGGGTGGGTGTTGTGCTTTTCAAAGGGGGTGAGGAATGATAGACAATTTGATACCATTTTGGACGTGATAAACAGCTAGATGCCCAAACATGGGTGTGTGCGGAGCAGGTCTTGTCAGAGTTTTTTTTCTGGCGAAATTTCGTCAAAAATTCAGTTAAAATTTTATTAATTAAAAAAAGTGACTTTGAAAGTTTTTCATTCACCAGAAGTGAGGGGGAAAATATTTAGAATTTTCCTGCTCGTATGTTTGATATTCCCTGTATAGCAGAATTTGGCTAAATCTTTCTAGGGATGATTGCCACTTTTTTGTACATCTTCCTATGGATGATCGCCACTTTGACTACAAACAAAAATTTCTAGAGAAAACGCTGGCTCTAAATACTTGCATTATTCTCTTGGGCACTTGCTGTGGGATCAATTTGTGAATTTTTATCAGATTTTATTCTCCTGGTATTTATTCACATGGGCTATCATAACACTTATGGTGCTTATCTGTACATTGATCTTGGTGTTGCCCTGCATGGGTACATGGGACATGACAAAATGATCATTATTTTGGGATTTGTTCTCAACAAACTCGAGAAGAAAAGGAGCAGTACCTTTGATGTCGAACCCAAACCCATGATTGATACCCTTGGGCCATTAGAAGCGTCTTGCGAGCAACTTGGTAGTCTGGATTTTGGAAGTAATAAGGCTAGGTACATCGATCATGTACCCAAGCTGGGCAGCTCGAGAGTCGTGATGATAAGCCTGATCTCCCCCACACACGCCGTGATTTTATTTTTATTTTGTGAAGTAGCCCAAGTGGGGATCTTCAAAAGGAAGGTGTTGCAAAAATTTTGCAATAAAAAGTGATATGAAAGTAAAAAGAATTATGCTTCCTTTATGTTCTTGATTACATGTGGGAACTTATTGCAAGTCTGGTGAACTTGGGTTTTTTTTTAAAAATAGGCTGAAATCATATTCTTCAGGTTTAGAAATTGCCAAAATTTGTCCAAAAATTCGCTGACAACATGCCTCCCACCTTGGAGATGGCTAAAGTGTCTCAGTGTGAGCTCTACAAAGTATGAGCCCAGGATGCCTTTAAATCCTGGCTCAGGTCCCAATTTGCAGGTTCTTGCTTTGTTTACATGGCGAGTTGGCCACCCTGTCTTTGGCACCTTGGGTGCTGTAGTCTCTAGTGCGACAAGAAGGAGCCAAAGGAACAAACACAAGCCCAAAGGGCGCCCCTACTGATACTTAAACGTTCCCCTGTTTTAGGAAACCAGGGTTGGCTGAGCGAGAGAATATATTAAATTCTTTAGGAAGGGAAATGTTATAAAACAGAAAACAGTCTGAGAAAATGTCCCCAAATTGTCAGGTTCCCACATAATTCCACCTCCATTTGCCAGGGCTTTGTCGGTCCCAAACAAACCTGGGAATGTGCCAACTTTGGCTACAGGCAAATTTGCCTTTGGAATTTGTGAAAATTTCGGAAAAGTTTGGATGCTTCACCTCTCCATCTCCACATACATGTGCTCTGGGCTCAAAAATCAATTCACTGAAGATTTTTCTGTCTGGTTCCAGTCAGCTGGTCACCACCAATGTGCCATCAGCATCTTCCTTCCTGTAAGCTTGCTTCAAACTTGTGAGTGGTACAGAAAATCTGGTCCTCAACTTTAGGTGTATGAGTGGGAACATTGACGGGAACACACTATGAACCCTGTGAATAACAGCAATATCAACGTGGAATGACTTTGGATTTTTGTAAGTGTTAATGAAAATGATTTGGGCCTTCTTCAAGATATCATAGGATTGTGGAAAGGTGAAATGAAAATTATCTTGGGATGTCTTAGGGATGTGCTTCAAAACGTTTGACAATGTTAATAGAAATATCTCTAGACTTTTTCAGGATGTGATAAAATTGTTGTAAACATAAGTTTGATGGATTTTGGGACTCCCCAATGGACTAAGTTAGGGATTTCATTGAGGATTTGAGAATTATGAGAAGGATTTGGAAATTGGTTAAAGACATCAATGGGAAATCGGAATAGCTTTAAACTTCTTGAGGGATGTGGTTGGAAATGTTGGGATTGTAAACTGCTATTCAATTCACCATTTTAGGAGTTAACAAAAGCAATAGCATAGATCATGAAGGCAGTTAATTTGCAATATATCTTGGCTGATAGTTTTTGAATTCAACACGCAGGACTTTCAGGAATTAGGTGGGGTATATACCAGTGTTTTGCAGTTCTTCTTTTTCAAGAGAACCAGGAGTTCAGTTTTGATTCTTTGGAGGTTCTTTGGGTGCAATTTTGAGCCCAGTTCTCCCATTTAAAACTGTGCAATTTTGATTTCGACTTTGATGCATTTTTTCAAATTCAAGAAGTTTTAGGCCCGGTTCAAAACCATGCCCCAGTTTCATGTTAACATTACACACTTCTCTATGCTAGATATTGTATAGATATTAAATGTTATATCAAATAAAATTAAGGCTTATATAGGTATGGAGTTCAATAACTAATAAAAACTAATATTCGATGCTGAAGTTCAGCCTACTTGTCAACTTTTCAAAAGAAATCAACTCGCCTACTTAAATACTTAAGAACATGCTCATCTTTCAAGAATGTTTTTTCACAATTCTGGTTTCAAGTTCAGATTTAGCAAAACATTATTTCCAATGTCCAGTTCTTGTGCCCCTTCTAACAAAAATATGTGAGCTCAGGTCCGAGTTTAAAACTTGACCTTAAACACACAGTTTTAACATTGAAAGCCAAGCACCCTCACAACATTGATATACATACCAGTGAATTGAATGGTAAGCCTTCAAGTGTTACCACATTCTCAATTGATTTTTCTTTCCAAAACCTGGTTTTTTGAAGTTTACTTGAATTTTCAGCAGCAGAAATCACTTAAAAATTAATATCTCCCACATTCTGAATCCAAATCTTACCAAATAAATTCCATGAAATCCTGCTCACCATGATCTTTCCAACAACACCAAAGGCACATCCCAATTCCTCTGAAATTTTCAGCTACGATTTAATTCAATTTTCAGTGAAGAAATGATTCAATATTCAAGAACTTTTGCATTGCAAGTTCAAATGGCATGGAACCAAGCCGATGCACCCCTTGTCCTCGAGAACTTTCCAAAGAGACCAAGAACATGATCTGAAGCATCCCAGTTCAGTGAATCTCATCAGTACAAAACAAAACAAACAAACTACCTTGCTTCATAGGTAAATGTTGGTGAATAAGGGAAAAGAGTGAGATAAATATAAAATGAAGGTAGTTATTAGGAAAGGTCAGAAATAGTTATTAAGAAAGTTAATAAGGAAGAGAAGTAATTTTTTATAAAAATGAAGCATTTAAGCTTGAAAATGAAATAGTTACTTCTAAAATTGTCTTTGGAACAGTCCATGGATAACCATACCAAGGATTGCAAAAAAATCCTTCATATACCAGTTCCAACCTATTACTTATCACTGAAATTAAATGTATGGAGTTCAACAACTAATACAAATTAATATTTAACTCCAAAATTGAACCTACTTGTCAACTTTTAAATAACATAATTCAACTTGCCTAGTTAAAGAACCCAGCCTTATTTTCAAAAGTGTTTTTTCATGGTTCTGATTTCGGGTTTGGATCTAATAAAAGACTAATTTTAAAGATGTGAACTTGGGTCCAGGTCATAAAAACTTATTTTGAGCCCTCAAGTTTTAACATTAAAAACCGGATTTCCTCACAACGCTATTTAATACACACCAATGTTGGGTAGGTACACAATTTAATGTAAGATTTTTTTCAAGTTTGTGATGGACTCAAAATGGTGAATATCTATAAAATAATTTAGCCAAATTTGGTTACATACTTATAAGAAAGTAGAAAAGGAAAAAAATTATATTCTTGACTATCTACTAGAACTTATCATAAAAATCTGGCAATTTGAAAAGAAATTCTTAAAAATTTGGCAAATTTGGGCCATTTATTTCACAAAAAATCCTTCATATAGGTTGAAATCATACGTTTCAGGTGAAATTTTGGCAAAAATTCCCTGGTAAAAGAAACACTGGTTTGGTGGGTTATAATCGTCGCTTTTTTTTGTAGGTTTGTAGAAACGAAACTGAAACCGGGCTGATTTTTGAAAGAGGTTCCAAACAAAAAATCGAAATCGAATTATGTTAATAACTGGACTTGGAACCAAGTTCCCAGTTCTACTTATCTGTGGAACTGGAACCAAAACTGAGAGTTTTTAGGGGGCCAAAACAAGGGGACTAGAACCAGTGGCTAACCGGAGGTTAACTAGCCGTTAACTAGGATCTTGGGTTACTCCGAATCCTTCTAGAATTGGCTCTGATTTTCAGACCTGGAACCAAAATGAGATTTTGTTTTCTTTTAGTTTTTTAAGAACATGACCTGGAATCGAATTCTAAATTCCAATTATGTGTAAAATCGGAACCATTTTAATTTATCTTTCAGAACCAAAATTGGAGGTTTGTCATAAAAATAAAGAGCTGGCAAACACAAGTGAGAGGTGAGAACTGGCCAGGGTTTCAAGCTGGTTTCTCACCTTGAATTCTTCAAGGTATTGTTAAGGCGATGCCCTTTCTGAAACTTATTTAGAGGTTCTCATTGGGCTGAGAACCACCCTCTTGAAACCCTTTCACTTTACAATTTTTTTGGGTACCTTGTCAAGATATTAAAAATTAGCAAGGTTAGGGTGTTAAATTTAGTAAATATGATTTCTTACGGGAGTTGGTTGCGATATGTAAGGTTTCTAAAAATTTTAAAAATTAGGTTTCCAATGGTGCCGCAAAAGCAAAGCCACCCATTTTTATTTTCTTCTCCTCTCTCACTGACCTAGAAGATTCAACTAGCAACTTTTCCCAATTATTCCTAGTTTGCTTTTATGTTGTTGCAAAGTTGTTAGATTTTGCCAAGCCTTTTGATGGCAATCAATTAATAGTAGTAAGTGAGATTCTTTATTGGTTGGTGAATAAAACCTTTTTTTCTACTTTCACGATGCATTTTTAGTCCACTTGTCCCCCCACTAGTTCGAGATCGCAATCAGTGAAAGTTGTGAAACAATGATGGACAGTATTCGAGGAGCTTTAGATGTTCACCTTGATTGGGTGGTGTTACATGTAGACATTGCAAATGCCTTCAACATTATTTTCCATAAGGTTATATTCCAAGAGTTATGTGCTATAAGTAAGCATTTGTTTCAGCTTATACCTTTTTTCGTTTCCTTTTATGCCCCACAACTCCTTCAAACATTAAACAACAATGTGGAGTTTAAGTTTGAAAATTAAACCAAGGTATTTATAATACCAAGATTAAATACAAGATTTTTTTGTGGAACAATGAAATTGTATGCACAGTAACCACACTATAGGGTGTATGAAAAGATAATGATGGCCCTTTCCCCTAAGTGCTGTTTTAATGGCAACCTTAATATTGGAACACCATGTGCATATGCACGTGTGCTTTATTCATCCTTATTGATCAAATGCAATTGTTAAGGGAGTAGTTACATGTGGTAATTATTAATTAGTATATTTCTATTTACTTAGTTACTATTTTAGAAATTACTAGCTAGGTTACATAGTTTTATCATCGTTTGAATTTGAATAGAACATAAGAATGTTTTTTGTGGAGGATATATCTTGAAAGAAGAAGAAGAGATGAAAACCCATTGTATCAATGTACAACATGGAGCCTTAATAGAGTATGAAAAAAATATTTTTTGATTTCTGAAAAAGCTTTGTTTCCATAATTAGAGTTTGTTGATTTGGTGTTTTAATCATACTTTCATTATTGGATTTAAATTTTGAGGCTAATTTCAAGTAGATTTGAATAAATAGACTTTGTTAGTATTAGTTTTATTGCATTTAAGTCCATTTTTTTACTAGAATATAAGATTAGAGATTCTAAATTACCATTTGTCGACCCTCCCAAGGCTTGAATTCAAAGTGAATTTCAAAATGTCATTTATGTCTTGTTGTTGAAATTTTTGTTTCTATAGATAGAAGTGCACTTCAATTTTTTTTTTGCATTTTTTTTCAAATTTTGACTGTAATTTTTTGTTTAAGAAGCATATCTAAGCAAAGTAGCTAACTATGAGGATTTTGTTTTAATGCATAAATTTCTTCATATTTGAATTAGGATGTGGAAAGATGGAAATTAGAATTGTAACCAGAAGTCTAAGGAAATAATTAGATCAAGTTGTATTACATGAACAAGTGGAAAATGGCATTGGCATTAGCAATAATTTGAATGCAAATTAGGTAGATTAGTAGTTTGAAACATTTTGAAAAGTTTCTCAGACAAAACATAAACATTCGTGGACAGAAAAGAAACTTGTAAGCCACAAAACGCATCAGGCAAAACCGATTTTTTTTTGGAAAATACAAATTGGTGAATCATAAAGGCGCACCATAGTCTATTGCAAAATTCCAAGAAGGAAGAGCATCAAATTGAAAATGTAAACTCATAGCTTGAGTTTAGATGAAGGAGTTAGGAATCAGAACCTTGATAGAGAGTTGGGCTAGAATCAACAAATCTAATGCAGCAACATACTTCTAATGTTCTGATTCAAAAAAAAGAATAGAGACTCAACATGTCTGAAAGGGAGGAAGTAGTACAAAGGTACATATTTTCTTTACCTCCTTATTATCAAAATGATCAAAAGAATGAAGAGTTTGAACAAAGAGCTCAAAATTTTGAACCTTTGATTCATTATGTCATTGAACAAAACGTCGCAACTCAGGGTATCAAAATGTCCAAAGGAATTGAGCTAGTACTTGTACCTAAACAAGAAACCATAATTTTACCAATAGCAAAATCGATAATGGCAGAATGTGTTCCTGTGGCTATAAAAGTGAGGTATAGTGAACCCAGATTTAATCAGCAGAATGGAAGCATAGTTTGAAGGGATTGGAGTAGAAGGATTCACAATGTGAAAAGAGTTCCAAGACCAAAATTTCCATGTTGCACATATTGCCATCTAATTGGACATCAAATCAATGAATGTTCATTTATTGAAGATAATGTTAGGCAAGGATTTGTTGAACTTTTCCAAAATCTGAATGCAGAACTTGCAAGAACAAGGAATCATGGACATATTGAGCCAGAGGGTCTATACAATGAGAAGGTTAGAATTCCATATAGACTCATATAATAGATCTGGAGACAAAATAGAATGGAAATGAAAGCTCAAATTGTGGCAGATGTAATACCTATTTTTACAACTCCTGTAACAAGTCTATTGCATCAAAATCATATTGGAATTTCGTATGTAAAAATTTCAAATTTTAAAATGGAACCAGTAAGATCTATGCCATTATACCCTTTGGCAATGCCCCAATCTATAATTAAAGTTATTGAACCTCCATTTGTTTCAACACCAATTTATATTGTTGATGGTGTTAGATCTAGGATGCAAACTCCAAGAACAATAGAATTTGTGAGTTTGCACGAAGATATACTTGGAGAGGTGAACAAATGTTTTGCTAATCAACCGTTAGATCTAGGAGGAGGAGGTTTAGATCCACTAGGACCACTAGGACCTCCAGGATATTTTGGATTACCAATGGTGAATCAAGCATACCACCATTACCACCAAACAAACCTTATGGTCAGCCATTTAACTATTTGAAATATGTCAAAGATTTTGACCTAAATGCTCATGTCAAAATATTTAAAGCTACCATTAGAGCAAATAGTGAAATAAATGATGCAAAAATTGTTAATATGTTCAATTTCACCCTTAGAATTATTGTATTTAATTAGTGTAACAATTATATGGAAGATTACCCAAATTGTCCTTTTGTAGAATTACAAGTGGTTTCTTGTAAGAGGTACAAAAAAGTTCAAAATGATGAACAAGCGTTACCCATAGTTGAAAAATATGTAGGAGAAAAATGAAAGAGTGGAAGTTTATTATGAGAGATTATTGAAATTGCCTAATAGTCTTCAACAACATATAACAAATAGTTTTTTAACTATTATTTTCAAATCAAGATTACAACCATATCTTCGTGTAGCCACAATAGGCATGAAGGAAAAAACCTTGTAGCAACATAAGGAAACAACTTTAGTTTGTGAAAAAGGAATTTTGACATAGAGGCCGTAAACAATCTACTAGTACCATAAAGTAATAAGATAGTATTAGTTCAAAAACCTCAAAAAACCTAGAGAAAACAAGAATGTATTATACAAATTGTCACAAGATAAATCATAAAGTTGAAACTTGAAAAGTCAAAAGGAAAAAAGACCTTGTTCCTGCAATCTTTGAGGTTACTATTCGACATATTAATGTACAAAGGCATGTTAGGTATTCTTGTCATATTTGTGGTTAGGTCAATTGTTGAAGATAACACCAAATCTTTAAAAACATATGTGGTAGAAACTAAAGCCTAAAAACCTAATATAACTACTAAATAAATACTAGAGCCTAGTGTAGCTACAGTGGTTAAAACCCATGTTGAACTAAACCCAACAGTTATAAAGGTAGATAACTAGATGGGAATTATCCAAGCACAAGTTGGGAAGAACATTGTTGATGATGTTTTGATAGATGGAGGAGCAAGTGTGAACATTATAACAAAAAACCTCAAAACAAAATTAAGTTTACCTAAACCAAGACCAGCTCCATACCACTTCAGAATGGTAGATCAGAATATGACCAAACCATTAGGAATCATAAAAAAATTGAAGATTCACATACATGGTATTGCATATATAACCACATTTACTATTTTGAAAAACAGTTTGGTAAATTATAGTTATTCTATGTTGATAAGAAGACCTTAGCTCAAAGATGTAAAGGTTAGACATGACTTGGGTACTAATGGAATAGTTAGAACAATATCAATTAGCAAGAAATTGGGAGCAAAAACCAAAAGGCCACAAGTACTTAATTGTTATGATTTGATGGAAGGCTTAATAGATGAAGAGGAAGATCTAATATTTGAAACAGAACTAAAATTGTTCTCATTTGGCACAATTATTCTCTTAGAAGAAATGGTTTCATTTTTTAATGTTGGATTATCAAAAATCAAAACCATTAGGGAATGTGATCTAAAGGGAAGGACATCATATCAAACAATTTTGGAATTAGAGCCTTTGATAATAAAATCAGAAGATGTATGTGTTAGACTAGAGGTTTCATTGGAAGACAAGGTTTATCTAGAAACCTATTACCATCATATCTAAGATGATATTCAAGTGGATGAAACACCAACAAAAATATAAATACAAAATCTTCAAATAGCACGTTGGACTTGACAAAAAACTAATAGCTTGTTAAGCTAAATCTTGGCACGAAGGCAAATCCATAATGCATCAAAATTAATGCACAATTAACAGAGCAGAAGACTAAGGAGCTTTAAATGCTACTTAAGGAGTTTTAAGATGTATTTGTTTACACTTACAAAAATCTGAAAGGCATGTCTCCAAAATTGGCTCAACACATAATTGAATTAGATACCTCAATTCCATCAACACATCAAACAAGGCATAAATTGAACCCTAATTATGTTGTAGTGGTCAAATAGGACATTGACAAACTGTTAGCAATTAGGTTTATTCAATCGTTAAAGGAGGCTACATGGTTATCACCCATAGTGGTAGTGTTTAAGAAGAATGGTAAATTGAGAATTTGTGTGGATTTTAGGAAGATCAATAAGGCAACCAAAAAAATCCTTATCCTTGGCCATTTTCTAATGAAGTATTGAACACTATAACATGGTATGAAGCCTATTCATTTCTAGATGGGTATTCATGATACCATTAGATTTTTATAGCCCCTAAGGATAGATACAAAACATTTTTTCTAACAAATTGGGGAGCTTTTGTGTGGATGGTGATGCCATTTGGTGTAAAAAATGGGCCACTAACTTTCCAAAGAACAATTAGTAGAGCTTTTAGAAAGTACTTAGACCAGTTCATGAAGATATTTTTGGATGACTTCATAGTTTATAGTGATATGGAAAGTCATTTGACGAAGCTAAGACTTTGCTTTCAAAAATGCAAGGAATATAGAATCAGTCTTAACCGAAAGAAATGTGCCTTTATGGTATATTTAGGATTGATTTTAAAGTTCATAATTTTCAAGGAAGGAAAAATACCACACCCTAAAAAGGTTTAGGCAATAGTGAATATGCCAGTACCAACCAATCCACGACAAATTCAAGTTTTTAATGGTATGGTTCAGTTTTATAGATGTTTCATCAAAAACTTTGCCTTTATCATGACACCAACTATGAATTTGATGAGGAAAACAAAACCCTTTATCTGGACCATAGAATGTCAAGAAACTTGGAATTAGATCGTAAAAATACATGGAAGCACCGATTTTAATACCTTCAAATTGGCAATTGGAGTTTCATGTGCACACATATGCATCATTGTTGGTAGTGGGTGCAATGTTGGCACAAAACCCAACTAGTAAGTATGACTAGCCTATAATATATGCCTCTAGACTGCTCAATAAAGCAAAACAAAATTATATTACTACAGAAATAAAACCCTTAATAATGGTTTATGATTTGCATAAGTTCAAACATTTTTTATTGGGAAACAAATTTGTTTTTAATGTAGACCATATGGTTCTAATGTATTTGGTCAACAAACCACATGTGTTATGAAGGATAACAAGATGGTTGTTATTATTAGAATATGAGTTCACAACAATTTACAAACCTAGTAAAACACATGTAGTTATTGATGTTTTATCCAGATTGTTAAACAGTTCAAACCATTGGGTGTCGGAGATCAAATTGTGGATACATCATTATTTTCTGTAAAACCTATATGGATGTAGGAAGTAAAAACCTATTTAGAAACAAATTAGATCCCAGAAATTCTGAACCTAGCTTAAAAACAAAAGTTGGTCAGAAAAGTAAAACTTTTCACTTTGAAAAAGGGAATTATGTATAAAGTGGTACAAGATAACAAATTATGTAGATGTTTGACCACATTAGAAGCACATATTGTTTTGAAGGAGTTACATGAAGGAATGGTTGGAAATTTTTTTGTTGTAGATATTATTACTGCAAAGAAAATTTTGGATGCAAGATATTGGTGGCCAACTTTATTCAAGGTATACTCATGAATTTTGCAAAAGTTGTGATAGTTGTTAGAAATTTGGAGGATTCAAAACAAAGAATTTGGCCAAGTTGGTAACAACATTTCCATAAGAACCTTTTATGAAGTGGGGTTTGGATTTTATAGGTTCAGCCAAACTAACATGTAGATTAACAAGAAACAAATACATTTTGGTAATGATAGATTATGCAACCAAATGGGTAGAAGCAAAAGCACTCATAACTAATATTGTAATAGTTACAACCAAATTTTTATATGAATATATTCTAACTAGTTTTGGATGTCCATTAACTATAGTTACAAATAAAAGAGTACATTTCATCAATGACATAATAAAACATTTCACGAAACAATTTTTGTTAAAGCATGTTAGTTATATCACATATTATTCACAGGGGAATGGATAAGTTGAGTCTACTAACAAAATCATAGGTAAATTATTGATTAAATCGATTAATGAGAAAAAAAAAAATTGGGATGAACATTTGTCTACAATTTTGTTTTCATATAAGATTGCTTACAACGTGGCAACAAGTTATATACCCTACCAATGTCTATGGCTTTCATCCTCTAATGCCAATAGAATATGTTCTGCCAACTATTAATGGGGACCACAGAGGTGCAGAACCAACCAGAGTGCTAACGGCCAAAATTATAGAATTGGAAAAGTTACACAATAACGGATTAGAAGCTCAAAACAATGTGGGAGCAAACTAATGGAGTAGATTTTTTTGGAGGCAACAAAAAAATACTAAGAAGAAGTTCCATTTTGGAGATTATGTCTTATGGTTTCCCAAAGGAGAAAAATCACGTGTAGGCAAATTCAAAAAAAGATGGTTTGGTCCATTCAAGTAATAATATTATTCTTCTTGTTTATGTTAACAATTTTGAACCAAACCTAGTATTGATCAATGTTAATAAGTTGAAACCATATATATATATATATATATATGTGGATCAAATATTGAAGGGGATTCAAAGTTCAAAGGATCAAAAGTCTTTACAGTCCATAAAAAAAAACCACATGGAAGAAACATTTGATGAAAATTTAGAAGATAAAAAAGAAATAGAGACCATTGGGATTGATTAGACAATAATATCATTAAAAACCCTAATTAATCTAATACACTAGCAGGTTATGAATAAATGCCCAAACCATGGTTATATAGTTTCATAATTACTAGATTGTGGGGTAGATAAATCACTGATGTTAGAACAAGATTTTGTTGATATGATGGCTTAGCATAAGCCAAAGGGAATTTATGGTGTAAATTATTTTATCGCGTCAAATTTAAGAATGTCATTAACATTACTCAGTGCCACATCCACAAATGTTTTTGCTTAGCAGGTATTAACTATAACCCATGTTGGTGTTAGTATGAATTTAATCAAGAGGCAACATATGTCAAACAATATGAAAAAAATACAAATCATTAAAACACTGGCCCAAAAATGAAAAATGAACGTCACTTCATGAAAAGAGGCGATAACATTTTAAAAGGCGACTGTCGCAACCCCACTTTGGCCAAGTGTGGGGTGAAACCCAACATTCCCAAAGTTGGGGACTTGGAGTCTTTCGGGACTCCCGAATGTTTAGAGTTCAACAGCAGGGCCCAAAACACCTCGTATTGAGGTGTTTTTGGTGTCATTGGAAAGTCTTGAAGCGTAGATATCGGAAATGGCCTCGCATTGGTCATTTGGACATATGCAGCCCAAGTTATGGGCAAAAGAAGGGCCGGGAGTCAAATTGGCAATTTGACTCCCGACCACTAAAAGTCAGGAATCGACCTCTTCCCGACATTCGATTTGGGAGTGCGACACGGCGTTGGAAAGATCTTGACGAGGGCTACAACTTTGGTTTAGACATCGTTGCGATCGGACTCTGCAGTCGGGAGTTATGAGCTCCCAAATTCCCGGGACTCTAACCGGGAGTCCCAAGAATTTGGGCCATTTGGATGTAGCCTCCGCCACGAGCTGCAGAGAATACTATATGGGGGAAGGTGGTGGCTTCCCTCGAGTTCGGGCCGTGGTGAGTCAAGTGAGTCCAAGGTTGCCCATGGCTTGTCCCAACACCCAAAGGGTGCAGAATGAGTTCTAACCAACTTGTGGTTGGTTTTGATGCAAATTCGAGTAAGTGAATAGCTTGCCCTCTTCCTAGTCTAATTCCCGGGACTTCTAGCACAACCCTCTACCCCTTTCTAGTGCTGGAAGTCGGGAGCGTGCCCCAAGTCCCAACTTTCCGCAACTCAACATAGTTAGACCCTCAAGTGGGTTCAACTTGGGACTTAGGAGCGCGTCAGCGACAATCACTAGTGATTATTTGTTTTCATTTTCTACAATCAAGTCTTAATCATTTTATGTTTCCAAAATGAATGTTGAAAAAAATCTTATGGAGAAATTACAAAAATAGTCTAGAGAGAAATTGCAAAAGTTGAAAAAATAGGAAGAGAGATTGAAAGAGCAATAGAAATTTACAAACATTTTGTTTTTGTTGTCTAAGTATCTAGAAAGAAGTTTGCCTTTTCTTTCTTTATTTTATTATTATTCTTCTTCTCATAAATCCTCTTTGATATCCAAGTTTGAAAGAGCTTTTGAAGCAATCAGAAAAAATGAAAGAGGTTATAAGGAAACATTGAGGGGATATAACTTTAAAGAGCCTAGAAGACAGGTAGGTTCTAGTGAACAAGTCAATCCCATTTCTATTTCAGATTATAAGGAATATTAGCAGAAAGACAATTTGCAACAACAACAACAATCGCCATTACATCAAGAGGAATACACTTAGGAACAGACTCCAGAAAGAGTTCATATTCCCAATAAAAGTCGCACAAAAAGAACAAATCAGCAAGCAATGGCTACAAATCTACGTGGGAAGAAAGCACATACTCATCAAGATGATGAGATTAGGTATGTATTTACTCCAACAAAGCAAAGTTACAATAACTATTTGAAGAACATTTTGCTTTGGACAAGCTTTAGAGAGGAAGAAAGAGCTCATGTCAAAGCTACATTAGTAAGTATGTTTGAGATTGAGTGGAAGATACCTCACCACAACATTCTGGTTGAATTTCTAAACAATTGGAAGTTGGATCTTAAACATAACATAATCAAGGTTATGTTGGCGAATGAGCAAAAAATAATAGACTAACATGTTTTGGTAGAAGTTTAAAAAAAATTCCATACATGAAAAATATAAGCAAACCAAGTAAAAATGTTTGATGCCAGAGTAGCATTGGTAGAAATAGTAGATAGAGTCCTTGACACTTATAACACTAATGAAAGGTGGGTTGTAAAAAAGATGAGATCAAAGTATGTTAACAAAATTGTTGCCATTTTGTCAATTATTTATGTGAAGGATAAGGTGCAGTATTTTAGCAATAAGTCTACTATGATGATCTCTAGAGAAAATCATGGAGAATTTGTTAATTGGGTGTAATCATGTATTCTCAATTGGTCAAAGAATTGATTAGATGCGACAAGTGTCAAAAAAATATGATTAAAGGAATAACAAAAAGAGAACCATAAAAGGATGTATGCCATTTTGCCATAGTCCTAGAAGTTTTGTTTTAGAAATGGTTCCCATTAGAAGGAGTAGAGTCACGGGAGAAGAAGAAACACGCAAAATAGCCTCACGAAAACAAAAGAAAAAGAGACAGTTTAAGGGAGAGGTTCATTAAGAATAAAAGGCCTTTGAACCCTACACACATTTGTCCTAAAAAAGAAAATAGCTAAAGACTAGGACAACCAAAATAGTAGTTATGATGTCTCAATTTGATGAGGAGGAGGAAACAAAGACTATGTAGAAGAGGTAGAGAAGACAGGAAGACACTACAATGAAAGGCAGTATTGATCCTCAACAAACATCATAATTGTTGAAAAAAGAATAACAGTAGAATAAAAAACAAAAGGACAAATCCATATCTTTTGAATTTGATCTAAGATTACCCATTTATCCCAAGCAAAAACATAGGTTGAATGGGCAAGAGCATCATAGATGGCCAAAGGAATTAGAGTTTCAACCTCAGTAGTCAACAAAGAACAAGATGCAAAACTTGGACTAGGATCCACCAGAAGTACAACAATATGTTCCATCACCACATAAGACTAAAAGTATGTTGCCTTCAAGACTAAGTTTTGCAATAGGCATGAATGTTTTTGGAAAAATCTGGATTGCACACTGGAGTTTAGGTTCATTAGGTACAAGTTCCAAGGGTTAGACTCCTAGGTTTCATACACCAAGGTTTGTGCAATGGATGGAAGCAAAATTGGATGAGCACTGAAAAGTTGCTACTATGTTTCAACAAGCAGTAGAATATAATGTACGAATGACAAATATTTTGCTTAGAATTTATGATTTGGAGATAAAAAAAAAAAGATTCCAGAAAAGAAGGATAGATTTGTTCTAAATCTGCAAGGAGCTTTAGAGAAGGAATAGAAGCTTAAAGTAGAGTTGCAAGATAGGAATAGTGAAAATAATCAGATATTAACAAAACTCCAGGCAACCAGAATAAGATCAATAACATGGAGAAGCAAAACAAGAATTTGGAGAGCATCAAATAGAAAGGGATTCCTTGCATGCAACTTTAAAGAGGACAGATGTCAATTACTGGGGTTTAAAAACCAATAAGGATATTCTAAATATAGAGCATAGCAAACTTCAAAAAGATTATAAAAACATGGAAGAAACTCTCTTGAAGTAATAAGAAGTGGAGGAGTTCAGAATGGACAATGCCAATGCATATTAAACTAAAAATGAGATACAAAAGCAAGTTGACCAAAGGCATGCACAGATGGACAAAAATTTACAAAAGCATATGGCTTTAAATAAAAATTAAACAAACTTCTAAAGGAGATTCAAAAGAAAAAACCCTTCAATATTGTCTTTGGAGAAAACAATGATTTAGGAAATAAAATATTTTACCTCAAATAAAGCTCAAGGCACTATGGAGGAAAAAGATGTAGACTTATGGTGGGATGCAGTTCAGGACATTGTTCAAAAGGATATTGGGAAGGTTTGCAAAAGGTATGAAAGGAATGAAAGGCTATAAAAACACAAGATTTCTCAGATGGAAAAAGTTATGCCATTATTTCAGTATGAACCTTTAATTTTGTCTCCAAAACTAGAGACTTAAAATGAAAAAGAAGATAAATGGGATACAAATGGGGCAAGACCATTAGATACAAAAGTAGTAGAATGGTCAAGAGACCTCAAAGGAGGAAAGGGTAGCCCTGAGAGGGAGGTTGTTGAATAGACTCTAAAACAAGTAGAATTTGTTTTGCAAGATCTCAATTCTCAGGACAATGCATCTACAACCACATAAATAGGGGAGTAGATACAACTTGAGGAACATATAATTCAAGAGGAGTAACAATATCAGATTGAGCTTGTATTAGAGTTGCAACAACATCAGACTCAAATTACATCAAATTTGCAGTTACAACAACAACTACAAATGACAACAAAGTTGCAGCCACAAGAATAAATAGTAATTAATCAATAATCAATTGTGTAGTTGTCAATATAGGCATCAAAAAAGCAACATACTCTATGTACAATAGAAAATCAAAAAGTGTTTCAATATGAAATACAAGTAAAGCAGACTTTAAAACTGACAAAATAGATTATTATATAGACATATTAGATTTTTTAATCATGGGACTAGAAACAACAAAACATTTAGCTTTTTTAACACAAACTTTATCCAAAATTCTAGGACGTAATTCAGAGTACGAGTGGGGTATTGTTAAGGGAGTAGTTATTTGTGGTAGTTATAGGTTAGTATATTTCCATTTACTTAGTTATTATTTTAATAATTACTAGTTAGGTTACATAGTTTTATCACCATTTGAATTTGAATAGAACATAAGACTGTTATTTGTAGAGGATATATCTTGAAAGAAGAGGAAGAGATGAGAACTCATTGTATCATTGTAGAACATGGAGCTTTAACAGAGATGAGAGAAATATATTTTGATTTTTAGAAAAGTTTTGTTTCCATAGTTAGAGTTTGTTGTTTTGGTGTTTCTATCATACTTTCATTATTCGATTTAAATTTTAAAACTCGTTCTAAGTAGATATGAATAAATAGACTTTCAGACTTTGTTAGTATTAGTTTTGTTGCATTTCATTCCAAATTTTTGACTAGAATAAAGGATTAGAGATTTTGCATTTACCAACAACCATTTCCTTCTTGAGCGGCTTTTCACCTTGTGTTTGGACGGCTTGTTTTTTCGACAAAATTAGTGGCTGTAATGACTGCAAAGTCTTTTTGTACACATAAGAAACCTAGATGAATAATTCATGTAATTCACAATCCACTATTGGTGGTGAACCCTAGACTATTGCATAAATGGGAAATCTATTCAATGGACAATATTTTAATCAATGAAGCGTAAACAAACCTATGTAAAATTGAACTACGAATAAATTAATAAATTATTTATTTGGGCACACCTTTATCTTATCACCTTTGATAGAAGTTATCTACTATTGCCATTGGCCTTAAACATCCAATGGCACACATAGGCCAATTGGAACACTTCCTTTTGCTTTTAAGTGCACTAACTAACTCATACCCCTTGTTTACTAGGGTTGATATAAGTAAAAAAATAATCATGAATCGTTTGGATCATTGCTCAAAGTATGTCATGCCCCTTGGTCAATGGGCATCATTAACCCAGTACATGGGAAATTTTCCCTTCATACATTTGATCGACCCGAATGTTGTCAAGTCATGGACCCCTTAGGCTATTAGCAACATCATGGACCTTGGCACCTCTTGTGCCGCAAAAAGGTTTAAGGTCATTCCATAAACAAATTGGAGAAACACAAACCCAAAAATGCAAATCATGCATGCCATATGTCCAAAATAAAGTGTGATAGCAACATAGGGAGTCTTATGGGTGGTAACAAACCTATAGAAGGTGAAAGTTCTACAAGCATGCAATTCAAAATACAAGTGGGTGACCAATGTGCAGACAAGTGAATTAAAGACGATGATGCATCACATCATGAACAATGGCACAAGGCAAACCACTCATTGTGTCACATTCACAATCATTTAGTGTATTGAAGCAATAGTCGTCTACATAGGGTCATATGAAGAGGTCATGGGTGTCCCTCACTTGATAGAATGAAGGTAGTGGCAAGCTATGCAAAGGTTAATTTGTCATGCCATGCCCTTTAGAATGTAAAACATCAAACAATGCTTGCACACTATGCACGAAGACATCAAATGTCAAAACAATAGGCTCCAATGTGTCTTCTACCATCAATAAAGGCATGGCTGATGCCCTGATATCATCCTTCGCCACCTGGGCATCAATCCAAGAAACAATAATACTTTTCATGGCCTTCTAGGCCTTAGAAATAAGTTGGGCAACCCATATTGTTTCCAAGACATGGAACTCCAAATCATTTGTCATGGCCAGTGGCCATATGGAACCCAAAAAAATGTCATCTTGCAATGGGGTTTGAAAGAGCCCCCAGAATATCGCACTTGTGCTGCACATGTTGTTGTTGTAGATTGTGTGATACTTGCACATCGTCAATCGATTAACTGTTATCAATTGGCCCATCTATTGGTTGCCATTTACACACATAAATAATCTCCAAAAGAGATTTATAACGAATTCATACCATGAGACTTTAGAAGATTGACAATAATTCACCCAAAAAAATCGTTCGACAAGGCAAATCCCATAACCCGCTCTTGTTTTCTCGGTCTATCAAATCCTATCAACTTTGTTTCTCTCACAATCTCATTGGCTCAATGCATCAAACGTCTCCTTTTCTTTCCCTCTTTTTTTTTTTCCCTCTCTCCACCAAATCCTCACACCCCTCTCCCTCTCTCATTCTTGCTAAATCCGATCCTCAAATTTTATTTTATTTTCTCTCCATTCCTCCTTCCTTCCCTCTTTCTTTCTTTCTTTCATTCTCAACAAATCCTCATACACACCTCTGTCTTTCCAACCTAAATTCTTGAATCTCTCCCTCTTTCCCTCCTTTTTCTTTTGCTCACTCCTGCCAAATCTTCATATACCTCCCTCTCTTTCTCTCCTTCCTATGCATATACAAATCAACAATGAAGCTAAACCCCTAAACCCTAAACCCATAAACCTAAACCCTAAACCCTAAACCCAACCTTAAACCCTAAACAATAAAGTTGCGAAAAGTTGGGACCTAAAGGCACGCTCCCGACTTCCAACTCTAGAAAGGGGTAGAGGGTCGAGTTGGAAGCCCCGGGATTAGACTAGGAAGAGGGACTACCTTAGCTTGTGTGAATCTGCATCCAAAAACCAACCACGGGAGGTTAGTTTAGCATTCGGGACACCCTTGGGTGTTGGGACAAGCCACGGGCACTTGGACACACAAGACTCACCACGGCCCGGACTCGAGAGTAAGCCACCACTTTACTCCCTATAGTATTCTCTGCAACTCACCATGAAGGCTACATCCAAATGGCACAAATTCCTGGGACTCCCGAAATGGAGTCCCGAAATTGTCCCGGCGGGACTCCCGGAACTTTGAACGGTCATAACTCCCGACTGCAGAGTCCGATCGCAACAAGGTCTGAACCAAAGTTGTAGCCCTCGTCAAGATCTTTCCAACGCTATGTCGCACACTCGAATCGGATTTCGGGAAGGCATCGATTCCCGACTTTTAGTGGTCGGGAGTCAAACTGCCAATTTGACTCCCGGCCCTTCTTTTGCCCATAACTTGGGCTGAAGATGTCCAAATGGCCAATGCGAGGCCATTTTCGATATCTACGTTTCAAGATCTTTCCAATGACACCAAGAACACCCCAATTCGAGGTGTTTTGCCCCTTGCAGTCGAGCTCTAAACATTCGGGAGTCCCGGAGGACTCCAACTCCCAACTTTTCCAAGTGTTGGGCTTCACCCCCACACTTGGCCAAAGTGGGGTTGCGACAATCTCATTGGGTCAATGCATCAAACGTCTCCTTTTCTTTCCCTCTCTCTTTTTTTCCCTCTCTCCACCAAATCCTCACACCCCTCTCCCTCTCTCATTCTCACTAAATCCAATCCTCAAAACTTTTTTTTTTTCCTCTCTCCATTCCTCCTTCCTTCCCTCTTTCTTTCTTTCTTTCTTTCTTTCTTTCTTTCATTTTCAACAAATCCTCATACACACCTCTGTCTTTTCGACCTAAATCCTTGAATCTCTCCCTCTTTCCCTCCTTTTTCTTTTGCTCACTCCTGCCAAATCTTCACATACCTCCCTCTCTTTCTCTCCTTCCTATGCATATACAAATCAACAATGAAGATAGAAGACTTACCTTGTGTAGAAAAGCAAAATCACACCTAGAAGAGAGCTTTTTGAAAACCATTCATTAATGTCTCCACGCAACTTGTGGTATCTTGATGCATTACCCCTCCCCTACAAGCTTGAGACCTCACAAAACATTTGAAAACAAGCACTTCACAAAACACTCGAAGACCAGAATCTCACAAAACTACACAAAACAAACATTCCAATTGATAAACAACTATAGTGAATGAACACCCACCAACACAAAACCACCAATGACTAGGAAACAATTATATTTTGGTTTCCAATACCCCTAGTTGACCATCATGGTGAGTTTAGTTGTTTTATTTACTACTTACCAACTAGATAGGTGATAAATAACAACCCCTACCTAATATGTCTAATCTATCTACTTACCTATTTAGTCCCCTATTTTGTTACCTACATGTCTATGTGTTAGACCTATTTCTTATAAAATGGGTTACTAAGATGAAACTAGATAGTAACTCAATTGAGGATCATCCATAATTAAGTCATAACATGCATCTAGTGGATGGTGCACTAGTAAGTGCTGGTTCACTGTGGTCGTCTGGGATAGCCCTGAAAGATTTATAAACTTCTTCCAATCATTTCAGTTGGTCATCATCACCATCATCTCATCGAATCCTCATGCATCATCGCTCAGAGCATGTATCAAAACCATCATAATGTTCATCATATTGGCATGCATCCCATCATGAATGCATCATGGTCATCATCATCCCAACGTGCATGCATCATCATAGTGTCATCATCCTGACATGCATGCATCATGGCCATCATCATCTTGGCATGAACTTTGCATGGTTGTTATTTCTCGAGTAGTAATTCGTGAATTTGCAATAAATGGACCTGCATAATTGGGCACATTGGCATGTTGCAAGTGCTTATGGCCTTGTGGCAAATGATATAGCACCCCTCTAAGTTTCTTTGTGCCCATCATGATGCTAACAAGGGTTAACTGGTCAAACTTGCCCTCAATTGCACTGTCACCACTTGCCTAATTGAAATTAATTGATCTACAATTGTAAATTATCGCATCAAGACAACAAATTCCCTTAGTAATTTCATGATCTTTTGCATGGAATCTTCACATTGCTTCATTCAAGAAAGTAAGAAATTTGATTCCATGCTAAAATCATTTGTTTTCAACAGTCAATCGAGTAATGATAAGGCAACACTGATGGTTGTTGACTAAATAATAGAGGATATCAAATGACATGGGAGCACTTGAATTGGTGGTAGTTTTCGCTTCTTGGTCCCCATTGCTGATAGTGGCCGCACCTTCTGATGCACTCCCAAGTCCTTTGTTGGACCCAAGTTGGGTCCAAGTCAGTCAAACAGCGGAATTGTTTAGGACTCGGGGCATGCTCCCAGCTCTCAACACTAAAAGGGGTAGAGGGGTGTGCTGAAGCTCCGGGATGGGACTAGGAAGAGGGACAAACTTTAGTTACTCGTTTGAACCTGCATCAAACTAACCAATGTTGTGGCAATAATAAATATTTGATTATTAATCAACACGATGATTCATACACTACTTTGGATAAAATGAAGCATTTATTGGTCATTCACTATGTTAGAGATGATGTTGAATCCCATAATGTAGTTATTTGCATCAAGATGTAAGTCGAAAAAAATTACCTCATTACAACAAATCATGTCCCTTGAACCGGACACAAAAATGACCAATTTTTTTTTTCAACTACATTTATAATTACTGAGTCATAACAATCACGAAATAATGGCAAAAGACATGAACATGCCACATGGCATCATAGTTTTGCAACTATAGTCAATATGACAACATCTTGTTGGTTTTTTTGGGCAAATTATCATATTATTTTTCAATTTTTGTTCATTAGTTAGTTAGTTACAACAATTATCCACCTTTGTAACTAATAATGTTCAATCTCCATTGATGATATGACATGCTATATGCCAATAAGATGATGTCCAATCCTATTTGTCATCATCATGATTCATGTCATTGATTTGACAAATTAATTTCATTTTTTAGCGAATTGAAAATATTGTTGTTTTTTGTGATTAATAACAATTTGATATTGCATGTGAAAATGACATGGCATGCCATTTGGTAATAATGTGTCACAAATTTTCATGGCAATCCATGATTTTTTGTGACACCATAAATTTTTGTGTGTTTTGAATTTATGGCACCAATATTTGTCATGGCATGTCATAATTTTTTGTGTGACATGAGGTTTTTGAAGTCATGAATTCACATGCACGTGTATGTGTACTAAATAATTTATAATTAACTTGTAATTATGACTACAATATAAATAATCATTTTCAAAAAGATGACAACTCCTTAACTTTTTAATTACTTAACACAAAAACCTTTGGTTAACATACTTATTAAGTTAACCTATGTATGTAAGCTACTTGGTAAAAACCTATTTTGTGGTAAAGGCTACCTTGTAAGTTACTTAATTAAACATAAGAAATTTACTACATTTAATATGTTTAAATATACCTATAATAGGTTACCTTATTAATAAATTAACCCAAGTAGGCTTACTCAGGTTCCTAGCTTTTTGGTTTTTGCCAAGTCAACTTAAATAGCCTCATTATAAGATATTTTATCAAGTTTGTAACTACTTCAAGTTTGTGTGACTAAATGTGATTAAATGCAACATAATTATCATAGGTTAATTTAATTTTTAGCCTAAGAATGCTTAAGTTAACTGAGGTTAAATTAATAAGTTGATGCGCTCCTAATGACGCACTCCCAAGCTCCTTGTCACACCCAAGTTGGGTCCAAAGAAGTCAAACAACATAATTGTTTGGAACTTGGTGCATGCTCCCAGCTTCCAGCACTAAAAGGGCTAGAAAGCCGTGCTGAAGCTTCAGGAATAGACTAGGACGAAGGACAAGCTTTACTTAGTTACTCGAACTTGCATCAAACCAACCAACAAGTTGGTTAATTCACATTCGGGAACACTTTCAGTGCTAAGACAAGCCACGAACGACCCTGGACTTACATGACTCACCACGGCCGGGACTCGGGGAAAGCCACCACCTTCCCCCATATAGTATTATTTGCGTTACTCCGCGGCACCTACATCCGAATGACTCTTTTTCTCGGGACTCCTCCTTGGGAGTCCCGAAACTGTCTCGATTTGGACTCCCAAGACTTTGGGAATTCATAACTCTTTGCTCAGACTTTTGATTAAGATGAGGTCTGAAGGAAACTTGTAGCTTTCCTGGAGAGCTTTCAACAGTGTGTTGCACTCCACCTGCACACACCGAGGTCGGGTCGATTCTCGACTTTTAGTGGTCGGGAGTCAAATTGTCAGTTTGACTCCCGACCCTTCTTTTGTGTACAATTTGTGTTGTAGATGTCCGAATGGCTCATGCAAGGCCATTTTCGACATCTACACTTCGAGACCTTTCAAATGGTATAAAGAACACCTCAAGGCAAGGTGTTGTGGCGAGGTGTTATGACCCCTGTAATTGAGCTCTGAAGATTCGGGAGTCCTAGAGGACTCCCAAGTCCCCATTTTGGGAGTGTGAATGTCGTCCTCACACTCCTTCAAAGTGGGGTTGCGACATGCAAACTCCTTGATGGACTGAAATGTGAGTCTGAAGTGAAAACATCGGAAGAATAAGGAGTTGGGGCACGTTCCCTAGCTTGTAGCACTTTGAGGGTAGAAGGGTGTGCTAGAGCCCGGATGAGACTAAAACGAATTATTCATACAGACTTACACAAAGTAAACAACAAGTTGGTTAGCGCATAGTTTGAACACTTTTGGTGTTAGGATGAGCCATGGGCAAATTCGGACTCACAAGCCTCACCACGGCCTGGACTTGGGGGAAGCCACCACCTTCCCCCTTATAGTATACTTAGTGCCTGGCCACATGATCAACACCCAAATGGCATTTTGTCCCAAGACTCCAAATGGGAGTCTCGAAATTCTCACAACTAAGACTCTTGCAACTTTGGGGGCCCATAACTTTGTGTGCAAACCTTTGATTAAAATTAGGTCTGAAAAAAAGTTGTAGCCCTCATTGAGAGCTTTTAAACGGTATGTCACACACAACCTGCACACAAGGAAATTGAGGCGATTCTTGACTTTTAGTGGTCGGGAGTCAAATTGGCAATTTGATTCTCGGCCCTTCTTTTGGCCATAACTTGTGTCTGAAGTGTTTAAATGGGTCATGCGAGCCCATTTTAAACATCTAAGTTCCAAGAGCTTTCTAATGATATAAGGAATTATTCAATCCATTAGGTTTTGGCCCCTGCAATCGCTTTCTGAAGATTTGGAATTCCATTGGGACTCCAATCTCAAAGTGGGAGCTCCCTTGGGAGTGTGAAGGGTCATTCCCTCACACTCTCCTACACTCTCAGGAACACAAGATGTGACTCCCCTCTTGGCCCGCACCCTTGCAAGCCTTTGCCTTGGTCACAAGCCCAAGGCTAGGATTATGACATAAATAGTATAGGTTGACAAATTAATTCATCTTAAGTCTACCTAAGGAGGTTTGGGTATAAGTTAGGTTGGTAGGTACTAGGTAGGTACTAGGTAGGTTGACCTAAGTTAACCTAAGGTGGTCAAGGTTAATTCAAGGCTAAAAACTTTGAGCTTTATAAGTTTGTGTTAAATATAATTAGTATAAAAAAATCTGGTAATGCAATGGATGAAGACTTGAACCCGAAAATGAAGGTAAAGGGTTCAAATCTTCACTTTTGCAACATATGATACCTAGGCCATTTGGTTTAGGTTAGGTAGCCTAGTTTAATCTTCTTGGGTTAAAAGTTTGACGTTTATTTTTAATCTAGGCCATTTAGCCTAGGTTACTCAACATAGGTAGCTAGCCTAACTAGATTAAATTAGGTTGACTATCGGTTAGCCTAGCTAGGTTAGGCTAGGTTGACTTTTGGTTAGCTACATGGGTTTAACTAAGTTGACTTTTGGTCATGTGCAATGACTCATAACGTGTTTATAGATTTTTGACACATGTCACCCATCAATGCATAAAATTATTAAGTTGAGATGACATGCACTTTACACATCAAACCAAGGTTAATGATGAGATGGAATTTCATTATTATTAGAAAAAATTAAAATCCTAGTCATTTATTTGACTAGGCTTTTCAACTAAACGTCCCTTACAACCAAACGGGTGAAATGACATGGGTTTAGCAACTCACTATTCACTAATCACATACATCCTTCCTAATTTAATATGTAGTTGTAAAGGCCAATCACAAAACCCAAAATGTGTTGTGACATAATCCACCATCAATTGGTTCAAATACCTTATGCCTTTATACAAATGATAAAAATGATAGGACAATAATAGTAGTCCTATTAGATTTTCAATTTGCTAAACCTTTGTTGAGAGCCAGATGAGCTAGATGTAAGGTTGTCTAAGGTGATCATCCAATAATTATAATATTAATGTAAGATCATCAGACCATATATTCAAACTGGCCTACTAACCTAAAACAACTAGATTTTTCTACATTTTGTGACAATTTGTAACCTATTTGAAGTCAATGGAATGATCATATCACCTATAGTAGATCGTATCTTCCCAAGCAAGCTGCATTAAGTAGTATACATGGGTAAAAGTTTGAACCTACAAAATACAAACATGCAAGTAAATTCCCTAATTCCCAAGAGCTAACAATGTTTGAAATGGGGCTTTTAAGCTTCAAGCGTTCACTTGCAAAGAATGCAAGTTGGACATTCTTATTCTTCAACACCTCATGCAAAAGGCTACATAATAAATATGATAACAACCAAATCCAATGTGCCATAATAGACTCTACATAAGTCAGAGATGTATGGTTATAGTTTTAAGAGGAAAATTTTTATTGAGGTTATTTAAAACACAAAACTCATTAATTACACAATGATTATGATGGATTGCCAAGAATAAAACCAAAAGGTAATTCCTAGTGCATAAATCAACAATGATTGCAAGTTGAAAACCTTTCCATCAAGACATATGGTTAGAAGTAGTATAAAAAGAACAAATTGTCCCTAGAGGGCATACCAAGGCATTTAAATCTACTTTTTGATCCTACCCAAGCTAATGAAGTTGAAGATAACTAGTCATCCTTTGTTGCAACCCTAACATTAGGTTTGTGACAAAGTGGGAAGTGCAAAGGTTCATGAGGCTAAGAGTGTGTTTAAGTGTGAAACACACTCTCACCAATTGGGAGAATGAATGGGGTGAAGCCAAATGACTCCCAAGTGCATTTCCACTTTGGGAATTTGTCGCAACCCTAGCTTTGGGCTTGCGACCAAGGCAAGGGGTTGCAAGGTTGTGGGCCAAGAAGAAGGAAACCCGAGAGTCAAGGCAAAAGCATTGCAAGGTTACAAGCCAAAAGGAAGGAAGCCCGGGAGCGAAGGCAAAGGCATTGGAAGGGTGCGGGCCAAGAGTAAGCCCGGGAGTCATCACATACTCCCGGGAGTTTAAGGAAGTGCGAGGGAGTGTGAGGGAGTGAACATTCACACTCCCAAGGCAACTCCCATTGTGGGAGAGGGAGTCCCGGTGGACTCCCGAAACTTCAGAGGGCGAGTTGAAGGGTCAAATCTCAATGGATTGTTGCGCTCTTTATACCATTAGAAAGCTCTTGAAACGTAGATTTCTAAAATTGGCTCGCATTGTTCATTTGGACATCTAAAACACAAGTTATGGGCAAAAGAAGGGCCGGGAGTCAAACTGGCAATTTGACTCCCGACCACTAAAAGTCAGGAATCAATGCCTTCCCGACATCCGATTTGAGAGTGCGACACGGGGTTGGAAAGATCTCGACGAGGGCTACAACTTCGGTTCAGACCTCGTCGCGATCCAACTCTTTAGTCGGGAGATATGAGCTCTCAAAGTTCCGGGACTCCAACCGAGACAATTTCGGGACAATTTCGGGACTCCAACTTGGGAGTCCCGGGAAAAAGAGCCATTTGGATGTAGCCTCCGTGGAGAGCTGAAGAGTATACTATAAAGGGGAAGGTGGTGGCTTCCCCTAAGTCCAGGCCGTGGTGAGTCTTGTGTGTCCGTGTTGCCCGTGGCTCGTCCTAGCACCAAAAGTGCTCCAACTATGCATTAACCACTTTGTGTGAGTTTTGTGCAAGCCCGTGTGAGTGAGTAAAGCTTGTTAAATCTTCCTAGTCCCATTCCAGAGCTTCGGCACGCCCCTCTACCCCTCAAAGTGCTGTGAGCTAGGGAGCGTGCCCCGACTGCTCCTTCTTCCGCTGTTTTCCTACTTGGGCCCACATTTGGGTCCTTTGAGGATTTGGGAGTGCGTTAGAATTGCACTAGTGCGAAAGTTGTGAATGTTCAGATCATTAGTTGGAAAGGTAAACAAGCACGAAATTGGGCTCCCAAAATACCATTAGAAAGGTCTTGAAGTTTAGATTATTAAAGTTTCCTCAAATTGTTCATTTAGACTGATTTGCATGAGTTATGATCAAAAGAAAAGGAGGGAGTCAAATTCTCAACCACCGATCACAAATCCCTTGAATGCAGGGGTCAAATGAGGTTCGATTGGAGCATTTTATACACCATTGGAAAGATATTTTCAAGGGCTATAAGATATTATCCTTAAACTATTATAAAAAACTTGATTTGAAAAAGATATGTGTGACCAAAATTTTGGAACAATAAGAGTCCTAGGGAGTTCCAAAGAAAAGTGACATTTGGATGTAGTCCCTACGAAGAGGCACAGAATATAGTGAAGGGAGTGGTGCCTCCTCCCAAAGGTTGCAAGCCATGTAAAACTTGTGCACCGCATCATTTCAATTTGACTTGCACTAACCACCTTCTTTTTTTGGTTCTACAGGTTGATCTGATTTTGAACTCTTGCTTGTGAGTTCATCCTAGTCCCATCTCAGAGCTCCAACACACCCTCCTACCCTTGAAGTGTTGTGAATTAGAAAGCGTGCCCCAACTCTCTCTTCTTCCGTTGTTTCTGTCATGACAATTCAAGTGACACTCAAGTTTATCTCGACAGATGTGCAGTTAGATTTTGGACGGCATTGATTGTGACCGTCATCATCACCGTTGCCGTTAGTTCCGCCGTCTGAAGAGGTAGAGATCAAATCAGATCTGCTCCTCCAATCAGAGTTTAGGGCTTTAGGCCAGGCTGAGGCCCAAGGGGTATACCTCAGCCACCAGGGCAAGAAGGGCTCATTCTGTGAAGTTGAGCCTTCTTGAGTGCCTCTACCATAGCCTCTTGTGCGTGTGCTTAGTGTGTGATCTACTCCCAAGCCCTTATGTCGTCCCTGGAGTTGGAGGTTGGGTTGGCTTGACTGGTAACGTTGATTACTTCACAGAATGCGTTGTCACATGAGGTGATGGGAGTCACTAGGAGGGTGATTCAATCGAAGCTGCTATGTGGAGCAGCTAAGTCGCTGGTTAGAGTGACTGTTTTGTGGCAGAATTGAATTGTGTGGAGCAACTGTATGATTGTGTGGAGCAATCATAGTGTTGGGTAGTTTGTGTGGAGCAAACTGCTAGAGTTGTTGAACTCAGGTCTGATTTTTGGTAGGAAATCAGCCAGTGGAAGCGCTGCTGGATTTTCAATGATTGTGATCAGATTTAGTTGCTGATTTTTGGTGTGCAGATAGCCACAAGGTCTAATTGCAGATTGGTGAAAGAAAATTGCAATTTGGTTGAGCCGTTTAGAAGTAATTTCATTTCAAACTTTGCTGCTTGAAGAGGCTGACCACCATAGCCAAGACCTTGGGCTGCGGCTTGATTCTCTTGTAGTAGTCACCACGGCCAACTTCAACCCACCTGATCGTGGTGGGTACACTAGAAGTGGGCAACGGTTCCAAGTGTCATCACCTGTACGGAGGGTGGACTTTGAGACAGTTGAAGAGGAATCCAGCGAAGAGGATTCTGTGGCAATAGAAGAACCCATTGCAAACTTTGTCCCAAGTGGGTGGGACATGGAGGAAATTTATGGAGCCACCAGAGGCCCGCGACGGTTCTCTGGCAGGATCGGCACCATTGAGTTAGAGGATTTTATGCAAGAGTTTGAATGCTGGTGTGACTAGCAAAGTTTGAAGAACCCAAAGGGGTTTTCAGCGTTCATTGCATGGAAAGCCTTGTTCAGCCACCTAGAGGGTGCACCTATGGATGACTGGAGGGAGTTTGCCCAAGAACATGCTGTTGAGATAGAGCAGTGGAGGGCATTTTACTCACCAGATTATGTGCCGCTCACTCTAGGAGGGCACAAGGAAGCATTAAGTAAGTCTTCAACTACAAAGCCATACAAGACGCCTCAAGCTAGGCGTGAGGCTGCTAAGAAGGGAGATGGTGCTTCAACATCCACTATGGCTCCTTGTTTTAACCCAATTGTGGAATTCTTTAAGGTGTTGGAAAAGAGCTACCAAGGAGTGCGGGTTGACAAGCTAAAGAGTTTGCAAGACTTTTAGCGGAAGAGTGGTGCGAGCTTGAAGGAAGCATACTCCCAGATGAGGAGGCTGATTATGGCTACAGGAGGTGTGACTACAGCACAATCCGTCCAATTTTGGTATGCTATGCTCTCACCAGAGTTAAGGAATAGAGTGAGAAGTTCCATGCTGCTTAAGTCAGAAACTCCTACTCTGAAAGCTGTATTTGAGTTGGCTGAATTAGTAGAGCTCAATATTGTTGGGGAGCAGGTCCGTGCAATAGCACCTATGAGTAAAAGTACGGCTGCTTCACATGCATAGAAGGGTGCTTCTGTTGGGAAAACTTCTAAGCCAGAGAAGCCTTCTAATGTAAGAGTTGTTCCCTCTTATGCTGGGCAGACAAGCTCAGATGGAGCTTGTTATGAGTGTGGTGGATATGGTCACATTGCCAGAAACTGTCCAAAGAAGGGATAGGAAGGATCAGCAAGTGGACAACAGGAGGTTGTCCAATGTGACAATTGTGGGAAACGGGGTCATACACGGAATAGGTGTTTTTAGCTGTTTCCAGAGTTGCACACTCAGGCACAAGCAGACCGTCAGCAGCAGAAGAAGCTTGCTGGGAAAGGAGCACCAGGCAAGAAGGATGCCAGTGGTTCCTCCCAGGCAGATATGGCTGCCAAGATTGAGGCGCTTGAGAAGCAGCTGGCTGCTGCTTTGGCACTCAATTCCAATGCATCATTTGATTTGACAAAAGATTGGATGATGGCTGGGACTTCATAGGTGGAGCCAGTTGAGGCTCGTGCAGCAGTGACCTGTGGAAAGGCAAAGGCCCAAGAACCATGTGGTGCAACAGTGGAACTAGATCCACAAAGAGGAGAAGGAGGCCGATAAGCAAGGCTTCCACAGTCCTTCTTGTTGTCGGAAGTTGTGAGGACACCAGTGATGGTGCCCACCCTTGCTATTGATGTTGTTTTGACAAGTATTAACAGCCAGAATAACCTTGACTTTGTTACAGGAACACAGAAGAAGAGAGAGGGTCAAGATAACCTTCACCCTAATACTGAAGGAAGGCCATTTGGTGCTGCAGTTGTGGCAGCCGATACCAACCTTGGAGCAGCCAAGGCACTATGTGAAGTGCCACTATTTTCAGCCACACAGATGCAAACTGTGGGCTTTGAGGTTGTTGAAGTGTTCAAGCTGGCAGCAAGTTTTTGTGCAAATGCAGTAGAGGGTCAACTTGACCACAATTCTACAACACCTTCTTGTGAAAAGGCAGTAGAAGATTTGCCTGACGAGAAGGAGCCCACATGGCATGCAGCAGCTGCTAGGCTGGTGAACTTATCAGCTAGACCTGCTATTGAGAGAACCTTGATACGACCAAATGTGATTTTGTTGGATAATCGCAACAAGGTTCTTAGGATGGTTGGACCTGCAGGAAAGGAGTACTTTCCAAAGCGGGTTATATTGGATTCTGGTGCTCAGCCTTTGATGTTGGGCAGATCAGCATTCCATGGCTTGGGCATGAAGAAATCAGATTTAAATAAGTGTCCATTCCAGATCCAGACTTCAGTTGGTGCTGGATCAACTGCGTGGTTGACTCGGAATCCTTTACGATTAACATTTCTACCAGGGCATCAATTTGATGAGACCACAACACGTGTTCCAGCGGTTGTGACTGGAGCAGAATCATATGATGTTCTTGTGGGTAGTGCAGTCCTATACCCCTTGGGATTTGTGTTAGACTATTGGGGAGAAAGTGTATGTTTTCGGCCTGGTTGGCAGTCTGGTGAAGCAAGGACAACAGAGTTGCCATCAAGCTTCTTTGTAAGCTCCAAGGATAGGAGAAAAGGTGGGCTTTCCTCCCTGGCAACCTTTGCTGCACTCTTAGATTTGACATGGCCAAGAGATTTGGCAGCAGATATTCCAGAGTTAGACATTCCCTTGGTAGAAGAGCAACCTGCTATGGCCTCAATGAAATTGGGGGCGGGTGCTGCCTCTTATCGGCACCCTCATGGTTGGGGTGAGTGTGCTCTTGACCCTGCAGAATTCCAACGTGCAGCAAACAAGCATGTGAAGGAGGCTTGGAAGAAAGCCTTTGCTCCCATGGCTGGCACATCTGCAGAAGATCAGAGTGGTGCTAACATAATTTTGCATGCACCCTTGAACACAACACCAATTTCCTGGAAGTATCCAGAGCAAGGTGTGACAGTGTTGGATCTCTTTGGTGGAATTAGTACTGGATTGGCAGCGGTTTTGCAAGCAGGCATCCGCGTGCACCAGTACTTATATGTTGAGAAAGATGAAGCTTCACGGAGGGCCTCTCTCAGGCATGTTGCAAGCTTGGTATACAGGTACCCTGATTTGCTCCCTAATACTGCAGTAAGAGCTTATCAACATCAATTGCCAACAGATATTTCCTTGCTGGGGGCGCAAGATCTCACAAGAGTTGGTGAAATTAACTTGGTGATTGCTAGATGGCCATGCCAAGGTCATTCTACGGCAGGTCAAGGTGATGGTCTACAAGACCACAGATCTGCCATGTTTTGGGAAATGATACGTGTAATCAAGCATCTCCAGGACAATCAAGTACACCCTCCAGCATATATTTTAGAAAATGTTCCTTTGTTAGGTGATGCTCGATCTAGGATAGTGGCAAGCATGCACCAGGTAAGACAGTGGCTTGGACCAGCTGTATTGTTGGATGCAGCCAGTGTTGGTTCATGCGCCCATCGTCCACGACTCTGGTGGACTAATCTGGCTCCGCCTAAGGTATTGAAGGCAGCATACTCCAGAGTGGTTAGACCAGAAGGACTAATTGTTGATGATATTCTGGATTCTGGTCGGAGGTCCCAAGCTATTGGACGGAATGATTTGCCACCTTTGGCAGTGGTGAATAAGATTGGTTTACCAAGGGCAGCATTACCTACCCTTGTGAGTTATCCAGCATCTCATGCCTATAGACAGGGCGGATTTGGCCTTGTATGGGATGAAGGGCTGCAACAGTTGGTTGAGCCTAATGCTGATGAGCGGGAGCGTGCCATGGGGTTTCCTACAGGCATCACAGCAGTACCTGAATTCTTAGAAAGTACAAGAAGGCAGCTAATTGGTCAAGCTATGGACCTGAATTGCCTTAGTTAGGTGTTGAGCATAGGATGGGTTGAACAAAGGAGGCTCCACTCTGAACCCATGTTACATCCTTTTGTGAGCTTGCCACCTGTCGGGACGGTACAAGCAGCGGCTGGGGGTGCATGTCCCTCAAGGGTTGAGAAATTTCTAGCCCTACCAATTTCAAAGCAACATCCATGGATTGAATGGGATGTTGAGCTAGAGGTGGTTGCAACCAAGGTAGCAGCTGTGACAGAAGAGCTACCCAAAGAGGATGGGGGCGCTGATGTTTGTGGAGAAGGTAAGGAAATTCCCAACCCTGCTCCTAAGGTTGCTGCATAGCAACCATTGTTGAAGTCTTCTCTTCTAGAAGCATTAACCCCTGAGACTTGGGAGCCAGATATAGGGCCTAAGCTCACTGGTGCAGAGAGAAGGCGGGAGAAACAGTTCCTGAGGAGTTACAGTAACTGTTTTGCGTTTGGTATGGCAGATTTGGGTAGGCTGAAGGGACCAGGTATTAGGATTGACTTAGCAGTTGATGCACCAATCTTTAGGCGGCCCTACAGGTACTTAGACATGGAGAGGGCATTGATCCAAACTAAATGCCAAGATCTTCTTGCAGCAGGGCTGGTGGAGAAATCATATGGTGAATACACTTCTGCCACTGTAATGCTAGCCAAGAAGGATGTGCATGGCAATTGGTCTAAGAGGCGGATGTGTGGAGACTACCGCCCTATCAACAGGTAGACCAAGTCAAATCAGTATGCCATGCCCACTGCAAAGGAGATCTTTGATGCTATTGGGCATGCAAAGGTCTTCAGTACATTGGATCTTCGAGCTGGATATCATCAGCTTCCTATCAAGTCAGAGGATAGGTAGAAGACTGCATTCTGGGGGATTGATCCTTTCATGAAGGATTGCTTGTACCAGTGGAAGTTCTTGCCCTTTGGATTGAAGAATGCCCCTGCTGAATTTCAGCGGGTGATGGACAAGATACTTGTTGGCCTACATTTTGTGCGGTGTTATATAGATGATATTGTATTCTATAGTGACACTGTGGAGGAGCATGAGCAGCACCTAAAAGAGGTGTTTGAGCGCTTAGTGGCGCATGGGTTGAAGTTGCACCCTGGAAAATGTAAGTTTTTCCAACAGCAGATTGAGTATTTGGGACATACCATTTATCCGGGTGGCTTGGGGGTTCAACAGACCAAAGTAGAGGCTATAAGGCGGATTCCGCAACCTATTGATGTAAGCCGAGTCCGTGCATTCATGGGACTGGCAAACTACTACCGGAGGTATGTGAAGGGCTTCAGTGCATTGGCACGTCCTTTGACTATGTTGACCAAGAGAGACCAGCCATGGGTATGGGGTGAAGCCCAGGAGAAGGCCTTCCAAGAACTCAAGGACAAGCTGTCCACAACGCCAATTTTACGGAGACCTATCTGCGAGCGGCCATTTCAGTTACATACTGATTGGAGTATGCTTGGGTTAGGAGCAGTACTCACTCAGTTTGATGATGAGGGAAAGGAGTTTGTTGTGGCATTTGCCAGCCGTTCTAACAATGCTGCAGAGGCAAAGTATGGTTCTTATGAAGGGGAATGCTTGGCTGCAGTGTGGGCAATAGCACATTTTAGGTGCTATCTATTTGGCAATCCATTCACTCTTATTACAGACCATCAACCATTGAAGTGGTTGATGGAGAATGACAAGCTGACAGGGAAGCTTGCTAGGTGGGCTTTGATACTTCAGGAGTATGAGTTCACAATGGTTCATCGAGCAGGCCGACTGAACCAAGATGCAGATGGTTTGAGCCGCAATCCATGCACAAGTCAGCAAGACCTTACTGGTGCAAGATGGCATGCAGAGGACCAGGAGGTGGTACCTGGTTGGCATGCATCTACATATCTTTGCATGTTGATTGAGGAGGATGGAGTTGACTTTATTCTAATCTCAGGCCAAGATTGCACTACGTGTGTTGTCATCACAAGAGGAGGGGTGAAGGTATCTCAATCCTTGAGTGTGCAGCCAGATGCTGCAGATCCAGAGTCCAGTGAGGACTTGACTAGAGGCCGTGACATCTACAATGATGTCTCTGTTGTGGAGTACCTACGCAGTGGTACTTTGGCAGGCATAATTGGTGCCAAGGAGCGTGATCGGATTCTCCAAAGAGCAAAGAAGTTCAAGTGGGAAGGGTCACATATGCTCAAGTTATTGAAGGATGGATAGGTACGTCTAGCGCCACACCCTTCAGAGAGAACTAGTGACGCGCTCCTTGGTCCCGGGGTGAACCTAGTTGAGGGTTCACCAATGTGAAGTTGCGGAAAGTTGGGGCCGAAAGGGCATGCTCCCGACTTCCAACTCTAGAAAGGGGTAGAGGGTTGAGTTGGAAGCCCCGGGATTAGACTAGGAAGAGGGACTAGAAGATCAAGCTTGACTCTGCATCCAAAAACCAACCACGGGAGGTTAGTTTAGCATTCCGGACACCCTTTGGTGTTGGGACTTGCCACGGGCACTTGGACACACAAGACTCACCACGGCCCGGACTCGGGAGTAAGCCACCACCTTACTCCCTATAGTATTCTCTGCAACTCGTCGTGGGGGCTACATCCAAATGGCACAAATTCCCGGGACTCCCGAAATGGAGTCCCGATTTTGTCCTGGCGGGACTCCCGGAACTTTGAATCGCCATAACTCCCGACTGCAGAGTTGGATCGTGACGAGGTCTGAACCAAAGTTGTAGCCCTCGTCGAGATCTTTCCAACGCCATGTCGCACTCCCGAATCGGACGTCGGAAAGAGGTCGATTCCCGACTTTTAGTGGTCGGGAGTCAAACTGCCAATTTGACTCCCGACCCTTCTTTTGCCCATAACTTGGGCTGCAGATGCCCGAATTGCCAATGCGAGGGCATTTTCGATATCTACGTTTCAAGACCTTTTCAATGACACCAAGAACACCCCAATGCGAGGTGTTTTTCCCCTTGCTGTCGAGCTCTAAACATTCAAGAGTCCCGGAGGACTCCAAATCCCCAACTTTTCCAAGTGTTGGGCTTCACCCCCACACTTGGCCAAGTTAGGGTTGCGACAACTAGACTGGTCCGGCATGCCCATGAGGAGTTGGGACATTTTGGAGTGAAACGCACACATAGCTTACTCTAAGGACAATACTGGTGGCATGGAATGCAAACTGATGTTAAACAGTTTGTAGCAAAGTGCATGGTGTGCGACAGGGTTAGAGCATCATTCAATGCTCCCACATCGCAACCGCATCCATTGCCAATTATGGGCTTAGGCTATAGGTGGAGTTTGGACTTTGTAGGGCCTTTGCCAGTGACATCACGTCACAACAGGTATACGCTGGTCATGGTGGAGCATTTCTCTAAGTGGATTGAGCTGGTGGCATTACCAGATAAGTCTAGTGAAGGAGTTGCATATTCTTTCTTGAACAAGGTGCTTAGCCACTTTGGAGCTCCAGCTGAGGTGTTGACTGACTAGGGTACAAAGTTTTTGGGTGACTTTCAAGACTTGCTCAACAAGTGTTTGATTGATCACCGTACTACATCTCGAGATCATCCAGAGGTAGATGGTTTGGCTGAGAGGATTGTGCAGACTGTGAAGAGGGCACTATGCAAGTATGGCTTGCAGATTGGGCATGTAAGTGAATGGGATTTGCAGCTGCCATGGTTAGCCATGGGTTATCGATTCAGTAAGCAGGCATCCCTGGCCTCCTTTTCACCTTACATGTTACTCTTTGGTAGAGAGCCTGAATTGCTTGCAGCAATCCGGAGGAAGGTGAGTGGGGTAGTGCAATTTGACAACCCAGATTTGTGGTTTCAAGTGTGTTTAGAGAGGGCTGAACTATTCCGCAGGGTTATGCCAATGGCATTTCAGAACTTATCTATTGCACAGCATCGCGATAAGCTCAGGTACGCAACCATCCGTGGAGGAGGTTATAGACCTAGCATCAAAAGATTTTCTCTTGGGGATTTTGTGTATTTGTAGCAGGTTGCTCCTACTACCTTGGATGTGGTTGCAGGGCGCACTATTTTGAGAGTGCGTGAAGTCTTGCCATCAGGAGTGCTGATGTTAGAGGGCCGTGATGGTATGGTTTGGAAGGATCATGTGCGCAACTGTGCACCTTGTCACCTTCCAAACATTGATGGCACTGTTGACCCAACAGTAGTAGTGGTTCCTGCTGGGTTGAAGTGCATGCTTTGCGGATTAGCTAGCGGGGCTGCTACAATGCTTGTTTGCAACAGCTGCTCACGTGGTTGGCATATGTCATGCTTACGGCCGCCAGTGGAGCACATTCCTGATGGACAGTGGTTCTATCCAAGGTGCAAACAGCAGTAGGCTCATGTTTAGTTTCCTTTCTTTTAAGTGAATAGCAATAGAACAATATAAAGCTAGCTGGGGTTAGAGGGGCCTAACTGCCAACTAGGGGGGCGGTTGGAGTCCTTTGGTGTTAGTGTTTCCCTGTACTTGGATTCTAGCATGGCTGTGAATTGGCATGGCAGCGATGTATGTTGGTAGGCGATGTGGATGCGCACAACAGCTGTCATGACAATTCAAGTGACACTCAAGTTTATCTCGACAGATGTGCAGTCAGATTTTGGACGGCATTGATTGTGACCGTCATCATCACCGTTGCCGTTAGTTCCGCCGTCTGAAGAGGTAGAGATCAAATCAGATCTGCTCCTCCAATCAGAGTTTAGGGCTTTAGGCCAGGTTGAGGCCCAAGGGGTATACCTCAGCCACCAGGTCAAGAAGGGCTCATTCTGTGAAGTTGAGCCTTCTTGAGTGCCTCTACCATAGCCTCTTGTGCGTGTGCTTAGTGTGTGATCTGCTCCCAAGCCCTTATGTCGTCCCTGGAGTTGGAGGTTGGGTTGGCTTGACTGGTAACGTTGATTGTTGGAGTCCTTTGGTGTTAGTGTTTCCCTGTACTTGGATTCTAGCATGGCTGTGAATTGGCATGGCAGCGATGTATGTTGGTAGGCGATGTGGATGCGCACGACATTTCACTATGGGACCCACCTTTGGGTTTCTTGAAGAGTTTGGGGGTGCATCATCCTTGAATATGAAATGCAATGATTATAAAGTTTTTTTTGTTGATTGAAAAGGTATCACTTGGAGTTACTTCAATCACATGATTTTGGTAGTTTATAATATCCAACATGTATTAATTTGTAGGTGTTGTTTAATTGCAAAAGTTATGAAATAAATTTCATTAAATTTGAATTGTTGATATTTTCCCAACATTATATAAAACACAACCCAAATTTTTTGAATTATTTTTTAATGTAATTAATTTTATTTTTTTCTTTCTATTATAAAATGTTTAGTGTTTTAGGATTGAATGTATCTAGTTAATTTTGGACTAAACTATCAATTCTAGAGTTTTTTCAACCTCATTTCGTGAAACAAAACATTATTAATATTTGTTGTTGCATCATTTCGTTGCCCCCAAGTGAAAGTTTCTCTTTAATTTTCCAACCTCCAAATGGTCAATTGTTAGTTTTTGACTTTTGAAAAATTCGGAATTAACTAAATACATGACATTGATAATCTACCTACATAATAACACAGTCATTTAGGTACATAGTTTATTAAAACTTTGAAAGTTTAATACAAGGCACATGATACCTAGCTTCAATATATTCAATTAGTAGGCTAGTAGAAGGTTTGGTATAATTGAACTGAACATAGGTGCTATGAAGCCTAGGTCTATACCTAGCTTAAGCACCATATTGCTTAAAAAGTTAAATCTTGGCCCAATTTAGGTGTTACTTGGCCTATATGTAAGGCTACATATGTATCACATGTGGCTTACACAATAGGTTTAAACATGGCTTAGGCCATCTAGCTTAAGTGTTTCATGGTTTAACCTTAAGTATACTTTAGGTGTCACATTAGACACTACCTTAGGTGGTTAACCCTTGTTAAGCCAAACCTAAACACCATTTATGCCAAATTAATCAATAGGATAGCTACTAATTATTCACCTAAGTGAATAAGGGTCATATTATATTGTTATTATTTGTTATTTATTATCGTAATTATAAAAATGTAACTATCCAAACCTAAAACTAGTTATAATAGCATGTGAGAATAAAAATATTATTATTAATGTATATATATTTGTCTCAATCTTTAAATAGTTAATGTTATTAAATTTATATTATTCTTACTGATTTCATTACTATACATAATATTTGTATGAATATTATTTCGTATAACCTCATATTATTGACAATAATTATTGGTATATTAAGCTAATTAATTCTTATAGGTAGTTTTAGTCTAGCTAGTAATTAGGTATTAGGTACCTAGAACCACCCAACATTGAACACAAGGCTATGTACCATTGAAAATTTTAATGCTTTCTTCATTTTTTTACCAAATCAATGAGCAATCTTTATATCATTGGAAATGCAAATTGAAGGATTACAAATTATCTTTAAACACCAAAATCAAAGGAGCAAGGAAGAAAACATGAAGAGGTGAAAAAGACAAATGATATTTTGTTTCAAAAATTTTGAAGAAAAAACTCTAAACCCTTTTAAGCCCCATATCTTTCTCACTTTTAATCCATTTTAAGCGATCTAAATACTTATGGGTGTGCCAACTAAAGATCTAGAAGACCTTTTTATTCTCCAAACGCAACAAAGCAATGACAAAAGAATGTAATCTCAAAATCTGAAAATGTGATATTTTGTTTCAAGTGTTTTGAAGAAAAAACTTAAAACCTTTTCTAATTTCAAACCCCATGTCTTTCTCATTTTTAATCCATTTTGAGTGATTTAAAAACCTATGGGTGCACCAACTAGGGATCTAAAAGAGGTTTTTGAACTCCAAATGCATAAAAACAATGAAGAAAGAGTTTAATCTTAAAATCCAGTTATTTTTTAACATGTCAATCACCAAACATGCACCCCCCTTACACAAAAAAATCCATATCTTCCTCATTCCTTGACCAAATTGAACGTTTTTTTTTAGCATTGGAAGTGTTAAATGGGGGGCTACAAATGATCTTTTGTCAACAAAAGTAAAAGAGCAATGTGTAAGGAGTCGACCTCCTTTGAAATCCTAAGTGTATGATGGTAGATATGTTGAAATTAAGTGACAACCCAAGACGCAACTAAAGTGCAATTACAATTTTTACCCCATATTGTTTTGTCATGCGAAAAGAGGTAGCTAGTTTAGTGTGAACGCTTGCTGATTCTTTGGTGTTTGTTGATTTATTAGCCGTCATCTTATTACAGCACCCCGTTACTGTTGCATGGGAGTGGGGGAAGAACGGAATGGAAAAGAGAAGCTTATGACAGAAGCTGAGCAAGGAATGACGGCTGAAGAAGAAAAGCTTGGTGAAGAAGCTTGGCAGAGCAGCTGATAAGAGGGGGAAGCAACAGCAAGTTTGGAAGGGCGGTTGTTGAAGAGGAGAAGGTAGATTGTGCTAGACGAGAAAGGAGTGGTGTAGATAGAGGAGTAGATCGGCAGATTTTTAGCAGTAAGGTGGCTGATTTTTTGTGAGACGTGTAGATCAGCACTGGAGAAGAACAAGAAGAGAAGAAGGACTAGATTTTTGTGAATGCAGAGGAGCTTAGAAGATTTCTAGTGGTTGATTTCTTCCGCTACGTTAGTAACTAGAGGATAACTAGCTCCTGATCTAATGAAAAGTTAGGTCGAAATTAGGGGTCGATGCTGTACACAGATGAAGTTTAGAAGGTGGCAGATGAATAGGAAGGTGCATGAATAGATAAGTTTGATCGATCTATTTTTGGGCGCATATTTTGGCTGAAGTTGTTGTTTTGTGAGTCTTCTGATGTCAAGAAAGCTTGCGCTTTCGAGATTGTACATATTTTGTAAATGCAATGGAAAGTTTCTTTGTCTGATACCTGTATGAGCGGTGAGGAAGAAGAAGGATACTTGAGGTTGGTCAACAGTTGTTGTGTGAGAAGGTTTGGAGTTCTGTGTGAGTAGAGAAGATCAGCAGAGTTCAGTCGACAGGGTTCATTGGCCACAGTAGATGTGTTGTGCGTTCTATGGACCCCTCCTTTTTGGTGACAGTTTGTCATAATTTCAAAGTTTGTAAACTACATAATGAAGTTGGTGTACAAGTCATTTTCAAAAGGTGAAGTTGGCACATGGGATAGACCAACAAAAAAGGTTTGACCTTAAAGTCCATGTGGCAAAAAAAAGGATTATCTTAAGCCTATTTATCTACCCTAAGCCTAAATAGTATTACGATCTACTTATTTACATAGACCTACCTAACTATTTAAGCTTAGGTTAGATTAGAATATAGAAATAGGGGTAGGCCTAGTAGGTAGGTAACATAACTTCTTAATTACCTACATACTTCTAGGTGGACCTACATACATACCTAAGCTCCAACATAACTCTAGGTAAGGCCATGTGTCAACAAATTGTTGATTACTCTTTGCCTAGTTTAATTATAACATATTCAAAATTCTAACTTGATGGCCTAGTTGGAATATAGTTGAAATTTCAACTCATTGTTTGATGATGTCATGATTTGTTAGTGGATGAAGTTCATCCAATGGGAAGTTATAGTCAAAAACAACTTTGACTATAATGATGAAATCATTTCCAACTAAAATGGTAAAAAGTGGCTATTGTTGTGGTGTGAACACGTGGTTGTCACTTCAATTGCAATTTCATTTGCAACTTGTACTTATGGTTAGTAGTTGGAAAAAATAAATTGTAGTTGAAAAGGTGATTTTCAACTATAATTCTGATCAAGCCCAAGTTGTAAACATAGTTGGAAAAAGGGGTTTTTTTACTAGTGTCCCAAATGTATAGTTTGTTACCACTCTTTATTCGCATTGATTGATCTTCGTGTTGGGTAGTTATATTACTTTCCATTTCTTCATCCCCTCCTTCCATAATCAACACTCACTAACAAATACACGCTTTCTTTTTTGGTGGTGCAAAGGTTGGCTCTAGATTCAACTAGTCTTGTTGTGTTGGTGGTTTAGTGAGCACCTTCAACCCATGGGATTGACAATAAGGGCATGGAAAAACATTGTTTGAATGCACTTGTCGATGTTCATTGATGAATTGTTCCTTTGTGACAACCATGATTGAAGGTTCATTTTGCATGGACCTTTCCACATTTTCTAATTGCCCTGAATTTGACTCAAACAAGAATGGAAGTTGCAAGTCTCTTGTTGTTCTTTTAAGATGTTCTAGACCTTATTGGCCTCCAAGTTTCATAAGGCGCTTCTTACAAGCTAGTCCATGTTCCAAGGCTTGGCCTTCGTTGCCGTCAAAACTTTCCAAAGGACCCAAAGAAAGGGTCTTCTCCTTTTTCCTTTTTTGCTACATTGGTGGAACAAACTTCAAAACATAGATGCAACTATGCCTTGGTTTCGATGCCTCCAACTTTGTCCTATCTTTTAAAACATTCCCACCCTCTATGAGGATGATGCCCTTGGTTGCATTTCTCAATGGTGGGTATAACTTGAAGGTGAATTGGTTCTTGTTGTTGTCCACTATTTTTGCAACCCTTTTTCCTATTCTCATTGAACCTCATCCTAGAATTCTTCTTGCAATTACAATACACACATGAACTCCTTTCTATCCTCTTGGTTGTTTTGGTGGCATTCATCAACCAAGTGTAACCATTATTTTCGAATATATCTTTCCATGAAGATTATCTTGTCAATCTTCACATTCTCCATGATCATGCAAGGCTCACCTTTGACAAGTTCCAAGGATGCCATGAATTATCATTTCTACTATCCTTGCTAGTAACAAATAGAAAAATTAGCGAAGTTTTCCAAAAACATCACATTGATCAACAATGCAATGAAGACAAACCTTTCAAAGACATCCACAAAAACATGCCTATCAAGCTCAAACGTTCGCAACTTCCAAAAGTTACTCCACATTAATGCTCCAAGACATTTCAAAGCTTTTGTTCCAAAATTTTGCACAAACAAAAACCACCTTTGTTAAACCTTAATCAAAACATGAGGTGGGTTTGTCACTTTGAAAATTCTTTGACAAACAACGCAATCAAATCAAAATCTAAGTGATTAATGAGTATTGATTGTACTAATTACTTGATCCCTCCTTTAAACAATTTGACAATCCCTACCCCCATCCAATGACAAGATTCATCCATCATTATTTCTCGTCATATGGAAAATGAAACAACATTGATGTGATGGGATGTGGGCCAAAAGGTGTAAAGTTAAGGGGGTGTGACAATAGGGGTTAGGGGGTGAACATGCGCCCAGAACCTGACATGTTTTGAAGACGCATGTTTTGTGTGCGCCTACCTACATGTGGGAATTTATGCCAAACTACCTCTGGCTACGCAACACATTGAGCAACACATTTACGATGTGTCAACGTTGGTGAACCAAATGGATACATGTTAGATGTAATTGCAAGTATGTTGTAACTTGTAACCAAGTAAGAGCCCCAAGTAGGTAAAGGTAGGTTGAAAGCTTGTTGCAGTAATACCCTAAATTAGAATATATTCCAAATCCATCATCAACTATTTCAAACTTGATTGTGATGCCAATTAAGTAGGTAGGTGGTTCATAGGTAAGTAAGTGGCTTGTAAGTAGATATACAGAAGCATATGGTTAACACTTAGTACATAACTCAAGACAAGTGGGTGGCTAGTTTCTAGGTAGGAGCAAGAAGGTGATCAGTAGGTACGTAAGCGACTTTGTTAATTTTATCTTATTTTATTGCACAAAAGATAAACAGTAACGAAAAGGTAGGTAAAACTATAGAAACATCGACTAAGCTAACCATTGTGATTAGTTCGGGACAAGAGCTAAGTGAAAAAGCGTTTCTCACAACTAACTTGAAGTTTCTGGTGCTTCTACACAACTCTCAGTACCCTTGTCTCTCAAGTATTGTCACACTGTGGCCTAACAAACGCAAAATATCCTGATGCCAAATTCCAATGCCAGACATCCTGAATTGCAAACTGATATTTACACTAGAAATCTTAATATTTTGGGCAATATTCTGCCAACACCAAAGAGGCAGAAATAATTCCACATATTATCCCAGAATGGGTACCAAATGGACAACATATTTATAGTGGCATTTGGCCATCAATGCAAGACTGACATGGTTTCTGTAGTTTGTTGGAAAAATATTTTATAAAGGTTTCCAGCTTAACACTTTTGCAATAAAGTTTGACAGGTTTTCATTCATGATAGTGTCACTCAGGACATCTAGTATGAAATGCTCCTCTCAAAGGCGCAGGGCTCCCAGCTGACCCCTTGGAGTGGATGTCGAACACATCCTGATTTGCCTGACACTGTGAGGGGTTTTGTTCAGTTGTTCTTGTGGATCACAGGTAAGGGACCTTGCTCTCAAGTTTTTTGCTATTCAATGTGATTTGTCTATCTCCTACACATTTTTCCTTCAAAACCTAGATGGAGGTAGGGCCACCATGTTGCCATTCAGCCTAAGTATGCACCATATGGATGAAGTGAAGAGAGTTGTTAGGTTGAGCAGGTGTACAATTCTAGAGGGCATTGATTCTTGCAAGACACGACCAAGAGACAATGTGTGCAATACTTGGCTGCATACAGGCCTATCCGAGTGAATTCAATTTTCCCCAACTCTTAGAGAATTGTAGTAACTGATTGCACATTCAATTATTAGCTTGGTCCTTGTTGTTTCCATGTAAACCAAATTTCTGTGGCCTGATAGGTTACAAGTAATGGTCTCTGGATCTGCCAAGTCATTTGATCAAGGCAATATGTTTGGGTCTGGTTTGAATGCTTCTTATGTGAAAACAAAGGTGTCAGCCAGTTTCCCCTGCATAAAATCATTCTTGTGAACTACTATGTTGGTCAAAGGTTGGGCCTGGCCAGCCATACCTCTCTTGTATAACAAGTTCAAGTCATTGAGTTTTATCACCGCAAAATGCAGATTGCTGAGACAGTATGCAAAGATGGAAGCACTGATGCTGAATGCTAAACCCAAGACAACTTCCAAGGACACGAGCCTGCAGCTGCACTGGAAGCCTGACCTTCTCAAAGGGTTTATAAACTTCAATAGACAGTGCAAAGTCTCTTGCAGGCTTGAAGGGTATGCTTTCAAATGGTGCATGCACATTCAATAGCAGAGACATTGCAAAGGCAAATAGATGATTTCAAGAAACGTCAGAGCCTCAGTCTTCTCAGGAAGTCATGGGCAGTTGCCATGGATGTGGCAATAGCTGAAGATAATAAGAGAGGCGACATAAACCTTGCTGCCATATTGAGAAATCTCAGTAGCTTGCACTATTCATATCTTTTGAAGGTGATTGGTGGGTACAAGAGGGAACTAAGTCTATCTTGCGTTCATTGCAATTGCCAGTTGGCAATGCCTATGCAGCAGCATCTTCCCTGGTTTTATAGCTATTAATTCCTTGACAATCAGACTTGAACTTGTCGTTTATGTTGTCAAGGGCCTTGAATACCCTCACAAGGATGCAGTCCAATTGTATATAAGTATATCAAGAGCAGCAGCATTGTTCTTATGAGCGAATGTTCATGCCCAGATTACTAAAGATGGAGTTGTAAAAATTAGTGGAGAATGTTGAAGCCTCTGGTAGAAGCCTGCCCACCTTGGTCAAGAAGGATGTATGAGAATGGAGATGGAGCAAGCTCCAGATGAGAATTATCTGGGGTGGTCACGACTGCATTGGGTTTTCATGCAGCATTTGCACCAATGGCATGATAGGATATTTGATGCCCAGGAGTACATGGCAAAAGTTTCATGTCCGCTAGAAGATAGAATTTTTTAGTTTGGGTCTCATTTGCACTAGTGAGACTGTCTTGTTGGGAACAGGAAGTTGTCCAAGTTCAACAAGACCTAAGTGAGAACTCTTTGAAGAAAGCCATTCCTGCCTGATGATACAGCATTTTTTGCAGATAAGAAACTAGGATAATAGCTTGGCTAGATCCCTTGCTCTGGGCTGTTTTCCCACTGAACTGGACATGTAATGCTGTGCAGGTGACCAAGAGGTGTGTAAACCAGATCCACAGGAGATATCCTAAATGTGCATTTGTACCCTAAACCTTGGAACACAATTTCATGGGCTCTAAAGCATGGCAAGAGAGAAAAACTTTGTTCACACATGCAATAACTTCTCAAGTTCCATTGCTTGCAAGCACAAACAATTCCAAGTTCACATATTTCTCATGCCTAGTTTTTGTATTTAGTGCAAGATGTTTATTCATTGCTTATCATAACTTTCTTATTCAATATCTCCAATTTTGAGTTACAATTGACATTTGTGGTAGAAAAACCTTCATATTTCCTGCGATGCTCCTTTTCAGATTCTTTCCCTTGAAACACAGCCCCTACCCCAGGGCCTCTCATTGCCTAGAAGGATTGTGATCAAATTGGTAGAACAGGACATTAGCAGTACAAAAAGATCAGGCGCTGGCATTGAAGCTTTGAGCTCCCCTAACTACAACCTCCAAAAACACAAGTATCACTGCAAGTGTAACTCCAGCTTTACACAAAAGAGGAAACATTCTGTAGAGCTACAACTGAACAGGAAGAAAAACAATTGCATTCTATAACCTCTAAAACTTATCTCTGGCAAGAACTCAACCACAAGATTCGTGATAGCAAGGAGTCATCTCTCTTGCATGGCCACACTATGTGATGGGTAAATTCTCTAATCCGAACCAGTCACTTAGATTTCTGGTGCTTTGACAATGATGACACCCTCACTGACAAGAAAAAGAGTTTACAAGCTGCCATTTCTTGAAGATGTACATCTCAGAAATTGATGCAGGTGCTAAGTGCTAACCCTAAGATTTATATAATCTTTGACAACTGCATGATCAAAAGCTATCTAGTGAAGTTGGAGGGAAAAGCGCCAGCGTCTCAGCAAGCTTCTTCCATAAGTCGGGATCTGAAAAGTATATTCTTGAGATGCTCAGGAGAAAGGAAGATACAAGGGATAGTGCCGATAAAGCTGGAGCGCCTCCAACAACACCACTTGCTCCAATCCTCA